>JAWZYV010015448.1:0-1200000 GCA_038373885.1 Cheiracanthium punctorium
TAACATTAATTGAAATAATGTTCAAAATAAGGTTGGGAAAAGGATTATGCCACGAAAAAATCTGGAGTGACTCCACTCGACTTTCCGAACACTTACGATTAAGATCATTACCAAGCATTTAAATAAATTTTAATCGATGAATAATTCAAATATATATACCAAATTGAAGCTCAATGGAATGTACCATTTAAACGCTAGCGCACTTTCAAGAATTTCTCCCCATAGGCCATAATGTAAAAGAAATCTTTGTCGTAGCCCTGTAGAAAAACTATAAGTCCTATACACACCAAAATCAATACAGGTCTTGCGACGGTGGTTTATAACATATATACACTTTTTGAGCTCAATCGGAAGTACCGTTTAAACGCTAGCGCATTTTCAAGAATTTCTCCCTATAGGCCATAATGTAAAAGAAATCTTTGTCGTAGCCCTGTAGAAAAACTATAAATCCTATACACACCAAAATCAATACCGGTCTTGCGACGGTGGTTTATAACATATATACCCAATTTGAGCTCAATCGCATGCCCCGTTCAGGAGCTATCGTGTTCACTCACATACACACAAACACACATACACACATACACATACACACATACATACATACATCTCGTAAAAATAGCATAAATGAATTCAGAAGACCCCAAAACGTGTCAATACACCAAAATCTCGAAATCGAATTTTTTCATGATTACAATACTTTCCTTACATGGTACATGTTCGGAAAGTAAAAATGCTTCTCGTTAATTTACAAAAAGTCACACTTTTAAATTTGTATACGAGCCCCGTTTATAAAAATTTCCAATTAGTAAAATTTGCCCCTTGTACTCATGAGGTGACATACAAAATTTGAGAACTATAACTTAAAAAGTGTCAGAGATATGAAGATAAATATAATACTGACTTAAACCACTTTTCAATGGCTTTCGGAGGGAAAAAAATCACGTCGAATGATCTCATTTCAGGGGTCGTACAGAAATTACGACAGAAAATCTTCTTTTTTTTTTCTCTATAGCAATAAACGTTTACATTCAAAATCATGTATAGTTCCCGATCATCTTTCTCTAAAGATATCTCTGAGACGTTGTATGATGAATAGCTAAAATTTGACACACCGCCTCTTTAGTGTATGGGGCACATTATGCTAATAGGGATTTTTTTCATACGGGGATCGTATACAAATTTTAAAAGTGCAACTTTTTGTAAATGAACGAGAGGAAGTTTTTCTTAACGTAGTATTATTCCGGCCTTATTTTGAATATTTTATTTTTCAAGAATGTTTTATTTTTGTCAGAAAAACTGAAACTGTCTTTGCGATCTTCCATATTTGTCAAGAAACGGACAAATCCTACAGTTTATTACAAAGGAGAAGTATAGTTAGAATATGCGTAACGAAGATTGTAAAATAGTTTTAGTAAGCGATTTTAATATAGATTTCAATTTCAAAGAAGTGTTTTGTGGAACAAGGAAGACAAATACGGTACACTCATGGATTATGATGCACATTCCAAACAGTATTTATAAAAAGGGATGTATAGTTAGAACACGCTTGGCAAAGATTGTAAAACAGTTTAAGTAGACGAATTTAATATAAATGTCTATTAAATTTTATGGAACAAGGAAAATAAATACGGCACACTTATGTATGATGATACGCTTTCTATCTTCTAAAAAAAAAAAAAGCAACTACGAATAACCGATTTTTTTTATGTAAATAAAAATAAATGAGATGTAATGAAGCTAAAATAATGTATTTGTATCCCTGTTATTAAATTTGTTTATATATATATATATATATATACTAGCTGAAGTACCCGTTCTTCGCACGGGAATGAATGGACTTTTTGATATTACGATTTGTGGTGATTACTATTTATTGTAATAAAGAGATATAGCAAAATGGATATCGCTTTACATTGTGTTCAATAACCATGCATACCGAATTTCAAGGCAATCGTTTGTACGGTGCAGGAGGTCATGCGGCGTAGCGCAATCTAGTGGCGAGTTTTAGCAAAACGGATACGGCGGAAATATTCTTCGCATTCAGATATCGATGAATACGAAATTTCAGGACGAACGGCTGGACAGCCCTGTGAAGTTCATGTGTTGACGCGACATCTAGTGGCAAATTATATAGGAAAATGGATAGCGCCAAACTCTTCCCCGTGTTCAAATATCTATGTATACCTATTTTCATAGCGATCAGTTGCACAGTCAAGAAGTGATGCACTGCAGCGCGATCTAGTGGTTAATTAAAGTAATGATTTGCTACAGTGCCGTCAAGTGGCAAGTTATAGCAAAATGGATAACGCCAAAATATTCTCATTGTTCAAATAGCTATGTATACTGATTTTCATAGCGACCGTTTGAATGGTCAAGAATTTGGCCTGCTGCAGCGTCATCTAGTGGCGAGTTAAAATAATAATGCATTGCAGTGCCATCTAGTGGTGAGTAACATCAAAAGGAACACAGTTAGAATATATTCTTCGTGCTGAAATGTGTAAGTATAAGAAATTTTATGCCGGTCGGTCGAACGGTATAGAAGTTGATGCGTTGCAGCGCCATTTAGCGGCAAGTTACAGCAAAATGGATAGTGAAAAATATTCTCCGTGTTCTAATATCCGCGAGTACCAAATTTCATCGAAATCGGTTCGACGATATTCGCATAGTAAACGGCTAAACGGAATAGAATTCGACGTTCTGCTGCGCCACCTAGTGGCAAGTTAGAGGAAAACGGATAGCATAAAAAGCTTCTCAATGATAAAAGACTTAGGTGAACCAAATTTCATGGTGCAACGGTGCTAGAGTTTTTCAACCTCATACACACATACCAACATTCATTTTTATCTATAACCAGTGTCATTATATATCCCAGTCTCAAATAAAATCCAGTTTCAAATCTAAGCCTCGCCAAAGTGCCAACATACGCCATTGTGCAAGCGTTTTTTCAGGAAATCATTCGAAGCATTGACTTAGCAACAATCAATATGGAAAATGGTTCGACCGCGAAAAAGTAAAGCAAGCCTTTATTTCAAAAGTGGAATCCCTTAATACAGCCGATATTTTTAAAATTATCAACTATAACGTGTTTTATTCATCATTACTCCGATGTAGTAAATGAGAAGATTTCAATTTTCTGAAATTTGGCGGAATTCCCCCAACTTAAATCAATGTACTCATTTGGCGAGAATGCTGGAGATAGATCGCTTGAAATCCCTTGACAACTGCATTATTTCTTCACGGATCATTAAAATTTAACGCTGTATTCTAATAAAACCTTTACACTTGTTTTCAAAAATCTATTTCCTTAAGCTCTCAATAAATTGCGCCAAGCCGAAATCTGTGCAAACCGCTAGAACTCACTTTCTTAAAATCGGCATTTGAGCCATTTTATTTTTTCGCCAAACTAAAAAAAATTACCTATTAGCCTCGGAAATCTTCAATTCTTATTGTTTTGCGTATAAAACATTTCATTCCTGCTCCGATTTCCCATGCACGCGATATTATAATTAAAAAAAAAATAACCTTACGAATATAAACTAACAAAAAAAAATCATTATTATTCTTTTATTTTTACTTTGAGAATTTAAAACATCTTATTCGGCAAAATCGCCAGACATGGCAACCACGATCCTTATTTCACAATTTTTTCACTACAGGGGTTACAATTACGGAAAGCTTTTTGCGTGGAGAACATAAAAAATCTCTTAAATTCCGGGAACGGGTGGACTTTCAAAGTTTTAAAGTGGACTATGATTTATTCTATATTATTTTACATATCTGTGCAAAATTTCAGGCTGATATGTCCATTTTTGTGGATTTGTATACAACTCAAATCCACAAACAAACAAACAAATAAACAAACAAACAAACAAACAAACAGAATTTCATTTTTATTTATAAGATATATATATATATATTTAATATGAAACCTCTAAACACGAACCACCTTGCAAAGACGGTCACTTTGGATAGCCACACAGATGGCCGTTATTCAGAGGTTCTACATACTTAAAATAAAATTTCGAGGTTGAGAGGGGGAAAGATATTTAGAACTGGAATAAACCAATCATTATTGATTTTTAGGTCAAATTTAGGTTATCGCGTGGGGCCCATTTTTTTTTTTTCTTTTACCCAGGGCTGCAGTTGCCTTGGTCGGTCTCTGCACGACATTGCCATAAATTCAAATCAAGAAAGCAAAGCAAGCTGAACAGAGACTGATTTACCGCAGGGCATTCGGGGCAGGGCACGTGCCCTGGGATTCCAACTGTTTAGGCGCTCCCAAAACTCTCCAGGTTTGTATCGAAATACAATGAAACCCCGATTTGAAAATGAAATTTTTGATGCAAATATTAAAAACAAAACACGCACAAAATAAATATCCAATTTCTTTATGGCTGTTTCACTTGAAAATCATGCAAATTTTGAAAAGCTTTTTAAAGAATTTAATTCAGCGAGAGGCTGCTTGGAAAGTTTCAGAATGCCTCTTTATAAGTTACACTGTGAACTGACATTGAGAATGAACCTACAAGAGTTGCGAAATTGTCAGAAAAAAAAAAATGCTAAACATACGGAATTTCGCGGTATTTCCAAAAACGGATCAGTCCTCGGCCTATTTTTGAAACCTATTTTTGTGCTCCTGAATATTTTCCGAAAGTTGCACGAGACATACAGCTTTGCAGTTAATCCTTTAACGCGCAGTGTTCCCGCTCTGGGAACACCAAACTCTGACGTTTTGACTGTTGCCAGTCACGAAGAATAGATTTGATTTCTATAAAAATAGTTGCGGTTGACTTAGCTCCACGAGAATGCTTTACTTTTTAGCACGTCATTTCCCGTAAAAAAAATGGTCACGATTATCTTTAACAGAACTGACATTTGCTGAAAAATGAAGAATGCGAGAACAGCTGGATAGATTGCCCAATGATGAAAAAGGGCAGCCGTTGCCATCGCTCGACTTTACTACCAGCAAGATGGCGGACGATCGAAACGTTCATCGCGTGCCACAGATCTAGAGACCCTTTTTTGACGCAGCTGGCTGTGCGGCACATATCCGGAGGCGCCATATAACTGGTGGAGGGGTAGGGGAAGCGTGACGCGTGGTATGATGAAATTTTACATTTATGATCACATGCACTAGAACCAGTGGCCTAGCCAGGGTGGCTAGGGGGGTCATAACCCCCCCTGAGGAATATTTGCCATACAAAATGTATATTCTTCACTCCATTATCACACACACGTATACATAGTTGCAGTTGTCGTAAACCCCCCCCCATGAAAAATTTCTGGCTACGCCACTGACTAGAACTATAATAAAGATTAAAAAGTACTGCAATAAAAGATAATCACACTTAAAGAACAAACTTTGAAGTTTAATTTACCTTTTTAAATTTGTATGGAAATACATATTTCATTCCCTGCTGAAGAAACTATCCAAAGTAATTCTGATTTGATTTTTCTCTCATGACTTGTTTTTCAGCAAAGATCAGTGAGAGAAAAATTAATTAATTCTACCTCTTTTATGGGATTCGAGTTGTATTTTTCAAATGTACTTGTATGTTTCTCTTGTACAGTAACGAAGCAAAGGAGTACAGAAAAAAAAATTGGTAGACATAGAAAAAGCGCGATGTAACGAGGGGGTACTCTATTACTGTTGGGAAATATAAAACTATGAAACTTTCGAACTCTTTCCCTGACCCAGTTTCTCCTGCACGCGTCAATGTCCGCACATGTAGATGTATGGATCTGCATGTGATAATTACCCAAACGAGGGCCCCTTACTTAACACGTGCTATGGGGCCCCTGGCAACCGTGGGGGCAAGAACGCATGCATGCTGTACTTTCAAGTCACTCTCTTCCATGCGCTGCTGCTAAGCGGTCGACATCCCGACCAGCCAAAATTCAATCTTTGTAAACATGATATTCCTCTTAAAATGTATATTGTATAACCTAGACGGAAAATAAATATATTGTACTCATTCAAGAGCACGAAACTAAAATATATACAATTAATAATGTCGTGTATTCCAGTTTTCGTTCCAGCTAATTTAGCGGGATGACGGAGGAGTTAAACGGACTTACGCCTTTGAAGGAGGTAAGTGATACCTCTTTTACCTCCTCGCTTATTTAATAATTACTAAGGTGACCATACGTCCCGTTTTGAACGGGACAGTCCCGTTTTTAAGTGGCTTGCCCCGTTGTCCCCAAGGACAGCTTTGGGACACCGTCATGTCCCGTTTTCAGAAAATGTCCCCTACAATGTCCCGTTTTTAGAAAGAGAGCAACCCACGGTCACGATTTCAATAAAGGCCGCTCAAAATCTAAAATCGTTCAACGGCAGTGTCTGTAAAAAAAAAAAAAAAAAAAAAAAAAAAAAAAAAAAAAAAAAACTAACCTCCCTCTCGCCCCTCTCGAGACGCAAAGAAAACGATGGGGGGATGTATTGTTTTTGTGTTTGTTCTTTTAATGTTCTTTTTTTGTCAACTATTTCAATTTATTTAATTTTTTTAAAGTCATGTTCCTTTTTTGCTTACCCCCCCCCCTGATCTCCACTTCATTTTCCCATTTAACGCTGGTTTTCTAAGAATTTTTTTTCCTTCCTTTTTCCTATGTGTCCTTTTGTTGACATTTCTCACTTTCCTACCTTCCTGCCTTGTGTCGGAGGGTGTTTTTGAAGTCGAAGAAGGCCCTACCTCTTGTACCACCCGAAACGTACGTCTTGCACTATTTTTCGTTGTATATGCGTGTTTTAGCAAAGGTTTTTATTTTCATTTTATTTTGAAATGAACATTAACACAAGCCTTTTTGAGCGTTTTCTGTACAACTAAAAGATACCCAGACCGGCCCATTCAGTCTCCCTACACTATTATCTTAAAAAAAGTAGATGTCCCGTTTCGAGGTAGAAAATAAAAACACTATTGCCAAGAAAGTAGTAGATGTCCCGTTTTGAAGGATAAAATAAATGGTCACGTTATGTATTACATAAATGAGAATGTTTGTGAACATTTCAAAAATTATGGAAAAAGCTTCATTAAATAAGCTTTATCAAAAATGAAGACTTTAAAAATAGAACTAAAAAATCTGACTTTTTCATGATATTAGTGTAACCTTTAATTCCTATTTATTGGAACCCCATTATCCTTGAGTAACTACTCAAAAATCCTCATGCAGTGGTTCGGTTTTAGGTTAAAAACTTTATAGGGTCCAAAAATTTTCTGCGTAGTCAATCAAAATCTGGCAACCATTCTAGTGACCACTTCTTTTTGCGGAAAACAAACTGCTGTGATATGTTTTTCTACGGAGAGGTAGAATTGAAATGAGATTTTTATTAATGGCTATGTCATTTTATCTCTCACCCCCTTTATTGAAAATTGTTCCAAAAATGCGACATAAAAGTATGCGACATAATTTTACATACATTTAAATACTATTAGTTCACAACAGCTTTAATCTGCTGTTACAATATTTCGTAAGGTGTAGAATTTGCATCACATGTATTTTTTACATATATTTAAATACAATTAGTTCACAACAGCTTTAATGTATTGTTACAATATTTCGTAAGCTGTAGAATAGGCATTTCATGTATTTTTCTATAAATAGGTTACAATCATAAAAATTTCAACATAGGGTTACCAGGCGAAATACACGAAAGATGAGAGATAAAATGACATAGTCCATTAATATCGTTTTAATATGGCAATAATGAAGCTAAAATATTAGGGGGGTTCAGGGGGGTCTCCCCTTGACGAGGCTCGAACAGCCGAGTTATTTGTAACTTGTATATTCATAACTGAGAGAAAAAAAAAAAAGAAGAAATTTGGCATTTACTTTGAAACGAAAGCTCAAACTAAATTCAAATTCTGTAAAAATGTAAGGGCCCCTTCAAAATTGGGGGCCTGGGGCATATGCCCCTCCTGCCCCTGCGATAAACAGGGCCTGGCTGCATTAATTTTTTCGAGTGTTCAACATCATTGTCGTGTTTATAAAGCTGTTCAAAAGCCCTGTGACGGCAATCGCTCTTCAGGTAAAACATCCTAAATTATTGTGTAGAGGAATAAGTAAAAGGTTTGTAATCTAAATTACCTCTAATTCAAGGAGAACATTTTATTTCCTCCATACCGGATTCAGCGTTTTCCCGCATATAACGTTATTTCTTTTCGGTCCCTTGAATGACGTTATATCGGGGTTTCACATCACTACCTACTAAAATTATCTTTCAAACTACACAAAGAACTGCTTTCTACCTGAAAGCCGAAGTAAAAACGTTTGATTAAAATAAATAAAAATTTTGTGAAAAAACGCACATAAAATGTTACGTATAACACGTTACGATCGTTTCGACGAAAAAATTCAGTCAGCCTTCATCAGACAAAGCCCCTCGTCTCACTAAGCAGAGGGAACTATACATATATAAATAAATAAATTCTTTTTTCCAGTCCCCTCTGCTTAGTGAGGCGAAGGGCTTTGTCTGATGAAGACCGAAAGAATTTTTTGGTCGAAACGATCGTAAAGTGTTATAAGTAACATTTTATATGTGTTTTTTCACAAAGTTTTTATTTATTCTATCATTTAACACCCGTTTTTTGAGTGTTTTTTACGTAAAACGTTTGGTTATCGAATTTAATCTATGAGAATGAGTCAAACTTTTTTATTCAATCAATTTAAATTTATTTTCTCGTTTATAAAGATAGTTACAGTTTATGAGAAATGTATCATTTTAATACTATCTAATAATAATCGCTAATAGTAAGTTCGTCAAAAAAAAAAAAAAAAAAAGAAGAAGAAAAAATTATTGTAAACTTTCTTTCACAAATTTTTACGTTTCAGAAAGGGAGGGGTTGCTTGAAGGAGATCTCCTAAACCCTTTTTCAACTATTAGAGTATTTTCAAAGGAGACAAGAATTTAATTCATTATATATATATATATTGCATTTTAAGGTTATCCTTTTTACAAAGCGATTGGCGTCACAGGACTTTTGAGCAGCTTTAAAAACTAACCAATGTTGTCAAACGCTTAAAAAAATAAATAATTCTTCTTCACCAAATACACCAAAGGCGCACCCACGGAAGGTCCTATAGAGTGTGAACCCCCCCCCCTTTAAAAAAGGAAGAATTTAAATTAAAATATGTTAGAGATAGAAAATCGTTGTTTAATTAATAAATTAAAACTTTTTAAAAAGTTGTCTTCAAACTAATCCTTAAGTGCTTTTTTTCCTTATTTTTTTTCCGAAATAAATTTTGTTTATTTTGAATAATTACAGCGAAACTTCCAGGAGCGACCACTTTCCGCCCCGTAAAAAGTCCAATCAAAATACTATTCGGCAATACATTTTTGTCCGGTGAGTGGAGGGCAACTATATGCTTCCTGAATCCACAGCCAGTGGCGGATTAATACAATATTGTGGAGGCTAGTTGGAAGATTCACATACACATCCATTTTATGGAAGTAAAACGGGATCTTTCACAATAAATTCTTTTTTTCTCGGAGGAATTGGTCACCCCCTCTGCAACCCCCCCCCCCTTAATCCAACCTTGCCCTCAACTGTCTTCGGACCCTGATGCTCAGCAAGGCAAAGCATCGGCTTATTTTCATTTCTTTATCTCCAACCCCATAAAAAATCAAATCATTTTAGTAGTCTCTCCACTGCACGGAGTAGCGTGCATTTTCACTGAAGGCTGTCGTCTAATTGCTTGTGGAGACACGGGTAAAATTCCAAAATTGGTATCGGTCAATAAGAAAGCCGCAAACCTATTGTAATGCGTGCGCGGTCCTGCGGAAACAAGCAATAAAATTCTAACTCCAGATACAGCGGTTGCCGCGTAACAATAAGCAACCACTCTCAGCCGCAATCAAACAAGACGCTTTTGACTTTTGAGGCGCCCGAACCGACAAAGATAGCGAGCGGCCTTAGGTCATCCTGCCTAGGTGGTCCAGTGGTCGGAGAATCGAGGATAAAATATTTTTACGGCAGAAATTGAAAAGCAGACTGTTTGGTTCACTCCGCGGTTGCATTTTGCGAAAAATTCACCCACAGCCCCCGATCTTGTCGAACTTGAAAGAACGAATATTTTTGTAAAGACGCTCAAAAATGCTTAAAAAAAAAGTTTTACACACTTCACACCAGTGTCGCTGACTGTGTGGGTGCTCCAGGGCTCAAGCACCCTTTTAAACAATCCGTGGATGTGAAACACCCACAAGGTTAGGATTTTTTTTCACTTTCGTAGAAAAAATAAATCTATTGGAATTTTCGGGGGAAATTCCATATAGTCCTTCAGAAAAAGGCTCTTTTTGTGAAATTTCTTCAATAATATCCAAATTTTTCTCTTTTATGTCACTTATCATCATCCGTGTACATGAAATAATTCAGAATAATTAATTTAATTACAAAGTATTGATTTATCTTCTGTAAAAGTTTTTGTTTCCATTTGCGCATTAAAAATAAGCTATTGAAGAAAATATTATCTAGGGCAGTGGTTCCCAAACTTTTTAGAGTCGCGGCGACATCTTACAACTAAAAATTGTCCATGTCGCCCTACCCTTTTTTAAATTATGACAAGTACTAGATAAAAAAATAAAACTGGCACATCTAGTGTGTAGCAGTGTTCTCAAGAACATTCTATAGGTGACTTTATAAAAAGTCAAATCTTCGGGATTTGTCATTGTACAAACCGCACAAAAAAAAATCTGAATAGTTTTGGCTTCTCATTTCATTTTATGTTTAATTAGGCCAAAATTTTGGTTCAATTAATTATGAAACCTTTACACCATTCCGCGGCGCCCCTGTAAAGAAGCCGCGGTGCACAGTTTGGGAATCACTGATCTAGGGAGATTTTTTTTTTAAGGGAAAAAAAAATATGCCTATAATTATCTACCTCTCGAAAAATTATTCTTCCAAGAGCATCCACAGAAGTTTTGCAAAGTCGGCGCTTTTGCTTCACACAATTGTGTTTGCGTATTATGGCAAGCCTGCACGGGGGACTGCCTTAGGAAGAGGACTTTTAACCCTTTGAGGCGCAACCCTTTCCCAATGCTGAAAAAAGGGCAGCCGTTGTCATCGCTCGACTTAACTACCAGGAAGATGGGGGACGATCGAAAGGTTCATCGCGTGCCACAGATCTAGAGACCCTTTTTTTGACGACAGCTGGCTGTGCCGTACAGCCAGCTTGACCATATGAATTTGGGGGCCCCCAATCAATGAAATTTGTTTTATTTTTCATAAAATTTTGATATAAAAAAGAATATTTCAGAAAACATTTGAAATTGGGGGGCCCTGGCCGAAGTCCCGATTTGCCCATGCGATAATAAGGCCCTGTCCATTGGACGTCATTGAACTGTTAATTTGGATTTTTGCACATTCGCCATTGTTATTTGCACTAATGATAACATCTAGCTGTTGCCGTTCGCAGTGTGCAAATCTCGTCGATTTTGGTATTATATAAGTAGATTTTGACGGAAAAAATCGATTCTTACCATTCCTAAATTGACTGTAAAAAGTAAATGTAATGAATTTCCAAGGACCGAAAATCAAAAATGGTATTCTCAAAAGTTCGTTAGAGGGAAATCTCACTGTCACTGAATTTTCACTAAATATGGCTTTAGCTTGGTGTAGAAGGTAATAAATAAGTATCAGGAAATAACGTATAATAGCACCAATACAAAAATTAAAATAGCAGGCCATTTTTGGCATATATAAAGGGTGTCCCAAAAAGTTGGTAACAGGCTCTAATTCTTATATCTATTAGATAAGTGGGCAGTGTAGGTCGGAAATAAGACTCCGTTAAGAAATAATTCCTGTCGTTCATTTACAAAAAGGTGCACTGTTTAAATTTTTGTGCGACCCCCGTTCAAAAAAAATTTCCCAATCAGTAAAATGTGCCCCATACACTCATGAGGTGACATATAGAATTTGAGAATTATACCTTTAGAAATGTAAGAGATATGAAGATAAATATAACGCTAACTTAAACCACTTTTCCATGGATCTGGAAGGAAAAAAATCACGTCGAATGATCGCATTTTAGGGGTCGCGCAGATATTGTTAAAGAATTTTTTTCCCCCCCAACTCTTGCAATAAACGCTTACATTCAAAATCATGTATAGTCCCCGATCATCTTTTAAAGATATCTCTGAGACGTTGTATGATGAAAGGCTCAAATTTGGTCCATCACCTCATGAATGTATGAAGCACATTTTACTAATTGGGAATTTTTTTGTATGGGGGTCGTATACAAATTTAAAAAGTTTAACTTTTGTAAATGAACAATAGGAATTTTTTCTAGGCGGAGTCATGTTTCCGACCTTCTTTTGAACATATTTTCAATTTCCACTGCCCACTTATCTCTAATCGACAAAGAATTAAAACCCGTTAGGACCTTTTTGGGACACAATATAACATGCCGAAACCGGTCTGCTATTTTAATTTTTGTTGTACACACTTTTTTTTTTTTTTTTTTTTTGGCGATGCTTATTTATTTTATTCGTTAATCTGAAATATTCGGGAAAGTGAAGTTCGTCGTTGTAGCAAGATCTTACTGTACTGTGAGAAGCAGGGCCGGCCTAAGTCGTGCCCGATTTTGGGAGGAGCCCCGAAATGAGAAAAATACGAGAGTCACTTAGAAATTTTTGAGATACAGCTAAATAGTACAAGTTAAACTTACCAAATTCTAGAAGTATTCAAAATAATCCTCTCTAACATCAATGCACTTTAGGTGCACATGCAGGCGAATTTTCCAAAGTTTAAAAACCTCAAGCCATCTATTTCTGAGAATTGGTGCAAAATATTACAGCCTCATCTGTCTCATGTTCGGAGTGTAAACGTACATTCATTTTTCTTAGGATTAAAAGGCAGTCAAAAGTCACACATAGCAAGATCACGGGAATAGGCTGGATGTTCTATCCGGAGTTTTAGGATTCCTTTGTAGATTCTGACACGCTGCGCTTGTTTGTGTTCGGTTACATTATGGGAGGCCAAACAACAAACAATTTTTTTCAAATGCAGTTTTTCATGAATAATTTTGTGTATAGAAGCGTATCCAATGTTAAGTTCCTTCTGTGTCATTCGGTAAGTGCAGCGATTATCATCGATTTACATTTTTCGTACAGCGAACGCATTTTCAGGGACTACAGTTCACAAAATTTTTCCTGTGTGTTCTTCAGCCAGAAGACTTCAAACTCAATGAAATTCTGTGAGTGTGAGCCATATGAATACAGTAGCACGAGGTGGAGCTTCGTTTCCAAATGCAAATTGTAGACGTTGAAGGCATTCTTGTTGATTTAACCCCACATTAAAATCACAGAAAATCTGAGCGCAATAATGCTCTTCAACTTCATTTTCTTTTCTTTCAAAATTTATTCTACGTTAGATAAATTGCAATTGTTTGTACAACTTATCGTCTGCAGCTATAAAAGAGTTCAAACTTTAAACATTTTTTTTTTCTTTCGCCTATCGTCTGCGTTGTCTCAAAAATTTCAGAGTAACTCTCGTCCCACAGAAAAATAATATGGAAAAAACTATAAATATTTTATATGATATTAAAGTCAATTTATCCTTTTGAATATTTGAACTTTTTTCAACTAATGTAACTTGAAAAGCATAGACCGGCTTCAAGCTCTCCTCTACGTTATTATGAGAGAATTGAACAGTTATAAATAGCCATAATCATTATCACATGTTTAGTTCATTTATTTGTCAAGTTGATATTTAATTTTCTCATGAATAGTAAATCAAACAAATTTTTTGTTGTAGTTATAAAATATATCTGTTATTTTCTACCGGGCGTGACAGTGAACTGAATAAAAGAATTTTTTTGGAGTTTACTTTTACGCGAGTACAGTACAGTACGCCTACTGAAATTTGAAAAGTCAGTTAAAGAATCGCTGCTCAGGTGCTACAATAGGAAACACTCCCCTTCCCCCACCCGAATGTTACATACCAATTTACGTTAATGTTATCTACTACACGCTTAGGGGCAATTTTAGATTTAACAACTATTTTACACTATACTTTTTTTGGGAGGGGGGGGGATCGACCCCTCTTGTCCTTAGTGAGTTGCGTCTATGGTAGCTAAAGAAACTTTCTCTCACGCCTTGAGTCCGAGTTCGACACCCGGCGGTACCGGTCCTAGGTATTTTTCTAAGCGATGTGAAGTACAAAAATGCGCCCCCTCCCAACACATATGTAGCTATAAAAGTTATCGGGGGGGAGGGGGGTAAAAGGAGGATTTCAATAATATATGGACACTCAAATATACATACGTATACATATTTAACAAAGGTATCATGATGGCACCACCATAGAGATGTCGCCTGGTGCGGTCGCACCGTTCGTTCCACCCTAGGACCAGAGCCTGATTATCATACGGGCATACGGGGCAATAGCTCGGGCCCTGGAAAAATAAGGGCCCCCAAATATCTCAACTAAATTTCATTTGTAATAATTATAGCATAATATTTAACAATAGACGGACTTAAGAGTTTTATTTTCTGTTCTTCTAATTCAATGGACTTCAGGACTCATGGACAGAGGCGCAGAGAGCCAAGTCGGGGCCCCGGGGATAAAAACTTTGGGGCCCCTTAGCTATCCAGAAATCCTTTTGATGTTGTATCACATCAATCATTTATTCCTTACTAAAATCATTAATCATTTAAAGAAGCTTGAAATTAATTGTATTTGGAAAATAATTAATAGAATTAAAATTATTAATTTAAAAGAGTATTATACTTTAATAAACATACATGCTCTAAAAAATACCAACTTTTTTTTTTTTTTTTTTGAAGGCTTCGTCACCTCCATAGAGAAACTGTATTTGAAACGTTAACATTTTTGCATGGCATGTTTCCTCACTATTGAAAAAATTAATATTTTTATTAATACTTCCATGCAAGCAGGCAGACAAAAAATTTCAGAAGGCCAAAAGAGTGGAAATTTCAAAATTTCTAATAGAAAGTCTTGACCTTTAACATTTTGTTAAGGAAAATTCAAAATTCCGGAGGTTGGGTGGGCCCACAGTCTCTCCTCTGGCTATACCCTTTCTTCCACTATTTAACAATGTGTCTCGGAAAAAAAAAAATGATTTCTTGTTAAATAAATCTTTTCCACTTTTAGTCATGGCAAACCGTTGAATAACACCGACAATGTCTATTTTTCTTGCAAAAGAAGACTCAATCACTAAAACTCCTCGTTTCTGTTAAGTTGTTGGTTTATGCTCTAGCTGGCTTTTTGGAATTTCATTCAAAAATTAATTTGAAACATCCGGGGACATAATCTGAATTTGGACTTTTTTTACAAAATTGACAGCACTCAATTAAGTATCATATAAACAGCAAAAGCGGGGCCCCTTCACAAGCTGAGGCCCTGGGGATTTTTCCCCTGCTCCCCCTCCCTCTCTGCGCCACTGCTCATGGATGAATAAACAAGAAGTTAGGAGTTTCTGAAAACGTATGGTATGGCCATATATATGCTTATCAAAAAATATCCATTAGTTAACATTTTTTATTTCACGATGAAGGAAAGAAAATTTCGAACTTTTTGGTGTATCAAGAAAAATTTTTGGAGTGAGAAACTTTGCTCTCGTGCCTCGTAATTGCCATTCCTTGAATTAGCGCATCCAAGGCTTGACCCAGGTGGTCTGGTCCCCTCCCCCCCGAAATTAAAAATTTTGTTAACAAAACAATAATAATGAAGCCTTTTTGGGAAAAATTTAGCCTTTTTCAACTTTTTGTCCCCCGCCCCCCGAAATTTTTTTCTGGGTATAGCCCTAAGCGCACCCATGCGCTAATAATACAAACGGACTAAAAAAATATTAAAATCACTTTTAAATACATAGTCTTGTTCTAAATAAGTATAAATAAATAGGTAATTTTTAACTCAATTTTAGTATTCTTTAAAAATGTTTTATTGTGTCGGGAAAATGCAACAGCAAACAAAAATAAGTTAAAATGCTTGTGATAGTAGGGGCCCCAAAATAATCTCTTGCCCCGGGCCCCGACCACCCATGAACAAGCTCTGCCTAGGACCGGCTCTGATTTCAGGCATGGACTATGTCCATAATCATTGTGTAGACCATGACGAAAATCTCTCCACCTGTCTCTGGAATTGAAGACTTCAATTCCAGCGATTCATTTCGAGAAATCATTCAATTTTTTAATAGCTTCTTAAAGAATCAAATTCCGATAAAGACCCAGAAAAATTTAGACTATCTCTTTACAAGTTGTAATATGGACTATTACAAACAGTAGTGAGCCTACTTCAGCTAGAAATCTTAAAAACATTTGTTGTTTTTTTCTAACTTTTCTGACTTTCAAAAGTAATTTTCGTTCTTAAGAGTTTTTTTTCTGAAAATCGCATAAGAGTATTATTAAATATTTTCTGGTGTTTAACATCACTAGTTAATTTTTTAAGCTGTTCGAAAGTCCTGTAACACCTAACGTTCTTAAAAAATGAGATTGCATAAAATATCCGTTCTCTTTTCAAAAAATTCACAATTTTTTAAACCTAAATCGAAGGGTTCATAAATTAAAATCTTATATTGGATTTAAAAACTTTTCCTAAGATCACATAAAAGACTTTGCAAAATATCTATGGGGGGGGGAGGGATACAAACAAATAAAATTTGTATGGTCCTTCAACTTCATTGGTCATTCAACTTTTCCACCCTCCTCGTGTACGAACATGCTGACACGTTTGTTTGTTTTTTTTAATTAACTTGGAAATGAAATAATTACGTCACAAACGAAGTTATTGTATAATTCTTAAACGTACACATCACTACGATAGCAATTTTAATGGAAGATTCTTGAACTCATTCCGGGATGATTGTAAATTAGTGAACGAGGTCTTACCGATACGAGTTTGGTTATTAATGTTTATTATCAGTATGGATTTTGCGTTGTTGAACTTTCAGTAATACTTCTATATTCTGCATTTTTACATAATTTAAAAAAATGTTTTGTGATTAGTGCTTTTCTGTGCAATTATTTGTCTCATAACTAAATCTGTATTCAGCAACACCGTAAGTTTGTTTACCTTCATGTATCTGATTTGATAATTATCTCATCCTGATGTATGTTTTGTTTTTCATTCAGATGCTCATTTGAATTGATAGTGTTTGAAAAAGATTTTTAAGACAAGCATCTTTCTTCATGTTATTCTAAGATTACAGCATAATAATGGTGTTGATTATTCTTATTCCCTGAATGTTGTCAGTTTTGTCATGGTGCCTGTAAACACTTAGCTCTTTAACTGTACTCATTTATAAGTAATTTGGAACTCTGATCATTTTCGTGTTTTTATGTAATATGACGATTTATTCCGAGGTAATGAAAACAATTAATTGCAAACGGAACTTTTTATCAGTAAATAACATTTCTCAGCTGTGTTACGTAAACAAATCTTGATGTATTTTTATACCATATGCAGTTGTTCAGTTTTTTTTTATTTTATTAAATGTGTTGTGTATTTAAATGTTTTATTTATTAATCGCCATGTTTTACGGCCAGTTAACATGATTTAAATAAACTAATAATTTTTTCCTGGTTAATAATCCCATCGAAAGAGTTATTTTACTCTAGCTGTATACTAATTCGAATTGTAAAGCGTCAACACGATGAATTATTATGTTTATTGTTATTAAAAGCGAGAGCTGTGAAATTTTCTTTAACTTAATTATTGCTAAAATATCTAAGTTCATATGTACTTTTTTTTTTCATTAAATGAAATTAAATCTATCAATTTATTAATTAAAGAGATAACAAATTAAAATTATGACATTAACTATTAAGTGTTGTACACTTAAAAGTATTTTAAATTTAGTTCCTTAATGTAATTATTTCTAAGTATCAACTTAGAAGAACAATGTCAAGTGTGTAAAACAAAATAGTTGGTACTTTTTTGTTATGATAATACTACTCATCACCGAGTTAAATTATTCACACACCTGTTGGCATCAGAATAAACAAAGTAATTAAGTAAACATTAAAAAAAAATAGGTATAAAGTTGCCATCTTTTAAAAACTAACAATATACATTAGTAGTGAAGTAGGTGCAATACAAATCTACATAGAAGATGTAAAATTAGAACATCTGTAAAAACAATTTATTTTGGGCATAATGCTTTTGTCATATTCGCTCTAATAGATAGGATTCTAGATGGTGATGTGCAGTTCCATGTTGTCATTTATTCCACCAGTTTGCACTATTCCGCATTCACTCTACTGATTGTGTGTGACATACTGTAACTGGTGAAGTAAAACTTTGTGAAATAAAATACATGTAAGGCTCTTATTGTTTTCCTATTCTGTAAGAGGATCTATGAAATCGTATCAGTGATTGACAATGAGCAGCATTGGAAATCTTTAAGTATCTATGCTGCTCCTCGAATTCTATACTGAGTAGCAGTTTTACGTTATTTGCTAGATACATTTTCAGCAAGAACAGAAACAAGCTTAAAGAAAAAAATAATAATGTTTAAGGAATATTATTTTATTAATTTTAATGTTTTACATAAACACTATAAATATTGTTCATTACGTAAACGTAATGAACAGCATTTTTACCAAGAACAGAAACAAGCTTAAAGAAAAAAATTAATGTTTAATGAGCTACTACTTATATTACAAACTTTTATAAAATAGAACTGGTACAAATGCAATTACAGCTACTCGTTGTCTAATACTTCTATAACACCAAAAGAATTATCTTTTGAACAGCGATTAAAACGGAACTTTTGAATGGAATTAGAAAGTTGTATCCTCTTGCCATATGGTCAAATTCTTTCTGGATCAAAATCTCAAAGCTCTGGCCCTTCTAAAGAAATTAGGAATACTGGTCAGAAGGTACCTGTATTTAACCAGTTCCTAGTATCAGTCTTTATCCTTTTTATAGCAGAAAATGACCATTCTACATTAGCATTTGACACTGGTTATGATTTAAAAATATCTATAATGCAATGTTATTTTTTGTTATTTTAAAAATTGTTTCAAGTTATGTTTTTGCATCACAAAATTTTCAATGCAATTTGTCCAATTGTACTCTCTTGCATATGTTTTGAATTGCAAACTGCCGTGCAATACCACTTATTTCCAATCCTGTCGGTGAGATTGTCAAACGCAGTATCTTTCCACTCTTTAGCCTCTCGAACATTCTGGGGGGGGGAACTGTACTTCCACCCAGGATGTTATTTCCAAACAAGTTTTTGCAGAGGGATCGGAAACAACTACGAGAAAACATCCACTTGTTTCCCTGCATAAACCGCCAGATTGCAGAAGAACACAACTGGCATTGCTTGTTCTTCGTGTAAAAAGGCTTTTATCAACCTCACAAATTTTATTAAATCTGTAAGTTTTGCATTTAGATTGCATGCAATTATTCCAATCAACAACTGTGTTATGGTTCATTTTAAGATGTCATAAATGATCACAGAAAAATCATTCGCAGTAAATTCTCACCATGAGTATATAAACCTTGTTGCTGTACCCATACTTAAGTACGATCCGCCAAAAGATGTTCCACATCTTAAACCGTTCATTTCTGTACATGATCATAATGAACACTGACTGTTGGAAATTTTATTTGCTGAATACCAAATTATACTAAATGATGATGCCATACAGTGTAAATAAAATAGTTTGAATCCTGAATATATGAGTTGTTATTTACGCTGACATTTTGGAGAATACTTAGTAAAATAATGTCATTTCGTGATTATTTGAACAAAATCTTTTATTATGCAATATGCACTTTGCTCAGAGAAATTCAATCGCATCCTTTTCAGCACTATGTAAGTCCCCAATTTTTAAGCACACATTTTATAATAAACTACCAAAGTTATGCAACGTTTAAAATAGTTTAAAGTGTATTTTGTTACCGTATTTATCTGCGTATAAGTCGAGAAATTTTAGATAACTAAAAAAAAATTTAAAGTGGGGAGGGGGGGGGGGGAGGTCAACTTGTACGAGGGTCCTTAATAATTTTTTTTTAATCTGAAGTCAAAAATGCCCCTTTGAAAGACAATTGTTCTGTTTCCACATTCCATAACACAGTGATGTCGATTTCTATAAAGCAGGAAGAATGCAGCGATACAGAGATTGGAAAACATGTATCCTGATGAGCCGACGAAGGAATTCTGTGAATTTGCTTGGCGAGTCCAATACTGAATCGGATCTTGAATCAGTTTAACTTAGTATATTACTACTTCACCCTATTTCTCAGTTGTGTCATATTATTATTATTAATCATCAGTTTAATTTTGTATACTACTTTTGCATATTACTATCTTTATTATCGTATCTTTAGTACCTACTTTTTTTTCCCAGATGATTTTGAATAAATGCATTTTTTAATAAATTTAAATTTCTTGATCGGGAAATTGGGTGGGGGGGAGGTCGACTCATACGCGGGTAAATACAGTATTTCTTTCATATTATTGTAACCAGGGATACTAACCATAAGATGAAACTCGAGGTTACTAATTTTGGCACATAAACACTGCTGTTATTAAAATGGAAAAATACCAATTTGTGTAATTAGCTAAAATATATTAAAACTAGTATTCTAATGAAACTAAGATTGGAAAATGTAATAGTAATTATCATATACTAGATATGGAATAATTTAATTTTTGTGGCAGTTCTTTCCAGTTTTGCCACTGCCTTGGCAACCTGCCCTGTCCTGCTTTCCACTACAGCTATTATTTTAAATTTCAGCTTCAGAGAAATATTTTGAGGAATAATTTCTAATTACCAACACTGTTGTTAGGTCGAATCCCTAATTTATACCATTTCACATAGTATTGTATTTAATATTTCACAGAAAATCTCTCCCTCCCCAACTTTGTTTTTCCCTAGTAAAATCTGGCAACACTAAAAACATGCCAATCTGACTTCCTTTATAAATATTGCCAACTCAGCCCTTAATCTTCAGTTTGCCAGACCAGTGGGAGTGCATAGCGCTCTGAACTGAGAGATGGAAGCCACCTGTTTCAAAACCAGGTCACGTCTGTCGATCTTGCCGTTCAAAGCTTTTGTGTTTTTCTTTGTAACTTCATATAAATACAGGTTAGGACTCTTAGAAAGTCCCCCACAGAGGGCACCCCCCCCTCAGCCTAGATCCCTCATGTAGATAATCAGCTATATTCCCAAAATCAAACTTAATCCGCAGTTTTGCTTGTTCATAACTCTTCTGTCACTTATGAATGATTTGTAACATTTAATTTTGATTGAATGCTTCATGAAGAAAATTCTGTCTCATTTGTAGAAAGTTCTGGAACTAAGATGGAATTATTCGGATCTCCTGTTATCTTCTAAATCAAGTTTTCTTGTGTTGCGAAAAGACAAAATCATTTGAAGTTGATGGCTGTTGTTCTTTGCTACTTTTAAAAACCAGAAGAAAATTTATGGCAGTTCGCTAATAGAATTCTTTGTCATGAAGGCCACAATAAACGCCTGAGGGTATGTTAAGGTACACAAGTGCTGTTTTTTGTTTTAAGTAATTTTTTCTTGAGTAAGTGAACTATACAGAAAGTTAGACTAACAGAAGCATTGTGTGTGCTTAATTCTTCCCAGTGTTGGGCTCTTCGAATTTGTTTGTTTCTTTTTTTACTTGTGTATAGTTTGAGGGCATGTGTTTCTGTTTTTTTTCCCTCTCTCTCTACATATTTTTATCCTGTAAAAATTATGTAATGTTATTATCTCCCCATATGAATTTTTATACAGTAACTCCTAATCTGCAAATGACTGTTATCCATCAGATGTTTCAAATTCAAGCAAATAATATAACCCTTTGAGGCGCAACCCTTTCCCAATGCTGAAAAAAGGGCAGCTGGCTGTGCCGCACAGCCAGCTGCCTCAAAAAAAAGGGTCTCTAGATCTGTGGCACGCGATGAACGTTTCAATCGTCCACCATCTTGATGGTAGTTAAGTCGAGCGATGGCAACGGCTGTCCTTTTTTCAGCATTGGGCAATCTATCCAACTGTTCTGGCATTCTTCCATTTTTCAGCAGATGTCAGTGCTGTTAAAAATAATTGTGACCATTTTTTTACGGGAAATGACATGCTACAAAGTAAAGGATTCTTGTGGAAGTATGCCACCCGCAACTATTTTTATAGAAATCAAATCTATTCGTCGTGACTGGCAACAGTCAAAACATCAGAGTTTGGTGTTCCCAGAGTGGGAACACTGCGCGTTAAAGGGTTAAAATTGCGATATTTCTTCATAGAATGAAAGTATTCGCTCTGCTGGAATTTAAAGTAAAATGTCTATCATGTAGAGTTCTTCCAAAATACTATCAGCCTATTTATAGTCATAATTAAAGTAATCATTTGCTAAAAATTCACTATTATGTACTTATAATAATGCAAATTAAGGTATGGGATTTCATATTCATTCAGTATTCAGTATGGTCTTACAATATTCTAAAACACTGCCTCTTAGCAGAAATCGGCTAAGGGTCTCCTAGTACGAAAATGTTCCTAATAAAAAGTTGCTAGATCAAACTGGAACAGCGTAATTTTTAGGTGCCTTCTGGGGGCTGCAGTTGGTTGAGCAGGGGGAGGTTTTCGATGCTCTCGTGCAGTGAGCTCTGTTGGACCTGGTGTAGATTTTTCTACACCAGGGGGATCAGTAATAACAGCAGTGTAATTTAAACTTTTCTTTAAAAAATAGAGCCTTTTAAAGTAATATGTATGATGGTATGTTTTAGTCTTTAGTTTATTTTACTTTTGCTATATATATATGTGTGTGTGTGTGTGTTTAATATGAATTTATTATTATTCCAATTTTATTAAAAAATAATTTTAGAATATTATGATGAACTGTTATATACCAAATAATTGGTATATAACAGTTCATCAAATGTTTAAATGGAATTTTCTGGAAAATAAGGGAGAGTTGGCGGCTAATTCTTTGGCAATTTACTTTACTATACGTCCCCTATAACCCATAAACATTTCATCAAAATCGGTGATCCCAATGTCTGAGCCTCCCGTTGTAAGTTGCACTACCTTTTTAGCTAATTTATTGACAAATCAATTATTCTTTTTCTGCACTGTTGATAATAAACTAGCTTTCTCCAATAAACCTGATCTGTTGCCACACTCTGCCAGTGGCTGTTCTTTAATAATTTGAGACCAGATGTTTTGTGTGATGCCTTCCTCCTTTCTTGGTACCCTTTACATTTGTCAAAGTCACATTTTTAACAGGTTTGTGTTATTATATTTAAAAATGCTGTCCGATTGAGTGGTATTTAATGACTTGAGTGATATTAGGTAATTTATATGTATTATCTATAGGTTTCATAGTTAAACAAAATTCTCAGTCTATCATTTTCTCTGACTGTTCCAAATTTTTTTCTGAAAATATTTCTTTCAAGTATAAATAGTCTGTTTTCGTCTGCTTCTGTTAGTGCTCAACATCCTCTACCATATAAAATCATAGGTCTAATAAAAGTTGTATAGAGATTTATTTTTGTTTGGGCTTTTAGTAGCTCAGACTTGAAAAAAAAATTTTTAACAATAATTAAACACCTATTTGCCATACAAATCATGTACTCGAAGGAAAAGACATTGTGTGTTCATTTTCCTCTTTTTATTTTCAGAAGTGAATTAGATGAGGATAATGCTGTTAAGCCACTGGATAAGGAAAACTTCATGAAACCTGAAAAAGTTAAGTCCCGCTGGCGCCGTAATAGTGAAATGGAAACCGAAGAGTCTAATACTGATCTGCCAGAAAAATCTACAGAGAGTAAGAGTTCCTCGCCTAAGCCCGAATTCGTGCCACCATTTGAGGTCCTAGATGAGAACTTATACCTTTTTGAACGGTAATTTTGATGTACTTAGAAATTTGCATTTATTGTTTATGAAGTTGCTTTACTACAGGTTTTTAGACCTGGTGGGAAAAAGATAGCTATCTCCATCTTGATAATAAACAGCGTTAAAACTTTACACCGTTTTTTTTTTTTTTTTTTTTTTTTTTCCCACTCCCTCCGTGAAACTGTTTCTGTTTTCTTGTGCAAATTGCATGTATGAAAATGCTTTTGGAGAAAATAGTATTTTTACCTTGCTTGTATGATTTAATATTTAAAAGTCTTAAGTAATGAGTTATGTAATATAGCACACTTCATCTCTGATTCTTACAATATATTCTTAGCATCATGTTTCAGTAGTATTGTATATATTTATTGTAATAAATCAAGATTAGAAAGATTGATTGTTATTTGTATTTTCTATTTAATGTTATTTCTGAAAAAAATTAATTAAAAACAGTTTTAATTGATTTGTTTATTATCATTATTAACTGATTTTTACCAAAAAGATAAACAGTTTTTTATTTTATATGTTGATATTTAGCCCAGCTAAAACTATTATTGCTAGTAATTAAAGTGACCAACCGTGCCATATTATACAGTCCCATATTTAGAAGTAGTCTCATATTGTCTTGTATTTTCATCCCTGTGATCACTGTCAGAAATTAGCCATTCTTTGTTAAAAATCACAATTTTGGGGCCACCCAATTTCTCCTTAAAAAAAGGGAGGGGGGGAGGCAAAGAACAGCGACAAATTAAGTCTATGCAAGTAAATATGATGTGTGATTGGCAGTACTATAATCTATTGAGTATAGATTTACATTAAAAACTAATTTGAAGTTCAAAGAAATAATGAATGAAATTCTTGGTTTGAATTATAACAAGCATGAGAATCCATTGTTCAGACACAACTACTTTGGCCTAAAAACTTCTTTAAAATACATTTGTTAGAATTTAAAGTTTTTAAAACAAAATCATTACTTTCCAGTATGCCTTATACAATAAAATAACAAATTTAATAAATATTCTTGTTCTCTATCAATCTATAATTTTTTGTTGAACATGTATTTAGAGTTGCTAATGAAACTGTTCAGAAAAGTAAAAAATAAATTTAAAAAGAATTAGCTGTTTGAGTATCCATATTCAATATTACTGAAGTGTGCCACTGTAATTTTTATTAATATTCTTTAGCAAAAGGACCAAGAGAAAGAAAGAAGTCCGTCGCATGCTTTGTGAATGTACAGTAAAACCTGGAGAAGTTGGCTGTGGAGATGAATGCCTCAACAGATTGCTCATGATTGAGTGGTATGTATTGCTCATGATTGAGTGGTTTCAGTCTTTGTTTCTCTATAGCCTATTATTATTGCATATACTGGAATATAGGTTAAATTGTGTTCAAATTTTTGTATTAAAAATACAGACTTATACACAGTTAGAAAGGGGGGGAAAAAGAAAAAAAATCCAACTATTGCCATTTGTAAGTTGTTTTTTTTCTTTCTTTCTTAAAAAGGGCCCAATTTTCCAAGTTTTTTGGCTCTGAAACTTGAAATTTTAGCTTTTTAAAATTTAGCATTTGTCCTTAACAGTTAGCATATTTATTTAATTCAATAATTGTTGGCTCATTGCCAACTAGTAAGGCCTACAGTGCACAAACACGTATGTTATATAGTCACTAACAGTTATGGCTTAGTAGAGAGATCTGTATTTTCAAGTCTTACTTTTTCACAAAAAATCTGTTAGCCTTTTTGTGTGTGTGCATGTGTCAGAATTCTTTTAACATCCCGTACCGAGTAAAAGGTATTACTGTAATTATAAAAATTTCCATCAGAAAAATTGCCTGTGGTCATTCCTGAATTTACTTTGACAAGTTTGATGGTGTGTGTGCATATACATGCGCAATCCATTTTGACTAATGTCATTAATGTCTATACATTTACAGTAGTTTAATTAATCTGAGTCTTCTTAATCCGAGGTAGCGTTAAACTTTCTGCTCAAAAGTAAGCAGAACTTTGAGATTAATTTTTTAAGCATTAATTAAAGTAAGCTTGATCCTATTTAAAATACTTTTTTATGATAATTCGTTAAAAAAACTGTTAAAAGCCTTTAAAATCCATTAAAAACACAACACACCAAGTGTTTACATTCGAGCGCTTCGCTCGCAGCCATCTTCAGAACTGGCGAAGATTTCAGAATCTTCGCCAGTTCTGAAGAGCAGCCGACAGCGCTCGAATGTAAACACTTGGTGTGTTGTGTTTAATGTTCTAAACGTATTTTAAAAGCTTTTAACAGTTTTTAACTAATTATTGAGAATACTTCCGTATGTGAATCTAATCTTAATACTTTTTTATGTTTACAAATCTGTGTGCATGTCATTTTTTCGCTATTGGATCTTTCTGCACATATGAAACATAAAGCTGAATTTTTCTGTTTTTATATTGCAGTGCGCATAATCTAAGTCAATGTCAGTCTCAGTGAACTCGGATTATTGGAACTTGACTGTATACCAATGTATCTTGCATAACCAGAAAATGAATAGCTGTCAAATGATGAAATTTTTTATTTAGGCCTGTTATAACATCTAGTTCTGTACATCTTTCTTGATTACAGTCAACTGGGTAGTGTATTTACGAGGTCTTTCAGTACTTCACAGTCTAGGAACAACCATTCTATAACCCAGGAGTGGCTATAACGTGACTTGCAAGTCATATACTGCTGTTGTAGGCTAGTAATACAGTTTTTCTGCAAATAAAATAATGAAATACAATAAATTAAAGTTATTTAGTGTCCAGAAATAGTAAATTCATTTTATTTCTTGTTAATGAAGGAACTCAGTAATGCTACTCAAAAACATAAAAATCTGATGTGTCCAACACATGACTTCCTTGCACGTCCATTAGATCAAAAATATTTTCGACGCACTTCCTCTAAATTTATTTGTTTGAAAGAGATAAAATATCAATAATAGTAAGGTTTAGCAATTTCTAGCCAAATATTTCGATATCGCCAAGCTGAGTTCAATTTGAAAGATTTCCTTCTGACACTTTATTTGGCGATATTTCACCAAAAGCCGACAAACTTGAGATAGTCAGCGAGATTTTGGGGATAGCCAAAGTAGTCAGTGAGCACAGACCTTCAATGAATTGAATGCATCTATACACCTCAATGTATTCAAAGTCATTTGGCTCACCATGTAAATAAATTCTCAGTCGATTGCTGTCAAAAAAGATATTGAAAACAGTTAGATATTACAATAGTTCTAAATACAAAGTTAAAAAAATCTACGGGTTAAAGTTTTAGAGTTATACAAAATAGGAAATAATTTTTGGCGCCAAATTTGGCGATATTTCGGCGAAACTCGTCAATGTCGACGACATTTGGCGAGATTTTAAGCATAAACCAAACAATGACAGATTATCGCCAAATTTGGCGATATTTCGCCAAAACTCGCCAAGAACGATGACAAATGGCGATACTTTGGGCATGGACGAAATGACTGACTATCGCCAAATTTGGCGATATTTCGCCAAAACTCGCCAAGGTCGAGGACAGACGGCGAGATTTTGGGCATGTACCAAACAATGACTGTCTACAGTTGTGTTATAATGAAGATGTCCATAGACATTAAGGTACTGAAATTCTTTTCGGTGGTCCTGTAAATAAACTCTCCAGTAGATTGGAACCAAAAATCGAGATGCACAACTAGATGTTACAACATTCTTATATATGAAATTTCATAATAGTTTTTGAGATTTGAGAGTTAAATATGCACACACGTACACCAAAAGTCGCCAAGCTTGGCAACTTTTGGCATAGTTCTTGAGGGAGGCACGTGACCGTGGTCGGACCATTACCTAACTTATGTGGTAGGACGGTATCGTGCTTGAAATGGATGAATGCCCCTAAAATTGCTATTGACCGTAATGTATTGGAAATCTTTTGAGTGTTCCTGTAGCAGAACTATAAATGATAAAGACACTTTTTTTAATAGAGAAATTCATTTTCTAACTCTTTACAGCATATATCACTTCTGAGTCGTTTGAAATAGCCCAATACCTCTAAAAAACGCTTTGATGAATTTCGGCCCATAGAGCGTAATGTATTTCGAATCTTTTGGGCGGTCCTGTAGATAAACTATTCAGTCGAATGGAACCGAAAGGGGAGGTGCACAACTAGATGTTACAACAATCTTAAATATAAAGTTTCAACATTCAACGCCTAACAGTTTTTGAGATATGCCAGTTTAATGAATTTCGGCCCATTGAGTGTAATGTATTTCGAATGTTTTGGGCAGTCCTGTAGATAAACTATCCAGTCGAATGGAACCAAAAGGGGAGGTGCACAACTAGATGTTACAACTATCCAAAATATGACGTTTCGACATTCTACGTCTAATAGCTTTTGAGTTAGGCGAGTTTAATGAATTTCGGCCCATAGAGCGTAATGTATTTCGAATCTTTTGGGCGGTCCTGTACATAAACTATCCATTCGATTGCCACCAAAAGGGGAGGTGCACAACTAGATCATAGAACAATCCTAAATATCAAATCTCAACCTTCTACGACCAATAGTTTTTGAGATATGCGAGTTACATACATACGTACGTACGTACAGACGGCATGGAAAAACTGGCCACAGTAGACTCGCCACTGGTCAAAATGAGTTGCAGACGCGTTAATATGATCGTGCATGCTAGCCTACGATGAGATGCATCGAAAAAATTTTTAAAATTCAATTTAGAGGTAGTCAAAATCGGTTTTTATGTCGAAATTTGGCCCCCAAAATTTTTCGGGATCACATTACTTCCTTATACTACGTACAAGGAAGTAAAAAATGCTACTGATTCTATCAAACACATTTGAAAAATAATTTTTTTAAAACAAATTTGACAGTGGGTGCTTTACGAATGTTGTTTGTCTTAGCAATTAGTTGCCAAATTTTGGTTAATGATTTGTTAGAGAAGCTCTTGCAAGATCAATGTTGATTAAAAATAGATTGATACCTGATGCTTATTTTTCACAGGGTTGCCACTGGTCAGGGAATTTCATTTTGGCAAAAAAAAGTCTGGGAAAATTGCGAATTTTGGCCCAAAACTTGGAAAATCATATAGTTTGGACTGGAAAATCAGTGTTTGTAAGCAAACTACGTTTAACCATACTTTGAGAAGCTAAAAATATTAAAGAACATATGCAAAGTTGTCGTCATAAACAAAAAAAAATAGTCTGGATTTAAGACGTACAACAATGCAAAAGTATGGAAAGCTAAGACTGGTCATCTGCTTACCCAGTTTGATTTTATATTTTTGTTCAGAAACCTGCTAACAAAAATTGATAAGACTACCTTTTTGTTTTATCTGTTTCAGTCTTAAAATATTTTTAATTAACATTGGCCTTTGACATTGTATTAAAAAAATAATGAAATTAATAATATTTTTCTTGGTAATATTTTAAAAACAAATAAGATTAAATCATACTGAGATCACACCCCCCCCCCCACCTCTTTTAATTATGTTTTATTTTTATTTTATTAATATAGTTCAGATACTGCATCTCTGTAACATCTAAAATCTATTATTTGGGACTCTTGGAACAAGCATTTAGTCACCCCTTTCGTATTCTAAGCAAGACCAAAGAGACTAAGACTTAGCACACCTAAGACTAAGACTTAGCACACACCAAAAATATTTCCTCTATGAAACCCCCTTGCTGATATCTCCCATATTTGGAAAGAAATGGCCAAACATTAATGTTATTAAAGTATTGCTTGCCACTTTCAAATAAAATAAGTTTTACAAGTTAAATGAGCACACATACAAAGTAATGTACAATCTTGTTGCACCAGATACTGACTCTCTTGAATGAATAACTTATGATCAAGAATTGACTATGTAAATAGTTTTCATTGCAGTCAGCCTTAGCCATGATTGTACTGTATGCGTCTGTTTTTGCAGCAATGGAAGTAAAATGAAATGTGTTTATTTACTTATGCATTTTATTTTAGTGGTTCTCGCTGCCCTACAGGAGAAGCATGTTCTAACAGAAGGTTTCAAAAGGTAAGTAGTTAATATAACAAATGTCTCAAGAATTTAATATTAGAATTAAGGAAGCAGACAATTTGATTGTTATGTAACTTAAATGAACAAGTTTTTTATTTTCTTTGAATTATTTTTATCTTTTATGGCATTTTCTAAGTATACTATGAAAAAGTCTGCAAATAAAGTGAACATAGTTTTATTCATTTAAAATAATAAAAGCACTTATTTTCACAAACCCGTCATAATTGCAAAAATTAAATCCTTGCAAAAAACTTTTTGTTTTGCTTCAAAGAATAATAAAAAATCAGAAATTTTTCACTTAGCAAAATTTAATGATTTATTCCACAGTTACAAACTCTTTCTTGGCAACTTTCTTACAACTTGCCCAGAAACTTACCCTGTGGTTGTTTCCTACAACTTGACTTTTTTTCTTACTATTATTTTTTGAAAATAAAACAATAAAAGAACTAATATAATTCAGTTCATTTACTTGCCATACTTATACCAGCTTGTTTGAAGCCATTCAAAATGGGGAGGGGGATGAACTTTTCTGACAAAAGGAAGTTTCTTAAAATGCCTTATACAAAAGGGGTTCTATATTTGTATACTTTCGGGATTTTTCAATTTTCGGTTCTATTCATATAAAATGCGAGAAATTTTCAGCTTGCAAAATCGCTGTATTCATCTTCATTTTCATGAAAATAAATGGTTTTACAGTAATTAATTTGGTAGTTACTTGTGTGTCTACCTGTATCTGGCTGGTGGTCATTTTGATCACTCTCAGGATATGCTATTTTTGCCAATATATATATTAAGTTGTTTAATGGGCGGGTTTTTTTATTTGTTGCTCATAGTAAGTGATGACTTGTATTAAGACTTTTAAGGTTAGTAACCTTTTTAGAATTATGAACTTTGTTATAAAAGAAGCTTTTTGGCATTTTCTTTTTATTTTCAATTACAGTGAGCTGTTTAAAAAAAGGAAAGAAAGAAAGAAACACACTCGTTTTGTAAATGTAAATGACCCAATTTTTGGCATTATAATATTTTGAGTGTGAATATATAATAAAAAATACATGGTTATTGAAGGAAGAATTTTGCCTTCTGTGAAAAACTCCATAAATATAAAGATATATCTGCAGTACAATAATCCTATTACACATACATCCATGCATGCATGCATACACAGATGTATGTGTAGTAGGACATAGTTGATACAAACCTGTGTTGAAAAATTAGTGATTGTTTTGATAATTTGTTTATGAAACAAGTCAACGATTCACACAAAATACTTAGTTTTGCTGTGCACTAAAAGAACTACATATTAGATTTAGTATAAGATTTAGGCCTTTGCTTTAATGACATGCAAGGAATAGGCTCTCAGCCCTCATTTTTTCTTTTCCTTTTTTTAAGTTCTTAAATAAGCCAATGTAAAAACATGTTTTTGCTGTCAGCAAAACTACTTTATCTAAATTTGATACATATATATCCTGAAGGACTTCGGTAGACATCAGCGTAGGGTAACCCTAAGACCACCCTAGAAAGATTTTTGCCCACTATAGGAAAATTAGATTTTCTATTGCAAGAATAGGAGATGGAGCTAGCCCATCTAAAAAGGCCTACCCACAGTTACGCATGGTGGTAGATAGATTGACAGGTAATCTGCGTAATAAAAACATGCAAGTAATCTATTTATCAAAATAAAATTAGTTCACTTTCTTTAAAACACATGCAAAAAAGGAAGTGTAATATGTACATTTTGGATTATACAAAGTGTCCACCCTTCAGGTGCTTAATAGTTCCTGCTACTAAACTAGCAGGAGAATAAGAGAACACAGACGTAAGCACAAATTGCCAAGGAGAATACTATGTTGCTTTATTTATTTTTGTTTTTTAACTTATTATCCTTTTTTAGCTGATTTCTTCTCTCTCCCTGTTTTTCAAATTTTATATATTTATTATTATTATTAGTGGTGGTTGGTGGTAGTATTAAAGTTTTCTTACTTTTTTTCTTCCAATTTTATGTATTTATTATTATTATTAGTGGTGGTGGTGGTGGTAGTATTAAAGTTTTCTTACTTTTTTCTTCCAATTTTTTTTTCTTTTCATTCACATTTTATGTTCACTTTGTTTTTTCAATTTTCCGACTTTGTAGAAGTTGGAACTTTCTGCAGCTAAAGAAGAATGAACCCCTAATATCACCTCAAATGGATGTTTGGAGGTTTTATATATATACATATATATATAACTTGGCTGTTCGAGCTTCATCAGGAGGAGTTCTCGTCTGGACCCCCTAATTTTTTAGTTTCATTATTCCCATATTAAAACAATATTAATTGACTATGTCATTTTATCTTTCATCTTTTCGTGTATTTCGCCTGGTAACCCTATGTTGAAATTTTTATCATTGTAACCTATTTAAAGAAAAATACATGGGATGCACATTCTACAGCTTCCGAAATATTATAACAATAGATTAAAGCTGTTATGAACTAATAGTATTTAAATATATGTAAAATTATGTCGCTTTTTTGGGACACATTTTTCGGACAATTTTCAATAAAGGAGGTGAGAGATAAAATAACATTGTCATTAATATATATATGTTTGTTGATTATAAATTTCTTTATTACTTTTTACCTTAACACTAGCTTCATGGCATTTTCTTTATGTCTTGAATTAGGGTAAATAGTGAAAAAGATAGCTCATTTTAAAAGGTGTAATAATCCAATTGTGGGAATTGGCAAATTTAAAATTAATAATGAGTGTAGTGAGTGTATTTTTGTATTATATGCAAGTGAGAATATTAAGGGATGGGACATTTTAGCAAAAATATTTCTTACAAATTATTTTCTACTTGTACAACTTTGAAGTTTCAAAATAACATACTGAAACATTTTAACATATTTAAAAAACAATATTTTGATAGTAATTATTTATCTTTATGTAGGCAAAAATTAAGATAGTAAGAAAAATGACCCCCCCCCCCCTTCTTACATAAGGGGAAATAGGACATGTTTGTGAAAACTGAAATTTATGCAGAATTTTCATAAATATTTAGAAAGAATGACAGAGTCTGTGTATTGTCTATGTTCCCAAGGTTTATTGCATATTATAACATGTATTTATCTAACATTGTCTAAATCAAATGAAAAAATATGCCTGTGCACGACTCATTTTACCAACTGTCTTTGGTGGATACAATTTCTAGAGTAATATTAATTGATCCTTGCCAGGAGTACTACTTATCCCCTGCTGGAGTAATGTTTAATTAATCTATGTCCATACCAAGCCTGGATACACCCACCATGAACCCGGGAATTTTCCCGATGGACCAGTCACTTTAATATATATTGTATTTATATATACACTTATGCATGATGTGTGCATGTGTTTGTAGAAAATGTAAGTGGCCCGCCACTGACATGAATTTCCTGGGCCAGTGGGATGGGTTGTATCTGTCTTTGGTCCCTACAGTACTTAACAATTTTAAGTAATGAGAATAGAAATTCTTCTTTTTTTTACTAGACAATGGAGCAAGTTACAAACATCCCTTTGAAATAGATATACACATGCCAAATGCCACTTCTCATTCTGTAACTGGGATCAGGTTTCAAAGGAAGATTACAAAATGAACGAACAAGCACTGCTCTTCCGCGAGCCGAATTCGAGGGCAGATGTACAATCAACTTAGGCAGAATATGTGTGTATAGAAAATCGGAGGTCGACTTTTGTTTGAATTTAAGTCACTTCCCAGACATGTTGGCAACTGCATTTGTCATGTAATACCTAATATATTATGTGAGAGTGGAGCATTTACACTGTCCCTCCTTTTTCTTTCTTCTTTTCTTTTATTTTCTTCAAATATCCCCCCCCCCCTCCTGGAGAAAATGTTCAATTCGTGCCCTGATTTCACTGTAATATGTTTATCAATAATGGGACAGTTTGTTTTCAAGAAGATAAGTAATTCAGTTTTTATTTCATCATTTTTCCTTCCTAAGTGTTCTGTCCCTCCCTCTACGCAACATCTCAGTAAAACAGCTTATTCCTAAAAACATGCAGCTGTTGGGCCTAACTAAACTGCTAGTTCATAAAAGTTTTGTTCTTAGGTCTACAAACCATTAAGAAGAATTTTGTGAGTTACAATAAATTTTAAACTTTCATTGAATACATAAGAAGTTATTTATTTTTGTTGTTGGAAAACGCCTGTTTTTTTTTTTTTTTTTTTTTTTTTTCCCTTTGTCACATAAACTCAGACACTTGTAACTGAAATTATTTGTAGCATTGACTATAATGCTATGGCTACTCTGGTAGAAAAATCAGAAATTAAAAAGCCTTCCTTTAGGCATTATTGATGGTATCCCATCCCTTCCACTGTCCCACCCCCTCCCTACTCTTCCCTACACATTCAAAATATTTCATGCCAAAAATTAGGTCATTTACATCTTTCATGATGTTATTTTAGACTTCTCAGTGGTAACTGTGCATGATTTCCAATGTAGTAATCCAAAAAATTTCAATTAAATATTTGTATCAACTATGGCCAATAGAGTAGTTGATTACCATAGTGGTCCCACTTACTGTTTGTCATAAATATTAGTGTATGTGTACAAATAACAGCTAAATTAATTATTTTAAATTTACAAAATGTTGTATAAGTATGCTTAAAATCAAGATAATAATAACAGATGTGTACTGGCGACTAACAAGGAGACTTTTGCTACTAATTTTAAGATAAGGCGGATGGGGCTACTTTTTTGAATAAAAAATGCCATTTTCTCACTATTAAAGTTTTGGCTACTTGTACGTTACTCTAGGTGACTCATTTGAAAATCGTATTTTGTTCTTTGTCAACCCCCTTTTCTTTTCAAAGTTGCACAATAGGTCATTCATCAAAAATTCTAATTTGTCTTTTAATTGTACTGTAAAAATAAATGTACTGTATGTACTGTTACATGATGCATAATTTTTTTTTAATTTATCATTTTATTCGTTACTTCTTGAATGTAGTTAAATGATGTACATTTATTTCTTAACAACAAAAATAATGCAATGCTAATATTTTGGCAACTAAAACTAACAAAAAGGTTACTAAACTGGTGACTTTTTTTTAATCTCAGTGAGGCGACTTATGATATTATTTTTGCTTCCTGACATTGGTGGGCACCCTGTAATAATTCATTGAAGAATGAAAAAGTTACAGTTTATGGTACATAACATCAACGGACCACTTCTTTAATGCTAGTGTTAAAATACCTGTTTCTTTGAGTCTTTAAATTTTATGAGTTTCTTGAGTAATAATAACTGTAACAATTTATTAAGTACTGAATGATTACCTAATGTGTCTATTTTTGCAGAGACTTTATCCAAAAACTGAACCTTTTAAAACTGAGAAAAAAGGTTATGGTTTAAGAGTATTGGAAGATGTTCCCGCTGGGAGCTTTGTCATAGAATATGTTGGCGAGGTGTTGAATATAACTTTATTCAAGCAACGTGTCAAGCAGTATGCACATGAAAAAGAGGAGCACTATTATTTTATGGCTCTAAAAATTGATGAAATAATTGACGCTCGGTACAAAGCAAATGCCTCAAGATTTGTGAATCACAGCTGTGATCCAAACTGTGAAACTCAGAAAGTCAGTATATATATGTATTTTTTTTCTTTCTCTTACTTCTTTATACAACGAATTATTGTAATCACGAAAAATTTCTGTATTTAGATTTTGACTATTCATGAATTTACTTTACTGTGTAATGTCTGTTCGTATGTGATATGTTTGTAATTATGTTCAGCTATGGCAAAAATAAGCCTACTAGTTCTTTATTTGGCTTCGTTTATTGTACAGCAAAGATATATATATATATATATATCAACATAAAGTGCAGCTGATCAAAGTGTAATTATTTGTAAATATTTGGTATATGTAACTTTGCAGTACAAGTGACAGCCATTGAAAGGCAAGTGAGCCTTTTTTTTCTCTGTAGCTGTACATATGTATGTGTCATCCAGTGGCAGCTCATCTTTAGGGGCCAGAATGGCCTGGCCCCACCACCTAACCATCATCAATCAAAATCTCTTCGTACTATGTTGCACAGATCTTTTAATAATTTACCTATTGAAAAAATGCACACATTTTATTCTACTTTAATACTTTCCATTAAAACAAGCACTTAAAAGACTACAGTTCAAATTTTTCCCTATCTAAACTATGCACGGGCCATGGGCTTGTTTATCCTGAACTTAGCATTCTTTTCTCTGTTTACCAAGTTGCATATTTCGCATTGAGCACAAAACCCATATTGACATGGCATTAACTAGGCTTCAAAACAGCTTCTTTGGCACTATTCTCCAGAGCTTAGATCTTCAGGTTCTGGCATGGTGATCTTCACGACTGAATGGAAAATTTTTGCCAATCGTTAGATATTGACAAAATTTTCCACTCAGTAAGAAATCATTTTTTATTTGTGGAATCTTCTTTGCAGTGCAGTGCAGATATTTTTTTATTTTGTTTATTTACAAAATGCGAGGCGTAAATGTATTTTATATGTTAGCATAGCTGCCAATATTTACGGAATATAATTAACCACTTTTTGTAAACAATACTTTTTAAAATATTTTTTCAAAATAATGATGAGTCCACCCATTTAAAAAAGAAATGGCTGTATTTTAAGCCAAAAATTACTGTCTACAAAAGGAGTTGATTATATTCTGTAAAGTTGGCAGCTATGGGCTAGTATTGATTTTAAAATAAAGGAATCATTTAAAAATTAGGAATGAGTAGCTATAAAGAACATAAATACTAAAGAAAGATTAAATGAGGCTTTTTAATTAGTAATAGAGCGAACTTTTCAATGATAAAATAATTAGCTTTTTAATACTAACATAGTTAGGTAAAAAATAGCAAAATTTGTATAGCAATCATTAATCATATAATCATTGGTCGCTTGAAAAATTTTTAATTCGCACTGTGTGTGCAGGGGGTAGGTTGCTATATAGGGATTTATATTTTTCAGGTTTGAACTGGCACAATTTTTTTCGGGTTCCACCAGTGAAACAGGTCACAAGCCACCACTGGCATGGGCGCCGCCAGCCAGCTATGGGCAAGGGTAGGCATTTACTCGCCCTTGTGTGAGGAAATCGCACAACATTACAAATACATATTAAAAAATCTGAAATCAGGTCATTAAAAAAAAATTGTCACTAAGCAAACCATTAATTTTTCTAAAATATATGATAGAGGAAAAATATAAAAAATTGTTAATCTTAAAATAGCATTTTGAAAATAAATTTTTAAAAGAGAGTAGAAAAATTGAAACATAACTAACACAATAAAAAATGGAGCCTATGTGGTTCCAGTGTATCACGTACTTGCCCAAAACCTTTTGTATGAAGATGAAATGTCCCAAATCACCATTAACATTTTCTCGATGAACACTTAGCATGCAACTCCTGATAATATCTGATGAGTCATTGTTGATCTTATGCAAGACTTTACTAGAGATGCTAAAAAATATTTCTACTGTTATTTACTACCTGCAAAAGTTAAAGCTATTGCAAGCTTTTACACACAGTAGGAAAGAACTTAGTATGATGGTTTAATAAACCGGAAGTATTACAAATTTTTTTGCTATTGGAGGAGAAATCTGCCACAGATAGTTCATACCATACCTGCTTTAACTTCAGACAATGTATTATGTAAAAAGTCTCCATAGAAACTTCCGACACGCTTCATTTTCTTAAAGTATTGTACAATTTTTTCATCGTTGTTACATGAAGCGTAAATAGGTATAGGGATAGAACCTTTACCCAATCCATGTTGGTAACCTATCCAAATAATTGATATTCTAAAGTACTCTTCTGCATCTGTTTTAATTTCTGGATTAGATCTGCTAACTTGGTGACTAACTGTACGAGGGCACCTCAGATCAATATCAGAGTTTCTGTTATTCTTTTAGCAGATGTAAAGAGAGTGACGAGTTTTTGGGAGGACCTGCTCGTCTAGGGATTAAACTAGTTTGAAACTTACATCCTTTGGGAATATTTGCATTTTGTTGCATGAAAAACGCTTAATTAGAACAAGGGATGTTTGGGTGTACCGATTGTATAACATAGGGTTTTCCCGGTCTCGAGAAATATTGGAATATTATATTTTTGTCGCCAAATTTGGCAGCAATTTTTCTCCAAATGTGTTATTGCTTTTTTATTCCTCTGATTTGTGTGTAGCAGATTGTTCATCTGATTTCAAATAAAATTTGCGTTTCGTCCTGTCAACTGGATTGTTTACTAGAACTTTCCATTTACACTGTGCTTTTAAGCTATGAGTCTGGAAAATAAGCAGTTTTCTGCAGCAATAATTTTGAATGTACTTACAGAACTATTGCAATTAGTATGAATATTTGTTTTAAATTATCAGTATACTATCTCACAGAAAACAAATATATGTCAACAGTCTGCAGAGTGTTGGCTACAGGCTCTATCATACATTGCTATGATGGGTACTGCAAGGATGAACTTTGGCAAAGTCAAAGTGCAGTACAATTGATATGCTTTTATTCATGTATTACTGATAACTGTTTACTTTTGTGAATTTTGATATCTATTTTTGTAAATTTTCACACTAGTCTTTGTAAAGTCACTTTTTTCATTAAAATGATTTATGCAAAAATTTAAAATATACGGTAAAATGCCAATGAAGTATTGGTTTTAATCGATTGTAATTTTCTGAAGGGGGCCGTAAAACATGTATAATATATATACAGGGTGTATCTAAATTGCTTCAACAAAATATTATGGGAGATGGGGCACATAATAAGGATTCAGAATCACATAGCAATGTGGGGTCAAAAACGTTGTCTTCATGCAGCTGTTAATAATCACTTTGGAACGGGTGCTGAAACAGTGAACTTTCCGACCACTGTTTGTCAAAAACTAACGTATTTTTCTCAGAAAATATGTGAGTAAAATTCGTAGTTTAAGAATTCTACTTTATTTCTTGGATGAGATTTTTGGAGACTAGCCCATTGTATACGAAACTTGCTTAAGAAATTTGACAAACACTTCAACTCTTTTCCTAAAGTGATTATTAACAGCTACATGAAGGCAACGTTTTTAACCCCACATTGCTATGCGATTCTAATTCTTTAGTATGTGCCCTTATCTCCCATAATATTTTGTTGAAATAATTTAGATACACTCTGTATGTATACGAATATACTATAACGCATCTGTATGCATGTGAGCGTGGCTCAGTTGGTTGAACATTTTGCCCACCCTTGCAAAAAATCCTGGCAGTGCCCATGGCCACTAGTGTCATCTATTTTGACCAACTGTGTTTTTGGCACATGGACTATCTGCCTAGGATGGAGTGTACCTTGATAGCAGGACTTTCTAAATGATTCTAACACGTATTCACGTTACATCTGGAGAAAACCGATTGACCAGCTGTAAATTCATTTTGATTAGTTTTGTCATGACATCTGTACTTACGTATATAACTTAAATCCTAAGATTGATTAGACATAGAATGCTGAAATTTTGTATTTAGCACTGCTGTAACTATTTGTTGTGTACCTTCCCCACTTTTTGATTGCAATCCACTGGATAGTTATTAGCAGGGTTATTCAAAAGATTGTCAATTCATTAAAGTCTGTAGACAGTCATTGTTTGCATCATACTTATGAACACGCAAACTGTTGTTTTTAATTGAAACTGAATCAAGCATGGCGATATTTGCTGTATTTGGTAAGAAATTACCAAACCTTAGTTAATTGAAATATCATATTTTACTTTCAAATGAAATAACCTTAATGAAGTGCTTCAAGAATGTGCTTAATTTAATAGATATATACTAGGAAATTATGTGGTGCACACATTCAGCTTTTTCGAACTGGGAAAAGGGATACTTGAATATAAAAATATTTGAAATAACCTAAGTTTAATTTTGTTTATATGTAGTTTTTAGTTGTTTTTAAATAATAATTTTTGGTTTGTTTCCCTTCTTTAGTGGACTGTGAATGGTGAACTGCGTGTAGGATTCTTTGCTAAACGGGACATTAAGGCTAATGAGGAGCTCACATTTGATTATCAGTTTGAACGATATGGGTAATGCAAAAAATACTTTTACTTTCTGTCATGGTGTTTCACAGTATACCAGATGATTCAATATAGATTTTAGAGCAATGATCTTTTAAGCAATGTGTAATTGAACTATACTTCCATTCAGAATAGTAAGTCAAAGAAGTAGCCTTCAGATATGGCCAATTTTTTTAATAGGGGCTGCATATCTATATATTAAAGAATAAAATTAAGTTTTTTCATGAAACCTCTTTTCGTATCTTTTATATTTGGAAAAATATTGCCTGTATCTAAGAAATAAAAATTTTAAAAATCCCATGTCCCAATGACATTTTTTTTCTGGCAAATATTTAAAATTGAAAATAATGATATCTGTTTAGTTGTAAAAGAATTTTTACTTTACAGAACAAACAATGAGTTGATAAAAGTTAAGTAATTATCTCTTTGTTTGAAAATGGCAATTAAAGGCATTAAAACTTGTAAAATTAACAGTATTAGTTTTATCTGGGCATATTTGTTTATTCAATGCTGCATTATGAAAATATCACTAATCATACACTAATTATGTCACACTTCCAGAAAAGTAGCTTCAAAGTGAGAGATAAAATGATATAAAATCACATATAAAATATACCAGATAACGTATTAGATTCATTGTTAGGTAAGCATTATTTCCTAGTAACAGGTGAAATGAATTTTATATATATACTAGCTGAAGTACCCGTTCTTCGCACGGGAATGAATGGACTTTTTGATATTACGATTTGTGGTGATTACTATTCATTGTAATAAACAGATATAGCAAAGTGGATCTCGCATTATATTGTGTCCAATAATCATGCATACCGAATTGCAAGGCAATCGTTTGTACGGTGCAGAAGGCCATGCGGCGTAGCGCAATCTATTGGCGAGTTTTAGCAAAACGGATACGGCGAAAATATTTTTCGCATTCAGATATCGATGTATACGAATTTTCATGACTATCGGCTGGACAGTCCTGAAGTTCATGTGTTGACGCGACATCTAGTGGCAAGTTATAGGAAAATGGATAGCGCCAAACTCTTCCCCGTGTTCAAATATCTATGTATACCTATTTTCATAGCGATTATTTGCACAGTCAAGAAGTGATACACTGCAGGGCCATCTAGTGGTTCAATAAAGTAATGATTTGCTACAGCGCCGTCAAGTGGCGAGTTATAGCAAAATGGATAACGCCAAAATATTCTCATTGTTCAAATAGCTATGTATACTGATTTTCATAGCGACCGTGTTCAACTATCTATGTATACCAATTTTCATAACGATCATTTGCACAGTCAAGAAGTGATACACTGCAGGGCCATCTAGTAGTTAATTAAAGTAATGATTTGCTACAGTGCCGTCAAGTGGCGAGTTATAGCAAAATGGATAACGCCAAAATATTCTCATTGTTCAAATAGCTATGTATACTGATTTTCATAGCGACCGTTTGAATGGTCAAGAATTTGGCCTGCTGCAGCGTAATCTAGTGGCGAGTTAAAATAATAATGCATTGCAGTGCCATCTAGTGGTGAGTAACATCAAAAGGAACACAGTTAGAATATATTCTTCGTGCTAAAATGTGTATGTATAAGAAATTTTATGCTGATCGGTCGAACGGTATAGAAGTTGATGCGTTGCAGTGCCATTTAGCGGCAAGTTACAGGAAAATGGATACTGAAAAATATTCTCAGTGTCTAATATCCGCATGTACCAAATTTCATCGAAATCGGTTGGACGATATTCGCATAGTAAACGGCTAAACGGAATAGAATTCGACGTTCTGCTGCGCCACCTAGTGGCAAGTTAGAGGAAAACGGATAGCATAAAAAGCTTCTCAATGATAAGACTTAGGTGAACCAAATTTCATGGTTCAACGGTGCTGGAGTTTTTCAACCTCATACACACATACCACATTCATTTTTATCTATAACCAGTGTCATTATATATCCCAGTCTCAAATAAAATCCAGTTTCAAATCTAAGCCTTGCCAAAGTGCCAACGCACGCCATTTTGCAAGCGTTTTTTCAGGAAATCATTCGAAGCATTGACTTAGCAGCAATCAATATGGGAAATGGTTCGACCGCCAAAGAGTAGCACGCATTTATTTGAAAATTGGAATCCCTTAACAGCCGATTTTTTTTTTTTTAATTATCAACTATAATGTGTTTTATTCTTCATTACTCCGATGTACTAAATGAGAAGATTTCAATTTTCTGAAATTTGGCGGAATTCCCCCAACTTAAATCAATGTACTCAATTGGCGAGAATTCTGAAGTTAGATCGCTTGAAATCCCTTAATAACTGCATTATTTCTTCACGGATCATTAAAATTTAACGCTGCATTCTAATAAAACCTTTGCACTTGTTTTCAAAAATCCATTTCCTTAAGCTCTCAATAAATTGCGCCAAGCCGAAAACTGTGCAAACCGCTAGAACTCACTTACTCAAAATCCATATTTCAGCCATTTTATTTTTTCGCCAAACTAAAAAAATTTACACATTAGCCTCGGAAATCTTCAATTCTTATTGTTTTGCGTGTAAAGCATTACATTCCTGCTCTGATTTCCCATGCACACGACATTATAATTAAAAAAAAATAACCTTACAAATATAAACTAACAACAAAAAAAAATCATTATTATTCTTTTATTTTTACTTTGAGAATTTAAAACATTTTATTCGGCAAAATCGCCAAACATGGCAACCACGATCCTTATTTCACACTTTTTTCACTACAGGGGTTACAATTACGGAAAGCTTTCTGCGTGAACAGCATAAAAAATCTCTTAAATTCTGGGAACGGGTGGACTTTCAAAGTTTTAAAGTGGACTACGATTTATTCTATATTATTTTACATATCTGTGGTAAATTTCAGGCCGATAGGTTCATTTTTGTGGATTTGTATAGGAACGACATTTTATTCGGCAAAATCGCCACACATGGCAACCACGATCCTTATTTCACACTTTTTTCACTACAGGGGTTACAATTATGGAAAGATTTTTGCGTGAAGAGCATAAAAAATCTCTTAAATTCCGGGAACGGGTGGACTTTCAAAGTTTTAAAGTGGACTATGATTTATTCTATATTATTTTACATATCTTAGCTAAATTTCAGGCCGATAGGTCCATTTTTGTGGATTTGTATACGAATCAAATCCACAAACAAACAAACAGAATTTCATTTTTATTTATAAGATATGTGTGTGTAAGATTATCCCAGATCCATTGGATCTAACCATGATTGTTCGTCCAATCATCTCGTATGGGTCCATTGTTTGGTGGTCTAGATCTTTAGTTTCTTCTAGGAAGGATCTTATCTGCACTCAAAGTATGGCGTGTTTGGCCATTTCTGGTTGCCTCCATACAACTCCTACTGATATCACTGAATTGCTTTTATACCTCTTGCCTCTGCATTCTTACATTGAGGCTGAGGTCCTGGTCTGTAGGAAGAGGCTTGTGGACTTGGGTTATTGGAACAGTTATTCTCAGTACCTTTCATGGGGTGGTCTTTATCCTTCTATGTAGGCTCATCCTTTCTGTAGTGGCATTTATGCTGCCTACATTGTTTTCTGAGCGTGGACCAGGAAAAAGAACTGCTTGGTTTCCAAACAACACAGACAACGATCAGCAGCCAGAAGAGCTATTTTATTAAAGTTCACACATATTTACATTATGTACAAGGTCACATGGCCAATGAACTTTCTCATTGGTTGTTTCTGCAGGCAGTTGAATCTGTGGAAAACGATACATGCAGGAAAGCCAACAAATCCCACCCATTTTTCACAGATTCATCAAATGTTTACATTTCACAAAATAATCTTTTACAGAAATAGTTCAATTTATCGGATGCCAGTGGTTTTGTCAATATATCAGCAATATTCTGTTTACCAGAAATATAATTTAAAAGAAAATTTTCCTTAAACAAATGATCTTTTACAAAGAAATATCTAGTATTGATATGCTTTTTTCTCTTATTCTCAACATAGTTCTTTGAGAAAAATATTGCACTCTGGCTATCACTATAAATCACTGGTTTTTGCACTACTGATATATTGAATTCATGTTGAATTCTAGATATCCAAATAATTTCTTTAACCAGTTCTGACAATGCAATAAATTCCGATTCCATACTGGACAATGCAACAGAATGTTGTTTTGAGGACAACCATGATATGGGCACATCACCCATCATTACAATAAAACCACTGACTGATGTTCTATCATCTCTGGCAAATGACTAACTAGCATCGCTATAAGCTACAATGCCACTGCTTTTTGCATTGGATAGATTTATCCAATAATGTGAGGTATTCACAACATACTGATATACTTGACATAAGGTTCTCCAATGGATTTCCGATGGTTCATTACTAGGGATGCACCGAATACCATATTTTGCCAAATAACGAATACTGAATATTCAGTTAAAATTCTAACCGAATATTCAGCCAAATGCCGAATATTTGTTAAAAATGTATTAAACTTATTAATAACAATGATTATTTTGATATGAAATATTAAGTATTGTTTAATTTGTTTTTAAGCAATACTTAATATTTCATATGATGTAAAAAATCAGGAATTAAAATACTGCAAAATGTAATATATATCAAAGTGTTTCCTTTGTTGTTGTTGTCGTGTCCGTGGTTAGATGACACTATCCATGGAAAGAGGGGTGCCAGTACCTATAGGGGGGGGGACTTCTACTTGTTGGTCCCTAATTTTTTTGAACTGATTCCAGATGAAGGACCAACCACCACCTGAAATCGGCTCCCCCAGAGGTATCGTTTAACAACTTGGAGGACATTAGAGCCACAACGGATTTTACGTGCACCAGCTCGCATTAGGGTACACCAGTAGCGCACACACGATTTTCTCTTGGAGAGAGTCCAGTCCAAAACCGTACCCAGGAAGGGGACCAGACCCCTCTGGTTCCCCCGAAATTTAGAATTTTGTTAACAAAATAATGATGATGAAGTCTTGTGAAAAATTCTGCTTTTTCACCCTTTGGACATCCCCCCCCCTCTCCCCGAAATTTTTTTCCGGATATGGCCCTGATCCAATCCATAAAGCTGCGAAACTAACCTCATGAAAAATTGCGGATTTTTTTTTATCGTAACCCCATTTTAATGCATTTATTCATCTTAACTGGTGAAAATAAGAATTTGATAATACCTTTCAACATATTTGAATGTCAAAAATAACATGGCAATTTAACGAAGGAAAATTGATAACTCTTTTGGGGGGGGTCCAGACCCCTTGGACCCCTCCCTTGTGTGCACCCCTGGGGTACACGGTTCCACAGCGGACAAGCCGAGAGCAGGGGTGGGAATTCTGCACCAATTGCGCCATACTGCGCCAAAACTTGAAACCTGCGCTATCCTGCTACATAAGGGCTTTATCGTACGATTCTGCACCAAAAGAAAAAAACAGCTACTCTGCTCGTTACAAACTGCTTTTTTTTTTTTTTTTTTTAAAGCGCCGCCGTACGTTTTGTTTCTGTGCTCGCACAACTGACTACCGTAAATTATGGAAGAAATGCCGCACCCACCAAAATGAGCTTAATTAACTAGAAAATCAACAGAATGTCGCAGTCACGATCTCCCCACCTCCACCCCTCCGGAAAAAAAAAGAAACATCGCACTGTGATATATTTTGGGAAGGGGGGGGGGGATAAACGGTAAAAATATCTCCTTTTTCCCCCCTTACCATATAATGTTTTAAAGTATTTATTGCTATTTTACGAAGCTTACGATTTCCATTTTCAAATAATCAGTGTCCGATTTAAAACATCAATTTTTATATTCACAAAGGCAAATTTATAGAATTAAATAAATAGCTTGTAAAAAACTTTCTGCTTTCGCAAAAAGTTCGGACAGTATAGCACATGCTGTTAAAACGAAAGAACCAGCTGATGAGTAGGCTCCAGTCAAAAGTAAACAATTTTTTTTTTTTTTTTCCCCGCTGACGTTCAGCTGTTGATTACGTAATGAGCGTGCTTCAGCAAATTGTTTGTTTTAGCTTTGAATGTTGTGTGATAACTCTTGATGTTTATTCATTTATTACTTCTGATATTTGTAACACTGGGATTTATTTTAAAAGCACTCAGGGTTTCCTGAGTGCTTTTAAAACGAGCTTGCCAATTACTCGTAGTAGACTTTTTACCTTAATAACAGCGTAAGGCAGTGTTCATTCAGTACAGTGCTCCTTCACAGGGCGCAAAGCCGCACGGCGAAAAAACACAAATAACTTATAGATGAACTTTTTTTTTGGGGGGGGGGGGTAGAATGGTTAAATTCGCACAGAGCGCAACAGACTAATTTTGGTTGCGATTCGGTATTTTAAGAACAATCAGGCCCAGACTGGCTCCTACGGGGGCTCCTTACTGGTGAATTTGGAGGGAATAGAATATTAGGATATGTAATATTTGAAAATTAGGTTTACTTGCCATATTTAACTATTTTAAAGCTGGGGGTGGGGTGATTCTTCGGGGGATCCCTCGCGGGGTGTGGTCTGTGGGGTCCTTTGCAACGCCACTGTATCAAAGAGTAAGATTACAAAGAAATAAATAATCGAACTACTTTGGTACATTACTCGGATGTATATCAAATTACTTTGATAAGAAAGTAGTAGAGGCCTCGCTGGGGGTTCCTTTCTTATGCCGGGGCCCTTGTCGTTCGCCGACCTGGCCAGTGAACCTGAGAACAATGGACGTTCATGGGAACACAGGGGTGTGGTTAATCAAGGGTAGTGCGTTTTTGTGGTATTTTAAGAAACTTTAGCCCATCAAAATATATATGAGATGTCAGATATTTCAGTAAAGTTCCAGGTTAAGGCAGGTAAAACGGTTTATTAAACATTATCTTTAAGTTACAATATACAGTGAGAAGAGGAGAGGGGGAGACGGGTACAAAAATCAGCGTGGACAAATTAAGCAGTTCCAGTGGCAGAAGTCTCTCGATTTTCGATGTGCGGGAGTATTTACGCTTAGCACACCACGTGGTTTGCGAAGACATAATTCCGCCTCTCTCTTATCTCTGGTCGAACCACACACATTTACCAACATGACCCGCATCCGGGGTTACAAAGGCGTGGGGACACGTGTACACTCTAAAGAACTCAGAATCGATGGCCTGATGTTTGACAAATAACAAAATAAATAAAACATACCTCCAGAGCGCGCATGGCAAGTATGACAGGAAAGCAAAACTTACAGTAAAAGTACCTGCTTGAACAATACCCAAACTATAGTAAAACCCAAATTACCTTTTTATACATTACAATATCCCCCCCAGCAAAAGAAGTCTGACGAGCAATATCATTGAGGTGGTCAGTCTCTCACTTGCGAGTCAGACGTCCTTGCAACCTAATCTTAAAACTGCAAACTAATGTAATTTTCAAGTTTAGACACCTTAAATTTTTCTGACTAGAATTCTGGAGTTATGTTGTACAACACTTGAGAGGCAGGATGCAGTTTCTAAAATTTGACAAAACATAATGATGCAATAGTACGAAAATCTTACAATAAACAATAAAACAATGAGTGCGCACAATTTTTTTCAAAATATCACAAGTAAAATATTTACAACCTAGGTGGGATACAATAATACTGTACAACAATATGGTAATATAATTAAACAAAATGGTATAAACATGGCTGACATTCATTTTCTTTGGCAAATACTTATGGCTTTGGCTTGCATGGCATAAAGTGAATGGAATGAAAATAACTTGGCAAAATGGAGTAAATTTATTTAGTGTAAAGGCAATGTAAAAAAAAATCTAAAAATGTGCGTAGTGTGTAGAAAATTTCGAAAACCATAGCTGTGAAACAGCAGTATTAACAGGAACACTTGCTAGAAGAATTTTTCAAGGTAATAGAATAAATGATAGCCTGCATGAGGTACTGCATTTATGTGACCTGACATTTTTTTTATTTCTAGCAATGTCTTGTTGTACTTTTCTTATTTGGTTATTACTAGTACTTCTTAACAATCTGAGGGCGAATACTCTCCTCAGAGGTTTTATTACTAGTTAACCGTCTAGGCAAATTTAAATTTTATTACAAAAAAAAATGGTTGGCATCATTATTCAATAAAGGAAATAATATACGATCATTTTGGCACACAGAATTTTTACACAGTAAATATTCAAAATAAAACATCTACATTTAAGCAAACCTAATATAATGCAAGAAAATTTTTTATTTACATTGACACAATAAGTATTTGTTGTTTTCATTTAAGTTATCGTACCCGGGTGCATGAATTTGTCATAAATTTTCAAGTGACTTTTCAGTGAATAAAATGACATAATCTCAAGTAAATTAGAATTTGTGTCAAGTTGAGAGTCCCAATCGGTAAGTCATTTCAGGTAAATAAACAAATGAATCTAAACTACGTCATAGTATGCAAATAACAAAAATTCAAATTTCAAATCTTCAGGAAAAATAGGTAATGTAGTAGTAATTTAAGCATTAATTTAATAATAGTAAGACCCGTATAAAACCTCAATTGAAATAAAATATTTAATAACACAATTCAATTGTAAACTTACCTTAATGAAAATACTATATTAATTAAAACAAGTGCAGATATATCAATACAATTTTTTTTTTTTTTTTTTTTTTATCAACATAAAAATAGCACTTTAAAATAACACACACAATTAATAACCATTTAAATATAATGCTGTAATGTTCACTTCAACTCTAAAAATATACGTACTTCACTTAATCAATATCCACAAGTTGAAATCGTCATTCTTCAACAATAAACAAAACACACACAAAAAAATATCTTCTCTCATAAGTTCAATGCAGGCAGGAGGAGTTTCAGTCAACCTAAGTTGCACACACAAAAACAAAAGTATTCGGCACGGAGAAAAGGGGGAAATAATTCACCAGTTGCACACACTTCTCGTGGGGCCTGTTTTGGGTGCAATGAAGGCAGTGAAACTCCGTCGATTTCCATCGGATTTTCAAAATAACAGTGGACGTGTGAAGAAAAAAAAATAAATAAGGAGGCACAGATTTCTGGATAGTAAACACGGTACAGAAAGATGATATCAGATAATGGAGGGCAGGCACTTCTTTAATTTACGTGTCGGCATCAGCGTCGTTAGTCGCTATGGAAAACTCAGGAGCGCAAATTTTTCGATAAGGCTTCATGGGAGGATTCGATGGGAGGTCAGGCGAAAGTAGTTTCATCAAAGCAGGGAATGAGAAGTCCAGATATCTGTAATCGGCGAAGAGGCAAGTCGGGTATCTCTGATCGGCAGGCAGTCGGCATAGCGCCGCATCTTCGGGTAAGCAGTGTACCCCGTCTCCCAGATTACTGAGCGTTAATTGTTTACAATTTAAAAATTTTAATTGGAGCACAGGCAGTCATCCTGTCGACTATTTGAGACGTCAGATATTTCAGTAAAGTTCCAGAGTTAAGGCAGGTAAAACGGTTTATTAAACATTATCTTTAAGTTACAATATACAGTGAGAAGAGGAGAGGGGGAGACGGGTACAAAAATCAGCGTGGACAAATTAAGCAGTTCCAGTGGCAGAAGTCTCTCGATTTTCGATGTGCGGGAGTATTTACGCTTACCACACCACGTGGTTTGCGAAGACATAACTCCGCCTCTCTCTTATCTCTGATCGAACCACACACATTTACCAACATGACCCGCATCCAGGGTTACAAAGGCGTGGGGACACGTGTACACTCTAAAGAACACAGAATCGACGGCCTGATGTTTGACAAATAACAAAATAAATAAAACATAGCTCCAGAGCGCGCGTGGCAAGTATGACAGGAATGCAAAACTTACAGTAAAAGTACCCGCTTGAACAATACCCAAACTATAGATAAACCCAAATTACCTTTGTATACATTACATATATATATATTAAAACCTTCATTAAATTTTAATTATAGTTCTAAAATGTAGACATAAAAAGCTTCTTTTTTTTTTTTGGACTTAATTGAGGAGACATCGGTTGGATTTATGTACCCATCCACAGCGTTGATCGAACCACTTTTCAACGGGGTAGGCTCGCATTCTGATTCGTTATGCTGTGCTCCGTGCACCGTGAAAAGGTATGTGATTGGTGGGGGCGTCATCTTTTGAGACAATTATTACTAAATAACTTTTATAATTTTTTGTTGAAGATCGCCCAAAAAAAAAATTTTTAAATATCGTAATGGAGATAAAAAAAGAAAAGTTAAATTAAAAATTTTTACAAAAGTTATTCATTTTTCATTTAGTTTTTAATCTATAGTCTTTGCTATTATTATTATTCTGGTGTTAAAAATTACCTGTAACTTTGAATGTAGCATCTAATTATATATTAGGTTAAGGTAAGTTTATATTTTTCATTTTTAAATGCTTATTATTTAAAAATGAAAAATATAAACTTACCTTAACTTATTATTTATTGAAGTGGGCTTCTTTTATCTGAGTAACATTTAATACTTTCAAATTTACTAAAAGCTTGACTGTAGTTATATTTTTCTATCGATAGATTAAGAATGAAATTTGCTCCAATTTGTTGCTTCAGTGCTCCAAATCGTCGACATTGTTGCTCCAAAAGCTGCTCCAAATCAGCCTTACCCAATTCCCACCCCTGCAAGAGGGAGATGACCCTCCAAAGCACTGGCCAAGCCAGATGCTGCTTCACTGGCCCTGTTCTTATGGGAACGGAGTTTAGCGCCCAGACCACTGCGGGACAGTGTTTCCTTGAAATATTATTAATCCTCTTTTTAAATATTTGTGAAATGATTTTTTTAACCTCAATACTTCATTTTAAGAAAATTAGTAAATTGACTTTACATATTTATAAATACTTAACATTATGATTTTTTTATGGTTACTGTTTCATATTTAAATGAGTTAGTAATAGTAAGGTTAATGTAATGAATCATAAGATTTAAGAAAATTTGAAAAGCAACAAAATTTAAATTTGACATCTGAGTGTTTTATCTAAAATTAAAATTACTTTCAATGTGATATTAGAAAGTAACAGTTTGAATTAATGTTGTACTATGGTACTATATTACAACTTTCATTAATGGTATAATTTTTATTTGCTTGTTTGTTTGTTTACCAGTTGTTGAATATTCAAATTTTACTTCTCTGTTGCCGAATATTAAAGTATTCAGTTGAATCGAATATTCAGTTTGTCTGCCGACTAGGCAGTATACCGAATACTAGCTGAATATTCGGTGCATTCCTATTCATTACAATACTTTGATAACAAAGTTACATGAAATAATATATCTGGTCTGGTTCTTGAGGCAAGAAATAATAAACTACCAATCAATGATCTATATGGCAGATCCTTAACAACTGCACTATTATCATATACCCTTTCAATTATAGTGCCAGGACTTATTGGAACTTTACATTTAAGTTTTGGAATATTCTTAAAATTATTCATCATTCTCTTAATATAATTTTCCTGATGTATAACTAAACAATTATTTCTTGTCTCAAATTCTACACCCAAAAATTTTGATATAGGTCCCAAATCCTTGATATCAAACTTTGTTTTCAACATGTTTACCATGTCATTAAGATAGTTATCGTCAAAGGCAAATACTGCAAAATCATCGACATATACAAGAATAAGTACTTTCCAATTTAAGATATAAACACAATTACCATTTTTCATTTGCTGAAAACCTAATTCGAAAAGAGTTTCATTCCATTTGAAATACCATTCCCTCCCAGCCTGATGAAGGCCATATAAAGGCCTTTTTTAATTTTAGAACATATTTTACACTGTTAATCTCAATGAAATCTTCAGGCTGTTCAAGAAAAGTTTCCTCGTTTATTTTACTATACAAATATTCACATTTAATATCCAAGTGTTTATGTTTCCAATCCATCAAAATGACTAATAAAATCATGAAATATCAAACTAAAGTAAAGTTTACTACAAGAGAAAATGTATCGTAAAAGTCAATACCTTCAGTTTGTCTAAATCCTTGGACTACAAGGCGGGCCTTATACCTTTGTATTTTTCCAGATGAATCTCTCTTTAGATTGTAAACCCATTTACATCCCAGAACTTTTCGATTTGTGGGTCTAGGGACCAACTCATATGCATCGCTCGATTTAGGGCCTCAATCTCTTCTGTCATTGCTTTGTACCAGTGCTCCTTTTCTGGTACACTTTGTGATTCTCTAAACGAAAATGGAATTCTCTCTTCAACACAGTGAGCCTCAGCACCAGAATCACTCAAAGATTCATCCTTTTCATACGAGTTAACTGTTGAAAAGAAATTCCTTTATACTCTAAAGGTTTAGTTGAATCAAAAGGGTCAAAATCTGAATTGGAAACATCGTTGTCATCACTATGGGAAATGTCTAACCAAAATTCACTACTATTTGCATTTCTAGAAATTGGCTTTGGTTTTTCCGTAAATTTAGATTCATCAAATTTTACATGTTTGGTCACGATAATTTTGCATGCATTTGATTTCCAAATTCGATATCCCTTTGTTTTAATGTACCCCACCAAAATTCCTTTTTTAGCTTTTGGTTGTAATTTGTCTCTATGCTGCTTGGGGACATTGATGTTGGCAATACTGCCAATTGGTTTCAAGTGTTGGCCACACCATTCATTTGTGGAGAGTATGTGTTAGTTCTTTCTACTTTAATCCCACTATCTTTTAAATTTTCTTCAAAAACTTTTGAACAGAACTCCATGCCATTATCGGTGCGAATTCTCTTAATTTGTTTCCCTGTTTGTCTTTCCATTTCAGCTTGATATATCTTAAAATAATCACGTGCTTCATTTTTGTGTTTTAAAAAATAAACAGTGGAAAACCTAGAGTAGTCATCAATTACTCTCAAGAAATATGTCAAACCTCCCATGGAGTCTACTGGGGCAGGACCCCAAATATCTAAGTGTAATAATTCTAGCACTTGCTTAGATGAAACCTTATTAATAGGTTTAAAAGATTCTTTAAGAGACTTAGACATGTTACACACGTCACAATTTTCAAATTTACCACTTAAATTCTCAAGTCCATAAACATTTTCGGATTTTGATAATTTGCACAAATCTTTAACATTTTGGTGAACAAATTTAACGTGCCAAAGTATTAGATCGTTTTCATACATATTATACGCTTCATAATCTCTTATAATATCAGCATTTACAGAGTAGAATTTATTTAGAAGTGATTCTAAAAACAAAGTACCATCAGGTTTCCTAATGCTCAATTTACCGTTTTCAATGAAAATACTATAACCTGCTTCATCAACTAAACAGCCGGATATTAAATATCTAGTCATGTTTGGAGCATATAATACATTTTTTAGCATCAAATTCTTCTTACCTCTGTTTTGATGAACATTTAATTTAATATTACCTTGACCACAAATTTTTGTCGAACCCTCCGCAATATTTGCCTGCTGCAAATTTGTTAGTCCTCAAAATCAATCCCCAAAAAACCTTTTATCATTATAAAAATGTTCAGTTGCTGCAGAGTCTATGAAGAAAATTCCAGTATTTTGTTTGTTATTCTATAACTTAGGACACTAGTATCACAAGATGCCATTGAATATTAATATTGTAGGTACTTTCCACCATTGTTTGTTTGCTGTCTAATATCTTGCCCTATAATCAGTTTTGTGATTTTTCAGTAAAATATGTACTAGTAAAAACTGATTTAAGACAGAAAATCTTACAATGAGTATTTCTGCATCATAATTTTCTCATTGGATGGTCCATACTTCTTTAATAACATGGTAGTTGGCTGAAGTGTGAAAGTCCCACATTCAGCTTATTGCTTGGGTGTCTGTATAACAAACTTAAGTTCTGGGCAGTGTCCTCCAGATGGAATATGGTACTTGTTATAACCCCTTAAAAAGTTCTCTGCTCCAGCCATCAACTTCTCCATCAAAAAAAAAAAAAAATTCTTATTCCTATTTTTACTGTGAACTGTATTTTATGATTTTGTATATATTTTTTTAGGCACACTGGACTTTTTGAGATTTTCTGGTGGCAAATATCACTCAAGTGACATTTACACTGAAATTGAGACTTGGGTGTGGACAAGGAAACCACTACTAAAACTACTAACACATATTTGAGAAATATGGAAAAATACTTTTTAAGAAACAGCTGGATTAGGCAAATGAATCTTTGGGGAAAAAAGCAATAAATTACTTGTAAAAGCCCCAAGAAATCCCAATTAACCTTTGATTAAAATAGTCAATCAATATTGATAAAATGAAATTTTATTAATATAGAGTTGAAAAAATTAGCAGATATAGCTACAAGATGACTTGATTTTTTGAAATAGAAGTTGCCTTTCTATCATTAATGGGAAGCTGGACAAAAAATCTTGAAAATAGCCATTTTCAAAGTTTTTTACAGGGCTACCTTGATACACTCCCACCTCCTTCCAACTTAATTCATATCTTTACTTAAATTTAAAAATAAATCTTTCATTAATTCTTAATATTTCACTTATTATTTAAACTACTCATCAGTATATTATGTTTTTGAAACCAATGTAGTCAGAAATGACCCATGCTCCCAAATGGGAACACAGTGAAAAATGTATAGAATATTTTTTTTTTCCCATTTAAATGACTAATATCCTTTATCTAACACATTAAAAGACCAAAATAATGAAAATATATACAGTGAAACCTCTCTGAGCAGTCATCCCACCGTAACGAGAATATTTGGCCGCTCTGAAGGGTTTTATTTTCTATTATAAGGACACCTTCAACGTTTGATTGTCTAATTCTTCCCTCAGTTTCCATTGAGGAGAATACAAAAGAGAAATCAGATTAATTCCAGTTATTCCTGGGTCTTATATTCGACCATAAACCTGACCTTGAGTTTTTCCGCTCAAAATTAAAACATGGAGTGAGTAGAATTTCCCGAAAAATGATATGGGCGATCCCACTCGGTGGCCGTTTAGAGGGGGTTGGGTGGCTGCTGATAGAGGTTATTTTAACATTGTCTATGAGCCGAAAAATCCGTGCCATGAAAAATTGGCCGTTTAGAGAAGTGGCTGCTCAGAGAGGTTTCACTGTATATATATTTAAAATATGCCTGGATCTTAATTCAGCCTGTGAAAGGTTAATAATATATTATATGTATTAAGTCTGTGTTTTTATTTTCTAGACGGGAAGCACAAAAATGTTATTGTGGGAGCAAAAACTGTAAAGGTTACATTGGAATCACTGATGAAATTACTGTGGATATTGAAACTAGAAAAGAAAATAAACACTCCAAACGTAAGAAGTCTACTGAAAAAGAGAGGAGAGATGTGCTGGAGGATCTAATGGTAATTTTTTCTGTTGTCAAAGTTTAAATCTGGTTAAAGCCTTAAAAATAAAGTAAACTGTATCTAATTTTGCTTATGCTACTGTTCAGTTTTGTGCATGAAAATGATTAAAATGTTCAATGTAATTTTAAAACATTAAAAGAAAAAAATGATTTATTTTATTTTATTTAATTTATTTATTTATTTTTTAAAGCCAAATCAATTTTCAAGGGTTGCCAAGTTAGCTTGTCGCAGGGTAGTTATGTGTCAAAAGTCACCAAGCTTGGCCATTTTTAGTAATTTATTGGTTTCAAAAAATAAGTCTCCAAAACTGTACCCAACTTGGTAATATGTTCTATATTTGGTGAGAAATTGCTGTTTAACCCAATTCTGGGCTGCTGCCAAATTGTGAAGAAGTTACGCGAATATAAAAACTGCCACAGTGCAAATTATCCTGTATGACAGCAGATTTTTAATGTTAGATTTATTTACATGAAAGTTTTTAAAATTATATTACATTCAGTATTTATTATTTTCTGCATGATAATACCACATGTTGACATACTTCGCCCATTGTGGTGAATTTCGTGGGTATGATCACCTGTTCGGAAAGGGTTAATAGGTTGTTAATAGGAACATAAGTTAATGCCTACAAAGATGTCGATATTGGTATAAGAACTATTTAAAAAATTCCATGAAAATATGAAAAATGTACTGGTGAATGGGACGCCATTATTAATTATGTGTATTTACAGAATTTTATTCCTGTAAATTCCAGTAGAAATTCTGTTCCAGAGGGGTGCTGACCCTTGATATACAAGAATTGGCCTGTATTCAAATATAAACAGAGAATTTCCATAAAATTTCACAGAAAGTTTCCAGTAATTGTTCCGTTATTTTTTGGGGTGTAACATATATTTAAAACATGCCTGAAGCAGATTGTAAAATATTTTTTGCGATTTTGATATAAATTTCAGTTCTAAAGAAGTATTTTATCAAACAAGGAAGACAAATATGGTCCACTCATGGTTTATGATGCACTTTTCAACATAATGGAACAAGGAAGTCAAATAGGGCTGACTCTTGGATAATGATTCACATTCCAAGATGACAAAGCAAGAAAGACAAAGGGCCAGCACATGGATTATGATACGCTTTTAATGTATAGCCCTTCAGTGCATATCTAAATTTCGAAAATATTTCAGATTTTTTTTTTTTTTTTTTTAATTAGTAAGTTGGACTATAGCTTCTTTTCTGTTTGGGCTTTTCTTCAGCTGCTGTCCTTTGACATACATGTATATATATAATTAATAAGTAAAACATAAAGAATATTACTTCAAAAATGACATACCCCGTAGGGGAAAAAAAGTATATCAGCAGAATCGGAGTGCCAAACAGTATGAAATTTGAAATACAATGAACCAAATTATACAAGAATGAATGGAATAGAAATTATAACCTCTGGGACATTCGTTAGAGGCCATACCCAGAATATTATAATTAAAGACAACAAAATAGTAGGATTTCAGTTGTGTGGCATATCAATAAAGGTTTTCTCTCCACACATTTAGGCCCTATCCTACTATAGAAAAATAAGAAAAAAAATACATAATTAATTTAAAAGCAAAATAATTGAAAAACACCGCAATACAGACATACCCAACTGCAATAATGTAGATCTCATGGTATGAGACAGCAAATTTTGTTGTAATAATGTTGACAAAATCAAGAAGTGAAATAGTGTTGCCTGAATTCAAATGTGTAATAGTAGAATTAAGATTATAAAAGTGTTTCCAGGAACAGTAGTGTAATATTATTTGACAGTATTATTATACAGGTATATTAATTAAATTAAAATTATTGTATTTAAAACTATAATGAATGTATGTACTAGCTAAATACATACATTTTGTTTATTTTTCAGAAATTTATTCTAATATTGAAATAGAATATTTAAGAACTAAAAAGGTATAGCCACTGAATACGAACCCCGTTTTTTATTTTCTTTTTTTCTCCCTCCAAAATATATATATATATATATGCATATATCTAAGTATTTTGAATATTACTATGTATTATTATCTTAAAAACAAGTGGCTAAATAATGCTATGTCTTCAGTTTGTTTCCCCCACCTCTAATTATTGTAAATATGACTTAATTGCCAAAAAATTATGGTTCCAACCTTTAAAATAGGTACTCTTTTTTTTTTTTTAATCTAAATGTTTTCTGCAAGACTTAAGTTGGGAAACATAAAATAATTCAGATATACTATTTTTTATGTACAATATTTATAACCCATTTTAGCATTAACAAGCATAGTACCATTGTTTTATTTTAAAGAAAAACAAAAATTTATGCTTTTAACGTTTCTAAAAAGTAATTAAAAAAATTGATAATTTTTTTCAGAATTGATATTTCCAAGGAGTTTGACATAGGTTTATCAAATTTCTGAAAAAGTGCTTAGATTAGCTTTAATATGTTGGCATTTCCTGTAGAATGCTTCTTGTTGAGAATGATGCACATAGTATTGTTAGCTCTTCTACAACGGAATTAAAATAATAATTATTATATTCTATGGGGAATAACTGAGCAGAATGTTCTTGTGGCATTCCTTTATTTGCTATACCAATGAAAAATTGCTTACTCAGTTATCTGTTAACATAAAAATAAGACATTTGTGTTAAATATTTTATGATCAATGTATTTGACAGGAATTCTCATTCTTGTTAGTATACTTTTGGGAGTTTTAAAACAGAATGTTTCCATTGTAGCTGGAAGAAGAAATAGAGAAGCTATTTAAAAATAATGGCCTCAGAAACAAAGAAGATACACTGATGTTAGCAAGGTTAATGGTACGAGCAGAAGATTCGCACTCAAGGGAAAGATTACTTGACATAATTTTGGTAATTGATTTATTTCATTTAATTATGTATGTTAAGTATTAAAGGAAATAAATAAAATAATCCACTCTTCATAGCTACAAAAGAAAGAAATAAAAATAACTAAGGATTTTTTTAAAATTACTTATTCCAATCAATAACAGTATCATGACACATTTTAAGCTGTTTTTCAAAAATTTTAGCCAAGTTAAACCTTTATACCAGCCGTATGTAAAACATATAGTTGTAAATTTTTGCCTTGAATTTTTTAACTAGTTACCAACACATATTCTAACTCTATTTTTACATGCTTGATGATCACATTTCCTAAGTATTCAACCTTCTGAAAAGCACAATTTAATTAGATGGGGAAATAAACATAATTTATTCTCAAAAAAATTTTACAGTTTATACTTCATTTCCAGTAAATCTCCCAAATTTATCCTTTGTTACTTCAAAAATCACAGCAAACTAAACAAAAGAAGATCTATGAAAAACACATAAAAATATTACACATTACTCCATCATCTATCCTCAAGAAACAAAAATGTTGCACTTTACTTCAATGTGTGTATACAATGCACCAAAACTTTAAATCCTGCTAATAAAATTCATAATCACATCGTAACACTCACGTAATTATGAATTTTAAATAGTCGTGTATCTCTGAAGGCCTTATTACATGAAGAAATTTTCGTGCGAATTGGTTTGCTGCAACCGGTTGCAGAAACCTCTTTCCTGGAAATTTTCCTCGGTTACCTAGGGAACAGTAAACTTTTTAATTCAGAGGCAAAAGTATTGCAGGTTGCTGGAATTCCAGCCAATCGTAGTGTTTCCTATTTTGATGTCACAACACTAGATGGCGGAAGAGTCGGCGTCAGCCATACCGCTCGTAGTGAAAGGGGATCAGCGTGTGCAAATACAAATGTTCATGAAATGGAATATCAACATGGAAATTGATTTGATTGACGAAAACAAAAATAAATAACAATCCGATCCGAAGATAGACACGAGGTATAAACAACCAATGATATGCTATTTATAATTACATGCTCTAGCTACCACCAATTCGGCGAATCTCAGGCGTTTGTGAACACAGCAGAGTTTGTTTAGTATGGCAACCCTGCTTTCTCATCTGGGCTCACTGACTTGTGGGATTGAATTGCAGCAACTGGTTGCTGCAACTAAAATTGCTCTAAATTTTGTCCATTTAATAAAGCTTTAACACATTACTTTCTTGCAATATGTGCTTGCAATTTTTTTAGTTTCAAATATAATTTTTATGAACGCATCCCTCTATAAACAATACAGTTTCTAGATGAACAGACCTAGATAAAATGTAAAACTGTCTGCAAACTCGAATATTTTCTTAAAAATTTTCTGCAAAAAAAGGCTATTTGCCTTCCAAGTCCTGTATCGCGGTCAAAAGCTAAACATTACTTTAAAATAGCATACTACTTTAAACTAAAGTTCATATTGATGTTGATTATTTTGTAAACTGAAACATTATAAATATGATTTATTTACTGTTTTTTTCAGTGATATATTATTATATTTTTATTATTTTATTTGCACACTTTTTTGTTAAAATTTAACAATAAAGAAATTTGCAAAAAAAAAAAAATAAAAATCAAAGCTGTCTGTAAAGTTAGAAAATTTTCTGTGAACAGCGTTCGCGCATTGTCTATATTATCTGGGTCTGCAGATGAATACATTGGGGTTACCACAACCAATGGAAAAAATGATTACCAAGGCTAGTTTTCAAGAAAATCTTTTATATTGACTGTCAGGCAGTTAAAAGTCCTCTGAAGAAATTATAAATTCATTTAGTACAATCTTGACTGCATTTCTTTTATAGGCTACAACAGAAGTTGCTTGTTTGAGGTTATTTTTGGATTATCATGGTTTGACACTTTTTTGGAGTTGGATGGTCACTCATCTAAATCAGAAAATGAAAAAAAAAGTAAGTTGGATTTTAAATTATGCCTTTCTATCTTTATTGATGTTTTTTGAACTAGTACATATGTTGTATATGGCTCGTTCTAAAAAAATGTACAATTTCCAATTTTAACAAGCGTTATGAAAATTTGTTTTTCTGGAACTTTTAATTAATATTGGCTAGAAATATGTTTTATTTATCTATGTACAGTTTTCACTCTGTGAATGATGCATTTGATATTTTTTAGATTAAAAAGGATGACAGATTTCACTTTGTTACCAGACATTAAATTTTTAAGGAAAAAAATTAACTGAAAATAAGCATTTCTCTTTTTGCACCTATTTGGTGTGTAGCAAATGTCATAAATTAAACATAACATTTAAGCTATTACTGCTATTCAATGAATTAACAAATAAGTAAATGTCTACTCTTACCTGTCAAGACAGTTTACCTTTTTTTTTTCCCCTTCTAAGCATTGGTATTTTACAAATGTTAAATGTTTTATACTCCCTGATATTAGATTTTATGAATAAATATTAATATATCAATAACAAAACAAAAAAATATATAGTTTTTGTTGAAAACATTGTTTTGTAACAGAGTTTGCGAATGACCCATATTACTTACCTAAAAGCAATACATAAGTGAGACAGTTGTAAGGTAAAAACTTTTCATTTCTTAATTTGTATAATTTTATAAGATCATACTAGGCTTGGGAAGTGTTTTTAAAAAGGTCTGTTTTAATCGTCAATTTTAAATCCCTTAAACAAACTCGGTTCCTACCATACAAGGCCTGTGGTTACCCATTTTTGCTTTTTAGTGATCAATAATTGGAAGAGTTAGTTTAATCTCTCTCACTTATGTATTTCTTCCTCTCATTTAAGAATCTTCCGTAAAGTGAAAATCCATGAAGATTGTTTATCAAAATGAACTTTAGAAGTACTTAAACTATTTTAATAAAATATGTGAATGCATGATAATCTTTTTTTTTTTTTTTTTTTTTTTCTTTTTTGCGATTGTTACATTATTTGGCAATTGTTACATTATTTTTTACAGTAAAATATTTCTGCTGTTTTCTTAATTTTAAATGAATCACTCTTTTAAATAGTAGTATTAGAAGACCCAAAATCTGCACAACTTTGTTCCAGAACTTTTACAGATTTTAGAATTTTGCAGATTTTAGATCATAATAGGAAAATGATTCTCCATCCCCATCCAGATAATAATGAAAAAAAATTTTAAAAAAGGAAGCAAATTATATCATTTATATTATAATCAAAATCATAGTATAAAAGTACAGAGGAATAATACTATAAAAAATTATGGGAGATGCAAATTATTTAAACATTCTAAACATCTGTTGAATAGTAAGAATAGAGAACTTTAGAATGTTCTAAATATAGATTTTTTTTTGTACTATCTTTATTTCCTCTTCTGTAGGACAGCTTTGCTACTCTACAAATCTGAGGTATTTCTCTCTCGTGCCAAATCTTCATTAATCTTATTTTATCAATCTTGATTATCCTCAGAGTTATTACTGTGTCAGAGTCTGTATCTTGTGACTTCAATTCAATGACAATTATGTCACCTACAGTCATCTGAAGGTTATCAATGTTGCCACCAGAGTTCACAAATTCTAAAATTTTTCCCCAAGTGGGAATTATTATTAGTTTTTCTCTGTAGTTATACATATATATATACTGCAGCTTTCTGAACTTGCAGGTTACAGTGCAAATTTCATTGTTTACTGTGCAGATTTCGGATCGACGGATTTTGGGTCTTCTACTGTATTTAGTTGATTCTTTTCATCATTACCATTCAATTATAATTTCAGCTGATTATAAGTTCTCTTGATTGACATAATAATTATTAATTTCTGCCCTCATAATGTTGCTCTTGGTGTTGGAATACTATCATTTATAGAGTTTTCTATTTTTATTGCAGATTTTGACAGCTTTATCCCTTCTTCCCGTGCCAAATAAGACAATGCTGCAGGACAGCAAAATTCTCAGTGTTGTTGAAAAGTGGGCATCTAACTTGCATGATACAAAAGAAAAAACATTTTTAAATTCTTTTAGTGATAAAGAACAAGAAGGGGCAAAGCTAAAATCTCTAACTCTCTGTGATACGTCCGATAGTGAAACTGACGGTACATCTGCCACAAAAACATCTTCTGAAAGGGAACCAGACTTAAACTTTGCCAGTTCCCATGATAGGACACTTTTCTCAGACTGTGATGCTACTATGCCAAAAAATGCGAGTTCGGCAGACGATAGCCCCGAAAATAATGCTGGCACCCAAGAGTTCAGTGATAGCAAAAGCTACAATGCCAGCACTCGTTCTGATGAAGAAAGTGGTGATACGCTGGACAATGAGAGTTCAGAAGAGGGTAAATCCCAAGCGAACATTGAAATATCTAACTTAGCTCAAAACTTGCTGGAATCCTGGAAGGACTTAAAGGTTGTGTTACTTGTTTTCTTTTCTAATTAATTGAACTTTTAATAAGGATAACTTGGTTGCGACATCAAAATATTATGTCCTGCTCAATTGGTCATACATATCGTCCAACTCTACTGGAGTTTTCAGCAGACTACTGAATTTTAATTGTTTCTCCTAGTCTCCTGATTTATATTAAAACCTCCTGGTTTTCTGGCATTTTGAAGCTTTAATAGTCGACATATTTATTTCCTCAAAAGTTCTGACATGTTACCACTATCAGGGTATATTTATTCAATGTGGACCAATGTACCATGGTATTTTGGTCCAATAATAAAGGGATTTGTGGTTATGTTGATTACTAATTTGTAAAGGATTCATGGAAATTTCAAAATTCCATGGCAACCTTTAGTTGTAACATCTCTAAGTTCAAAACCCCAAAATTTTAGTTTTTTCTTTTTCTAAAAAGCAGATATTTTGTAGATATTTCAACATTTAAGAAAAAAAAATTGGGGCTCTAAAGAAACATTGAAGTTCTATTTATTTTATGTTAAAAGAATTTTTTTTAATTTTTGAGCTCTTTACAAATTCTATTGTTAACGTCATGACTTTATGTGAAATTGAAATTTCAAATATGGATTGTTACTAAAACAAAACTGTTCATTTTAAAAATGATACATACTATAGATGGTGAAATTTAATGTGTGAAAAAATTTTGAATTGTGTTCTGTGGCATCGATACGTAATTATGATTTTAAGATTGTGACACCACATAAATCTACTGGATTTTCTTCACTAGATGTTGGCAGGTATGACCAGTGGTACTTCAAACACCCTATAACAGGGTTTCTGAAATGCAACATCTTTTTCGCTTCGTGTAACTGTCCCCACTGTTATTCTGTATATATTCCTCAGGGGTGCTGCGGCTGCACCAAACTGCTCCAAATGGAATATCTTGATACATCCTGATACAAAAAGCATATTTTTGAAGGTCTGTGCACCAAAAGAATCTCTTGGTATTTCCTGATACAAAAAGTGTAATTTTAAACAAATTCTGCACCAAATCAGTGCCTCCCCAGGGTACCAAAAAATTAATAAAACCAGAAATTACTTACTAAAATATCACCTTCCCATTTTCTCAGAAAACTGTTTTGTTTTTCATTTCAGGAAGCACCCGAACTTACCCAAAATCAACAAATCAGAGCAATATACTTCATTGCTTTAAAAGCAAGCGTTGTAAGGTTATAAGAGTTAATAATAGTAAAATATAAACAATTAACAAATAAGCCTTGATGGTTTTAGAATTTTCTTACTCGCCCAAGCACTTTATTTAATAGATTCGTATAAATGGCCATCAAGAGCATGGTCAAAACATTCTGCCACTTTTTACTATGTTTAGTGAATGATATGCATTCAGAATGAGGCAGATGCTCCATCAAAAGAATAAACAGAGAAAACTTTATCACATATGTTAAAGTAAACATAGTTTAGAACTGATATAAATCAAACACTATAATAAAATAAAATCTCTAATATACCTAAACACGCCTCTGATATTTCTGAGTAGCTCTAAATGCTTTATATATTTCCAAAACATAAGATTTTTTTCTTATTAAGCATATATGATATTACTAAGCATTTTTGGAGCAGATAATAAGCATAGCCCAACAGAAGAAAGGGTGGACGACATAATATATATATATATATCATATATAATATAAAAAATAACTACATTTCATTAGAAAACTTTCTGTAATTGGCAGTATAATGCTTGGCTGCCTCATTCTTATAATGTCAATACTTACAAAATACAGCCCATTAATCAAACAAATTGAAACACCAGTATAACACTGACTTGAAATTCACCATTTAAAAAATAATAACCAATTTTACTAATAACAATATTTTTCTTTTTACCTTTTTTTTTTTCAGGGGGGATTATATAATATAAAAGTGATACAAAAGTCTGCAAAATTCATAAGTATAAAATTTTCTTAAATTAAAAAGTTAAAAAGTAATACGGAGGTATTCCATTGTTAATTTGATAAAAACACTACCCTAACCTCCGGAGAAATATATTTCGGCTGCCGCCATCACAGTCGTCTTCAGTCTGACGTTCCTGTGGGAATGACGCTCTTCCTCTCCTCCTCTTCTTCCGCGCTGTTCTTATTGCGCATGATGTCATTCCATGTTTCGTCTACGCTGGCATGCTTCATATCGTTGATGCTGCCCTCTGTTGTTAGTATTTCCAATGATTCTCGTAAGTAGGCGTATGTATGGTTATTGAAGTTGGCTATTTTTTGTATTGCTTGAAAATCTATTGTAATGAGGGTGTTTAGTGCAAGGCGGGATAAGGCTGTTGATTCTCTATTGAATTTAATGTCGTTAATATGTTCTGTTTGATGCTCTTTAATTTTTCTTTTTGTGACCCCAATGTAGCAGCCGGTTATTTCGTTGTCGTTATTTTTTATGTTTATTTTATAAATTCCTGTGGTGTCTGTGGGTTGTATTTGGTCTTTCTCGGATCTGATACGTTGAAAAATGTTTTTATTTGGCTTGACTGGAATTCTAATATTTTTCTTAAGAGCTGAGTGTGATATTTTATTAGCAGCTCCCCTGCAAAAAGGTATAGCTGTAGTAAATTTTAGTTTGGGTTTCTGTCTATTATTACTTTCCGAACATGTACCATGTAAGGAAAGTATTGTAATCATGAAAAAATTCGAATGCGAGATTTTGGTGTATTTACACGTTTTGAGGTCTTCTGAATTCATTTATGCTATTTTTACGAGGTGTGTGTGTGTGTGTGTGTGCACGAACACGATAGCTCCTGAACAGGGCATGCGATTGAGCTCAAATTGGGTATATATGTTATAAACCACCGTCGCAAGACCGGTATTGATTTTGGTGTGTATAGGACTTACAGTTTTTCTACAGGGCTACGACAAAGATTTCTTTTACATTATGGCCTATGGAGGAAAATTCTGGAAAGTGCGCTACCGTTTAAACGGTACATTCGATTGAGCTCAAATTGGGTATACATGTTATAAACCACCGTCGCAAGACCTGTATTGATTTTGATGTGTATAGGACTTATAGTTTTTCTACAGGGATACGACAAAGATTTCTTTTACATTATGGTCTATGGGGAGAAATTCTTGAAAGTGCGCTAGTGTTTAAACGGTACATTCGATCGAGCTTCAATTTGGTATATATGTTTGTATTATTCATCGATTAAAATTGATTTAAATGCTTGGTAATGATCTTAATCGTAAGTGTTCGGGAAGACGAGTGGAGTCACTCCAGATTTTTAATTGTATTGAGTTTCTTTTGTCTTTCTTTGATCAATTTATTAAAAATATGCGGCAGGTAATTTGTTTCTTGACATTGTTTTTTAATAATTTGCAGTTCTTCCTGTAAAAAGGTTTCATCCGAACAAACTGTTAATGCGCGATCTATGTAGGATCTGATGGCGGCTATTTTATAATTAAAAGGTGTATTTGATTTGAAATTCACTATTGTGGTGTTACTTAGTGGTTTACGATATACTGTGGTTTGAAGTTTGAGATTTTTATTTTTCATAATTCTAACATCGAGGTAGTTTATGGTGTTATTAGTTTCAGTTTCATAGGTGAATTTTATATTAGGGTCTAGGCTGTTTAATTTATCAAGGAGTTTGTCTTCATTTACTATGGCAAAAATGTCGTCGACGTATCGTACCCACAAGCAAAAAGAATTGTTAAAGTTAGTGTGAATTTTATTTTCAAGAAGGCGCATTTTCCAGTCGGCCACGATTCCCGAAATTGGTGACCCCATTGGGACACCTTGTGTTTGTTTGTAAAAATGGTTATCGAATTGAAAGTATGAGTTAGTTAAAAGTAGGTTTATGGCTCTTGTTAGAGTGTTGCTAATTTCTTCATTTTTGTAGGTTAGAGCTATTTGTTTATTTATTATGGGAATCATTTCATTAATGTCTATGGATGGGTAAAGATTAATAACGTCGAAACTGACCATACGTTGGTTTTCTTTGAGAGTAAAATCTTTTATGTGTTTTAAAAAGTCATTAGTGGAGTTCAGTACATAATCAGAGGGAGGGATTATTTCTAATAGGATGTTTTTCATATATTTTTCGAGCGTGTAAGTTGGGCCTTCACATTTGCTAACAATAGGTCTGAGTAAAGGAGGATTTTTGTGGTCTTTATATTTAGCGAAAATGCGGGGAGCTATTGCAGTAGAATTATCAAAGTTGGGAGGGGTTTCGTTTGGCCATTTTCCATTTTTAATAAGATCTTTGAGTTTATTTATAATTTTAGGGGTGGGGTCTTTATTTAAAGGTTCCACATTCAGAGCTTCAATAGTATGTTGCATTTTTTCTTTATAGTCTGTTTTATCAAGAATTACTATTTTACCAGTTTTATCGGTACTTAGACATGCGATGTTTTCATTTTTCTTTAGTTCGTTTAGACATTTCCGGTCTTCTTGATGTTTTGATAGATTTTTTAAAGTTTTCTTAATTTCATTATGGGCAATAAGCCTTATATCTTTTTTATCCGGGGTGGGGAGCTGGTTTATGGCTGTTTCTATGTTAGCTATTGTATCGTTAATATTGATGGTATCGTCTAGAATAAATTTAGCGCCTAAGTTTAATGTGTCTTTTTGTAGTTGTGTGAGTTTTACAGAGGCGAGATTAATAAATTGATCTTCTTTAGGGGTAGGTATTTTTATTTTAATATTGTTTTTCTTTATCCAGTTATTAAGTTTTCGTTTGTGTTTCGTTTGGTAGATATTTCTTTCTTTTCGACAGAAACTGTTAATTTTATTAATCCGTTCATTAAATTCATCTAGAGAGCACTTATTTTTTAATTTTGAGTTAGCTATTTTTTCGTTTCGAGTAATTTTAGAGTTTTTTATGGAACGGCTCCAACGATACATGGGCGTTTGCCAGTCTGCAGATCAGCAGTTGGAAAGCACTGCTATGTATATCATTTTTACTGATTATATATTAAATTTTGTTTCACTTTCAAAAATACTTAAAGAATGCTTTGCCCACATTTTTTGGCGATAAGCAGGGGTGGGGGTTTAAAAAAGGGAATTTAAAATTTATCTTTTAAAACGAATGCTATAAATATATTTACTTTTTAAAAAAGCACATTGAGTAATTTTCCATCAAAGTAATCTGTATTTATTCAAAGGGACGCAAATGAACTGGAAAATATGATTGAATGAATGAACATACCTTTTATTAACTATCCATAACTAAGAAAATTATCCAAAGTAGTCTGCCTGCCTTTGACTTGTTACACAAAATTAATCTACACATTTTTCCAAATGTAACACCATACCCATAGTCTGTGTGTCAGTTTTATTGTGCTGCTCAAAATAACGTCTCAGTTTATGAATGTAATCTTGGGCTTCTTTATTTGACACTTTCTTTCCCACAATTTCTTCAGTTTGAGATTCACCTCCTTTTTCTGGCCAGTGAGTTGGTTGGAGAAAATTTATGATAGGTAAGACTTCATAGTTTTATTATTCATAGCTGTAAGGCCAGTGTGATTGCATCCTTTTGCAGCAACCAAAGGAAAAACCACCTGGCTTTGAAAATTGTTCCCGATCAAAGCTACAACCTTGTAGGTGATCCTTTATGAAAACACACACTGCCCTGAAGGGTTTACTTCAAGTCGAAAAAGAAAACGATTCAGTCATATCACATTACGCCCACAAATTTGTCATGGTATGCTCTTGAAAATCTTCAAAAGTTTACTAAGGTCTTTGAAGAAACTACCAATATCTTTGTTCAGCTCAGAATAGCTCATTGTGCTGCCTTCATTTAAGTGCTATTTTAATACTTTTGGAAAGGTTGGGGTAGGATATTGAGGCTGTGCCATGCACAATGATATGGAATTCTTAATCTGACTTGAAGGATCATCTGTTTCCCTACATTGTAAAAAAGAGGACCCACTGCTATTTGGAACTTCACTTTCTGCAGTCATTGGCAGTTTAAATACTCAGCTTTGTAATAGAAAAATCAACTTTTTCCAAGAAAGTTGAAAGACAAATTTAAGAATCCGACATGACTACTGTTTATTAAAACATGTTCTCATAACTGTTCTTTGAATCCTGCTTCCAGGACTATAGTTACATAATTCAATCCTTAATCATTTCAAGCTGCATGCCCTTGTTAATAAAATCTCTTTCTTTATACGAAAGAGAACATAATTTTTCATTAACAATTATTACTTTATTTCAATAGCTATTATTAGTTGCATTAAATAAAAACTTCTAGTGAAAATTTGCATCAAGTTGCTAATGCTCATTGTTTATTATACTTTTCTCAAAATAAAATATTTTTGCTGCTATTGATTAGATCAGGTTATTATTTTAGTTACATGCAATAAACTAATTTTGTGTTTATTTTATAATCTTTCGTCTTATAAAACTTTCAAATATATTTAATTTACAGGAAATATTTCGTATTCCGAAAAGAGAGAAAAAAAATGAAGATGGAGAATATTTTGAGTCAACAACTGGTAAGGATGCAAATGTCAAGAGTCAAAATATGAAAGACTTAACTTCAAAAGGAAGCACTAATGAAAGTATGTTCCCTTGTTTATTTTAGCAAAAGATAAATCTAGAATATTTTTTTTTTTTTTTACATACTAAAATATAATTCGTTTAATTTTTTTTTTAATTTTTTTTTTTCCCAGAATCTCCATCTTTTAGTACAGAAGAAAAACCAGAAGAAATTAAAGTTGTAAATACTAGAAGTTTTGATTCTGTTCCGTAAGTTTTAATTTCATTCAACATTTTTTAATCATTTCCTGAATTCCTACTTTTGTTTTTCATAAATTGACCCTACTTATGAGAATAGTCTATTTGCTGAAGTATTGCTGGCTGGTAAAAGAAAAAAAAAATTTCTCTCTCTAATTTTGATGGAGAAATTTGTTGCATTGATTTTCCAACAATCGAGTGGACATGTTTTTCTTTCAATAACTGAATTTGTTAGATATTTCTCTTTATTTGTAGGGATTAATTGTTTTGAAACTTAATTAGTTCTATAAAACTTTAAGTGCTTTAATAACTTAATTCTTTAATTTTAATAGCTTAAATAAAATACCACTAAAGTTTAAATAAAAACCTCTCAAGTTTCAAAACTCAAATCCATTCTCCCATCGTCGCAAAAAGGGTTAATTGCAGTTCTGTTGAAACAGCATTCTGGTTTTTGTAAAAGGCCACATGAGCATCCTTTTTAAATCAAAACAATCTGTATTGGCGAAGTATAGAAGTTCTTATGTTTCTTGCTGAAGTTAATTTTCTTTTTAGTGCTGATTTAGCATGTGAATCGTTCTTTCAACAAGTAAAATCTTTATGCAAATTTTTCCCCCTTTTGTCAGATGCAAATTTCTTTGCTCCTTAACGTAGTGGTCCCTGATTGGACGTCAGCAGCTTTTACCGTGGTATAAAAGCTCTTGAATTTCGCAGTTTGCCAGAAGAGCAGAGAGCAGGGCGAAGCTCAGCCAGCAGCTGCATTTAAATTACTTTCTTTTAAATGCGAATTGCAGGTATTTTTATTTATAGTAAAATGTAATTTAAATAGAATCTCGGCCACTACTCGGCTTGAACTCGGCCGTGGAAGTCAGCCTGTTGAGTTAGTTATGTAAACTATCCAAAAAAAACATAAAATTTACGATTTTGTTTCTAATTCAGCTAAATGTCTTTTTACTTAAAATGTTTAAATAATGATTAGTTTAACGAATGGCTCATGAGACCATGATAATTTTGATAATCTACATGTATCTTGCGAAATGCAATTATGATTGCTTATATAACTTGGAAGGGGAAATTTTTTTTTTTTTTTTCAATCTTTAAATTTAAGACTGGTATGCTGATGTTAGGCAACGTGATGTTTAGTTTCTCAGGAACAACATCTGGATAACAGAGCATGGTTATCTGCTTACCTGAAATTAAATATAATTAAATAATATTATTGAATGCTAAAAAAAATAAATTTAAGGTTAGGTTCTTTTTGATAATTTGAAATCTGGTGGTCTGATTATTAACCTTAGTTTAATGAGACAGCTAGATTTCAAAGATTTAATTGGTCATTCAATTTGACCCTTTTTTAATCTCTAAGGAATTTTTTTTTTTTAACTATTGATCTTTCGATTTTTGAATTTTTGACTGTTTCAATTTAAAAACTTTTTGAAATTTTTCATATAAAATTTTAGAGAAATCTTTTTGACTATGGCTGAGGCACCCATGCTCGATTCAGTGTTCTCGTTCGCGAAATTGAATGATGACAACTGGAGGCAATGGAAATTTCAAGTTCAGATGCTGCTTTGCCATGGAGGTTTACTTGGGTTTGTAGATAGAACGGAAATAGTTCTTGTTAGTGTAGCCATGAAAACTGATGCTGCACCCAGTGTCTCTACTTTGTCTAAAGAAATTGTTGACTACAACAGCCGAAAGCAGAAAGCCGCATCCACCATTGCCCTAAGCATCAAACCTGACCAGCAAAACTTCATTCTGGGCATTCGAGACCTTAAAGAAATGTGGGACGTCTTCACAGCCGCCTTCAAGCCACCAGTAGAGCACATATTGCTCATTTAAGAAATGAATTCATTAAAATTAAGTTTGAAGCTTCGGAAACAATGGGAGTCCTTTTAAGCTTCTTGAAGCAAGCTTGTGATCATTTAGATTCAGTCAGAAAGAAGGTTGATGACGAGGAGATGGCTTACCACATGTTGAGTCGTTTACCTCTGGAGTATGGTAATGTCGCCCAACAGCTATATATGCTGAGTGACTATAAATTCAACTCAACGACCATGAAAGAATGGCTTTTAGCCGAATATGATAAGTTGAAGTATGAATCTAGTGACGTCTTAGAAGCGACTACTACTCCTTGGAGTGAAAACGTGCTGATTTCTAAAAGAAGCAGGTCTAAACCTAAATTCCTGAAGCCGAAAGCTGACGAACCTGAAGTCAGGAAAGAAACTAGAAAATGCTGCCATTGCGGACAGCCTGGATACTTCTCCCCCCAATGTAAAATCTTGCCAAAAAGTAAGAAGAAACCGAAAGGTAAGCTCAATAATTGTTCTTATGCTGTAATAGATCAAGAAATAAGTTTATTGAGCGATTCAGGCAAAACTGTTGATTGGGTAGTTGACTTGGGGTTGTCAAATCATTTCATCGCTGATAAATCCTTTCAGAAAATTTTTGAGTCATGCGATGTTGTGCAAGGTATTGGTGATTAAACCATTAAAGCCAAGGGATATAGTTCTGTTCCTCTGAGCTTAGATGTAAATGTCCACAATGAAGTAGTGACTCTTCTTAAGGTCTACTGGGGCCCATCGTTGAAGAAAAACTTAATATCCGGAAGTCAGATGGATAAATATGGCCATAGCTTAGTTATCCATAATTCCAATGTACCATGATAAGTTCAAGAGATGACGTCATGGGAATAGCCCCATTAGTGTGAAGTCTGTATTTATTACATTCAAAAATAATTTCAAACCTTCCTTCTGCAGACGCTTTGGTCCATAATACAAGTAATAGTCGTAATGACAAAATGATGTGGCACCTCAGGTTTTTTCACCAGAATGTAAAGGCGTTGAAATATTTAGCTAAAGAAAATTTAGTTTACGGCCTGAGATAAGTGGGCAGTAATCCGCAATTTTGTGACCCCTGCATAAAAGCAAAGATGATGCATGCCCAATTCCAAAGCCATGGTGAACGAAAGTCAAAAAGGCCTTTAGAATTAACTCATACCGACATACGGAGTAGCATGTCTGACCCTTCATTTGGCCAAGCGAAATATCTCCTAACTGCTCTCGACGATTACTCCAGATTTGCCTGGGTCTTTCCTCTCAAGTATAAAAGTGACTGTTTTGAAAAGTTTAACAACTTTATTTTGAAAGTTGAAAAGCAATTTGATAAGCCAGTTAAAGTTGTTCAGTCAGACAATGGCCTTGAATTTTGTTCTGACAAATTTGAAAAATTTCTTACTGATAGAAAGAAATGAAGCCTTGAATTAGGGCTTGTGTTGGATAGGGGAATAGTCCATCAAAGGACCAATGCATACTCGCCAGAGATGAATGGCATTGCAGAGAGATTGAATAGGACTTTATCAGATGGTATTTGCACCATGGGAATCGAAGCCGAATTACTGAAAGGTTTGTGGGCTGAGTTAGCCCATACTTTCATTTATCTGCATAATCGTTTTCCTCACAGAAGCATAGATAACAAAGTTCCCTACACTTCATTGTTTCAAAGGAAATGCAGTGTTCGACATTTAAAAGTTATTGGCAGTTTAGCCTACATACATGTAAAAAAGAATAGAAGAGATAAACTTGACCCAAAACCCGAAGAAAGTGTCCTTGTCGGATATGCGTTTGGCACCATCAGATATAGAATCTGGCTTTCTAAAGAGGGGAAAATCTTAGAAATGGAACATGTCCAGTTTATTGAGCTCGTAAAGGGATATACTAAAAACCTTTTGTTTGATTCTAATTTCAGATTCTTCCCTCAGCTGCAACAAGTTACCGAGGTAAATATAGTCACGGTACCAATAAGTTCGGTTCCAATCTCCGAAGAAGTCCTTGCCGAATCGCCACATTGTTGAGATTCCCTAGCATTGGCTGGAGAAGAGAGCTATTGGCACAACCAGAGGATGGACTGATATTTACTACTAACAGGGATGTGCCAGCTGCTCCAATTGCTCCAAATTGCTCCAAATCAATGATGATGCTCAAATCTGCTACAAAAAGATCATTTTTGCTCCAAATTCACCAAAAGGGTAATTTGAAATTTTTCCATGTGCTGAAATTTCATTGCACATTCTAAACATTCTAATTTCAATCTCTTATCCATCAATCTTAAAAGTGGAAATTTTTCCTTTGATGTTCCTTTGTAATCTCTAATACTTGAATAAAAATTGGCCCATATTTTAAATTTAATAATTTTATTTAAGTTGATGAAATTTTTATTTATTTTCTTTTTAAGCTACTGGCAGTAGTTATAAGGTTTACTAAATATTAAGGTTTTTTTTTATTATTTAAAATAGATATTTAGTATAACACTGTATAAAATAAATGAACTTTTTAATAATTATTTTTTGAAACTACTGACACACCCTTGTTGAAATTATATAAAACAATGTCAAATTGGATGAAAAATCTTTTGTTTGCAAGGCTTTAGATTCACCACTTCTGACTAAAACTGTTCATATCATGGAATTTTTAATTTAAATAGTGAGTGGGGGAAAAAAAAGATAGTGTAGATGTAAATATGATGTATTTTTATGTAAGAATTGTCAGTGCATGTGTAGTTTTTGTTGCTAAGTGTTTTAAGAACCTCCCTAATTTTCATTTTTCAGATTAGCATTCTTAAATGACTTCTCCCTTCCCTTGAAAAGTAACTTTTGTGTTTCAAAATTGGCATTCTTGTGCTCCATAAGTGACTTTTTTGTGCTCCAAGTTGCTCCAAAAATCTGTTTTTCTTGCTGCAAACTGCTCCAAAATTGTGTTTTTTCTTGCTCCACAAATTGCTCCAAAATTTAGTTTCTACTGGCACATGCCTGTACTATTCTCCCAATTCCAATATTCGTCTGAGAGGTGCCAAAAAGGTTAAGGAATACTGTGATTCTCACTGGATAGTATACGACCCTTTCCACTTCAATTTTAAAAGTACGAATCCTGCGACCTCCCCTCCAATCACAAGCGACGGCAATGCTTCTGATCCAGATTCTTCAGATGGAGAAATCTCCTATTTGTGCATCGTGGAACCCTCAACGTACAAAGTAGCGATAGCCGTATCGGAAGCCTCCCAGTGGAGGTGTGCCACAGACAAGGACCTGTCTACCTTGAAAGCAAGAAATGTTTATAGTTTGGTACCTCGACCTTCTGACTAAAGAATCATCGGTTCCTGGTGGGTCTTCAAATTGAAGGATTCCACACCGCCCTTAAAGTTTGGTTTTAAAGCCAGTATTTCGGCCCAGGGATTCAAGCAAATTTTTGTTTTGGACTATGACGAAGTGTTTTCACCTTTCATTTTGAGGTAATTTATCTCTTTTTTTTTTTAGTCTTTTGGTCTTCTCCTTAAAATGGTTCCGAGGCATCTTGATGTTAAATGTGCCTACCTTTATGGTTAGTTAGATCGTGAACATTTTATGGAGATGCCCAAAGGCTTTAATTTTCCTGATGGTACTACACAAGAATCGCATGTTTTAAAATTAAATAAAGCAACCTACGGCTTGCATCAAGCCAGTAGTCAGTGGCATTCGGGGCTTAATGCTGCTTTGCTAAATATGGGATTTTCCCACTTGCCAAAAACGAATTGTGTGTACCATTTAAATTGTAATGTCATAATTTTGATGTATGTAGATGATTTAGTAGTATTCTCAAGATGAAATGAAGTCAAAAAAATGAAAATATAAATGAAGTCATTAAACTTTTAAAATCTAAATTCGAAATAAAAGATTTAGGAGAAATAAAGAAAACTAGGGGGCTACCGCCCCCTGCTCGCTATCGTTCGCCAACCCCCGAGGAATCGCTTACGTGGTTTTCTACAGATTTCTTTGCAATTCATGCTCACTTCGCTCGCTTACCATCGCACAGCATTCTTGTTTTTGTAAACAGCCACATGAGCATCCTTTTCAAATCAAAACAATCTGTATCGGCTGTTCAATCTGTCTCACTTGAGAAGTTCTTACGCTTCTTGCCAAAGTTATTTTTTTTTTTTTAGTGCTGATTTAGCATGCGAATCGTTCTTTCAACAAGTAAAATCTTTATACAAATTTTTCACCGTTTTGCCGGATGCAAATTTCTTCGCTCCCGCACATAGCAATCCTTGATCGGACATTATGACAGCCAGCAGTTTTTACTCGTTTCTACCGCTGTATAAAACTTCTCAATCTGAGTAGTTTGCAGAGAGCGCAAGGCGAAGTTCAGCTAGTGGCTAGAAGCCGTGTTTAAATTACTTTCTTTTAAACTGCGAATTGCAGGTATTTTTATTTATAGTAAAATGTAACTTAAATAGAATCTCTCGGCTGTGGGATCAGCCTGTTGAGTTAGTCACGTAAACTTTCCAAAAATATAAAATTACGAATTTGTTTCTAATTGGGCTAAATGTCTTTAACTTAAAATGTTTAAATAATGATTAAACGAATGGCTCGTGAGACCATGACAATTTTGATAATCTACATGTACCTTGCAAAATGTAATTATGATTATTTATATAACTTGTAAGTTGAAATTGTTTTTTAATAAACATATTTTAGCCTATTTTTGGCTTTGTTTCAATCTTTAATTTTATGACTGGTAAGCAGATGTTAGGCCTCATGATATTTAGTTCCTCAGGAACAACGTAACTGGTGCCAGTTTACCTCCTGAGTGATGGCGATGCATGTGTGTTCAGATAAACCAAGCACTAGATATTTTGTTGAAACAGGCATTCAGTTTAACGTTTCAGATAGCTGGGGTTTTCAGTTTATTCTCAAAAAAGCTAAGGAGTGGCTGCCTTGCACTGCTACGATTCTGAATAAAATGAAACTGCTCCTAGATAGGAAACAAAATTGGCATTCTTAGAAGATTTGGGAATATCGAAAGAATTACCTTTTACCAAGTTACTAACCCAAGGAAAAGTACTTCTATATTACTATTTTGTACTTAAGAGGAAAAAATTCTGAATAAAGGGCAGGATCAAATGAAAGTAACCTTAGTTGTGACCATCTAAATACAGGAAATTTAAATCACGGCCAGTATCCCCACTGTGTCAATCCAAAAATTCAAGAGATAATTAGAAAAGACTGTGATCGAGTTTAGCAGCTAAATAAGACGCTAGAGACTGACATAAGGATTCATTTGAAGAAAGTGGGGAAAACTCTCTCTTGCCGAACTATTGAATTTCGCAACTTACAAATGCACATTTCTCAGAGCCTGTGTGGCTCAGAGAAGCCTGTACCTTATACGGATTAGGAATCATAGACAGACCAGATGGGAGCTAGATGTGTGACAATCGGTGGAATTGAAAAGAAGTTTGTGGAGCACCAGAGAAAAGTTGAAAAGAGAAATTTCAAGATTGGTAGAGAAAGTCGTGAAAGTTCCAACATCCAGTTCATGTCTCCAACTGGAGCATTGATCTGGAAAGTTTGAGAGACTGAAGAGAACGCTGAATGCCTATCTGCCGCTCTTTTTGGAGAGGCGTTCACAAGTCTGCGACACATAAAGTTATATCAAATTAGGCAGCACCAACTCTGGTATCATTTTTATTTCACGACCTGGAAAGCGGAAAGAATACAGATGGAGAAAAAGCTTCTCGACTGATTCTCACCCAAATAAAGTTAGAGGAAGACTGAGATGACTCGCAGTGAACTACAGAAAGATACGGAAGAAGCCTTTAAAATTTATTTGAGGGTTGTGTTTTGATAGGAGGAAGGACAAAACCAGATACACAGAAAAGTTAGAAAGTGGCAAATTACACCCAAGTGTTTGCCACTAAGAAAATATCTCACTGAAAATGGATCCTGGTTCAACATAACTTTGACCATGGGATTTTTAGATCGAGAGAAATTCACTCAAAATTTGGAAGAGTTCCACATGAAATCCATTGACCCTAGGACCCTCACATGCATTGACAGTGGTGGTGAACCATCAAATTCTGGAAAGAACAAATGCATCATCCAAAATCTTGAAATGCAATCTTCCAATCTAACTAAATCTCTTCAATAGTGTATTTACCAACTTCATACCATCGAGCTGATACTGCGAAATTTTCTCTCTATCCATCTGTCAGATGATGGTTTAATACGATCTTGATTATTACACTTGACATAAAATGCCACGGTTTGAATTAAAGTTGGGCTTTACGGTCTCAGATCGCAACCAAATCAACGATGTGGGTCCTGGGTAGTGTAGTTATAATTGTAGTTTTACTAGGAAAGAGCTGTGAATGTTACTGATTGTTTTTCAATGGCTAATTCATTTTTAAAAAATTTTTGCTTTTTATACCATCTTTTCAAAAAACGCATAGTTTTCAAATATTTATAGATTTCAAGCTCAATCTGCAACCTGTAGAACTTGTAGCTCCTCCAGATTTCACAGACATCTTATTCATAACAATATACAACTTCTAAACCCTTGGGAGCCTTATAATTCAGAAAAGAATTTTTATGGTTGATTTTTTAAAAAGGTATATTTTTCAAAAAGTTCTAAATTTCAATATCGATGCACAACCCCAAGAGATTGTCAATATACAACTTTTGAAACCTCAGCAGATAAAGATTTTGAAAAAAAAAAAAAATTTCGATCTACCTTAGTGGACATCCTGCAACTGGGACTGTATATGCTATGTTAACTATAATAATTCTTATATAGTACATGGTCATAGCCACATACACACCTTAAGAGTAGGGGAAAATTTCTAAAAATTGAGAATATCACTCAATGAGACAGAGCCAAAATATTTTGTTTTAAAAGCTGACTTCAAGTCATTTTAAAAGTTTCAGCAAAGGAAATATTGGGTAATAATCAAATATTCACAGGTAAACAGGTAGTATGCACATAAATTCTTGTTTTATTATTATTATTATTATTATTCCCCCACTCCTTTCTCCTAAATCAAACTCTTGGGCATACCAGTGTGCATTGTAGCACATAATACATGTACTGAAATATAAACTTTATATTTTAGAATGTGCAGTAAAGTTTTCAATTTTGCATGCAAATGTCCCGGAAAGTGGAAGTTTTGTTTCAGCAATCATGATCTTTGTTGTATACTAATATTTAGTTGAGTTTACCGTAATTGAATGTATTTATTATTTCTTTATTTATTTCCTGATTCCTGTTATAATGCTAATGTTAAGTTGAGTATGCAGTAATTAAATTATTATTTTTTTTCTTTTTAGACCCTTTCCCCGCAATCGTGCTAAGGATGGAAAACACTGGTCCTATTCCAACAAGATGAAACATCAAGAGAGAAGAAATAGTTACAATCGTTATAATGGCTCTTCTGAAAAAAGCTACTCAAAAAGTAAAAAGTACCACTACTCTTCATCAGGAAAAAAATCACATCAATATTTAGATTCCGATATGGTTCAGGACGACTACAACACTGATTGGTACGACAACATGAACTCTCCAAGTCCAGCTTTACTGCCGACTCCGGGTACAGTACCTAACATGGGGATGTCCTCGAACAACATTTGTATCACCCCGAGTGCACTGCCAAGTATGGGAACACACCATCCCAGTAACTTTAATTACTTTAATAACCCAGCATCCTCCCCTCTCCTGCCCACGCCGAATGTGGAGCTCACCATGACGCCTCCCTCCAATAACATTTGTGTGGCACCGCCACTGTTGCCCACACCAAGTACAAATCCAGATATGGGAACTTCACACGGCACCTGCGCTGGAACCCCTCAAGCTGTTGCGGCAGCTCCTGCGGCGATGCTACCGAATGTCATATATCCACCTCCAAACAACAGTTTTCAGGTAAGAATTATTGTCTTTTTACATTCCGAACATGTACCACATGTAAGGAAAGTATTGTGATCATGAAAAAATTCGATTTCGTGATTTTGGTGTATTTACACGTTTTGAGGTGTTCTGGATTCATTTATGCTATTTTTATGAGATGTATGTGTGTATGTGAGTGAACACGATAGCTCCTAAACGGGGCATTTGATTGAGCTCAAATTGGGTATATATGTTATAAACCACCGTCGCAAGACTGGTATTGATTTTGTTGTGTATAGGACTTGCGGTGTGTATGGTCTGAATAGGACTAGTTTTCCTACAGGGCTACAACAAAGATTTCTTTTACATTATGGCCTATGGGGGAAAATTCTTGAAAGTGCGCTAGCGTTTAAATGGTACATTCGATTGAGCTCAAATTGGTTATATATGTTTGAATTATTCATCGATTAAAATTTATTTAAATGCTTTGTTATGATCTTAATCGTAAGTGTTCGGAAAGTTAGTGTGAGTCACTCCAGATTTTTTCCTGTTTCTGTTGTTTCTTATGCCCTCTGACAACCTCAAACCGATGTCAGATCTTCCAAATATGATGGTGGTGGTCAAGAGGAGAAGGCTTCCATTTTAATGAGCCCCTGTGGAAGGAAGTCCGACTTTGTCCAGGGTCTCCTAATTTTGAACCTATCCAGAGAGAGAGACCTAGCACCTGAAATCAGAACCCCCAGAGGTATTGTTTGAACATGGAGGACATTAGAACCATGAACAGATTTTATGTGCACCAGCTCCCATTAGCTTACACGGCTCCACAGCAGCCCAGCTGAGAGAAGTTTTTACCCTCTCCAAGCACTGGCCAAGCCAGTGCAACTACAGTTTTTGTGTTCTTATGTGAACGAAGCTAAGTGACTAGACCATTGCAGGATTCTTTTTACAGTTATTTAAATTACTGCTATTAAAATTACCTTAGGAAAGTTTGACCTTGAAACCACATTTACTTTGGGAGGGGGGGAGACCACAGATAACTTAAAAGACGACTCTTTGGAAAAAAAACTTTCACTATGGAAAATTTCTAAAAAAATGCTTTACATTACAAAGTTAAGCACTTTGTATAGATTAGAAAAAAGATTTCCACACACCTTCTCAATTTCAGTTAATAAAATTTGAAGTTGAACTTCCTTAATATTCGTTTGGACAGTCAAAACCAGGTATGCAAATAAGGAGTCGCTCAGTGCTACCAAAAAATCGGTGTGTGCGACTAAAAATTACATTTGTTTCCACAATTTTTATAGATAAGAAAAGTTTGGTGCCACCAACTTTTTGTCAGTGTCATTAAATAATTTGGATTCTATTTATACCTCTGGTTAAAACCCTAAAGTAGATGTACACACAGACTGTAGCCCACAAAGGGTTACTTTTGGCCTGCAGGGACCACACTGAACTCTTATTGTCTCTTTGACTTAACACGTATCATTCTTAAGCAGAGGAAAAAGCACAAGAAAGATTTGTTTTCATTTCACTGTCTGTTATTCTTTCTTCTCTATTTGAGTAGGAAAGAACATTTCAAGAAAGGCCATAAATATTGCAAAAACCAAAGGGCTTATTTACATACTAGTAAGCAGAAATTGAAATTTTGCTTTCATTTCAAATACAAGCAGCCTATATGTTGTTGTTCTCGTGTCCATGGATAGGCGATCGCACTAAATCCATTGAAAGAGATGCCATTGCCCCTGAGAGGGTTAAACTTCTTCTACCTAACTAGCCTATGTTTTCCTTTTGTTTGATAAGGAAATTTCTTTTTTCTTCAATAAAAATATAAATAAATAACTTTGTATAGAACACGCATACATAAAAAATTGGGCAATATATAAGCTTTGGGTGGTGAAAACATCAACCCGTCTTCAGTTTAAAAAACATTTCTGCCTCTGCAGATATGCACTAGAAATTGAGAAAAATGCTTTATGTGAGAATTTAACTTAGTTCTCACTCTCCTGTCTCTGCTTAAGTTAGAAATTTTTTTGCAGTTGAAGGAGGGTGCATATTTTTTTGTACCACTAAACATTTTTGAAACGAATTATACATGCAAGAAAAAGTTTTGCTCCCTACCGTGCGGAGAACGGGTACGCAGCTAGTATATAATAAAATCCGAGAGTAAACATTGTATGTAGCTATGTAGGTAGGTAAGTTTGTGACCACCGATGTTCTTGCGCGCGTCTCTCGATCGCATTGCGCCGAGACGGTGGTTCGCAGACTTACCGAATTTTGCATACGGCTTCACTAGGACAGATTCTAACATGCCTCGGAGCGATTTTTTCGAAATTCGAATTAGAAAATGTTTTACTTTATGTTTTGTACGATTTTTAGCGATTTTTCTCGCCAAATACGTAATAACGCCGGGAATTACTCTCGCAAGAAAACGAAATTTACATCATCGGATAGAGGAGAAAATTTTCTTATAAAAATTGTTTGTTCGGACTGTGTAACATAATTTTCAGAGTTTTGGGAATTTTTCAAATAAAATTGAATTTGACGCTGACTTTCGTAAAATATTTTTTAAATTGCTGCATCTTGAATTTTATCCGTCATAACTTTTTTATATTTTGCCAAATGACGGAACATACATTTCGCCCTCTTTTAAAAGAAAAACCAGAGGAAAATATAAATTAGGAGATTTTTCACGAATTTTTAAGTAAAGAAGGATTTTCATTTCAATAGCAGCAGCTTCAAATTTTCGGTATGATATCTTGCGTTTTGGTTGTCTTGGAGACAGTAACAATGATTAAAATTGCCAGTTGAAAAAAAAAAAAAAAAATTACTTTAAAATAACCGAGTTTTCACATGTGAAATGTGCGCCACTTTGACGTCACGAGTTTAAAACCCCTTTCGAAACTCAATCAGAATAACGGACTCACAAGCAAAACATACGCCATGCATGAAATAATTCTATATTTTACTTTACGTTGCCAGATAAATAATTGAATGCTGTTTTTTCACCAGTGAATTATCCAGCATTATTTTCGATTGAGATTTTAAACGGGTCACGTTTTCGAATAGCAGGAAATATATTGCGGTATTAAACAGGGCCTGATTATGACCCCGGGCATTGATGAATTTTGGGGGCCCCATGTATGAAATTTGTTTTATTTTTCATAAATTTTTTTGTAAAAAAAGAGCAAAATTTGAAATTGGGGTCGATTTCGAGCCGGGGGCCCCTGGGCAAAGTCCCGATTTGCCCGTCTGGGCAAAGTCCCGATGATATAATAGGGCCCTGGTGCTAAATACATCAATCTGACAAGAATTATGCGTAAAACTTTATGGAGAGCTGATTTAGTGGCAACCATAAACTGAAATGATTATCGTTTATGCTGATGCGTAAATTGCAAAGAATCACCAAAGAGTAAAAGCCTACATTCGTGGCGAATATCTAAACCGTTTCTTTAAATTAAGCATTAACGGTTGCAAAACGACAGTATATTGTATTGGTATCAGTAAAAGATAGTATAATTAATAATAAGTAGATATGATAAGGCAATATTGATCAAACCACAATATACCGCATTAATAAATATTTCGTGAAACTAAGTTTTCTATTCATTTTTCAACAGCCGTATTACATCACAGCTAACAAAACATTAAGTAAGTCTACGTCGCGTTAATATATCCCGCGGTAGTTTCAACAGAAAAGACTGTAACAGATTTTTCTTTTTTCTTGGAGATTCTGTTTTCTCACAAGAGTTATGATCACATTTTTTAGGAAAATGTTCTCTTCTTGCCTTGAGAAGAGCGGGTACACAACTATTTAATTAGAAAATAAAACGGTTCTCCACATCATGTAGTATCTAAGGTATTAATGGCATAACTTAAATCTAAAAAAGAGTATGATGCAGAAATGAGACATTTTAAAAATTAGGAATTTTCACTGAAAACCGTCACGCTTTTCTTTTTTCTGATCGCGGATGACACCGACATAGTTTTTTGCGTCATAATATTAACAATGGTTGGTCTCAGGTCAGTACTTATACTAACTTTACGAATAATTAATGAGTAACTTTACGCCAAGAGTCAAATCATTTTGCTTATTTTTAGATTCCAAATCACTGGAATCAATTCGAATTATACATGTAAGAAAAAGTTTCGTTCCCTACCGTGCGGAGAACGGGCACGCAGCTAGTATGTACATAAATTCTTGTTTATTATTATTATTATTATCATTCCCCCACTCCTTTTTCCTAAATCAAACTCTTGGGCATACCAGTGTGCAAATACATGTACTGAAATATAAATATATTTTAGAATGTGCAGTAAAGTTTTCAATTTTGCATGAAAATGTCCCGGAAAGTGGAAGTTTTGTTTCAGCAATCATAATCTTTGTTGTATACTAATATTTAGTTGAGTTTACCGTAATTCAATGTATTTATTATTTTTTTATTTATTTCCTGATTCCTATTATAATGCTAATGTTAAGTTGAGTATGCAGTAATTAAATTATTATTTTTTCTTTTTAGACCCTTTCCCCGCAATCGTGCTAAGGATGGAAAGCACTGGTCCTATTCCAACAAGATGAAACATCAAGAGAGAAGAAATAGTTACAATCGTTATAATGGCTCTTCTGAAAAAAGCTACTCAAAAAGTAAAAAGTACCACTACTCTTCATCAGGAAAAAAATCACATCAATATTTAGATTCCGATATAGTTCAGGACGACTACAACACTGATTGGTACGACAACATGAACTCTCCAAGTCCAGCTTTACTGCCGACTCCGGGTACAGTACCTAACATGGGGATGTCCTCGAACAACATTTGTATCACCCCGAGTGCACTGCCAAGTATGGGAACACACCATCCCAGTAACTTTAATTACTTTAATAACCCAGCATCCTCCCCTCTTCTGCCCACGCCGAATGTGGAGCTCACCATGACGCCTCCCTCCAATAACATTTGTGTGGCACCGCCTCTGTTGCCCACACCAAGTACAAATCCAGATATGGGAACTTCACACGGCACCTGTGCTGGAACCCCTCAAGCTGTTGCAGCAGCTCCTGCGGCGATGCTACCGAATGTCATATATCCACCTCCAAACAACAGTTTTCAGGTAAGAATTATTGTCTTTTTACTTTCCGAACATGTACCACATGTAAGGAAAGTATTGTGATCATGAAAAAATTCGATTTCGTGATTTTGGTGTATTTACACGTTTTGAGGTGTTCTGGATTCATTTATGCTATTTTTATGAGATGTATGTGTGTGTGTGTCTGTATGTGTGTATGTGAGTGAACACGATAGCTCCTAAACGGGGCATTTGATTGAGCTCAAATTAGGTATATATGTTATAAACCACCGTCGCAAGACTGGTATTGATTTTGGTGTGTATAAGACTTGTGGTGTGTATGGTGTGTATAGGACTAGTTTTCCTACAGGGCTACAACAAAGATTTCTTTTACATTATGGCCTATGGGGGAAAATTCTTGAAAGTGCGCTAGCGTTTAAACGGTACATTCGATTGAGCTCAAATTGGTTATATATGTTTGAATTATTCATCGATTAAAATTTATTTAAATGCTTGGTTATGATCTTAATCGTAAGTGTTCGGAAAGTCGAGTGTGAGTCACTCCAGATTTTTTCCTGTTTCTGTTGTTTCTTATGCCCTCTGACAACCTCAAACCGATGTCAGATCTTCCAAATATGATGGTGGTGGTCAAGAGGAGACGGCTTCCAATTTAATGAGCCCCTGTGGAAGGAAGTCCGACTTTGTCCAGGGTCTCCTAATTTTGAACCTATCCAGAGAGAGAGACCTAGCACCTGAAATCAGAACCCCCAGAGGTATTGTTTGAACATGGAGGACATTAGAACCATGAACAGATTTTATGTGCACCAGCTCCCATTAGCTTACACGGCTCCACAGCAGCCCAGCTGATAGAAGTTTTTACCCTCTCCAAGCACTGGCCAAGCCAGTGCAACTACAGTTTTTGTGTTCTTATGTGAACGAAGCTAAGTGACTAGACCATTGCAGGATTCTTTTTACAGTTATTTAAATTACTGCTATTAAAATTACCTTAGGAAAGTTTGACCTTGAAACCACATTTACTTTGGGAGGGGGGGAGACCACAGATAACTTAAAGGATGACTCTTTGGAAAAAAAACTTTCACTATGGAAAATTTCTTAAAAAATGCTTTACATTACAAAGTTAAGCACTTTGTATAGATTAGAAAAAAGATTTCCACACACCTTCTCAATTTCAGTTAATAAAATTTGAAGTTGAACTTCCTTAATATTCACTTGGACAGTCAAAACCAGGTATGCAAATAAAGAGTTGTTCAGTGCAACCAAAAAATCGGTGTGGGACTAAAAATTACATTTGTTTCCACAATTTTTATAGATAAGAAAAGTTTGGTGCCACCAACTTTTTGTCAGTGTCATTAAATAATTTGGATTCTATTTATACCCCTGGTTAAAACCCTAAAGTAGATGTACACACAGACTGTAGCCCACAAAGGGTTACTTTTGGCCTGCAGAGACCACACTGAACTCTTATTGTCTCTTTGACTTAACACGTATCATTCTTAAGGAAAGGAAAAAGCACAAGAAAGATTTGTTTTCATTTCTCTGTCTGTTATTCTTTCTTCTCTGTTTGAGTAGGAAAGAACATTTCAAGAAAGGCCATAAATATTGCAAAAACCAAAGGGCTTATTTACATACTAGTAAGCAGAAATTGAAATTTTGCTTTCATTTCAAATACAAGCAGCCTATATGTTGTTGTTCTCGTGTCCATGGATAGGCGATCGCACTAAATCCATTGAAAGAGATGCCATTGCCCCTGAGGGGGTTAAACTTCTTCTACCTAATTAGCCTATGTTTTCCTTTGTTTGATCAAGAAATTTCTTTTTTCTTTAATAAAAATATAAATAAATAACTTTGTATAGAACACACATACATAAAAAATCGGGCAATATATAAGCTTTGGGTGGTGAAAACATCAACCCGTCTTCAGTTTAAAAAACATTTCTGCCTCTGCAGATATGCACTAGAAATTGAGAAAAATGCTTTATGTGAGAATTTAACTTAGTTCTCACTCTCCTGTCTCTGCTTAAGTTAGAAATTTTTTTGCAGTTGAAAAAGGGGGCATCTTTTTGTACCACTAAACATTTTTGAAACGTACTTTTTTTTTTTTTTTTTTTTTTTTTTTTTTTTTTTTTTTAATGTATACATACGTTGCTCTATACAAATTATTTATTTTTATTATGGTATTAACACTTGAGTTTTTATTTTATTTTATTTTATTTTTATTTTTTTGTCTTCATCAATACTTCTGGGGCATATTTTTTTCCCCTCATTTTTGTGCGTTTTTACACATTTTATTATAAACTTTTATTTCAGTATTGCATTTTCTTCCAAAAAATTTGGTTTCAAAAGAAGCATTTATGCAGTAAAAAATTGCTGACACAAATTTATACTGAAAATGGATTCACTTTCAAGCTAATTAACTCATTTCTGTGAGTGGCCCTTCTCTTACAAAGTTTGTGCACACTTAACCTTAAAGCAGAGTTTCTCAAACTGCTCTACAGAACACTAAGTGTTCCTCGTGATGGTACCCAGGGGCAGTCCGACATCATAAGCAATGTAAGCTTTGCGTCAGGTGCCATTTCGAACTCAAAAGCTGAGAAAAACTTGATCTAAAGCAGGGATGCACAACCTATAGCCTGCTGGCCAAAACTGGCCCGTAACTCCTGTTTTGTTGGCCCTTGAATCCCGTAAAAAGATAGTAGGTGGGAAGCCAGCATTACAGCTAGCGGACGTTCATATGAACAATTTCTTTGAGCATATACGTCAGTTCCATTACTGTTAATTCAATGTTTTCTGAAGTATCTCCTCTCATTCTTGTGTTAATAATGTGCCAGTGGAAAACTAACTTTTGACTTCTCACTTGTGTTCCGACCAGCCTTAAACACCATTTACAAATGCCACCTAGTGACTTGCTGTTTGCTTTCGGCCCATACTTTCGATGACAAAATTTACACTTGTAGATGCATTCTATCACCCCATAAAGTTTTGGCCATTTTTTCACTCACCCTGTATTTAGTCATCCTTCTGAATTAGACTCAAAGCCTAACATAACATGCCATCTTCACCCTGGTTGTGATGTTACCGGAACTGCAGCTGAAATAATTGTAATAAGTCATTTTTCCATTCAGACTAGGGTTAATAAGTAATAATTCTGTGACAAGGGATAAACCTGCACCATTTTTGAAGATTTCAAATGTTCTTTGCCCAAAACATTTCATTATAAAGTCCTTCGCTTCAGAAAATTTTCTAGAAGTATTTAAAAAAAGGAAATGTCAGTTTTTTTCGTGCATGACAGTGTATTGTGTAACTTGTAAATTCTTTCAAAATCTTTCTGCAATTAGTTTTTGCTTATTTGCATTTATAAAAATTTATAAAAGCTGCCCCTGTTAGAGATGCTTGCAGACATCAAGTTTACTTTTACATATATGTAAACATCTGAGTAAGAAAAAAACCAGTAAATCATGGATGATATCAGCTCATTCGCAACTCAGGGCTTCATATCTGTAATTCACTGTTACATTCAAGCTCAATATAATCAAATTCTTCATTTATTAAACAATTTTAAAAAATAATTCATTGTTTTAGAACAAAAATATATATATATATAGTGTTCTTTTATAGCATTTAATAATGTTAATCACTATTTAAAAGTTATTTTGATTCTATTAAATACATTTTTCAGGTGCAGGTATTCAAAGCTTATTTTGCAAAATTGCTCCTCTTAAAAAAGGACATTATATGAGATTCGTATCTTTATATATGAGATTTGTATTTTATTTGCATCCGACAACTTACCAGCAACTTTTAGTTGAAATTGACTCAGTTATCATTTGCTAAATCTATGTTTCAATCTTCAAATATTGATTTTAAAATGAACTTCGAACTTTGACTTTTTAAGCATGACTCTGTTCAAAATTTGTGAAAAAATTTGTGAGATGCTAGGACATTTCGAACAATAACTGCAGGATGTTTGGTCTCTTTAGACCAGAAGTTACCGAACTTTTTTTTATACCGTAAACCACTTGCTGATTTGTTTCTGTATTTCTTGAACCCCCTTCCTAATGACCTTTTCAAAACCAGTCAGGCACAATAATATTTGTTTCAGTGTGGTAAAACTGAGGGTAATGTTACCTCAAGGCATTAGAAAACATTCGGGGTAAAGTAAAACGGATGGAAGTGTAGCGTGGCAAGAGTGAAATTTTTCACTGGCTGAACTGTTTTGGAACACTATCAGAGCTGTTAAAAACCTCACTCACTGGGTTTTTATCAGTTTTTTTAAGGGAAGGGATGGGGGTCTAAATGTTTGAAAAAAATTTTGTCAATTACTAAATGTAACTTAAAGCAACCCATTGATTAAAAAAGTCAGTTTTCAGAGGTATCTCCCGACTTTTCAGACTGGTCCTATTTTTGTGAAATTGTGAAAAATTTACTCATCATTTCGTGAATCTGAAATTAGAGTTCAATCAGGTTTTCCTATAAAGTGTCCTGTGTTTGTGAAAATAGAGTCTTGTTTTAGTGAATTATTATAAGACATATAATTTGACATACAAATTTAGTATTAAAGTTCCATTTTAAGACATTTTAAAGAAAGTCCAATTAAGAACCTATTTATGTAAACTGACAAAGCTTCGTTTATGTATCTGTTTATCTTAGGAAGATTCGTTCGATTTGCAAATATTTAATTATAAACACAAACTTGTGAAAGGTTGCCTGTTTACCAGAAGAAAAATTTGTGAAGGGCCCATTTTTCAAATGAAAAATATTGTGATGGGTCAGCTTTTAAGATAAAATATTTTGTGAAAGGTCTGTTTTTAAGATAAAATATTTGTAAAGAGTCCGTTAACAGATACCTGGTTATAGATGAAAAAATAGCTAAATCAACGCTAATAACTAGAATTATTAGTTGTACATGAAAACATGTATTTTATTTATTTATTTTTTACTCGTTGATTTAAATCAGGGATGCACAACCTGTTGCCTAAGCACCATTATTAGCTCATGACACCTGTTCCATTCACCCACCAACTATCCCCATTGAAACACTTATCAAAATACATCATTTTTTGTGAAAATTTAATTATTTTAGACTTGTTTTCAATTTTCATAAACATTGCACCAGAAAATGTTCAGTTATAATTTAATTGACTTTAATCAATATGCACCATCAATATGTACTAGAATGTATAATTAACAGTTGATTGTGGGCATGAGCACTTATATCATGTCTGCAATAAGTTTGATCGATCATAACTGCACAAACAATTGAGGTTTGTGAAGTTTTTCTTTCTCTTTTTAAACAATGTCACATATACTAAACTACCCCCCCCCCACACACACACACACACACAAAAAAAAAGCCATTTACCTGAATTTTTTGTTTAATTATAACCAGTCGAACTTGGTGCGGACATCAAATAAACACTCATAGTACTGTGGAATCAACCAATTGCCTTTCTAATGTGTGCCATCATATTTTCGCAAACAAGTCTGTCAATTTTGCTATGCTTCAAAAATCATCCGCATATAGTTGGAATATACTTGGCGAAGATTGTAAAATAGTTTTAGTAGGCCATTTTAAAATAGATTTTGATTCCAAAGATAGGTTTTATGGAACAAGGAAGAAAAATATGGCACACTCATGAATAATGATACACTTTCCTACTTAATGGAATAAGGAAGAAAAGTAGGGACGGCACATAAATTATGACAGGCTTTTAATATATAGCACTTTAGTGCATATTTAAAATCTGAAAGTGTTTCGGATTTTTTTTTTTTTTTTTTTTTTTTTTTTTTTTTTTTTGTGTGTGTGTGTGTACTTAAAAGCTTTTTTAGTCTTGATTGAAATTTAAAAATATAACTGAATAACTAAGTTAATTTTTGTTGATTTATACTAGGTATCATTTAATATTTCAAAGTGGAATCTTTCTTTAAGGGTGTATGTCAAAGAAAAAAAACTCTGTTTTTAGTCTTCGATCAAACTTAGTAGTCGATCAAACTTATTGTACACAGATTGAAATAAACTAATAGCACCATGGTCTCCAAAAAATTCCAGATAGTTCTTCATAAGCTGCTTTACACACTACCATAACCGAAAAAGCTGTTGCTTTTGTGAAATTTTCAGGAAAAATTCTTAAACATGGATCTGAGCTGCAAGATTTTTCGAAGAGTGACACACTTTGCGCAAATTTCCGATTTTTAAGAATTTTTCCTAAAAGTTTTGAAACCGATACAGATTTATCGCTTATTTCAGTATGTAGTACAGCTTGTAAAGAGACAGTTTCAAAATTTGGAAGTGCCTGGCATAATTAGTTTATTCATACTTATGTACCAAAATCACATGATTTTTTCGAACAACACCATTAAGAGTTTAACTAATATCTAAATTGTACGTACACTTACCTAGGCTTTCATTTTTTAAATACTATAAAATCACTTATTTTACCGAGCAGTGTATTTTCGCGAAAATGAAGATATCTGTGATTTCGTGAGCTGAAAATTTTGTGAATTTTATATGAATAGAACTGAAAGTTGAAAAATACTGAAAGTGCCTAAATATAGAACCCCTTTTGCACAAACCATTTTAAGAAACTTCTTTTTGTCTGAAAAATTCTCTCCCCCCCCCCCCCCCCACAATTTTGAATGGCTTCAAAGAAGTTGGTATAAATATTGTAAGTGAATTAGTTGCAATCTATTAGTTTATATTATTGTTTTATATTTCAAGAAATAGTTTTATAGTATTCAAGAAATAGTTGTAAGGAAAGTTGTCAAGAGAGTCATCATTAAAATTTTATAAATGAAAAATTTCTGATTTTTATTATTATTTGAAGCAAAAAAAAAAAAAAAAAGTATTTTGCAAGGCTTTAATTTTTGCAATCACGAAGGGCTTGCTAAAGCCTCACCAAAATAAATGATTTTACAGTATTGATCATATACAATAAATAACAAATTTAATATACAATAATAGCAAAACATAAAAAAACGTGAGTGTGTGTATAGTATGGAATTTAATGATTATATCTCCATTAATCAAGAAATTGTGACTTGTGGTAACCTTGGCATTTAAGAAATGTGTGATTATGCAAAAAATGAAAATAATGGCGAAGCAGAAGATATTCCTGATGCCTGATGTATAGGCTGAGTCTATACAAGTACCAAGCTTGTTTGAAGTAATAACGGTATTTGAAACTGTATGAACTTTTTTATATAAGTATAAAATTGCAGAAAAGTATTATAAATCTTGAAAATTTACTGTTTAACTTTAAAAATGCTGAAAAACCCAAAATAAAATAACTGATATTTTAAAATGCATATTGCTTATAATTTTCATCTATTTATTTGCATTAGAATTTTGTAACAAATTAGTATTTCTTGGTATGCAGTCATTGCGTGTTGCGTGTATGCATAACCATTGCGTGTATGAATAATCATTGTTTTCTTAGTATTTTGACTTTGACCGGCATTTGTAGTTTTCCTGCGTTCCCCATAAATTATACTGTATTTGTGTCTCTATTGTTAACTTATTATTTTAAATATTAAACTTCATTCTGATTATTTTAAATATTAAACTTCTAAACAACTCTCACATTTGAACAGTCCCATGGATGACTGTTTTTCAGAGGTTTTACTGCATATCAATTAAATGTTTGTTTTCTTCCAGATACCATTTCTCAGTCATCCCCCTCCAGCAACTGTCTCTCCAGTTGTTCCTGAACACTCAGTTGCGCCTGTGCCCTGTCAAAATAGCCACATACCACCATCATCTCACTTACTCACCATGTCAGGAATATCTCCACCCATAATGAACATACAAATAAATACCTCATCTTCAGAGTCTGCTCCGTACCTCCAAACTCCAACTGAATATTGTCCAGAGAAACCTGTTGCATATATGGAGCCTGCTTTTCCCTTTAAAGAGGAACAGGAAGTATGTGTGCTATACATTTGCTGTAGCAATTTGATCTGCATTTGCCTGTACTTTTTGCTTTTTATGCTTTTGATTGTATCAGTATATACCAGCTGATTCAAAATAGATCTTAAAGCAATTTGTGTTGTTACCCGTATTTTATTAACATAAAAATCTGGAATGAGTTAAATAAAGAGCACTACAAAACACTTTTAGACAAATGGACACATTTAATACGTAACAACCTAAGTATGCATACAAATAACACCGAATATCTTCATAAGCAGTGATGATCCCGCTCATGAAGCTTTTCTAAAAAACCGCTAGCTAAAGTCATAGTTAAGACTACAAATAACGTTGGGCTTGTGTTATTTGTAGATTATGTCACACAATTATCTTTTAAACCGTAAGTGATCAAAACATACGTTCAATTAGAAAAGTTTGTCCTATAAGAGTAGCTTTCAGAAAGGGCAATTTTTTTACTAAGGGCTGTATGGATATTAAAATGCACAAATTTTAATTTTTATACAATCCCTCATTTCCTGTCACTTATATTTGGGGAAATGTTGCTCCATGTCTTAAGAAAGTAAATTTTAAAAAATCCCATTTTTCCGAGTGCAATGGTTACCGAGATATTGCAAGCTAAAAATTTTAACATTTGTAGCCAAATATTAAGGAGATGTTTGAAAAGTTAGAAAAGTGGAATTTCTTTTCAACTGACATTAAGTTATGTTACTGTTCATTCGACAGCTGCATTTGACCTCTAAAAATCGTATTTTAGCTAGAATTTTCTTATAATTCGGGTTTGGCAGTTTCTAGTGAAACTTAACCCATTCCATTACTTTGTCATTCATTATTGCACTTTGAAATTTCTTCTCTAGAAGTGTGACGCATTAAGTGGATGATCCCTCCTAAAAGGCTAAATTATCTCACATTTCATAACACAATACCTATCAGTTCAAATAAAATTGTACCTGTTAATTTCATGCATTTTAATGCGTTTAATTGCCATTTTCCAACAAAAAGATTATCATTTAACTTTTATTAACTCATAGTAGGTCTCCTAAAGTACAGATTTTTTTTTTTTTTTTGCTTAAAAACTGATGCCAACACAGCAGGTAAAGTGGTATAAGTCGTCAATTTTAACATTAAATATCTTGCTAACTATTTCAGTTAGTGACATGGGATTTTTAAAAATTTTCTTAAACATAGGGCAACATTTTTCTAAATATCAGTGATAGGAAGTGAGGGATGGTATAAAAAATATATATATATATATATATATATGTTATGTATTTTAATATGTATACATCTCCTATTAAAAAAATTACCATATCTGTAAAAGCTACTCTGTTTGATGAACTTTTCTAATTCAAAGTATTTTTTGATCAATTTTGGCCCTTGAGTAGAATGAGAGTTTGAAATAGTTATTAATCAAATTTTCCCCCTGATAATTGAAGTTTGGGTGGCCATAAAATTAGGGCTTAGTTCTGAACAAAAAAATCTGGAGTGACTCCACTCAACTTTCCAAACACTTAGTTTAGTGTGTTAACCCAGTGTTTAAATAAATTTTAGTCAGTGAATAATTCATTAAAAAACAAAAGTTAAAATTATAATATGGTGTTTAAGTATTTTCTCCAAAATTCATATAGTTGTCATTAATTGAGTAAATTTTAAGTTAATTCCTACTTCGGTCCACAAAGAAACATTTTATTTTAGTTACTTTTAATTAAATTAATAAATTTAATTTAATTAATTAATATTTGGAAAAACTGTATCAACATCAAGTGCCATCCACTGCAAGTTTAAAATAATGTATTTGAACTAGAGTGGATGAATAAAAAGTATTTTATTAATGATCGGAAATTTGAACAAGATATATAAATATATGTAGGGAGAGTGAACTAATAGTAGGATTTGGGGGAAAAAAAGAGATGCACAGTTAGGTGTTACAATAGTTCTAAATACAAAATTTCAATATTCAATGGGAAATTATTATTGGTACCAAATTTGGTGATATTTGAGCAAAACTCGCCAAGGTCGACGAAAAATGGCGAGATTTTGGGCATGGACCAAACAATGACTGACTATCGCCAAATTTGGAGATATTTCGCCAAGGACGAAGACAAATGGCAATATTTTGGTCATGGAACAAATGACTGACTATCGCCAAATTTAGATATTTTGGTAAAATTGTCTAAGGTCGATGACAAATGGCGAGATTTTGGGCATGGACCAAACAATGACTGACTGCAAATGTAATATATTGAAAATGTCCATAGACATTAATGTATTGAAATTCTTTCTGGTGGTCCTGTAAATAAACTTTCCAGTAGATTGGAACCAAAAAATCGTGATGCACAACTAGATGTTACAACAATTTTATATATGAAATTTCAACATTCTATGACTAATAGTTTTTGAGATGTGAGAGTTAAATACATACACACATGCACCGAAAGTTGCCAAGTGTGGCGACTTTTGGCATAATTCTTGAAGGAGACACATGACCATGGTCGGACCATTAACTAACTATATGGTAGGACAGTATTGTGCTTGAAATGGCTGAATGTCCCTAAAACTGCCATTGATCGTGATGTGTCGGAAATCTTTTGAATGTTCCTGTACTGAACTAAAAATGATAAAGACACTTTTTCCAATGGAAAAATTCATTTTGTAACCCTTAACAGCGTATATCCCTTCTGAGTAATTTGAAGTAGCCTAATACCTCTACAATACGCTTTAATGAATTTCTGCCCATAGAGCGTAATGTATTTAAAAGCTTTTGGGCAGCCCTGTAGATAAACTATCCAGTCGAATGGGACTGAAATGGGGGAGGGGGTGCACAACTAGATGTCACAACAATCCTAAATATAAAGTTTCAACATTCTACGTCTAATATTTTTTGAGATATGGGAGTTTAACGAATTTAGGCCCATAGATTGTATTTAGAATCTTTTAGGCAGTCCTGTAGATAATTTATTCAGTCGATTGGGAGCAAAATTGTATTAACATCAAGTGTCATCCACTACAAGTTTAATAAAATGTATTTGAACTTTAATAAAAAAGTATTTTATTAACGATTGAAAATTTGAACAAGATATATATAGGGAGAGTGTGAACTAATAGGAGGAATTGAAAAAATACTTGCCTATGGCTCTAGACTTTTTTAACTGCTGTACTGTTCCTAGATTTATTCTTTCTTAATATTCTACAAGAGCCTGAAAATTAAATTCCTTTTAACTATTGTTGTCACTGTTATTGTAATAATGGCTTATTATTAAGTGTAATTCTGATTACTCTTCTAACAGGTACTGATAACTAGATTAGACAAACTTGACGGGCAGTACAATATTTATGTGAAAATATAGTTTTAAAACAAAATAAATGTTACTCTAGCTGTATATATGTATTTATTTAAAAGCATGAAAATGAAAAAAATTCACTGTTTTTGAATATGAACTTCTATAGTGTACTTAGCTAAATAATAATAATTTTAAAAAGCTAACTATTTCTAAAAGATGAGATATCCCTCTGAACATCAATTTTTTTTAAAGTATGATGAGCTTGATTTTGAACCATTATACACTAGAAATGTAACAAATAGTGATTTGGCCAAATATTATTTTTTTTTTAAATTTCATTTTAATTGTAAATAAAATGTCGCTTTTCAAATTTGTAATGAAATACTAAATAAAGACGAATTAAAATTCATTCTGTATTATTTGTAGGTACTTACACACAGCAGTAGATTATTTGTAAAACTAAAAAAATCTTGGTCATGAAAAAATAAGTTAACGCTAAAGTTAAACACTAATAGCAGCATAATTATATTTTGAGTAATCATAATTTAATATGCTATGGAAATGTGATTAATATGGTAACTATACATCATGCTTTGGGTTTTACAGCCTGTGAGCAAACATATGTACAGCTTTTCAAAATTATGTTTGTAATTGAGGATCTCAAAAGATTCCTCCTACTCCCGCCCAATAAAGGTAGAAAAACAAGTCAAGTAGTATCATCAAGTAGAAAAGTCTGCATTTCTGTATTATTATTTAAAAATTTAGATTATATTTCATTCAGCTTAAAATTCAATGGCTTTGGATATTTTATAATATAAAATTAACATATTGTAGTATAACTAAGCAATATTATTTGTAAATGCATTAAACAATGTTTTAAAAAAAAATTTTTTTTTCTTTGTTCTGAAATTATTCAGCTGAATATGTAACAATATTCGGCTTACCAAATATTCAGCATATCAAATATTCAGCAAAACAGCCGAATACCGAATTGTGGCTGAATATTCATTACATCCCTATTATACATACCCATGTACTTTAAATAAGGAACAAGCTAATCCCTAAAATTACTTTCAACATTGAAATCTCTTAGTTCTCTTAATATCTTCACATTAATGCAAAAAGGTGCCGATAACTGTATTGTTTATAGTTTTGTTTCATTTTTTCGTAAGCTAAGGAAAGCTTTATTTGATTTTTTTTTTCCTTCACCAATATGTTTCTATTATGATCCTTTAAGTTTCATGGCAATTTTATTTTGTACACACTCACGGCAATTTTTCTTTTTATCTTCAGACATATCCATTAGTGCAAGAAAATGGTGAGCCCCCCAAAGCAGTTCCATATAAACTTCCTCCGAACTGGCGGACAGCCACTGACTCAGAAGGAAACTTGTATTTTTACCACATCAAGACAAGGGAAACACAGTGGGATCCTCCCACTATGGAAGATGGAATGGATGTTGATAGCACTCCAACATACGATGAACCAAAAGTAATTATGTTTTTTAAGATACAGTGAAATCTCCCCAACTCAACTACTTCCATTAACCCTTTAACGCGCGGTGTCCTTACCGTGAGGACACCAAACTCTGACGTTTAGACTGTTGCCAGTCACGAAGAATAAATTTGATTTCTATAAAAATAGTTGCGGGTGACATAGCTCCACGAGAATCCTTTACTTTTTAGCACGTCCTTTCCCGTAAAAAAATGGTCACGATTATTTTTAACGGCACTGACATCTGCTGAAAAATGGCAGAAAGTGAGAACAGCTGGACAGATTGCCCAATGCTGAAAAAAGGGCAGCCGTTGCCATCGCTCGACTTAACTACCAACAAGATGGCGGACGATCGAACCGTTCGTGGCGCACAGCCAGCTGCATCAAAAAAGGGTCTCTAGATCTGTGGCACACGGTGAACGTTTCGATCGTCCGCCATCTTGTTGGTAGTTAAGTCGAGCGATGGCAACGGCTGCCCTTTTTTCAGCATTGGGAAAGGGTTGCACCTCAAAGGGTTAAATAAACATAAGGTAGCTGCTATACCTCGTGTTTTCCGGAGACTCCCGAATTTTTCAAAAATCATCCCATAATTAGTGGTTCCCAATCGGGGGGTCGCCGCCGACCGCTTTTGTAGGAAATGAGTAGTAAACTATTTTCACGTTTCTTTGCCGTGCGACACCTTTTCTCCCTTTTTTCTTTAGAAAGAAAAAATTCTTATTCTCGTCGGGGCTTTTGTATCAAAGCTAGAAAAACTGACGCTGGTGAATCTAGGAGTGTTGACTAATGTTTGAGAACCTATATATTAAGACAAAAGAATTGGAAATAGGAATTGCAATTAATTTAAAGGAGGTAATTAGTAGCCACCTTGAAGCCCTTGAATGAGAAATTCAAAGATTTCCCAGAATTTGATGAACAAGAGGTTGCACTGGTGCGAAATCCATGTCACACGTCTTTTTAGATGTCATCAATCTTCCTGATGAAGTGCAGGGTGAATTTTTGAATTTGCAAAATGACTTCTCTGCAAGTGAGGTGTGCTATGTGTTGTTCATATCCGATAATTTCTAAGCTTTCATGTCAAATGTTAATGCCACTTTCATCCACTTATCTGCGTGAAGTTGGATTTTCAACTCTTTTACAGATTAAGACAAAAGCCAGTGATGAATTAGATGTCTAAGATGACATGCTGTTGGCTTTGACCAATATTCAGCCAAGAATAGCCAAACTTTAAAGTCAAATTCAACCTCAATCATCCTATTAACACTCAGTACATAATAAAAAGATATCAATTTTAAATCTCAAGATATATTTTTTCATTAATTTTTTTTTTATTGGTCAAACATGGTGGATGGGGTGTTGTGAACATTTTTTTTTTTAATCTAAAAGGGGTCGCGATTAAAAAAAGTTGGGAAGTTGGGAAACACTGATTTAACATAATCAGTTTTTGATGAAATCTTCTGGAACTTGTTAAATGCTAACGGCTGTAATTGAAGAAGCTTTGCTGTCAGCCGAATCTGGTATTTTGTAATGATGTCATAAGTGACGTAGAAGGTAGAATTCTTAGTATTGTATTAATATTTGCATATCATGTTATTCTAGATGACAATAAGCAATTTCTTTTTATATGTTTTGCACTTATTAAATTTTTTATTAAATCTGTAATTTAAGTCTGAAGCATCTGTTGAATCCACAGGTACATCTTCCTGTTTATTTTGGCAACATTTTTATGTTTGTGATGCTATTGATGCTACTATTTTGTCTCCTGACAATGTTGGACATTAACAGAGAAGGGGGTCATCCTTTCTCCACCCCCCCCCCCCCGAAATTCATTTTTAATCTTGAAACCTCATTTTTAATCTTGTTTAACATGTTCCCTCTCTATTGAAAAGATGGGATGAAGAAGTCCCTTCAACCAGTGTTGCTTCAAAGCATGGGTTATTGAATGCTTCACTGAGCCTCAGAATTACACTTGTGTTATTGCTGCATTCCAGGGGACCATTCAAAGATCCACGCAGAGAATTAACTCTGTTTAAAGAAGGAGAGTTTTTGTTGCATATTTGCAATAACTTTGGATAGGTAAACATGGGTTCAGTAGTTGATTTAAATATGCTCTAGGGAAATTACTTCCCCCACTTTAATCAGTCACTATTACTGTTAAAAATTTATCTGCGTATTCATTTTTTTAATTATTAGGGAAAATGAATTTAAGACAAAATGAGATATTTCTTTCTTCCTTTCATTAAATGACTAATATCCTTTTAAAAAAAGCATTAATAAACAAGCTTTTGAATTATGTAAATAAATAAGTAAATCAAAATATACTTAAATCTGAAATCACATCTGCAAAAGAGTACAGAAAAAGCTATGTATTGATTTTTATGGTCTTTCAGACACACACACTCCAAGTAAAAAAGAAAAAGTTAAAAAAATATTTATTTTTCAAAGTGAATGGAATTAATTATCAACTGACTTTTGGCAGATTCAGAGCTGGTTGCCTTAAAAGAGATTTCATTGCTTCCTTTTTAAAGAATTCCTATTTGTTGCAGAATAGAACAGCCATACATTGGTTTAGTTTATTATTGTTTTATTTGGTAGCATACTCCTTAGTTACTTTTTTTAAGTTTTTATTTATTGTTCTTTTGTTTTTCCTTGTTTTATTTTTTATTTTCTAATCATTTAATTACTTTCTTATATTTTTAGGAGCATAAGCATGAGTCACACAATCGTAGATCTCACAAAAAGGTAACAGTTGTGAAGTTAACATACATAAAATTTGGCAAGCTAGATGTACTAAGAATTTAACCTCAAAATTGCTTTTTTCTTATATTTTTTAAATAATAGACTTAAAAAGCAAGGGCACAATAATTATTTTTAAGGCTTCATAGTTATTGTCTTTCTGCTAACATTAAACTGCAACTTTCAGCCAGCTTTGTTAAACCTTTATCTGTTATATGTACATATAACTGTCTTCTTAGCCAGGGTTGGGTTTTTGTTGTCAAAAACTGGTTTTTGACATGACTGAGGTAAAAACTGTCAAAAACTTACTTTTTCGTTAAAATATTAAAACTACACAAATAAAATCGTTTGCTTGCACTGATCTCTTCCTCAACGCTTCGCCCCATCCCAGATCGATCTGCGCATGTGTCATATCATTAACTGTGCCATCTGTAGTTAAGATCTGAAGTGCCTCCATTTTAAGTACATAATTAATATTTTTATAGTCGGCTAGTTTTTTTTCATTAAAATTAATTTCAATGCGTTGTTCTTGGACTATTTTAGAGAGAGCTGTGCTGGGTTTATTGAATTTAATATCGTTAAAGTGTTCCTTTTTTCTTTCTTTGATTTTTCCAAATACGCAGTGATAAAAACCCAATAGATAAAAATGGAACCGCCAGAATCTATAAAATAAATTTTACTTTCAATAATTCAAATAAATCTGGGTGCTATATAGGAATGACTAACAGGAAAATCAAAGAAAGAAAAAAAAGGAACACTTTAACGATATTAAATTCAATAAACCCAGCACAGCTCTCTCTAAAATAGCCCAAAAACAACTCATTGAAATTAATTTGAATGAAATAAAAAAACTAGCCGATTATAAAAATATCAATTGCGCACTTAAAATGGAGGCACTTCAGATCTTAACTACAGATGGCACAGTTAATGATATGACACATGCGCACATCGATCTGAGATGGGGCGAAGTGTTGAGGAAGATATCAGTGCAAGCAAACGGCGATGGCTGAAAAAGGTGGTGGTCGCCACCGAAAGCTGCAACCGAAGGTTTTATTTGTGTAGTTTTAATATTTTAACGATTTTAAGCATATTCTTACTATTTTTAACCTACTTTTTCTTTATTTTATGGTGCAGAGAACATTAAATTTTTATATAAATTTTTCTTAGCTATTAAAAACTTTAATTAATTATAGTATTGTGAACATATATAATTATTTATGATGCTGTTAAGTCAAAAAATAACTAAAAATATAAAATATTAAAAATTTTGATATATACCTTTAAGTTTTAGCAATGAAATTTAAAATCAGAAATTTGCACTTTTAAAATATTATTACTTTTTATTTTATTTTATTTTTTAAGATACACATAGATGCCTGCATAATCTTAGAATATTTATCCAAAATTTATAACCACCCCAAATTTGAACCAAATAAAGAGCCACTGCTACTTTTTCGGACTAAAACTGTCATTTAAAAATTTAAAAAAAAAAAAAAAGACACATTAATACAGACGAAAAATGTGTGTGTAAAATGACATTTTTAGCTATCAGAATTGCTGCTTCGAAGCATGTAATAGACAGTTTCTCAAGTTCGCTTCTTTAGTTTTCTTTCCTACAGCAAAGAGTATACAAAAAAATTCTAAAGCTGGATAACTTGTACTTTACATTCTCCCACCCAATGAAAAAAATCATCTAATCAGAATTACTGGGGTGTAATACATAAAATGCTTCACAGTATTTAAAATTAATAATGGAATGTGTCAGCAAATAAAACTTATAAATGTAAAAAAATAAATAAATAAAAATTGTATTTATTTTACTTACAAAATAAAAACTATGAAGTAATGATAATCAGAAAATGTAATTTTCCGAATTATAGTTTTTAAATTTAATCCAGTTATTTTTTGTCAAATATCTTTCATAGCCTTTTTTTAAACTTATTATTTTAAGGTACAATCTTTATTTAAATTATAATTAGCCAAAATAAAATAGATGTACAGTGTTACTAAAAATCTGGGTTTTTGACATTTTTGACAAGGAGGTTTTTGACATGACAGTAAAAACCATCATGCGTCAAAATCTTGCCAACCCTGTTCTTAGCATTGTAGTTCTATGTCATAAAATATACAATTCAAATCTTTTTTATCTATATATTCTTTGTCTATAATCACTGTGCAAGTTTTAGGTTATATACATGTGTAACATTCAACATGCTGCTCCTTAAGGAACATTCATATTCATTGTAATTAAATTTCTGTAAATTATAGTATTTTAGCTTTTTTTTATTATTATTATTTATTTTTGCAGTAATCCTTTTGCCATAAAATATGGTCGCCTGTGTTTTCTGTTGATATAAGCATATTTTCATACTTTTGTAATTTCCTGCAAATTCAGATTTCTATTGGCCAGTTTATTTTAAAGTTATTGTCTATAATCAAATTAGATTTATTCATTAATAAAAGATTGGTGATACTGTCCCCTCTCCTTTTCCCTACTGTATAAAATATCAAGTACCCCCCAAAAAATCCTGTCATTGTACCATAAGTTGTTATTTAAAGGTGTATAACTTTATATATTGTAAATAGTTAGGTTAACTAAAAAATTAAATTGATTTCAAGAACATTTGCATGTGTTTGCCTAAATCTTGGCAAAAGTACTTTTTCACTAACATATTGAACAACCTTTCCTAAACATTGTGCCCTTTGCTATTATTAGGAAGTGAAATAATTTCTACTTTGTATTTGTCAAACTTAATTACTTTTCTGTACTTTTTGTCTTTGTTATTTTATAATGTTTTCTTTAGTTATTAATTACTTTAACTATAGTTCCTTTTATAATGTATAAGTTTTATGTGTTAGTTAAATATTTAAACTTCATTTTAAGCAAATCAATAAAAATTTAAGCTCTTGCAGAAACAGTAATTTGGGAGGCACAATCTATATTAAAATGATTAATGGGCAGAAATTTATGTTCACCTTTTATCTTTTACCAATGTCTCACTGTCATATATAGACAAATTCTATTCCTCTTTTTTCTTTTCTTCTCGTTTGTTTTTGTATCTCACAACTTAATCAACCAAAAATAGAAGAAGAAAATGTGTAAGACTACCACAAGTGTTCGTAGCAAAAATATATTTTATGTGACATAAATCACCAGTTTGAACATATTTTGCTTTGAGAATTTTGGGGTTAAATTAATTTTCTGAAAAAATTTCAGTAGATTTATTCATTAATAAAAGATTGGTAATACTGTTTTTAATGTAGAATTGCTTAAAAATGTGAATTTAGTAGTGTATTACTTACACATAAACTGTGCACCTTACATTGTTTGTTATTTTTCTGCGTGGAAATATTATCTTTTTCTGTATTAATTTTTTAGCATTCGAAAAGGAAAAGTACTACTACTGCTCCTGCAGACACTAGTAGTCGAGAAGTGGTGAATGGAGAAATTGCAAAGAAAATCAAAGAGCTGTTCCGCACAAAAATGTCAACCTTTGTTGTTTCATGTTTAAACCCTTATCGAAAAGATGACTGCAAAGTTGGAAGAATAACTTCAAATGAAGATTTCAAGCATTTAGCACGCAAGGTTAGTGGTTATTTTTTTATTTTTTTTCCTTCCTTTTAATTGGTATTGTATCAGCTATTGGAGCAAGAAATATATAGATTACAAATTAAGGTAACATACTGAATAATTATGAAAAGGTGATGGGAAGGTTCGGAAGTCTCATTGACTCTCGGATAAAAATCTGCATTAGATGTTTTTGCCCTGCATACAACTTCAATTTATTTATTTACTTTTTAATAGAAAAGTATCAATGTTTCTAATTATGCAATCTTAAATTTATTTAGCATATTTAATATTTCAATAATATATACTTAAATATTCCAAAATTTAGCTCATTTGGGCTTTAGTTCAGAATTGCCTTCAAGTAACCAGCTATGAAACCATGTTATGTATATTACATTGAAATACCGGATTATGTAAGATACTTCATAGTTTTATGAAAAAGTTTAAGCTGGTACTTTTTTTTATTAATTATTCAATGTAAAATCTTATTCATATCATTAAGAGAGCACTTTAGTGCAAATTTGAAAAAGTTCAGATTTTTATATTTATGTTGTATTGAGATAGTTGTTAAGTTTTCTACAATTTTCATATTTCTGAAGACTTATTGCATATTTTCAAATAATTTGCAGCTGACTCATTTCGTCATGGCTAAAGAATTGAAACATTGCAAAAATGTTGAAGATTTGGATGCAAATGAATCCGTTAAATTAAAAGCTAAGGATTACATTCGTAAATATATGGACAGGTATGGACCAGTTTATAGAAAGGAAAAAATTGTTTCTACAGGAGAAGACCAATGATGAATACATCACAGTATTTTAGTACAAATTCTATGTACAGTGGAACCTGCCTAATGTGACCACCCTTGGGAAGAACAAAATCACTCACCTGATAAATGTGGTGGTTATAAAGTAAAAATGTACAAAACTGGTCACTATAGATAGGTAGTCTCTTCACCAAGGTGGTCACTTTTGCAAGTTCCACTGTATGTGTATAGCTATTGTTCTGCCTCCTGGTGAACTGATTCCATTTTTAAACTGTTACTCGAGAGATTTTAGTTTGCATTTTGTATATATCTCATTATGAAAAATATCTATGTAAAATCAATATATGTGAATTGGGAAGTAGATATCACATCATTCATTTTATAGTTTTATTCATTATACTGCCTCATAAGTTAAAATACTCATTTTTACAAAATCCCCCCCCCCAATTTATCAAGTTTGTACAAAAGAAAATAGTGATAACTAAGGAAATGGTACATGTGATAAAGGTTTTTTATTTTTTGGGGAAGCATCTTTATCGGACATTTTATTGTCCAAAATGTGTAATTTTATTTTATTTCATTTAACATTCAGTAATATATAGTTAAATTAACTATAACTTTATTTTGTTTTAACCAATTTGTATGACTAATAAAAACAAACTATCAATTTCTAAAAACCATAGATAAACAATATATATATTTATGTATTTATCTGCATTATATTTCTTTACTTTTTTACTTATAAGAAATTATTATTTACTGTTATTTATTTAAATTTTCAACAATTAATCAGTTAATGTTTTATCACCTGTATGGAACTGGGTTTTTTTTTTTTTTGTTTTTTTTAATGGTCAATAGTCTTGTCTCTGAGAAGTGTGAACTGTAAAAGTTGTTTAAATATTATTTTCTAACTATTTATGACATGACTCTGAAGCTTTGCACTGCCAGAGAAAACTTTTTTTGTGTGTTTCTCTTGTCTTGATATCATCCCTTAAATTATCAATGCATTATGACATCACCAAGATTGGCTTACTATCTTTGTTCAGATTTGAATGTGATTCACATCTATCTATCTAGTCTTCAAGAAAGTACAGAATTTATCTGTTTTAATTTGTGTTGTTTATTGCTTTGCAATTTTGTTACCAAAAATAAGTTATGCAGTTATAAATGATAATCATAATATGAGGATAAGCTACATGTATGTGTAAAATTAACAAAAGTAGCACATTTTATTGTAAATAAATGTTATATTATTGTAGTTTTAAGTTGAGAATTTTTTTTTATTTTCACATGTCTGTTCTATCAACTAAAGCAAAAAAAAGACTTTAATGACTTATTGTTTAACCCTACAGTTTTTTTAAGCTGTCATTGTTATAAAATGGTTTTGAATTGTACAGTTATGTTTTTAATGTATATTATTATTTATTATTATGAATTCTGTTGAAATCCAGTAGCCCTTTATTGTATATTTTAAAGGAATTAATATTAATTCATTTAGCTATACTTTTTTTAGGCTAATATGACATACTCAAAAAAGAGATAATCTACTGTTTTTATTGCAATAATTATTACTCTAGATATTGTATGTCAGTTTGATTAATTAAAAAAGTTGGGGAATAAAATGAAAAAACTGTCATTTATGGTGTTATGTATTTTGTTTATGTATGTCAGTTTCTAAATGTTCTGTGTAGTCAAGATTTTTTATTGTGTGCGTATAAAAATTTATTTATTAAATCAATCGTTATTACATTTTCTTTTAGTGTTGAATGTTTTACAATTCTGTGAAATTTTAGAAACTAACAAACTGAAACTGTTCTTGCTCTTTATTCTTTAGTTATTTCTTGGATATTAAATTGCAGTTTATTTTTAATTTTAAACTATTTTTTGTTGAATGTTCTCCATTACTGTGGACAATAATGTAGTTAGTTTATTAAGGTAACTGCTTCTTAAATTTGTACATAGTACATGCAAATTCATATTATCCATTTAATTTTAAGCATTTTTAGGTTCAGTTTTTTTAGTTTGTAATCATTTCATACATTTTTTCTTCAAAATTGTTTTAAAATGCTCAGTAGTTTTTATAAGTACCACACTGGCATGTTTGCCCTAACTGACAAAAATACAAAAAGAAAACGAAAATATGTGTATTTATAGTAAGCATCAAAGTTCCAAAAAAACTTTATGCACAAATTCATCACATAAATGTATATAAATTACATTATTTAGTACACTCAAATGAGAATTTATAAATATTTCTTTACAGATAAATAAATGCAGTGCTAAAAATATAAAGAAAATGAACTACATAAAAATATTTCATACATGGATTTTGTAGCCAAATTTTTTTTTTTTTAGTAAGCATAGAAAAAAGGGGTACCTTACTTTAATTTTAATGTATACTTTTACATATTGTTGAAACTTTTTCTTAAAAATAAATAAATAAAAAATCACAACAGTATCATTTTTATTCAAAATTCTCAAAATCAGATTCATTTATGCTAGGTATTTTAAATTCGGTTATATTTGTAAGGGATTTAACTAATTAAATCTAAGTATTGAAAGCATTTCAAAGCAATGTCTGTGTTAAATAATTTTATCTGAATTTTCCTGCTTGTGGTAATGTCGAAACAGAGAGCCATTATGAGTGAAATGTTTATTTTATTTCATAAGTATAGAGAAGCCTTTTTTATGTAATTTTGAACTTAATTTCCAATTTACTCAACTACACTTTAATGATAAAAAAGTTTCAAGTTTAAATTTTTATATTTTAGAATGTATTATTGTTTGATTTTTTTTCTTTGTTTAAAAAAAAAATCCATATTTTATAGTTTTGTAATTAAGAAATAGAAACTTGATCACTTTATTGCAGACCAGGGTGGGTTATGTCAGAGGCCCTTTGTGCTGAAACCGTATGGTACATTTCATTTCCAAGCCCACATTGCTGTGCAAAAAAAATGTTTCTTATTATGTATTTACCTACCCTTTAAAGTTTATCCCATGAATTTGGAGGCATTCTATATAAGTTTTTATGTTTATTTAAACATTTTTCAGTGTTTTGTATCCATTTACTATTTGTTGAAGATAATTGAAAATTTGCATTTTGAGTGTTTAGCAAACAGAATTCAAATATGCAGGGATGAAATTCTTCTGCGTTTTAGCTTTTTGTGATAAAGAGGAATCCACTTTTTTGTCTTTTTTCCTCTGAAAATTCTACTTTTTTCTGTGAATTTCTGATTGCTGTTATTAGTTAACTGTGTGATAATTTTTATTTTCTAGCATGCTCCAATGTTTTTCTTCTTAAAACTTCATTCACATTAATTATATACAAATATCACAAGTACAAATTTTTTGCTCTCGTATGATTTCAGCTTTTTTGCTCTTTTGCCAATCTCATCCCTGAATATGTAATAAAAGAAAGTTGTCAAAACTTGAGCTCTGATTTGGTATAGATGTGTCCCTGAAGACAGAATGTACAGTAACATAATATTATTGATCATTTAATAAAGTAAATACCTTTCAATGCACTAATAATTAAGGGTCATTTTATATGTCTTAAAATGTGGGTTGCGTAAAGTCAGCACCATATCTGTGAGGTTGCCGTTTTGAGATTAAATCTCATCAGGAGTAAAAAATAATTGTTATTATAAAAAATTATTTTTCAGGCTTACCAGTGTAGTCGCCACTGTTCAAATTTCAAAAGTAAAAACATCTTTAGCTTACATTAAATTTATGTTGTTGATAATTTAAATTTAATTAATTGTTTAATTGTATTTTTATTTATATATTTTTCCCTTAGCTAGATATAATAAGAAAGGTTTTGAATTTTCCAGAAAAAAGTTATTTGTAAAAAAAAGTTTATTTGTAACAGAATTTCTAAAGTTTTATTCAGTGAAAATAGCTTTTAATCAGTTTTAATAATATGGAAAAAATAAATTTTAGTTTATTGCAACTTTACGTTGGAAAATATTATATGATATACAGGCTGTCCCCAAAAAGTGGTAACATGCTTTTATTCTTTATTTGTTAGAAATAAGTGTGCAATGTAACTAGAAAAAAATGTTCGAAATAATGCATGAAAAAATAATTTAAGAAAAATATTCCTTTTGTTAATTTTTAAAAAGTTACACTTCTAAATTTGTATATGACCCACATACACAAAATATTTCCTAGTTACTAAAATGTACTCCATACAGTAATGAGATTATGTACAAAATTTCAGTCTTTCATTGTAAAATGTTTCTGAGATATCTTTAAGAAAATATGATGGAAGCTGTACATGAATTTGATGCAGATGTTTACTACTAGAGTTGAAAAAATTCTTTTCTTCCATAATTTCTGTATGACCCCTGAAACACGATCATCCAATGTGATTTTTTTTTTCCCTTTGAGAACCATTGAAAAATTGTTTATGGGGTTCCACCTGAAAAGCGATTGCCACCACAGACTTTTGAACAGTTTAATAATAAACCAATTATGTTTAACTCTCAAGAAAATAAATAATGCTTTACCCAATGCACTATGGACAAATACTAACAGTCAAGCTGTATAGAAAAAATACTCAAAATACTGGTGTTAAAAGATAAGATAAATAAAAACTTTGTGTTTTTCTGTTTTTCCTTTATGTTTATTATTATTACTTTTTTTTTTTTAAAGAATGTGCTGTCCTGTACGTATGTATACATTAAAGAAAATTATGTGTGTATTTTGTTATTTTTCTTTCTTTTGTTTGTTCTGTTTGTGTGTGTGTGTGTGTGTGTGTGTATTTGAGTGTTCTATTTTGTTTGACCGTATTTTATTCTTTTCTTTCTTTTTAAACCCCCCCCCCCACACACACACACACACACCAGTTTTTTTCCCTTCCTTTAATCTCCGTGGTTTCTCGCTTTTCCTTTTTTTCTAAGTGGCAACATGCTTGTTTGTGTTATCTTTCTCATTTCCCACTGCTTAATAAGAAGAAACGTTACGACTGACAAGACCATTTCCTTCAAATACTGGGCCAAGGAGTTACCCATTCAGAGAAGTATTACAAAATTCTGTATGTTTATCATTTTTTCCTGGATGTTTCGTTAACTTTTATAAGTTCATTGTTTGCAACCGTTCACAGTACAGCTTGTAAAGAGACATTCTAAATTTTTCCAAGTCTACAGCACAAATAAGTTTTTTAGAAAGCTGTTCAACAGTTTTATGATTTCCAAAAACAACAGCTTTAAGTCGACATATTTATATATTTTTTCAAATCTCCGATACATTTTAAGGTATAATTCTCAAATTTTGCACATCACATTTTACTTATAGGGAGGGGTTTTTATTATTATTATTATTGGGTTTTATATACAAATTTATAAAGGGTAACTTTTTAAAAATTAACAAGAGGAATTTTTTCTTAAAATAGTCTTTTCCTACCTATTTTGAACATTTTTTCACTTTACATTGTCTAATTATCTCTAAAAGATAAAGAATTAAGGCATATTATCATTTCTGTGTTTGCGCTTTATGACCCAAATTATTTTATTTTAGGAATAGAAGTTTGAAACTTTCCTTGCTTTTCGTTTTTATGCATTGAGATATATCTTATTAAATAATGTTTTTACATCTATAAGAAACATGTCTTATTAAATCAAATATTAAAATCTAGGGACCTAAATATCCTACTTGTTTCATATTCCAAATTGATGTCCTATGGAATGATTTTACTGATTGGATTTTAAAATCCCGGAGGTTCTTAGAGAGTTAAACTGCTCAGCTGGTTGGTTAGTGAAGTTAATGTATGCAAATATCTTTTCATGAATTGAAAAAAATAGTATTTGAATGTTAATATTTCCAAATTTACCTTTTTTGTTGTTGTTGTTGTTTAATTAGAAGGGTTTTTGTCTTTCAAGTATGAATTTTGAAGATCATTTTAAAAATCACATTAATCTGTTGCATTATTAACCACCGCCTACTCAAAACACTGCCTGTCAGATCAGGCCGAATACAATGGAAAGAGATGAAAGGAAAAGTGCAAAGAACTGGCGAGAGATGGCGCTGCACTAGTACTGCTAAAATAGGATGATTTCAATGGATTCCTCTTCTTTTTTTTTTTTTTTTTTTTTTTTTTTTTTTGGACTCTAACGTTTAAAGAAAAAATAATTAAGTCAATTAGTTATTATATTTTAAAAGGGGTTATTTCTTTACATAAAGCCCACTATTATTTCTAATAATTTATATATATATATAATTATATTCCACCACTTAAAAATGTTGAAAGATTTAGTTGCAGGATTTTTTTTTTTTATTCCTTTAAAATTATCAAATGAGTTAAAAATTTGCTGAATTTCACTTAAAAATCAAGATAAATCTGCATAAAACATCCTAAATGATGTTTTAATAGCCTTGCCTTTCATGATAATCATACATAAAATATTCTAGGTTGATGTACTTTTTGCCAACTGCACCAGGAGTAGAAAAAAATTTCTTCCAAGGACATATTTAAGGGGTCCAGGGGATCTGAACCCCCCCCCCCCTCCCAAAATTTTCATTTTTGTTACTAAAATGATAATGGTATAGTGTTTTTGTGAAAATTTTTGCCTTTCTTATCGTTTGGTAATCCCTTAGCTTTAATGACAGCTCTTAAACGGTTTGGCATATTACTAACTAAAGATTCACTAATATTTTTATCTATATTTCCTCATGTGTTCTCCGAACTAGAAATAAGTTCTTTTTTGTCTCTTAATGCAACTTGAAGATGTTTTTTCATAATTCCCTCACAAATTCTTGATGGGTTTAGATCGGATGAGTTTGAAGGCCAAGGGAGTACATTTATTTCCTTCTCTTGGAGCCATTCAGCTGTCGATTTGGAAGAGGCTGAATCTTGCTGAAACACGAAATCGTCACCACATAAATCCTCAGATGAAGGTATCATGAAGTGCTCAAGAATGCCTTGATACACTTCTGAATTGACTTCTGTGTTAACAAAACATAACCTGCCTGGAGCTTGTGCAGTCAGGCAGCCCCATACCATGACAGAGGTTGCAAATTTAACTGAATGTTTTAAACACTTTTTATCAAAGGCTTTTTGTTTAAGTCTCCAAACACGTATGCCTTGATTCCCATGACATATACAAAACACACTTTCATCGCTGAAGAGTACCTTTTTCCAGTCATCTTTACACCAAAAGAGCCTTTGTTTACTCCATTTAACTCTTGCAACCTTTTGCTTAGCTGATAAGAGTGGCTTTGTACAGAGATGGCCTGAGGAGCGTGCGGGGCCCCAGGCAAAGCGCAAGAGCGGGGCCTCTTCTCTATCATGTCTTATAAGATAGCAATAAAATGGCGTAGGAGTGGGGCCTTAGGCGATCGCCTACATTCGCACCCCCCTTGGGCCGGCCCTGCTTTGTATTAGGCACACGCGATCTAAAACCTAATTTGTGAAGTTATCGTAATGTTGTAGGCTTAGAGGTATTTATATCCACTTCTTTCCATTTTCTCTGCAAATATCTCTCACTTCGAAAGCGATATTTCTTCACGATCTTTTTTAATTTCCTTTCTTCTCTTACTGAAGTTACTGGCTTTCAAGCACTTTTAGTTTATTTTGAAAAGCCTTACTATTAGAATATTCTCGCAAAACTCTACTCATACTTGTTTGAGAACATTTCACTTCCTTTTCTATAAACAATTGTGTTTTTCCTTCTTTGTGTAAGTACACAATTCGAAATTTCGCTAATTCGAAAAGTACACAATTCGACAGCCTCAGATAAGTCGCTCTTTCGTCCCATATTAATCAAATACTGATCTAAAATCAAATGCCAAAAAAATTTTCACTTTCAGCGGAGCACATTTTATAGTCCGCACATGTTAGTCTCGCAGCTGTTCTCTAAACCAATTGGAAAATAGTTGCATATTGTAATTTTTTGAAACATGGTATCCAGATATTCTAACTTTTTAAATAGCTAATTATTTGTGTGACAAGTCAAAATATACATTTATGCTATATTTGAAACTGTACTAAAGATATTTAGACACTTTAAATATTTTTTTTCTGAACAGAGTATGCAAATAAAAACCCGTTCTTTTTTACATTATTCTAATTTTTTGAATCGGAGCTGTAATTATATACATGAATTAGTTAAAATAATAGGGGACTTTATTTAAAGAAATAACCACTTTTAAAATATAATGACTAATTGACTTAAATATTTTTTTTAAAGTTCTCAGAGTCAAAAGAAGGAAGAGAAATCCATTAAATCATCCTATTTTAGCAGTACTAGTGCAGTGCCATCTCTTGCCAGTTCTGTTCGCTTTTCCTTTCATCTCTTTCGGACCGATCTGACAGGCAGTGTTTCGAGTAGGCGGTGAATTAACACACTACAGCTTTTTGTGACCTTTAACGTACTTTGATCATTGTATAAATCACTACTGAATTGCTTTTGATTCCTAGAATCGAAAATAATAATGAAAAAAATACTGTCTTGTGTATATATATATATTTTAATAATAGGAAATTAGGTTTTGCTTTTCGATTATGTTTCATGTTTTTTATGGACCACAATTAAACATATGCCATCTCTAGTATATTGAGTTGTAAATGTTATTGTTATTAATGTTTTGCTGTCCTTATTTGTTGATTTTTAAAGAAATTAAAATAGATTTAAACACTAATTTTTAAAAAATTAGTTTTTCATTATATGAATTTCTTTTTAATGTATTATTGAAACAGAGTATTTACTATAAGCAAATACCTCATATCATGATTAAAACATATGTTTTTATCGAGATGTAAATGGCCCCTTTCTTGGATTATGTTTGCTATCGATCATAGATTGTATAATTCAGCATATACATCATCTGCTGCATTAACTGTGGATCCTTCTTTATGTGGAAAGAAAGAAGCTGTATTTTTTCAATGCAATATTTGTATTTTTATACTCATTACTTGATTCATTCACATTTATACGGGATCTCTTTGTTGAGAAAATGTTACAGACTTAGTTTTATTTGGTGTATCTCTGTAAATAAATCTTATATAATACACAAGATTAATAAAATGTGCTGCCATTTCAATGCTTAAAAGATTTGAAGTGTTATTTCAGTGTTTTAGTTCAGGTAGTATACAGTGTAACGATGACACCTCCGTTTTCCCATAGCGAAGAAAGAGGATAGAGAGCGCAATGGCAACCTTAACTTGACGCATTTGTCCCATCACATGACTTGTGGCAAGATCTCACACACATTATGCATTATTCTTGCGCTTCTTAATTTTCTAAGGAGCATTTGTGGCCAGTGAGCTCATCTCCACTTTCAACGCTCTATTTTTAAGAAAAATGGTACGTACTTGCTCTTCATATTTATGTAATTTATAATTTGTGAAAAGTTCTGGAATAACAATTCACAGAAGAGTAGTTTCGTGTCGCAAAAGGCTCATTTTTTCGCTTCACAATTGTAACCCCGCAGTGGAAAAAGGGAGAACTTAAGCATGTCTAGGTTGCCATATTTGGCACGTTTATTAAATGATTCGGACTCTTGAAGTAAAAATAAAAGAATAACGATTTTTTTTTAGATTATTTGTAAGCTTATTTTACTTCCTTGTACGTAGTATAAGGAAGTAATGTGATCCCGAAAAATTTTGGGGGCCAAATTTCGACAAAAAAAAACGATTTTGAGTACATCTAAATTTAATTTTAAGAATTTTTTCGATGCATCTCATCGTAGGCTAGCATGCACGATCATATTAAGGCGTCTGCAACTCATTTTGACCAGCAGCGATTCTATTGTGGTCAGTTTTTCCATGCCGTCTGTACGTACGTACGTACGTATGTATGTAACTCTCATATCTCAAAAACTATTGGTCGTAGAAAGTTGAGATTTGATATTTAGGATTGTTCTATGATCTAGTTGTGCACCTCCCCTTTTGGTCGCAATCGAATGTATAGTTTATGTACAGGACCGCCCAAAAGATTCGAAATACATTACGCTCTATGGGCCGAAATTCATCAAAGCGTTTTTTAGAGGTATTGGGCTATTTCAAACTACTCAGAAGTGATACATGCTGTAAAGAGTTAGAAAATGAATTTCTCCATTTAAAAAAGTGTCTTTATCATTTACATTTCTGCTACAGGAACACTCAAAAGATTTCCAATACATTACGGTCAATGGCAATTTTAAGGGCATTCATCCATTTCAAGCACAATACCGTCCTACCACATAAGTTAGGTAATGGCCCGACCACGGTCACGTGCCTCCCTCAAGAACTATGCCGAAAGTCGCCAAGCTTGGCGACTTTTGGTGTACGTGTGTGCATATTTAACTCTCAAATCTCAAAAACTATTATGAAATTTCATATATAAGATTGTTGTAACATCTACTTGTGCATCTCGATTTTTGGTTCCAATCTACTGGAGAGTTTATTTACAGGACCACCGAAAAGAATTTCAGTACTTTAATGTCTATGGACATCTTCAATATAATACAATTGTAGACAGTCATTGTTTGGTCCATGCCCAAAATCTCGCCGTCTGTCCTCTACCTTGGCGAGTTTTTCCGAAATGTCGCCAAATTTGGCGATAGTTAGTCATTTGGTCCATGCCCAAAGTATCGCCATTTGTCATCGTTCTTGGCGAGTTTTGGCGAAATATCGCCAAATTTGGCGATAATCTGTCATTGTTGGCCCATGCTTAAAATCTCGCCAAATGTCGTCGACATTGACGCGTTTTGCCGAAATATCGCCAAATTTGGCACCAAAAATTATTTCGTATTTTGTATAACTCTAAAACTTTAACCCGTAGAATTTTGAACTTTTGTATTTAGAGCTATATTATAATATCTAACTGTTTTCAATATCTTTTTTGACAGCAATCGACTGGGAATTTATTTACAGAGCCAAATGACTTTAAATACATTAAGGTGTATGGATGCATTCAATTCATTGAAAGTCTGTGGTCAATGACTACTTTGGCTATCCCCAAAATCTCGCAAACTATCTCAAGTTTGTCGGCTTTTGGTGAAATATTGCGAAATAAAGTGTCAGAAGGAAATCTTTCAAATTGAACTCAGCTTGGCGATATCGAAGTATTTGGCTAGAAATCGCTAAACTTTACTATTATTGATATTTTATCTCTTTCAAACAAATAAGTTTAGAGGAAGTGCGTAGAAAATATTTTTGATTTAATAGACGTGCAAGGAAGTCATGTGTTGGACACATCAGATTTTTTTTATTAAAATATCATGTGTATGTGAAATCAGAGCAGGAATGAAATGTTTTATACTCAGAATAAAAATAGGATTTGGAAATTTTCCGAGACTAAAATGTGCAACTTTTTAATTTGGCGAAAAATAAAATGGTTGATATGCGATTTTGACAAGATGATTCTGGCGCTTGGAGCAATTTAATGAGAGCGTATTTTTAAAAACAAGGTTTTATTGAAATACGGCATTGAATTTAAATTTTCGGTGCAGAAATAATGCAGTTATTAAGACGATTTAAGACTGTCTAAATTCAGAATTTTCACTAAATTAAGTCAATTAATTTAAGTTGGTGGAATCCCGCCAAATCGTAGGCCTATCAAATTTTGTATGGTCATTTGCTAGGACAAAACCCTTCGAAATTTGAATTAGAACATCTGTTGTTTATTGCCTTATATTTGAAGCCAAAATGTGCCAAATACTGCTGTTATTGTAGGACTAGAAGTCAAAGTCAGTTGTGAAGCAATTACAATGAGCGCTCTTCTGAAAACGGGAAAAAAGTTTCGCATTCCAAAGATTTCATTTTGTGTACATAGATATTCTTATGTCCACGCGGACTATTTCTTTGCTTGGCTCAATTTCCGCTTATAAATACTTGATTTATTTGTGTAAAGAAAAATTAAACTGCGTAATCTAGAAAAACAATTTTAAAGCCTCTATAAATAGCACAGTTTTATCCCTTTTCTTTTTGTAAAGGGTTATAAGAGAGGGTGACATAATTTAAATTTTTTTTAAATGTCCATTTTATGTAGTGTCTGAGGTATTTATCGCTAAAACGTGAACCTAAAAAACAGCATGATGTGGAAATAAGACATTTTGACAGTTTGCAGTGAACTTCTCACTTTCAAACTTTTCACTTTTTGGATAGCGAATGATGCTGACATTTTTTTTTTGTGTGTCATTATATTGCAATGATCTCATGTTAGTGCATATGATGCAAACTTTAAGTCAAGAGTCAAATATTTTTGCTTTTCTAGATTCCACATCCCTGGAATTAATTCGAATAACACATGTGAGGAAAATTTCCATTTCCTACCGTGCGAAGAATGGGCATGCAGCTAGTGAAGAATGTTTCAATGCATCCACACCCACGATGCTTTTTTTTTCTTTTTTTTTTTTAATGCCAAGAGGATTTTTAATGCATATGTTGACAGTAAATTTTGCTTGTAGTTGACTTATCACTTGCCAAATGTGAAAATAAATTAAGTCTAGCCTCTCGGCGCATTTCCTTGCCACAAGTCACAAGGGATTAATCCTTGCCTCACATTTCTAGAGGTTTGAATGCCAATGCACTCTATAGTATATTTCTACTCTCTGGTCTTCCCTTACAATCTGTCCCCATTTTATTTTGCCTTGTAATCTCGATTTTGTGTGTGTGTGTGTATCCCTTTAAGTTTGCGATATCAAGTTTATACTTGCATGTTTTGAAATTATCTGGATTTATTTCTTTTGAAAAACACCATCTTTACCAGAATATCTACCTGTCACTAAAGGCATTAGAAAGTCAAGAAACGGGGGAAAAAAGTCAAATGTCACATCAAGGATTTAGTATTTTACTATGTGAGTTTCTGATTTGATGATTGTACAAAGCTCATCCTCAAAGTAAGTAGTTTGGGTATTAAGAAAAAAAAAATTTCACAAGAAATTTCTTTCACATGTATTTTATTAGAGGAAAATCTACGCTAATTGAACTACTTTTAAACATGCAAATGAAGGCATGTGTCGTATTTTATCAAATTACAATGTGCCTGCTTCATAAGATGCAACTTCTTGGAACTTTAATTAGTTTTAGATATTTACTGTAATGTCTCATTATCAGTTGCAAATTGCTTGTTGGCAAGAAACTTTTTTACTTCCTTGTATAAGGAAATAATGTGATCGCGATAAATTTTGGGGGCCAAATTTCGACGAAAAAGCCGATTTTGACTACCTTTAAATTTAATTTTAAGAATTTTTTAATGCATCTCATGGTACACTATCATGCACGATGATATAAATGCTTCTGAAACCCATTTTGACCAATGGCGAGTCTATTATGACCAGTTTTTCCATGCTGTCTGTACGTATGTACGTTCATACATGCGTACATATGTATGTAACTTGCATATCTCAAAAACTATTGGTCATAGAATGTTGAAATTTTATATTAAAGATTGTTGTAACATGTAGTGGTGCACCTCCCCTTTTGGTCCCAATCGACTAGATAGTTTACCTGCAGGGCTGCCGAAAAGATTCTTAATGCATTACGCTCTATGGGCCGAAATTCATTAAAGCGTATTTTAGAGGTATTAGGCTGTTTCAAACGACTCAGAAGTGATATATGCTGTTAAGGGTTACAAAATGATTTTATCCATCATAAAAAGTGTCTTTATCATTTATAGTTCTGCTATAGGAACACTCAAAAGATTTTTAATACATTACGGTCAATTTTAGGGACATTCATCCATTTCAAGCACAAAACCGTCGTACCAGTTAGGTAATGGTCTGACCTGGGTCATATGCCTCCCTCAAGAATTGCACAAAAACTCGCCAACCTTGATGACTTTTGGTGTACGTTTGTATGTATTTAACTCTCAAATCTCAAAAATTATTAGTCGTACATTGTTGTAGTTTCATATATAATATTGTAACATCTAGTTGTGCATCTCGATTTTTGGTTCCAATCTACTGGAGAGTTTATTTACAAGACCACCCAAAAGAATTTCAATAATTTCATGGACATCTTCAATATATATTACATCTGTAGTCAGTCATTGTTTGGTCCATGCCCAAAATCTCTCCATTTGTCGTCAACCTTCGCGAGTTTTACTGAAATATCGCCAAATTTGGCAATAGTCAGTCATTTGGTCCATGCCCAAAATCTTGCCATTTGTCATTGTCCTTGGTGAGTTTTGGTGAAATATCGCCAAATTTGGTGACAGTAATTATTTGGTCCATGCCTCTCTCCATTTGTCGTTGACCTTGGCGAGTTTTGTGGAAATATCTCCAAATTTGGTGCCAAAAATTATTTCGTATTTTGCTTAGCTCTAAAACTTTTATCTGTAGAATTTTGAAATTTCGTATTTAGAACTATTGTAACATCTAACTGTGCATCTCTTTTTTTTACATTGCAATCGACTGGGTAATTTATTTACAGGGTCAGCCAAATGTCTTTAAATACATTAAGGTGTATGGCTACATTCAATTCATTGAATGTCTGTGGTCAATACTTTGGCTATCTCCAAAATCTCACAACCTATCTCAAGTTTGTCGGCTTTTGGTGAAATATCGCCAAAGTAAGTGTCAGAAGAAAATCTTTCAAATTGAACCCCAGCTTGGCGATATCGAAAGAGTCGGCTAGAAATCGCTAAACCTTACTATTACGCATCATTTTTTTAAAAAAGGCTAAAGCAATATAGCATTTAAACTCAGAACACTTCATAATCAGGTGAATTATGAGGTGTTACCCTATATTTTTCTGTGATGCCAAACATAACCATTTTTCAGAAAATCAAAAAACAAAAAGTCATGTTTCTAAGACTGTCGTTGATGTATGCTTTTCACAGTTTTGTATTATTTTTAGTTATATAATTGGTCTGTTAATTACTCTTGTTTGGACACATAACCACTAACTTAAAAAAAAAAAAAAAAACACAGAACATACTTTCAAGACATAGTTTTCATTTTGCCATGGTGCCTTGTAAGTGGCGAACTAACCTAGTATGCTTTGTAGTATATATAAAATATAAATAGTTTCTTACATGTCTGATTAGAATTATATATTTTTTGTGTCTTTATTGTGATTTCTTGTAGTTGGCTGTTTGGTTGTTTTTTTGTGAGTATTCCTTGTGTGACTTTTTCTCTTTTTTTGCAGATTAAAAAATTGTGTGATTCATTTAATTATTAATTTTTAAACTATGAGATTTAAAGATTCGTATATGTTGCTGAAATTTTTATATTGTTTTAGTATCATATGCATAACTGCAAAAGAAACCCCTCCCTACCACCTCCAAAGAAAATAAATAAATTATTTTCTTTTCCCAAAAAACCCACTATATTTAAATAATAGATCGTTAAATATAAAACAAAATAGCTAACACATGCAGAAACGCCTCTTGCAAATGCCTTTTGTGCTTACTGTTCGCACAATCAATAAATTCATAGCTATTTCCCCCACCCAATTTATTTCGTTTTATTTTACCACTATATTTAAATAATAGATCGTTAAATATAAAACAAAATAGCTAACACATACAGAAACGCCTCTTGCAAATGCCTTTTGTGCTTACTGTTCGCACAATCAATAAATACATAGCTATTTCCCCCACCCAATTTATTGCGTTTTATTTTACCACCCTGTTGATCTACTTGGGAATTTTTTTAGTATCAAAGACCCTACTTCGTTGTTCCGAATTTGATAGGAATTAGAAAGGGTTTCTACCCTCTTTAAGTCTTCTAAAAACAGATGAATGATGAGATAAAATTCTTTGTTTCTTTTTATATAAGAAAAATGCGCCCCCACCCTTGTCGGAATCCTTCTGTACTCTAAAAAAATTGTAAACAGCGTCTTATAAATCACCTTACAAAAGTTACAGTTTTTTCAGCCCACTGTGACGAAAATGTGTAACTTTTACGGGGCTGGCTATAAAAACGGTGATCGTTTCAAAGTCCAAAATGTAGGACTGCAAATTCAAACAATTTAGTCATATCTTAAACTAATTCCATTGCCCACGATTTTTCCAAAAAAGTAAAGGTGTTTCGACCTAAAATGTTCCCTCTGCAACAAGGGGATGCCCCTCTCCCCCCCCCCCCCCACAAACACACACAAAATAACACTCTAGATCATTAAATTTAAAACAAAGCATCTAACACATACAGGAACGCCTCTTGAAGATCATTTTAATGAGGCTTAAATTTGCTGAAATCAGAAGCTAAAAAAATCATTCAGCGCTGAGACAAAATTAAATGCCAATAAGAATTGTTTTCAATAATAGCAATATTTGGATTCTTTCATTTTGGTAACGAAATATGTTAGTTTCCAATGATTTTGTAGGTTCTACATTATCCACTTCAAAAATGTTTTAGGCCCTCTGAACCAGACTTAAAATGGTCAAGGGTGAAACTTTTTCGGATGTACCCCAGAAATAAGAGTTTTTAGAAAAATTACAGACTTGTCAATTTTTATGAGTAGAATTTTAGATGCATCGATATTTGCCGATTGCGTCAGTGATTTCATATGCAATCTTTTCCCATCCTTTCTTTTGAATAATTGTATTCCCGTTCGTTCCATGCCATTGTATTAACTTTTATATTAACAATTGAAATTATATATTATTACGGACTACATATTGTTACGGAATTACTCTGCTACTCCTGGGGTTCGTCGTTCTAAAGTCCTGTTGGTGTAAAAAGTTCAAGTAAAAAGTCACTTGTCAGGATGGAACACAAACTTTATTTCTTCTAGAACTTCGTAGAACAATCAGCTGTACACAATTCACAAGCACAATCTAGCAGTAACGTGCTTTTAACAATCCGCTTGGATCAGAAGCTCTCACAAATGCTGTATTTCTCACACAAAATAAGTCACTTTTACAGGCTAAAATTCCGTGGAAATATTCAAGGGATATAGTACACTATCCCTTAAGACACAGCAATGAAGAATTTACACACAGCACTTTAAAAACAGCTTCACAAAGCAAGCTAAAACACAGCTTCTATAGCACTATCAGTTCACACAAAACAAGCGTACTCGGAGCTCTTCACACATTGAATGTTCAACTCGCAACTGACTGAATTCGGGGCGATGCGCGCTTCTATAAATAGCCGACGCAGGAGGTACAAGAGGTTTCCAGAAAAGTCAATTTCTCGAGGGTTCTACATAAAGCGTGAATTTTGATTACGTCATAGAAGAGAAATGTTAGGTTATTGTGCGTTTTTAATGCAGGAAAAACAACTTCCAGGCCCCATTGGGAAAATCGCGCCAAATGACCAAAAAGTCGCCAAGCTTGGCGACTTTTGGCGAAATATCGCCAAATTTGGCGCCAAAAATAAGTCCTCAAAAGTGAAGAGATCTAAGCTCTAGGACTAATATTTCTCGAGATTTCTAGAAGCCCATAGAAAAACATATGGGAAAGCGAAACCTACGTATCTCCGGTTCTAATTGGCCGATTTTGATGCAACAAAAAGCAAAATTTATCTATTTGAAGCGTAGAATACGAATTTTAAACCATTTTAAGCCACAGAGCAGCGGGTTGCTCCGAAAATTCGTAACAATATTTTTAATAAATAACGCTCGATATCGCTGACTGCATCTAGTGCAGGGATTATTAACCTATGGGTCGCGATTCAAATTTCAGTCGCAAGGACTTTCGAGATGGGTCGCCGAGTTTTCAGGGAAACAGTTCTTTTTCTTCTCTCGTAAACTTTTTTGTGCTTAACACGTAATGTGTTTATTATTACATGTGGTGAAGAATATATGTAAAAAACCTCTAACAAATACCACTATCAAATTACACAATACGAACACGTATTCATGACATAATAAAAAACGTTAAACAAGTTCTTTCATCCGTTAAAACAAATGGACAGTTATAACTGGATGAAACTACAGACGCGACTGACGATGCTCAACTAATGGCTTATGTACGCTATGCTGGTAACAGCGAAATGGAAGAATTTTTCTTTTGCTGTCCGCTTACCAGCAATCTGACAAGTGATCACATATTTTAAAGAAGGTTGATCCTGGGAACAGTGATTTAGTCTTTGCAGTGATGGTGGCCGTCAATGCTTGGGCAACGTCAGAATTTCTATATAAAAGTTAAACGAATTAATTTTCATGAAAAGGTGTTTCATTGCCTTCTTATCAGAGAAAAATCTTATATCTTAGGGGCCATCAGAAGGTTTGAATATTGTTATGAAAGAGATTTTTCTAATTGTCAACTTTATAAAAACAAGATCGCTTAATAAAAGGATATTTAGCCAAATTTGCTTAGAAATGGAATCTGAATGCATATCATTCTGAAGTCAGTTGATTGTCTCGAATCAGATTGATCTTTGTCGTACATTCTCGAGGAAATGTACTTCAAAAATTGTTTTACGCAAGAAAATCCAAATCTTGGCAGAGAAAAATCATCCTTTGACTTCCAAGTTTTCTGACAAAAACTGCATACCGAAATTAGCTAACCTTTCTGATATATCATCGCTTCTTCGCCTTATGGCCAATATTAAAGTGCAATGCATATATATTTGCAGAACTGAATAAATACGTCAATGCAAGGCCATATTCAAACGGTAATTGGATTAGTAGAGAAGTTTATAGCTGTCAGAGGGAAGTTGAGACTGCGGAATAAGAAAATAGAAGAAAATAAAACCGCTTCATTTTTTTTTTTTTTTTTTTTCTCCTCTCAACTTTAAACCTGTTTCCAAGAAGATGAAAACGCTCAGTTGAGCGACAGCAAAAGTGTTTTTATTGAGCATAAGGGGAAATTAATTATTGCGTTCGATCGTAAAATTCTTGAACACATGCTCAAATATAGTTAGGTGCACAATCCATTTGACGATAGATCTTGAAAAATTGCTTGAATACTTTTCAGACATTGTAGATCTCCAAGAATTGAGCTTCAAAGTGAGGAATCTTTAAAGTTTTAAAAATCGAACACTGTGTTTATTTTGCATAAGTTTGGGAAAGAAAATACCATCTATTCACGTGAGCGTACTTCCGTTTCCAACTAACTTACCCATACGAAGACGGCTTTTCCATACTTTCTATCGTGAAAAGTACAACAGATTACAACCAGAATATGACATGAAAGGCCTTTCTTTCAAAGACACTTTCTCGGTTTCAAAAGCTGTCAAAAGTAGTGCAAGGCCAAAGATCACGCTGAAGAAAAGCAATTATTTTTTTTAATTGATTTATGGAAGATTTTAAATTTCTCTTATTCGTGTTATTTTATTTTCTTAGTGTATTATTGCGCAGGCTTTGTCTCTTTTATAGTAATTTTACAAATACATATGATACAGCCTTGTTCGGATGATTTAAAAAATCAAACATTTTGTTAGTTAGGAATATTAATCAGAACTTATAATTGTAATACAGGCCCAAGGGTCGCGAAGTAAATCATGTTGTTGATTTTGGGTCGCGGCAAAAAAAGGTTAAGAGCCCCTGATCTAGTGATTTAATATGTAATCTTTCTCCATCCTTTTTGTGAATAATTTTATTTTCGTTCATTGCAAGCTATTTTGCTAAGTTTTGAACCAATCGTTAAAAACACTACATATTTTTGATAAATATCAATTATGTCCCCAAAATATTTCTTAATTTTTTGGATGAGTTTTTGTTTTCACCCAAGTTTTGGAATGTTGTATTAAATTTAAATTGTGTTTATAAAATTCATTAAAATGCTGTTTGTAAAAGTGAATCAGCAGAAGAGATTTGTTTGCTAGTACTTAACAAAAAATTTTAGCGCCCCTCCCCCACACACTTGCAAAAGGGGTGGGGTGGGTAAGGCTAATTGATCCCTATTAAAAAGAAATGTTGTTGGAATAAAGTCAATGTAACTAATTTGCCCACAAGAAGAATGACTATTTATTGTTTTCTTCTGATGTAAAGAATGCTTTTTGTTTGTTGCCCCTTGCACTAACCTGCATAACATTTACAGGTTTTTGAGGGTAGGCCAGTTTCACCCCTGAGTGTGTGTGGTCTTGATGCCCATGCCTATAAGCAGGAAGGACCCATTGCCCTAGTCCGTAGCTCCTATATTTATCGTTATGATTATTATTATTATGACAGGTATAACGTAGAAGTTGTCCAACACTAAAATATAGTATATGTCTGAGCACGTATGAAGATCCAGCTTTCTGGCCGGACGTATCGCGCAGCTGTCGATCTAACGATCTGGAGTTTTGTCGATTTTCTCCAGACGTAACGTGAATACGCGTTAGAACCCCTTATAAAGTCCTTCGCCCAAGGCATCCCCATCCTAGGTGGGTAGCCCATACATAGCTATCCCATAACAACAGAAACTCTCTGGGACCCCTTGACTCCCCCCCAAATCAATCATATGGTCGACATTTTGTGTATTGTAGAGTATTTCTGCTGCATAACGTGAATACACATAAGAATCCTTGCTTTACCTTTAGCAAAATAACAATTTGCTTTATAGCAGTGAGAATGCCCTGAAACGGCTTAAAACTTAAATCGTTAGAAGTGTATTTTCACAGATTTGTGGTTAGTCAGACTCTTTAACTAGTCCGATATAGCTACAAAATAGCTAATTCGACAACATATTCTGAATGTTTCTAACTGTTTTAACCCTCTCGTCACCGAATTATGAAAAATAAAGGGGAAAAAATCTGTCTAGCATTTAATGCATCTGAAATACTATTATAAATCATGCAAAAATATTTTTTTCTAATGTCGATTAATATTAGATTTTCCTAATATTAATTTCTGCATTTTCGAAGCATTTCGTTATGCTAAAATTAATTTAAAAGGATGCACATATTAGGTAAAGGTTAAGGAATAAGAAAAAAAAACTATACTTACCTTAAAAAGAAAAAAACGGCAAAAAAGAAGCGTCAATATTTTCTTAATTTTTCTCCTGAAATAATGAAGCGAAAACTGTAAAAAATGATCTAGATGGACTAGTACTGCAATCTAAGTACGATTTATGCATCTAGTTAAAAGCCTCATATACTTTCTACATGAATTAATGATATTGATATCACTGAAAGTAAAAAATACTAAATTCAATTGTTTTCTCTCTAAATATTGCTATTTGAAGTAGGAGCTTCATATGAGGTTCAGGGTGACGAGAGGGTTAATGTAATAAAACTATTAATCAAAAATGATTAATATCATGATTTACACTTGATACACTCCTAGTTACAAGTTCGTTATTTCAAAGTACATATTCGGGGAGCACAAACAGTCAGGGTATAGAGTGGGAATCGAACCCGCGATTAGCTTGGAATAGCAGGAGCCTTTAAATGACGGGGGCCCACGTCTTGATTCATTATACTAAAGTAGTAACGAAACAAGACACCGTTTGGCTAAATCAATTATAACTCAACTCCAGTTACTTCCAACTCGGCCCGATATGTTGAAGAACGCATCGTTTATAAAACCACTATCAGAAATTTGACTAATGCTTTTATGGGATGACGTCATACAAAAGTGCTTATTCCGTAGTCACTGGAGATTCTTCCCACCCGTGGCATCTTATGAAAATTTGCATAAGTTGACTTCTAAACAAGCACCTTTCCTGTGGCAGCATTGATACTGAAGTCCGATTGGTCAGTATTTTCCCATGATTTCTATTTTTGAAAATGCAACGCTAGGGTTGGGTGGAGGGGGCTGGAGGCGGGAACGATTGTCGCTTGGGACCCTGATTCATGATGGTAGCCGGAGGCGGAATGTTCGCTCACTGGAATCATTATAGCCGAAGGCAGAATAGGTAGTTGGTCGTTAAGCGTTTATTCTCAAGAAATCGTTACTCCAACTATATAAATCTATGTTGGATCATAGTAGAAATGCACCATAGGAATTTTTACTTACATACGACTGAATGGAGCCTTACAAAGTTTTCATTGAGCAATAGGAATAATTCCAATCTTATTTTCAGGTAAAAATGGGCAGCTCCCTCTTCTTGTCCAAAAGATTTTTCACGGGAGAAAATTTATTTTTAATAAGGATTACGTCTATGAGCCCCTCCCCCCCTAAAAGGAACCCATGGCTGAGAGGTTAATGGTCTGTCTGCCTTCTTCGATAACAAATTAAGCGTACGGTCTTGGGTTCAATTCCCATTCGCTCCTGGTTGTTTGTGTTCATCCAATGAACTGTAAAAGTCCTTTCTCTGTGATAATAAAAACTTTCGTTGTGTTGTCCATTTTATTCAAGGAGAATGTGTAAGTGGGTTTCTAGAGCCAAGTTGAGAAGTCCGAAAATAAATGCTGTTGTTCTTACTTATGCCGGGGCCATCGTGATTCTACCGGACCTGCTTGTGCACTCCGATGAGTCATCCAAAGAGGCCTGCGTATGCTCACTTATTGGTTCCAGCACTTAGATACGTCATCTAACGGCCGAATCTAACCAATGAGGAAACGTCTGTAGGCCTCTTTCGGAGCGCACAAGCAGGCCCGCTATAATCACGAGGGCCCCGCTTATGCCCTCTGATTACCGCATGCGTTGCCAGATCCCCCCAAGTAGGGAGGCGATGGGCAGAGGGGGGGGGGGTGCATTCCATTTTCAGGGCCCCAGTGGAAGGAAGTCTAATTTTAGCCCAGGGCCCCTAATTTTGAACAATTTCAGAATAGGAACCACCACTCCCCCCCCAAAATCGGCACTCCAGAGGTATCGTTAAACAGCTTGGAAGACGCTGAAGTCGCGACAGATTTTACGTGCACCAGCTCCCATTAGCGCACACTGACCCACAACAGTCGAGCCGACAGGGAGTTGACCCTGCCAAGCGGGATGCTGTTCATTTGTTGGTGGAACGGAGTTTAGCGCCCTCAGGGGATAGGAACGCAGTTAAGCGCCCAGACCACTGCGGGGCGAAAATAAATGTTCTGCTACAACAAGCCCAACCAACCTTACTGCTGGTTTGTGTACTGAGTCTTATCAAACTGGCCTGATATAATCGAAACACCCTGCTGTACACCACCTGGAGCGATGACCTGCCATGTGCCTTCTGCCATGACCTTCTGCCTCGTTTACACTCGGTCCATTTTCACGGCTGAGAGCGAGAGAAATGGCAGTAGCAGGCGTGTAAACACCTCTGGTCTGCGCGATCCCCCTTCGAGGGATTTTTAAGGGAGGAGGAGGGAAGTACAGTAGAAAAATACATACAGAAGAAGGTGAGTACAGCTGAATGCAAACGTTCACTGCTTTTGGAGCTGACGCAGAAATATTTCCTGGGGGAAAAAAAGCTGAAAAGAGAGAAGTGGGAAGAGCTGAATGTAAATGGGGCCATAAGCGAGCGCTGGGATGTGTGACATCAAATTGACGTTATTCGCAACCTGTTAACGTACGTTAGTATTCTTCAAGGTACGGTAGAGCTTTAGGTGTAGATTCTCCCTACCGAATGTACATTCTAGCAAATGTTTCTAATTACGTCTCAAATCCCAACGTTCGCTTACACGAACGTGGCAGGCTAATGGCAGCAAGTGAGCTTACGTGGAGGGTTACAACGGTCCATCGTGACCCTTCTACCGGACCTGCTTGTGCATTCCAAAGAGGCCGACAGATTCTCACTTATTGGTTCCAGCACTTAGGTACGTCATCCAACGGCCGAATCTAACCAATGAGAAACGTCCGTAGGCCTCACTCATCGAATTACATAAGCAGGCCTGAAAGATTCACGGTGGCACCGGTTACAAGAGTGAAATAAGCGAACATTGTCACGTGTCGAGAGACAATTTCCTACTTCACTTATCCATAGTGCTTATCCATTTCCTACGCTTTCCATTCTCTTATCCAAGCTTTTTTTAATGAAATTTTTTATAATAAATATTGCATATCGAGGTATTAAAAATATACGGGAGTGAAATTAACATCTTAGAGCAAACTAAAATAGAATATAGGTTTTATCGGAAATCGTTAGGCGCTCTCTCCTTCATGTTGTCACCTCATTCTTTCTAAATTTCAGCTTTCTGCCGTCCCCATCTTTGTTTTTAGCTCACTACCCGGGTGATGAAGTTTATTCAATACACAAAACTATACTGCATGAAGATAAAGTTCCAATTCAGTGTTTTCTTTCATGCATTGTAGTATGCAGTTAGCTTCAGATTTTCAAAATTTGACGATCTGTTACCATCAAACTCCGCGAGATTTTGGGGATATGCTCTAAAAAGATATGTGTCACTGATAATGCAATCTTTCGAGACCCTATAAAAGAACCTCAATCTTACGTCCATTGTTTAAATGGAAAGTAAGCTGTTATAAGCGGCAGGGGCGACTTGACTAGTAAGCATTGAGGGCGCCACGTACCCTAGAGCCGCCCCTCATGAGCCCTTATATTTATTATACTGTGCTTGAAAAGAATGGGTGTTTCAAAAAACTGCCAATGACCGTAATATGTATTGGAATTCTTTTGAGGGATCCTGCAAAGAATCATAAATGTTACACACTTTTCGATAAACAGTATTTTGTAGTCCTCAATAACATAAATAAATTTTGTTTTGAAATGGGCGAATAACGGTAAAATACATTTTAAACGATAGCTGTCCACAGAAGATATTGTATTTGAATTATTTCGGGTGCTCCTGCAAAAGACCAATTAATGCTACATACACCATTTTCAGTACTGTAGATTAAACGGAAAGTAAGCTGTTATGAGCTCAAGGAGAGACCCGACACGTAAGCAAGGTAAGCATTGCACCGGGGCGCAATTTTGAACTCTAAACCTCAGAAAATCATGATCGAGAGCATAAAAGAGGGGCGCAACAGTAGTCTATAGGGGGGTACAATACATATTAATAACATGTATAAATTTCGCAGTAATTTGATGCATATTTAACAGCAGTTAGGGCACGGACAGACAGACAAACCGAAGTCAAACTCTTATCAGCTTTGTTAGAATGTGTTAAAAAATTAGTGACTTTGGGGGGGAATTCAGCGATATTTTCAAACTGAACTTAGCGATTTTTGCCAAACACTTGGTAATACTGTGTTCACGGTATTGAATATCCGAAATGAATGGCAGGTAATTTGCAATGCGGTTGATCGACCTTCAGATAATTATTTACTTCTCATTGATATCAGTAGACAACAATTGTTGCAAACAATGAGATCTAACTGGCATATCGCCGTTTGTTGTCATTGTTAGTTTAGTTAGCTTTTAGTTAAAAGAAGTTATTTGTTCAGCCTGTTTATGCTTGGTAATTTTAAATGCGCAAGTAAATATTATTTCAATTCAGTCAAACATTCGAAATTTTAAAACTTGTCTTTTCCAAACATTTTTCCAATGTACTATTTTTTGCGTTTCTTTATGATTTCAAGGTTACATAAATATTTTAAAACATGAAACAAGCGCTGTAGCGTAAGGTAAACAAAATTTGATTGGAAATAGGGAATATTTATGAAGCTTGCAGCATCTTTACAGTTTCAAATACACAGCGTTTAACGAAAGCTGTAGAATTCTATAAGAACTCTTTGTTATCCGATTTGTATAAAGCACAAATCATTAACGCTTAGTGGCATTGTTAAGTATTGAACGAGCTGCGGAGTTTTGAAAGCAGCCGTCACGCAAATATTTTAATTTCAACACGTTTTGTCAAATGCATGCTCTAAAACTAAACCTCGTTGTTTGGGACACAGAATAGCTTTTATTATATTTATGTTGCTATAGTATTTAAACTTCCTCTTCATTTCAACAAACGCAGTTCTGGAAACACTTAAACGGAGTTATGAGGCCTTAAACTGTTTTCATCTTCAAATAGACTGTTATTGTACCTGTGGCAGTATGTGCGCCTGCTGATTTTCACTTAATAAAAACGTTTGTTTGCTTTAGTGCTTTGATTGAACTGCTGTAGATATAAAGGAGACACTTGCAGAACATGTTTCAGGTAATGTAATTAAATTTCGGACCCATTATTGAGAATTTCTGCCTAGTTATACGTTTGATGGCTTTGAACGAAGACTGTTGCGATTTGTCTTCACATTAAAGTCGAAGTAATAAAAAAGAAATACCTAATCTAGTAAAATAATGTGATGAAATTTAATAAATATACTGTTTATACATATGTACAAGATGCGCATAAGTAGGATATAATAGGCTTGATTCAAAATCAATATTTCGAATGTGTTAATAAGTAAATATCACGATACTTTTACTCAACAACAAATACAAATAAGAAATTCAACTAATGAAGAATCTATAATTTGTCTAACATAAAAAGTCTACAAAAAATTATATTTGCTAAATTTATTAAGTGGTTTTGAGATGGCCATGATAGTGAAAAGTAGTCACGTTCGTCCGTTCGGGAGGAAATCAAACAACCATTTTTCTTTTTTTAACGATAACGAACCAATCAAAAAGGCTACTCGCGACCTCTACTCAGCGTACAACATGTTCCTGTGGTCTCACGGGATCGGCTTCAACCACGGCATGAGACTGACCAGGAAGCACCTGACAATGACGTTGATATCGTATTTTCTTATGTTTCTGCTCGAAGGCAATTTCCTGCTCGTCATATGGGGCGAGGTTTCGCAACTGATCAAGAACGCCATCGACGGCAAAAGAAAGGTTGCCCTTATCATGGTGAAGGTCCTGACCTTCATGAATCGGGTATTCATTTACGCCAGGCGCAAAAACCTGAAAACCACACTGGTGAAGCTCGGCAAGATTTATGACCAGGTTGGAAATAGTGGATTGCCGATCAAGAAGTTCAGACTGAAGATAACCGTCTTGCTCTACGCAAACGATTTTCTCACGTATTACCTGGTTGGTATTTACCTATCTCTGAAAGTCCCACAGATGCTTCAGACGCACGAACCGTATGGTGTTATTCAGTATCCACTGGCGATTCCAAGCTTGTGCATACAGGTTTCACTGAACCACGTCGTTCACACGCATTCAGCAGTCATGGGCTATTTTTGTTGCGTTTGCTTCCTTCTGAAAGAATCCCTGGTTGCTTTAAACAAGAGACTCCAGCGGCACAAGGACGAAGAGCTGGAGCCACTGTTTGATCTGCACTGCCAAACAGCTGCCGTCATCTCTGACGTCAACGACTATTTCCATCCGAGTATGCTGCTGTCTTCTTCCATCGTTCTCCTCTTGGTGTTCCGCGACGTCTACGACGTTCTGTTTTCTTCGATCCCCGATTTCCTGCCCAGCGCGCTGCGTCTCCTGTACGTTTCGAGCACCTTCTCGCAGTTTGTGTTCCTGTGTCTGTACGGCTCTTTCGTAATAAACGCTGCAGGGAACGTCAAGGGCACAGCTGAGAAGCTGCCGGTGAAACTTTCCCAGCTGAGAAGCTTGCACGTCGTATCTACAATGAAGAATGGTATTGAAGGATTCAATTTCTTCAACTCCATACTCATTGATTCTAGCCTTATTCTTTCGGCGGTGGGCAGCCTTATGTCTTATGGCATACTCATTGCAACTTTTAGCACAAGCAATGAAGCTGCCAATAAGGGCAATGGTAATAATACAATAGCACAACAGTAATTGTATAATAGCACTTCCATAGCAGCTGTCACAGTTGAGCGATGCTGCAGTTAGCAATGCACAAATCACTGCTACTATGATTCTAAGACTGCAAAGTACGTGCCAAAAGTTACTATAGAAGTTGATTATGCAAACAGAAATGTAATGGCAGTAAGACAGGATTATATGATGTTTAGTCAGATAATCTTTTCGAGTCGCAGCAAAATCGCATATCAATTCCCTGCAAGCTAAACAAAGTGCAATACTTAGAAAAATCCGTAAAGGGAACCACTTTCTAAGAAACACTACCATCTAAAACCAACATTATAATAATGACGTTACTACCAGAATACGACTTGCGGGATCCATCTAACAGCGAAAGACCTAGGTCGGTTTTTGCCAATTGCTCTCTCCTTTTCTTTATGTACCTGGTACACAACAATATTGTATCCAAACCGTAGCATACTCAACAATTCACATTATTTCCATACTGCGTCCTCACTATCCTTTATAAATTATATGCCTTTTGGTGGTAATTATTTCAAATATTGATAGAAAGGAAAGAAAAAAAATCCCTTCCCCCTATTATAACATTTAACCTGCCGGATTGCTTATGCAGATCTTTTCTTACTGTACTTGACTGATACTTAACTCAACCCGTTATGTTTTGAGGATTCGTGACGAGATTGAAAATACATTACGAAGATCTACACATACTGGAGTTAAAGGGCCAGGGCGCTCCTACATGAACATTCCATCAGTCAGTCAGTCAATCTTTTCGAGTTGTAAATACAATTTTGGGAGAGAAACAATTGCAAGGGATACTCGGATTTTTAATAGCCTTACCAGTTATCGCCGATCCCACTGCAACAGATTGTATTCTCTTGAGATGCCTTAAAGATTGTGCTTTTCTAAAACCGATGAACCTAAAACCTCTGTTCATTTCAAAACTGACATTCAGCGAGAAATTCACGGGATACAGCAAAAAATTCTGCAAGCTGTTGTGAGAACTCGAATGGAAAGAGACAGTGTTTTTGAGAACTGGACAATATTGTAACGTAAATTTTGGTCCATTCTGCATACGCTGAAGACTTTTATTAAGCATCTTCAACATACTTTGTGTGAATTTTTTTTCACCCACAGGATTGAGCACTTGTGATTGAGTTCGTTTTCTTTTGTAATTCGACCATCAGAATACATATATAGTCAGCAGGATGTTCGCTTATCATTTCATAATTAAAAATAATCAACAATTGTTTCTGCGGAAGTAACGCAAATTTAATTTCAAATTATGTGAATACTAGAAAACATTGCTATCTTTTAGTAAGTTTAATCCAGACATAGCAAAATTCTAACTACAAATCTTCAGACGCTAATATAGCTGTTCTGTATTCCTGCCTCTAATCACATTAGAAGTGCCCCGAAGTTCTACTTTGACCAGGTATCAAGAACGATTTATAAACTGAAATACGCACCATTTTTCTTTACACTACGTACTCTGCTTTTCTCTCTATTTCCACTCTTTTTTTTCTCTCAAATGAACGAAAAGTATTTCAAGAGGCTTGCAATTCTCCTTCTGATCATGATTCGGCAACCTTAGAAATTCAAAATACTGCATAAGCATCTCTTGAAGTGTACTTAGAACTTTAAAAGTTGAAGATCTGTACAGAAGCCGTTTTGAGATCGTTCAGACCATCTGCATAAACTGGAGGATGCGATGGAAGTACGCGCCCATTAAAGGGTTAATTACTATGACTTTGTAGACACGTAAGAATAAAATGTAATAAATTGGGCGCAATTTTAAACACGGCCATTTTACTTAATTGATTTTAAGACTAGTTTACAAGTATTTTTGCTGTAAAATGTATGCTAAACATTAAAAAAATATCACAAATATATACTCTTTCTTTTCAAATTTGCTTAAGTGTGAAGGAGATCAATTATTTATTCTAATTTTCACGCGTATTTGTATTTTTGGTAACGATTACTTAAATGTCACTAGAAAATTGGTAATTGGAACAATTTTTGATTTTGAAACGCGGATGCGTAGTTATTTTTCAACAGTTTTTTTTTTTTTTTACTTGGTTATCTTACGAACTGAACATTTCGACCACTATTGAAAAATAATGATATTTCTTTTTCCCCGTAATGTTTCATAAACCTATAATCTTCGAGTTCTTCACTTCCATCTGAAGTGTAACTGAGCTTAAAAACTACCATATTTGACTTTCTCCTTTCAACATAAGCACTTGAATTTGGTATTCTTTAAATGCATATAACAATGCTATAGGCCTAAAATATTTTACTAGTTGTTTTTGTTCTTTCCGTCATTGAACACAAATGATTTCAAAAAAGCTTCATGAATCTGTCCATACATCTATTTTTCCCCTGAATGGCTTTAGCGATGAATGTTTTGTGCATTAAATAGTTATACTAATACGCTTTAATTATTATGAGTTTGTAAGCTGAGCTCTGTAACATTAGAAATAAATAAATCTGTAGCCATGCCATAAAAACGCCTTAATTCTGTTCTCTTTTGGCAATCATGCAACTTTTTGAACAGCTTTTTAAAGAATTTAATTGCGTTAGAAATTCTTGTGTTCGTATTAGTCCACAGCAGCGGCGGCTCCTCCATTTGAGCACATGAGCCCGTGAGCCCTCAAAGGAAAAATCTAAAGAATAAACACATTAGCAAATTAAATTTTATAAAATATATTAAGAACACTTCCAGATTTTTGTGAAATTAAAACGTGAGTTTTACTCTCCTCCCCTCCCCACCCCCAACTGTTATTAACTACGCTTATTATAGCACTGTACTGTAGATTACTACAGCACAGTCTTTAATGATCGCGCGCGAGAACGGACAAATTTCCTTCTGAACCGCTCTCTGAGAACTGAAGCGGGGAGAGTTGTAGAGAAGTACGGTGCTGCCGATATCATTCCATTCGCACATTTTCGGTGTGCACACGGGCCCTTTTTTTTCAGGTTATCTCTTCCAGATTTTCCCTTGTTTTGTTACGTTCGGTTAGTTACTCAATTTTTATTTCATTTTCTTATTGTTTTCTTTATTTTTATCATTTTCACTACAATATTTTTTTACAAACAAGTGTAAATAATTCAGATGGGAGTAAAAGAAGTGTTTCAGAGCTAAAGCAATGACATTTTTTCAATATTATCCTTTTGAAAAAATTCAAATAAAATGAATCAAGACAATACCTTTGCTAAAATTTACCTTGGTGACAAAATGTAAGACCAAAGAAAAGATTACTTGTTTTCTTTCAATTGCGTGCATTGTTTTCCTTTAACTGCTGGAAACGCAAATATATTTTAATTTGTAAGGTGCATCGTATCTGCATACTTAATTTTTGAAATTCATTTTGTGACCCTCCATTTAGATTACCCTCGAGCCGCCACTGGTTCACACTGCATTGGGTGAAAAGCACTACCAGTTTTTCAGAGTGTTGAACATCATTGTTTTGTTTTTCAAAGCTGTTCAAAGGTATTGTGGTGACCATCGCTCTGCAGGTGGCGTAACCTGAATTGAACCCTTAATTGATTTTCTTTTACCAGCATAACTTTAAAATTCGTTGTACAACGAAACACCTCGAAATATTTCTTTAAATTGCCTATTAAAACTGTGTTACAATCTTCGCCAAGCATATTCCAACTATACTTCATCATTTCAAATACTGTTTGGAATGTGCATCATAATCCATGAGTGCCGTATTTGTCTTTCTTGTTCCGCAAAACACTTCTTCAAAATTGAAATCTATATTAAAATCGCCTACCAAAACTGTTTAAGAATGTACGTCAGGCATATTCCAACTATACTTCACCTTTATAATTACCGTTTGGAAAGTGTGTCATAATCTATGAGTGTACCGTATTTGTCTACCCTGTTCCATAAAGCACTTCTTCGGAATTGAAATCTATATTAAAATCGCTTATTACTAAAACTATTTTACAATATTCGCCAGGTATCTTCCTTCCTTTGTAATAAATTGTCGCGTTTGCCACTTTCTAGACAAATTTGGAAAATATGGCCAAGCTTGGTTCAGTTTTGAAGGCTTATTTTATGGCACCAAACTTGGCGATCAATTATCGAAATTGCAAACCTTGGCGACTTTCAACATTTTACTCCTCCCCCTCAGCGTTATCTGGGAAACACATTTGAAAAGTGCCTCGCCGTGACAAATCGTGTAGATAAGTTATGTCGACGCTGAAAAACCTGATTGATTTTAGTAACACTTAGTGCTAATGAGAACAGGAAGAGAAATATTAAAATGCTTGATTTTACATATAATAAATTTAAAAACAAGTTATAGAGGATATAAAATGTGATCTACACAGTGACGGCTCCTGTATTTGAGCACATGAGCGCGTGAACCCCAAAAGGAAAAACTAAATAAGCACATTAACCCTTTAACGCGCAGTGATCCCACTCTGGGAACACCCAACTCTGACGTTTTGACTGTTGCCAGTCACGAAGAATAGATTTGATTTCTATAAAAATAGTTGCGGGTGACATAGGTCCACGAGAATCCTTTACTTTTTAGCACGTCATTTCCCGTCAAAAAATTGTCACGATTCTTTTTAACAGCACTGGGCACAGCCAGCTGCGTCAAAAAAGGGTCTCTCGATCTGTGGCACGCGATGAACGTTTCGATCGTCCGCCATCTTGCTGGTAGTTAAGTCGAGCGATGGCAACGGCTGCCCTTTTTTCAGCATTGGGCCATCTATCCAGCTGTTCTCGCATTCTTCCATTTTTCAGCAGATGTCAGTGCTGTTAAAAAGAATCGTGACTAATTTTGACAGGAAATGACGTGCTGAAAAGTAAAGGATTCTCGTGGACCTATGTCACCCGCAACTGCTTTTATAGGAATCCAATCTATTCTTCGTGACTAGCAGCAGTCAAAACGTCAGAGTTTGGTGTTCCCAGAGCGGGATCACTGCGCCTTAAAGGGTTAAAGAAATAACATAAATATTTCAGTACCATTTCCAGTATTCAGGTCACAACAAACATTGCTAGCAAAAAATTGGTGACAGCTTTCAAGTACTTCTAGCAATATTTCTTAAAATTCAGCCAGTAAAACAATGAAAGGCGATTTCTGTTGATGACTAAAAGACTACAGTTGATATAGTACTGTACATATTGCCAGTGGGCCGTGATAACTTTGTTTTCACCTTATGTTATAATACAAAATTGCACGGTCAATTTTTTCAAAATATTTTCCAGAAAATCCAATCTAGGGTTTAGTTAAAGTAAAGGCGTGTGTGAAGACAGGACAATTGCGTCTGATGATACAAACCCGTAGAAAAAAGGAATTGCTGGAATGCTGTGCAGACAAGGGAAATTGTACAGAAACACATGCTATAAGCCTTTTTGTTTTCAATACACGACCAAACACTGAGCTAAATTTAAGTGTGATAAAAAACATTCAAATTAAGAATATTCAGTAGTCATTTTATTCAAAATCTCTGTTCATATTTAGAAATACTTAGATGTTCATAAATGATTTAATAATTGTTTAGTACATGAACAGATTTATACAAAGATACATTTACTGTGTATATTGTATCTCCTTTTAAACGGAGATTTCGTTGGTAGTTATAGGCTTTACATAAAACTAACTGTGAATATTTTTAAAGAATATTTTTTACCTAGTTGAGGTATAATTTTGTACGTACTATCAATACATCATCTTTATCACTGCTTTGTTATCACTTGTTGTCCCAACTTTGTAACGTACGATAAATTGGTCCCAAATACAGAACAGAAATATTCAGTCAAAGATTTAATTCCGAGTGGAAAAAATACAAAAAGCAAACTGTACACTAAGCAGTCAATTTAGGAAAGCAACGCAGTCTAGTCTTTCGATGCGCAAATTTTATGAATATATATTAAACATTGTGTCAAAGTATTAAGCTAAAAAAAGGTAGTATACAGCAAACAACGAATAAAACCAATTTTGCTTCCAAAACAAGATCAAGGTTCTACGACCAATTTTCGTGCAACCGAAAGAAATTAAATAGAATTACATTCAATATCTCAAACGAATTTTAAATAGTGTGCTGTGATTACTTAAGTACAGGGTGGCCATAATTAAACTGCAAGTGTTCAAGGGGTGCTGGAGAGAAAACTACTGAGAATATTCCAGTGAAATTTGGTATCTACATGTTTCAGAACATGCGCAAGTCAAATATGCAAAAAAATCGTCATTTTCACCCGATAGATGGCGCTTTACCGTATTTCAAACCTCACCGGTGGCATATACAACTTCCAAAAACGATAGACAGATCATAGTGACATTCTAAGAGGCATATAAACAATATAAAACATCATTTACAGTTTATAAAAATTCCATACAATTCGCTTCAGCCAGTATTTTGAGTGTTTTTTCAGTGTAGGTACCAAGTTTCACTGAAATATTCCTGGTAGTTTTCTCTCCAGCACCCCTTGAACACTTGCAGTTTAATTATGGCCACCCTGTACATCAGTGAAGATTAGAATGAAACTCATGAAGATTAAAAAGAAACAAAAAATCGTGTTTTGAAAGCAAAATTGCTTTAAAAACACGATTTTTGATGAAGATTAAAAAGAAACATTTTTCAAATGCTATTACCTTTTATGGAAGATTTGCATTGGAAACTATTCAAATATTCATGCGATTTTGTAAGTAAAAAAATAAAAGTCAGATGGCTTTTATTTCATATCCATTTAGGTTATACAGTTATTTACTTCACATACACACAGTTACTGACGTCCAAGTTTTCGTGTATTGCTTTATTAAAATTAGATTACTAAAAAGTAATACATCATACACAATGTTTCATAGAAATTGATTTCACGAGGCAAAAATAACATGCAATACCCGTTTCTAAAAGAAATAAATTTTGTTATTGTAAACGTAATCATTAGTAAATAGGTCGTATTTTTTTAATTGAAAAGGTACGTTTCCAATAAATTTTAAAAGCGTTTATTTTCTTCCGGAAGCACGTAACAATATGACACTACATCATCAATTTACTTGGCATTCTTGTCCATTTTAAATATATCGCCTAAAAATGTAAATTTAAAAAAATATTTTTTTTTTATGATAAAATGCTTTTTATCGATACAGTACGTTGGTTCCCAAGTGGTTAATTTCGACCCATAAGAGTAGAGATGGCCAATGATTCGATGAGTCGAATCAGTGATTCGAATCTTGGTACTGAGTGGCTCAGTCTTTACACTCACTCTCTACTGATTCGAATCTCAAGCCCTCAAGGGAAATACATTCCAAGTGCGAAGGGAAGAAAAACTTATTTTCCCTTTGCCGTTCCCAGGGATTTTCCCTTACTCTTTCAACTCTTTTCGACTCTTTTCGACTCTTTACGACTCCTTTCGGCTCCTTTCGACTCTTTACGACTCTGAGTCGATAGATGATTTGAAACAGTAAATGAGTGGGTGTGGGTGAGTTGGTCACTGAGTTGGTGCAGCAACGAATCTTTACTGATTCAGTGTTTCGCTCTGTTTCGGTGATTGTATACTATCGTTGAGATTCGTTAGTTTTTCGAATCTTCTATCGACTCAGAGTCGAAAGGAGCCGAAAAGAGTTGAAAGGATGTTTCATTTAATTGGAGGGGTTTTTTCGAATCTTCTATCGACTCAGAGTCGAAAGGAGTCGAAAAGAGTTGAAAGGATGTTTCATTTAATTGAAGTTTTTTTTTCGAATCTTTGGTGTTTCATTTCTTGGTTGGTGGTCGGATTTTAAAGTTTTATCTGTCTGTGGGTGTGGAGTGGGTCGAACATCGTTTGCTTTTGGCGGGTGGCATAGGCGTTACTTCCTAAGGGCAAGAGGGGTCAATCTCCCCCCCGAAAAAAAAATTAAGAAAATCCCTCCTTCCAACTTGTCTGACTGATTTAATATTTGTTTAAAATTTAATGAAACATCCCTTTTCTACTTTTAACTTTAATATATATCCCCCTGCACCCACCCTCAAAAAAAAAAAAAAAAAAAAAAAAAAAAAAACGGAACGTTAAGTTTACATGGTGGCGGATTTTCATGTGAAGGGAAATAGAATGAAATAAAGTTAGGATTGTGCTTGTCACTTTTAATGAAGGATACAGGGGCGGTATTAAGCGCTCTCACAAAAGGACTTTGTAGTAAGCAAAATAACATTTCGCTTTATTGCAGCAGATTTCCTTGTTTTTTTTTACCTTGTTTTTCGTTTAAGGGGAATGATTTTATTTTCTTTCGTAATTCAGAGAAATACAAAATAGGGCCTAAAGCAGTGGCGTAGTTAGTGTTATTGACAGTGGCGTAGCCAGGATTTTATTTCGGGGTGGGCTGGGTATCAAATTTAAAGATAAAGTTCAATTGTAAGCTAAGTAAAGGGTCCCATTTTTTTGGGGGGGGCAGCAGCCCCTCAGTAGGACTGGGCCAAAAATCGACATATCGGTTTTATTTCAACATCAAATATCCGATATTCCCATTTTCATTTCAGTAAAATCTCGAATTCGATAAAGGGCAAAAATACAGGCCGGCCAGGGGCGTAGCCAGAATTTTTTTATGGGGGGTGGGGTTATGACTACTGCAACTCATATATATGTATACGTGTGTATGATAATGTAGTGAAGAATATACATTTTGTATGGCAAAAAATTCCTCATGGGGGGTTATGACCCCCCTAACCCCCCCCCCTTGGCTACGCCTCTGAGGCCGGCGATAAGAAAATCCTGAGATTAATACCAGCTTGTGATGCTTTTGCTACTGCTTTCTCTCGGAAAGCTTCTTCTTCTCTCATCGCAGAAAAAACAGCTCCATGGTTTATTAGTCTAATTACCATAATTAATTAACGTATATCTCGGAACCTATCCACCGGAGCGCGTTTTTATTGATTCTCGACCCCCCCTAGACTCAACACCCCACCGATACTTAAAATTTCGAATGCTTTGACACCAAACTTAACCTTTTAATCTTACAGGCCCAGGGGGTCATACGAAGCTCCCCTATATTTTCAATTTGGGCATTTTAAACACTAGCCTCCTCCGGCGGCAACTCCAAAGTCTGGAAACCATCCCAGAGCCAATTTCTACATGTTTGCAGTCCTTTTAAGCCTCAATCATGGTTAATTAGTCTAATTACCATAATTAATTAACGTATATCTCGGAAACTATCCATCGGAGCGCGTTTTTATTGATTCTCGACCCCCCTCTGGGACCCCCATCGATACATAAAATTTCGAATACTTTGACACCAAACTTAACCTTTTAATCTTACAGGCCCAGGGGTCATACGAAGCTCCCCTGTATTTTCATTTCGGGCAGTTTAAACACTAGTTTTACTGGAGCAAGGAGAGAGAGATGCTAACTGCCCGAGAACTCAGCGGAGAAGAAACCCGATGAATGGGTGAAGGGTGTTTAAATAGTACGGCTTTCGGCGCAGAGAGAGGGAAAATTTCTCTAGTTGTTTTATTGATTCAAGATTCGAATCACTGATTCGAATCATCGAAGTAGTGAGTGAGTCGAGATTCGAATCAGTAAAATGAGTCGAACCGCCCATCTCTACATAAGAGGATCGCCGGTTATCAAATTTCAAAGCGAAAATTAAGCTTTTAACTTTTAAAGGCAAGTGTTAAATGTCAATACTAATTTGTTCCTTAAAAACTCTCACCAAACTGTTTTATTCCTCTAGATTTATGTCCGAAATATAATAGCCACTGTAGTTTATCAGTAGTATGAATGAGTTGTATGAGGAATGGGAGGACCAGGGCCTGACTACCGCATTTATGACCCTAGGGCCCTCTAAATTTTGTGTCCCTCTATATAAAGCTGGTGCAATTTTTATGCCCCTACAAACAATTCTAAACTCATTTTTCAGGACTTAATCACTAATCCTAATAACTGGAGTAATCCTAATAACTAAATACAGTTATAGATGTGTGAACACATTCTTATATTATATGATATTCTTTTGCAATACTCACATTTTTATTTATAAATTTCAATTCTAGCTTTACTTTAATTATTACAGGCTTAGGACTATGTATAAGTAGAGTTATTGTGGCAACTAATATATATATATATATATATATATATTTTTTTTTTTTAATGTGCCAATGCATCATGTTTGTTAATATTTTTGCATTTTTCTAAGAACTGACATTATAAGTGGATAATGCGAATTTTGCATCCACACCCTTCTTGTATGTATTTTGCAGCAGTATAAGCTTACAGATTAAGAAGATAGATAGGCAGAAGAATGCACAGACAAACGTACTCGAAAGAATAAAAATGTTTCAATTTTGTTGAAAACATACATGGAAAGTGGATTTAATTGTTGAAGCAAAATTCAGGGAAGACAAAAAGAAGCGATTGTATAATTTTTTAATTATATCCAATACATCTTTAATTCGCAAAATGCTGCTGCCCTTAGCCCTTATATAATAGCCTTAGCCCCAATAATCGCTGCCCTTAGCCCTTTAACGCGCGGTGTCCTCGCTGTGGAGACACAACTCTGACATTTTGACTGTTTAGATTCATGAAGAATACATTTGATTTCAATGAAATACTTAATGAGGACGTCTAAATAGATTGCCCAATGTCGAAAAAGTGCAGCCGTTGCAATTGCACGATTTAGCTACCAGCAAGATGACGATCGATCGAATCGCCATCTTGCTGGTAAATCGTGCGATGGCAACGGCTGAACTTTTTGACTTTGGGAAATGCTTGCGCTTCAAAGGCTTAACCGTTTAAGTTTCAAAATTCAGCGAAAAAAGTTTTTTTTTATTGACTTACATATTATTGGCATACATGTGATTTTCATTCCATTGACATACATGCATTTTACAACAGAATCATCCAAGCCACTTGGCGACAATCCAGAAATTGTTGGTCGTCTTAAGGGGCTTCGCAGCAGACAACTCGCCACATCACACCATCCTTCAACGACGTCCAGCTGAGCTTCAGTAGAGTAACCCTTTATCTGTGTTCTCCAGGGCCCACGAACCCCCATCCCCTCCAGGGCCTCTTCGAGCGCTGTAACGGCAGAGAACCCATCATTTCCAGCACTCCTCCAGCCCCAGCCGCCTGCTACCGGACTGGATCCGAATTCTCCGTCACAGCCAACACTCTCCTGAATAAGGAGGGGGGGGGGGACTATGGAAAAGGAATTCCCGTCCCTCGCATAGCTCCCCAAACCCTTCACCATGTCACGAGACCGCCGCAGTCGGGTTCCATCTAGGGAATGCAATCCCGATCCCGCGGAATCCCGCACAAATATTTGCGGGACTAGTCCAGCGGGATTACGATCCTAATCCCGCGGGATTGCTACTGAGAAATAAATTATTTTTTATTAAAATTTCACGCCGCTTTCCCAATCAATAGACCGAAAATTTTTGAATAGTCATGTCTCTTATCTAACAATAAACGAATCAGTAATTAAAAATTTTTATTTAAAGTTTTATTTTTTTTAATTATCTTCTAATAAGAGTCCGGATCAAACATCTAAAACTAAACATCGTAATCTAAATTTTTCGCAAACTTCCCAGTCCCAAATGAACTGAAATATTTCATACTAATTTATCTCTTAGCGAACAGTCAAGAATTAATTATAAAAGTTTTCATTATAGTTTTTAATTCACACGTTTTATTATTTTACTAAAGTGAAATCTAGACCAAGAAATGATTCATTGGATTGGTTCGATTTTGTACGTTCTTTTTTCAGCAACTAAGAAAAGTAAGTATGTGAATATATTTATAAATTGTATTTTTCTGTAAATTCCTGATTTTTAGCAACTAACATAAGACATTAAGACATAACTTAGTATATCATTCTGAAAATCATGATTATAATTTTCATAATTTTGTAAGTTATTGTATAAATTATCTCATAAGATTAATTATTATTATTAAAATTAGCTTCATAGTGCTTAAAATCTTACTTTTTTAATTACTTTTCTCTGTTGAAATGAAGCCCTAGCTAAATGAAATGTCGATCCCGCGGGATCAATAAATCTCAATCCCGAAATCCCGCAAGACGAAAAAGAGTGCGGAATTGCATACTCTAGTTCCATCCCTGGAACGTGCACCCGCCAGGAATCGAGCCCGGAACCTTGGGGAGTCCGGTATTTTAACCAGCTGGCCACCGGGGGCCACTATAACATGTGGAACGGACCTATAAATGAACGGACCTATAAATGGTTTTTTGTATTGTTGAAAACAACGAGGTGTGGTCCCTAATCCAAAAGTGTGATAGTTTCCTTTGTTGCTTTTGTTTGGAACCTGTGCACTGTACAACATAGCAAAAATTGAGTAATTGTATTACGGTGACCACGTTCTGCATTTTGACATAGACGGTTAATTTTAAAAAGTAAAAGGGAAAAAGTGTACTATCACAAAATGCCGTGTCAAGACAAGACAAGACAAATTTGGCTGTGTGGAGTGCTTAGTACCAAAGGATATTATTATAATCCAGTTATTATTACAATTTCTGCATGTGTGGCCTTGGCACAGGCATTTGTGTGGCCATGTTACCATGTTATTATCAGGGCCTGGGGGGAGGACAAAATCATTTCATAGTGCACGTTAAACAATTATAATTTGACACTTACCAGTAAGAGCCGCAGTTCAGTCTCAAACCACTATTAATTTTCGTTTTTCAAGAAACTAGCTGCCAAGGCAGCCAGCTTCGCCGCCCCATGCCTTACTGTTCTTTATACTCAATGCAGTGCTGACTCAATTTCTGAACTCATTTCAATGAAAATCATCATTCTTTCTTTTAACTGTATTTGTAATTCACTTTATTTAGGTTAGGGTCGCTACACATCCTAAAAGCAGGTGTTGAAACAGCCAATGGCTAAAAAGTGCTTTAGCCCAATGCATCGTGGCATATTTTAGATGGGTGATTAAGGGGCCAAGAATTGTAAATTCGATATTTTAAAGCCCTGAAAAAGTCCGAAAGCTCTTGCATTTTTGTGTATCCATTATTGTTATTTTATAATCTAGCTACTGCGTGACATACGCTTGCTGAAATGGACGTCATTGAACTGTCCATTTGAATTTTTGTACATGCGGTATTGTTATTGCAATAATGTTTACATCTAGCTCTTGCCGTTCGCATCGAAGAAATATCATCGTTTTTGGTACCGCATACGTTAGCGTATTGTATAAGTAGATATACTTGCTCCATTTGACGTTATTGAACTGTTAATTTGGATTTTTGTACATGAGTTATTGTTATTGCAGTAATGATTACATCAAGCTGTTGCCGTTTGCAGCGGGGAAATATCGCCCATTTTGGTACCGCATACGTTAGCGTATTATATAAGTAGAGAAGATGTGTAGCAATGAAAAACTAATGACGTAAAAACCAAAGCTGCCATACTTATCAAATTTATATCAAACGTGTCGCTATAAGCAAATGTAGTTGGTCGCATGGGCGTAACTTACTAAGGGCAAGAAGGGGCAATTGTCCCACTAAAATTCAAAAAAGTTTAGATATAACCTATTTGAAAATATTTTCTTCAATAGGAAATATTTTGCCCTTTCCCACTGCTACATGCCAGTTTACACCAATGATTGGACGTCTGGACGAAATAACGTATTTTAACGTAATAAGCAAGTTGTCATATGATCTCTATAGCCAAGACAAAAGCCAGAAATAAGGTATGAGATTGACTTTATAAAAACTAAGCAAAGAATTATAAAACTCGTTAAGCAGATATAATCTCAATCATATTATTAATCTTTTAATAAAAAATGTCATAGTCCTAAAATATATTTTTTTCAGTTTCTTTATTGTTTATCAATCAGAAATAACGGATGGAAAAAAGGGGCTGAGAACATTTTTTTTTTAAATGGATAAAGGGTCGCAATTTTTAAAAAAGGGTTGGGAACCACTAATTTAAGGGGTTAATACTGCAAAAAGGTACAGAGTCGTTTAAGCAGTTGATTGTCCTAATATTAGTTGTGTTGATCACTGAGTCACTGACTATTTCGGTTCAACTATTTCAAAATTAAACTTTTGCTGCCATTGCTCCAAAAAGATTAAAAGTTTAAGCACGAAAAACGTAATGAAATCGTCATTGTATGATCGGCTTGAAAATTTTCATAATTATCTAAAAGAAAATATAGAAAACAACCTGCTCTAAATTAAAAATCGGAAAATTCACCTTTTCCCTAATTTTCAAGTGATGTCTCGTATTTTCCAGCTACTTTCTATATTTAATAGCTAAAAAGTTAATCAATTGCCTGACAGAATTATGTATAGCTAGTGGTATTGACGTCATATGGATGTCGCGGTTATTAGGCTTTGAAAAAGCGATGATTGCGATTCCCATTAGTTAGAAACAGTCTTTCGAGATTACCCAGTTTAACTTTTTTTTACGCAAATAAAATAATTTCCTCCGCATACGCGTTGATAAAGATGGGCTGCTTCCAGCAAACGAAATCTTTCGAATGCGAAAAGTTTCCGCGTGTTTTCAGAAGTGCATGCGATTCCTATTTCGGCATAAAATAAAAACGGAATATGAAGTTATTTATTTCAAATGGACATAGATTAAATATATTGAGTGCAGTGTTGAGGGGGGTGGGAATTCAGGGATCCTGCCCCAGAAAGATACTCTATTTTATTGTTGAACCACTTCTACTTTATTCCGTACGTAAATCATTACGGTGATTCACATTTTTACTAGGGGCTAGGTGGTGTAGGTGCAGGCAATGGCCCCTCGCTATTTATAGGTATGGGCGCCGATGAGCTGATGTTAAATGTTGCTATCAACATTCCATAAGACAGAAGACTGCCAAGCGCCACAAGGATCAGACTTTTGTCGACAGCGACAGAATTGAAGACTTGAAAGCCTCCAATATCCTCTATCATTGCCGAGACAACAGCCAAGCTTCTAAAGTTGGAGACATTGTTCACCAATTTTCGAGCCGTGGCTTTGACGCCGGCAGCGGCGTTTATGACGCGAGATCCGAACACGCATATACACGCAAAATGAAGAAAGGTAATCAGCGTGTAAGAAATTCGCAATATTGTGTTGTACACATGCAAATCGACCGTCGGCAAAAACAAAATCGAATACGCGTTTCGGAACACTAAAAGGAGTTCGAGAGAAGACGATGTCCAGAGATGCAGGTGCAAAGAGCTGTTGGCGCTCGAAATGGCGTCGGTTATTTCGCAGTGCACTTCGAAGAAGGGCTCCAGTTGTTGTTCGTGCGTGACGTGCCGTAGCCTTCTGCTGAACGCCGTCATCGATTCTGCCAGAACAAAACACACGGAGCAAAAATAAGCAGTGACAGCTGTTTGCGTAAAAGCGGTGGTGTATAACACAGTGGATACACCTTTTACTAGAATTGCGAAGGGATGTGGTTTTGATCCAAAAATGCCATTCTTTAAAAGTGGTATACGCTGATAGAAAGTATATGCGAAGTAAAAATACGTGAATATATCATTCACCAAAAGAAAGAAAACCAGCTTTAGTCTGAACCTCCTCACTAATGTACCATCATCGGATCCCATTTTATCATAAATTTTATCCAACTTCAAGTAAAAGCGATTCAGCTCTTTCCTACTGGCGTAGAGTAAAATGCGGGTTAAAAGATTGACAGCAATTATAGTCATGAAAACCAACGTGTCTCTCCAGTTCTTCTGACCTCTGATGGATGATTCGGGATTCATAAACAAAACCATGTTGCTATCAATTATAATCGCAAAGAAAAGGGACACTAACGTCATTATTAAATGTCTCCTTGTGAAGCTGAAGCCTTGATGGAATCCTATCCCACGGGACCAAAAGTATATATTTACTACTGAGAACAAACCTCGAACACATTTCTTGCTGGTTTCATTGTTGCTAGAAGTGAAGATTTGACTAACTTGCGTTTTTCTTTCGAACAGAAAATATTTTCTTCTTTTTGCAATCATGACAAATTTAAAGTGACTTTATTACTGTGCTTTGTCAGTTTTAAATCATTTAGTTTAGAAGCTCTATTTCTAGGCCAACGCTGTTTTTATGCTTTGGCACGATACCTTTCCGATACAGCCTGCTAACCCTAAAAGATAGCCGATATCGGACCTTTGATTGTTCAAAACCCGTTTTCTTTTATTAGTTCAGCTTAGTTTGCCGGTTCCGTACGGACATCGCTCCAATGATCGGCTGCCGATGAGCTGCCGATGCTGAAACGTTACAGCCGGTATTGGTCCGTCATTTACCAATTAGGGCTGTGTTTGCTGGGATCGGCTTCAGTTTGAATTTTTAATTAAAAAAAAATGCTGCTCATTTTTTGTTGTTTAAACAAACAAACAAACAAAATCTGAATTCAAGCGACTGCTGAATTTCCTTTTATGCAATCCTGTTCTTTAATTGGACATAATACTGATTTTTGTTTTAACAAAAGGAGCATTTGAGAAACGGCTGTTTAAGTATATTTGACATGAATTATGCTTTTCAAGAGACAATTATATTCCTCAAATGTATCACGAATCAATCGAAATTATTTATTTTTTTAACATGAGCATGCCTCTTTTTAGAAATGATCTTTTCTAATTGTCTCAAAATCCAGTTTTAAAACAGAAAAGAAGTATTTAAGTTACAGAGAATAAAGAATTAGTATAATCTCAAATGATGATTTTTTAATTTCTTTTTCTAATACTCCTTGGAACCCTTTACCTTAGTGCTTTTCTATGCATCCGCTGTATCTTTTACTTACTAAATACTTCCGACATTTATCAAAGGTCATTTCTTGTCACTTTTCAAATCAGAGAGCAATTCATGAACGGATTTAGAAAGTTGGAAAACTCTTCAGAAGAATATTTCTAAAACAGATGAACTGTTGATATTGTTTTTCTTCCGGCTCCAGATAAAAGCAAACAATTGCTGATGATGAGTTGATAGCGTTGTTGTGGGATATCTGAGATTTTACAGGTTTATACACTCGCTCGGCAGCTGTGTTTCTCGTAAGATGTCTCAGCTTGATCATGTTTAAAGTAAGGTGAACTTTAGTTCCGACTGCTAAAAATGTAGATGCAGAAGACAATCTTTTTCTGGTCTTTGCCGTGAGGGCTTCAGGAGTCCAAACAAAAGGTGTGTGACAGCCGTCAGTTTCAGAGTTCATGTGACTAAACATTCCCTACATCGCTTGTACAGAATGAAGGTCACAATCTATTCAACTCGACATGAGTATTATTTCACCCCTTTGTTTTTGCAGAATTCTTTCATATATATGTTCTTCCTTCTACACGAAGCTTATTAATTAGATTGTTTGAAATGGAGCTCAAAAGTCTGATGTGTTCACTACTTATTGATATCCCTTCGTCCGAAATAAACACACCTGAAATAAGTTGTACAAACTTCTGCTGCTCCTATTACATTTAGGCGGTGCGTTTCCATTCACAAACTTCCCTTCTAGAGTAACCTCAACTTTCTTCCAAACCTGCTACGGGATATTGGTTTCATTTTATGCTACACAGAGATTTGTTTTAAAAAAATGAAAACAGAATAGGAACTAACTTTACACAAAAGGGAAAAAAACACTGAACATTATACTAAAGACATCGCATCCAATTATGATTAGGTGTTTGTTGCAGTTTAAAGGAACTGCTTTGCTATAGCAACGGGCAAGAAATATCTAATATCAAAATGTGCGTGACAAATTTGTTGAAAAGCCCATTAATGCATCAACTTGATTTGAAAGTACAAAAATCTGGAGTGACTCCACTCGACTTTCCGAGTAATGACGATTAAGATCATTACCAAACATTTAAATAAATTTAATCGATGAATAATTCAAACATATACACCAAATTGAAACTCAATAGAATGCGCCATTTAAACGCTAGCGCACTTTCAAGAATTTCTCCCCGTATGCCATAATGTAAAAGAAATCTTTGTCGTAGCCCTGTAGAAAAACTATATGTCCTATACACATCAAAATAAATACCGGTCGTACAACGGGGGCTTATAACATATGCTCATATACCCAAGTTAAGCTCAATCGAATGCACCGATCCGGGGCTATCGTGTTCACTCACATACACACACACACATACATACATCTCATAAAAATAGCACAAATGAATTCAGAAGACCTCAAAACGTGTCAATACACCAAAATCTCGAAGTCGAATTTTTTCATGATTACAATACTTTCCTTACATGGTACGGGTTCAGAAAGTAATAATAAATTTTCACCAGGCAGAGACACCAATTTATAATGGTACAAACATTTTTAATGATCTCAGTCCCTTTATGCAATACAGTTTGAAATTAAAAGAAACGTATGTACAATTGGTTTAAATTGTAGACTCGTGTTCCACTTAAGCATTCATTTCATTTTTATTTATTTATTTTAGTTTTTTACATTATTAGTAATATTTGCCCTACAAAGCTTATGCCAGAACCAACGCCAGTGGATGAACCAGTTTTCAAAAAAACGTACTTCACTAATGTACGGTTGCAAAAATATTTTAAAGCTGAGGCAGTAATAATTCGAATAATACAAAGTCTGCTTTTTTGTACCTGAACGCAAATTAAATAATTGCGTTCTGGTACAAAGAAGATACCTGATTAATAATAAAATAATTGCTTCAGTAACAAGTAATTGCTCCAGTGCTGAAGCAATAAAATAATTGCTTCAGAAAATTTCTTCAAACACTCTACCATAACACTAGTACACGAAATAATATTTTGATTGATTTGATTTTGTGGTTAGGGAAAAACTAAACGAGATCTTCGCAAAGGGACTTTTTTCAAGTGTTTTTCAAGACTTTTTCCAATGTTCCAAATTATTCGAGTGTAGTGTAATGTATTTCAATTTTTCAGTGCATAAATAGTAAATGCAATGTTCTAGGAAAGAAAAAATGAAGATGACAGGTAACAATGTTTGAAGATGGGTGAAGATTCCTAATGGTTGCCCTAGTGAACGGGTCAGATTTTGCGGATTCAGTAGTAAGGTAGCTGCACATACTAAAATTTCCTTTTTATGCACACTATTTTAGAAAACGAGTTCAATCACGAATACAGTATTAGAAAAACTATTTTTGGCTAGAGACATCACCAAGAATTCCATAACCTAACGGTACTTATTCCTATTTCAGTGATGAAAAAAATCCGATGACTTGTCAACAAAAATTGCTTGGTGATTGGTCTCACTTTGCAGAATGCATTTGTGCTTGTTCTAAACGTCACTAAAATTGTTTCTCAAATTTTCAAACACGCATTATCCTTCGGTCCCATTTTTGCTCGTATTGAATGTAGCGAAGAGTATGCCATAACTCAGAAGGTTGCCGAACGCAGACAATGAAATCCTTTTCGATGGCAATGGAATTGAGAATCTTAAATCCTTCAATACGTTTTTTCATTGAAAAGACAAGCGGCCAACTTCTTAGCGGAAAAGACTTTGCTGATAGCTTCTGAGCAGTGGCTTCGACTCCCGAAGCAGTGTTTATAACATAGGAACCAAATGTGCATAAGCATATAAACTGAAGAAAGTAAACCGAAGCCTCAACCAGGTGAGCAACGGCTACCGAAACTAAAATATCAGGGAGAAAAAGCACAGTATATACATATATATCTTAAAACACCAGAAAAAGTGTGCTGCAAACAAACAAGAAAAGACTCGGGTGTAGGATTTCGTTGGTGCTTGAAATCCCATCCGATATTTTGCAATGAGCATCAAACAAAAATTTCAAATCATTTCTGTTGCTGTGTTGGAGTCTTTTGTTAACTGCAGTCAACAATTCACTTATCAGGAAGCAGACAGAGCAAAAGTAGGCTGTAGTTAGCTAGGTAGCTAGGCTCAAAGTAGGTAGCTAGGCTCCATGGCAAAGGCTGATGAAGTACAATAATAAAGAAACACATAAACCAGGTATGGCAAAAGCAGGAGGTATAAATCCAAATAGACGGTACATTAGAGGAAAGTTGTTAACTGCTGCGTACAAAAAATAGATGGCATTCAATAATATAGTAAAGTCATTAGTTGGAAGCACGATGTTTAACGTAAACTTGAACTTCCTCACTGACGTTTCATTTTCACTAAGGACATTGTAAATTTTAGCCAATCTTTTAATTATGTTTCTAAGCTTTTTCCTCCTTGTGTAAATCAATATTCGGTTCAAAGAATTCAATAATAGAAGTGAGATATTGACTATTGCCTGTCTTCTGCTGATAATACTATTTTTCAGGGATATCAATTGCTCAATTGAATCGGGAATGAATTTCCCTTCGAATATGAAAGCTAACAAGAATGATACCGCAGTCGAAATCGTATATCTGTTCGTGCAACCCATGCCTTTTTCAAAGCCTATTTCATGAAACCACAAGTACCTGTTTCAAGCTTTATACAAGTCTTCAATAGCTTTTCCAGTAGTATCGCCTTTACTCTGATCAACAGCTTCAGTTTTACATGATTTTCACTTGAAGAAGACATTCTTTTATGATTGAGATTCATAATTAAAATTCAAAAAGCTTTCTGCACATGAAGTTACATTAGATAATTTATTAACTGCTTTATTCAAGGTTTGCATTGCGTTTTCTTACTCCATTTATAAAATAGGAGTGCAAACATCTTTATGTTGCATTGTGCAGTTGATTTGTTTTGAGAAAATATTTGTTTTGCCTTCTTAATTTTTTTGCATTCCAGAGTGAAAAAAAAATTGTCATGCAGTAAAATCCCACATTTGAGTATGCCCAACTGATTCAGAAGCTGGATTTAAATCATGAGTGAAATAAAAGATATTATTATACTTACTAGCTGAAGTACCCGTCGTCGACGGGTTAGTACGGAATGCAAATTTCGAAAAAGCAAGAACTTTCGTCAGCATTGTAGGAGTACACAGAATGGATGTAGTATGTTGCCAAAGTAAAGAAAGCGAAGTTATAATTTTTATGTATTGTTAAAATATTACAGGTTAGAGAGTCACTAAGTAATATCATTTCATTCGCTTTAGTCGTAATTATGTGATACGAATATTTACGCATACTGAAATAATTTTTGCAAAATCTAAAAATCTAATCAATATTTTTGAAAAATTGGAAGCCTAGAATTTAAGTTGAGTGACAACCTGTCATTCGCCAAATTTCGTTTCATTCCCTGCAGTCTTTATTTCGTGATGCTGGAACAAAATTTCAGCATTTTAAAACGATTTTCACAAAATCTCAAAATGTAATCAAAATATTTCTAAAATTCAACACCTATAAATTAAGATTATCAACTACCTATCATATTACCAAATTTCGTATTAGTCGTTATTACTTGATGCTTGAAGAAATATAAACGTATTTTGAGAGAATTTTCACAAAATCTCAAAATTTAATAAAAATGTTTAAAAAATTTGATACCTATCTATCTATATAAATAAAATTAGACTTTTGTCTGTACATTTCTTGGAATTCAAAAATTTTGCGATTTCTATCCGTTTCAAGCACCCGGGAATCCGATGCGACCCTCAAAAAAAAGTTTGTCCGTCTGTTCGTTCTGTCATTCTGTCCGTGACGCTTTTTTTTTTTGTTTAAGCATCACGTAAAAACGACTGAAGTGAATGGTATGAATTTGGTGTCATGATAGGTGGTCACTCAGCTTAAAACACAGGTATCGAATTTTTAAAAAATCTTGATTAGATTTTGAGATTTTGCGAAAATTGTTTCAAACTGCGTAAATTTGTGTTCGCACATCACGTAATATCTGCAAAGGTGAAAAAATTGTATTTGGTGAAATGATAGGCTGTCACTCACCTTAAACTATAAGCATCTAAAAAAAATCGATCAGATTTTGGGATTTTGCGAAAATCGTTTCAAACTGAGTGAATTTTTGTTCACGCATTACGTAATAACGACTAAAGCGAATGATACGAAATTTGGTAACATGATAGGTTGTTGCTCAACATAAAGTATAGGTGTCCATTTTTTTAAACATTTTTATTAGATTTTGAGATTTTGTGAAAATTCTCTCAAAATGCGATTATAGTTCTTCAAGCATCGCGTAGGACGACTAATACGAAATTTGGTGGTATGATAGGTAGTTGCTAATCTTAATTTATAGGTGTTGAATTTTTGAAATATTTTGATTGCATTTTGAGATTTTGCGAAAATCGTTTTAAAATGCTGAAAATTTGTTCCAGCATCACGAAATAAAGACTGCAGGGAATGAAACGAATTTGGGTGACATGATAGGTTGTCACTCAACTTAAATTCTAGGCTTTCAATTTTTCAAAAATGTTGATTAGATTTTGAGATTTTGCGAAAATTATTTCAATCTGCGTAAAAATTCGTTCGCGCATCACATAATTACGACTAAAGCGAATGAAATGATATTACTTAGTTACTCTCTAACCTGTAATATTTTGACAATACATGAAAATTATAACTTCGTTTAATTTACTTTTGGCAGTATACTACACCCATTCTGTGTACTCCTACAATGCTGACGAATAGTTCTTGCTTTTTGGAAATTTGCATTCAGTACTAACCCGTCAACGATGGGTAATTCAGCTAGTAGTTTATGTTGAGCAACCATCTATCATGTGACCAAATTTGATATCATTCGCTTTAGTCGTTATTACGTACTGTGTGAACAAAGATTCACTCAGTTTTAAACGATTTTCGCAAAATCTCGAAATCTGATCGATTTTTTTTTAATTAGATGCTTATAGTTTAAGGTGACTAACCCCTATCATTTCACCAAATATCATTTTTTCACCTTTGCAGCTATTACGGGATGTACGAACATAAATTTACGCAGTTTGAAACGATTTTCGCAAAACTCAAAATCTAATCAATATTTTTTTTTAATTGACGCCTATGTTTTAAGTTGAGTGACCACCTATCATGACACCAAATTTCATATCATTCGCTTCAGTCGTTTTTACGTGATGCTTGAACAAAAAAAGCGTCACGGACAGAACGACAGACAGACAAACTTTTTTTGAGGGTCGCACCGGATTTCCAGGTGCTTGAAACGGCTAGAAATCGCAAAATTTTTGAATTCCAAGAAATGTACAGTCAAAAGTCTAATTTTATTTATATAGATGTCAGCCCTTTTTTTATGTACTTGCAAGTATAGATAATGAAGAAAAATGCCTAGAATGTGCCTCTGTAACATATTAATGCAAATGTTTTTAACGCAAGAGAGTAATTTTTAACTGTTTCAAACAAGTGCACCTAGATATAATTTCTCATCTAAAAAATAACAAGTCTCCTTAGCTACTCCAAGTGCAAACGGTCGTAACATAAATAATGGATCACAGAGTCTTTTCGCGACTTTCCTAATCATTTCCATGACAACTGGCGACTGTAAATAAATGTTACAAATAATATGCTTTCATGGTTAGCAATAATACATTGAGAAGTATAATTTTTCGATATCGGGGTTTCAAATATTGAATTCTAAAGCACTTCAATTAAAGTTTGCGCCATTTTCTTTCACAATACATACTAAAAGTTTTGAAAAAGGATGAGATGCACGCTTTGTTATGACTAACACGATACAGTATAACGATATATTTATTGAAATCTGAAACTCAGACATTGAAAAATATAATATATTTTGGAAATATTGATGTTACTAACGGAAAATACTTCAAAGTATCAAATAAAAAATATTACAAAATAGAGAGAGAGAGATTAATGCAAATTGTGCATCGTTGAAATTCCAAAAACGTTATCGATTTCAAGCTTTAGTCGACGTCTACCCGAATCTTACAAATTATGTATTTTTGAGTACACAAATAAGATATTCGACTGCTATAATTTTTAGATCGTTGTTTCAATTGCACTGCAACTAGGTGTTAGGGTAGATGCACAAGTAACTGACACTTTACCAGGTTATTTATAAGAATAACCTTTTATTTCAGAAATTTTATGATACGGTGTTATTTAGTATCAATTTAGACATTTATCTTCAATTTTATGCAACATTTTCTTTTATCTCCAGGGGCTATAAGTACCAAAATTTGAGATTTTAAACACCGTGCTAAAAAATTTCTGATTTTCAGTAGTTGTTTTGATTCTAAAATTAAGATGAGTTAATTTTCAACATGTTTTCATTTAAAGCGTAATTAATTTTAGAAATTAATTTAAATTGTGTATCAGGTATTATACAAAGACAAATATTTTTCAATTTTAGGATCACTATTATCAGAAAAAGATTAAAAAGCAATTAATGTACTTTAAAAATGCACTGAGTAGAAACATTTTATGCATAAAAAGATTTTATTTGCTATATTACTTTACTACCATCTCCAATACAGATCGTTCGACACGTTTACTAGACTTACCATAACGAACGTCCCAGTTTAATCCGGGACGACTAGTTGGGATCGTCCCGGTTTCAAATACAGATCCCAGTTTGGTAATTTGTCCTGGTTTGTTGTTGACCGACAAAATATTAACACATCCGTTTGGCAAGTTGTCACAAGGTAAAAACATTTTTTTTTATTGTTTCAAAAATTGAAGTTGGGGCTCAAAGACTACCCAAACTGACTACACTAGAAAACAGGTTAATTATTAAAATAATTAATCAATATACGAAAATTATACACCTGGTATGAATTGCTCTTAGAAGTATCAATTATATTCATAACTGTTATATCCGAAAACCGTTCGCATGTGCTTTTGCTTCTAAGAACAATACATACCAGGTTTTCCTAGAACTTCTTGTTTAAGCTTGGAGGGAAGCCTATTTTCTCTTCAGCATAGTTAGGAGGCGTTAGGAACCATAATTACACAGGAAGGCATGGGCGGAAATCGATAGGTGGCGCTGTACGCGAGTTCTCATTGTCGGCACATGTGGCTTCCTCATTGGCAAAGCTGACAATTTTTACGCTTCTTTCTGAAGATTATCTACCACTTAATTTTTTTTGTAATTTGACGTTTAAATGAATCCAAATTTTTAATGTAAAATAAAACTGCTTGAAAGTTGCGGTAGATAGTTTTCCGAAAGTGTCAACTATCGATTTCTATCCATGCTTTCCTTCGTAATTATGGTTTCTACGGATGTTGCATACCTCCTCTCCAAGTCTGTACAGGAAGTTCCGGGAAACTTGGTAGATGTACCTCATCCGAAACAATGCACTTAGACACAAAATGTTTTGTAAATGATACAATTACAATACATTTTGTGTCTGCCAGGAGCTTCCTCATCTTTCGTGCTCATTTCCTCGACGATGAAAACACACTTGGTCCTAAAACCCGAATCCTGCCGTACAAACTTTATATACCGCATGCATTTAGTATCGCATGTTATATCCTGCTGTGTGGTCTGTATCGCATGTAGTATCCTGCCGTGTAGTCTGTATCGCATGTAGTATCCTGCCGTATGGTCTGTATCGCATGTAGAATCCTGCCGTGTGGTCTGTATCGCATGTAGAATCCTGCCGTGTAGTCTGTATCGCATGTGGTATCTTGCCGAGCGATCGCATGCCGGATTCTGTTGTACGTGCGGTATGTAACACAGTACAACCTACTGCCTAATTGTGAACAAATACTGAAACTATCATTACAAGTAGTTAATTTTTTATGTATATCCTGTTTTTAATTGATTAAACATTGTAATATGTTTTTTTATTAAATAGGTTCACAAGGGGTAAAATTTTGCTATATTTAAATTTACTGAACTACACATCTAAAATGATATAACATATTTAAACTTTTCTGGGAAATATTTTACATTGGACTGTCTGAGAGTTGGTAAAACTTTGTTGTTGTTGTTGTTATTGTTCTTTATAAACATTAAAACTTTTTAATCATCATTTTTTCTGCTTACTTTTATGATTATTTTACCGTATTTTGTGAGATAAAATTTTATATGAATAAGATCAACTTTAAAGTAGAGTGCATTTTGACTTCGTTAAATACTCTTTGAATAAACTGTAATTATTTGTTTAAAAAAGTAACAAATGTGACCAACTGTTGAAAATAGTTATCGATAAAGACAACTGCTGCAATAGTGAGAAAAAGTAAGAAAAAGTGACTCGGGATGAGCCCTATAATACTTTACTAAACAATTTCATACAGAATTTTAATTTGTCAACCAAAAGGGCGCAAAAAATGAAAATGGAATGAAGAAACATTATTTATTCAAGCTATTGCTATTCAATAACTAATAAGATGTTATTATAGATATAAAAAAACATCTAAAATGACAAAAATGTTATTAGAATACAAATACTAGATCACTGTAACACTACCTAGTATTTGTAACACTATGAGCATTTTACACCCACTTTATTCAAACTTCTCTAAAATAAAAATTAAAATGAATATAATTTAACTTGATGCAGAAATATATTCTTTGAGAATGATGTAGCCTCTGTATCATCAAAATTTCTAGAGCTTTGAAATGCAAAAATGCTGCAGCAAATTTTTATGCTCCATACAGTGTCTAAGAAGCTGTATGATTCAAACTTAAAATTTCTCATGTATCAATGAGTAACCGCCAAAATTTGTTAAATGAAAAAAAATTACAATTATTGTTAAACTGATATCGTTCTTTTAACAATTGATGCAATTTTTTACTATTTAACACGAGTAAAATTACAGAGTCTAAACGATTCAGAATGTATAATGTATGAGCCAATGAGTTTTTCCTTTTGGCGTGAAGTGTTTTGAAGCCTTCTGGGGCGCAACTGCAGCTGCAAAAAATTTTGCAAGTGTCAAACTCCCACCCATCTGCAGACAGTCGGACACCCTGGCCAGTCCGGGCCTGAGCATCATTAACTTGTCCTTGGCCGGTTTTGCAACATGAGGCTTTATCTGGTGGGATATGAAGGATGTACTGTGCTATGAACCACTGGAAACCAGTGAAAAATTTAATTGTTGAGCGCTGTAAACAACAATTACTGCCAAATGAAGCACTGAATCGATCGTAAACGTCCATTTACTGGCAAAGGTTTGCGGCCCGTCAGATTTCTCCATTTCAATCCAAGGCATCATGTTGCGAAACCGGTCAAGGACTGTTAGTTAAGTTTGGCTGGAAAGTTCTGAAACAACCGGCGTATAACCTTGACACAGCCACTTCGGACTGTCATGTATTTCGGTCGATGAATAATACCTTGTCTTCTGTACACTTCCCCACAGTGGACGAAGTCCGAAAATCTATTGATGACTGCATTGCATCAAAAGATGTATACTTCTACGCGGCTGGCATCCTTGCACTATGCCTAACTGATGATGGAAAGTGCTGGAAAGTAATATAGGTTGCTTTGACAAATAACGGTATAATTAGAAGTTCTAAATTGCTTGTTGATTTCTTTCATGCGTGCTTTAAGGCATTACTAGACCCTAACCATAAATCCAAGCATTGATTACAAATCCAATGAGAACCACCATTAAGGATATTTTCACTGTAACTTCTTTTTGCACGGCTCTAATACAAAAAGTATCCCATGTCCATCTAGAGCGGGCTTCTTTAATATATACCAGACAAATATTTTTGTTAGTTCCAATGTTTATATTCAAAACATTCAAAATAGACTCCGTTACCTTTTTATTATAACGTTAAAATACGTATATAAATAATCCTCGCTCTAAAATCACGCGAAAAAAATCATTGCAGTATATATTTTTTATCATCCATTCGCATATGGTCCAGTATAAAATAAATAAATGAATAACGAATACCAGTCCAAAGAGTGTAGAATACTGAACGCAGTTCAGAAATTGGTAGTTTACTCTTCAGATGTTCAAAATACCTCTTACCATTTTATCATCATAATATCTATAGAACTATGCTTGAATGCATTCAAGAAAGAATACATTGAATAGTATAAGAAAAAATTCTGAAACGGCCATTGCAGTTTTATGGAAAGCATAATGTATAAACGGAAAACAAAACTAAGATACTAACTAAAATAACGCTTGTCAAGAAAGTCGATATTAAAAAATCCACTGGAGCATAGTGACAGAATGGTTTAGAACTCGTTATAATACCTTATAAATATTGAATCAGTTTGACACAGAGAGTAAAAAGAATACAAAAGTAAATAATAAAATTGATTTTTTCAAGGAAATCATTTCATAAATGATTGGGAGAGTTTTTCCCAAATACACTGAATACTCCATGCATATTAAATTTTTTATTTTTTACTAAAGTACTTATAATAAAGGTGGTAGAATACTTCGTTGTTAAATTTTTTTAAGTTGCTCGAGTCGGATAGCATTTAGCGAAAATTATTGATAAATATTTAACAAAGTTTCATATATGGAGTTATCACGCGATTTTTTGAACAATGCAAAATGGGTATTACAATAAGATTGCTTCGAAAACGCAAATATCCATATATACGTATGTATAAAAAAAATTACATTTTATTTATTTTTTATTCAAAACTCACATTTACTAAACTGCAACATATGTGTAAGTGGTATGAGTTCGTTAGAATGTTCCCTTAAAAACCTCTGTGTGGCAGTATCGTTTTCATACGAATCTGATATTTGAAATGCATCTTTGGGATGTTACTTTCAATGATACCTCTCTTTGTAAAAATCGGAAAGATTAACTGCAAACGACGATTAACGATTGGACAAGATATTCAATACATTAGACTCATAATATACCACTGTAGATGAATCTTTTAATGAGACTCAACAACACGGAGTATGTGTTACACGATATTATAATAGTCCATACATTTTCAATCCATTAATACTGTTCCACTACGTTTAATAATTGTACTGTATATTATGCACAGAATATACTAACGTATACAGTGGTTTGGAGAAAGTAAATAGCAAGTTTCTTCAGAGTTCTTGTTAGACAATATTGTGTAATATCTTATGTGTTTTTCTATCCTCCAATTCTCTTTATACTCCAATAATAATTGTACTCTGTATTATTCACAGAACATGCTTAAGTATATAAGTGATTTAGTAAAAGTCAATAGCATGTTTCTTTCGAGTTCATGTCACACAATATTATGTATAAATATGTATGTATATCTTACGTGTTTTCTATTATCCAATATTGTTCCGCCAAGATTAATAATTGTAGTCTTATTATGCACAGAATATACTAACGTATACCAGTGATTTATTGAAAGTCAGTAACATGTTTCTTTAGAATTAGTAAAAGACAAATATAATCTATCATGTGTTTTCTATATGCAATAATGCTATGGAGCAAGTCGAAATAATTTTATTAATGGTTTCTGACTCTATATAAGTAATTAAAAAAGTTACAGTCTTAGTATTTTCTCTTGGATGGTTAAATGTAGATATCCTTTCATAACTCAATTAACTCAAACATGAAAGAATTTATGATAATGTATGCATTAAGCACTTTAATGTGTACATTATAGGCATACTTATTAAGAAAAACTCGATTCATCAATAGTTCAAAGCAACATAAGCTTTCATAAAGGTAGCATCTTACGAACAGCATTTCTTCTTGAATAATAAAAACACACCTTTTTACTATAAATCAGTTCATACAGAATCCGTTAAGTAATTTAGGAAAATATCTATTAAAGATCACAAGCATATACTCAATGTACATGGAGCAAGAAAGACTTAGTAATTATATTTAGTAATTGTTTTAAATAGCCTTCTATATGCATAAAAAATTATTTCACTAAATATATCGTCTTGAGTATTCATGCAAGCATGTATACTAAATTTTATCTCAACAAAAAGTTTGATATAATTTAGAACAGGGGTGCAAGTAGGACCCAAACACTAAGTGTCACCCACAAAAATTTGGTGGCACCAAACTTTTATCTTTCAAAGTCGCGGAAACAAAAGCAATTTTTTAGTCGCATGCACCGATTTTTTGGTCGCACCGTGCGACAACTTATTTTAATTCATGATTTAAGTGCATAAATAAAGCTTATAAATGTTGTTTCACGTGCACGAATCAAGTAAAACACATTTTATATCTGCTTTCCACTACTGAACACGTAACTATGTCGTCACATTGAGGGCGTTTTTTCTTGAATATATTTTCTATAATATACATCTATAATCAATCTTACTTATTTCATTCTAATTTATTGAAATCGCATACAAAAAAAAAGCGTGAAGAAATTTATAATTCAAATCAAACTTTTAATACGTGTTCATTTTAAAATCGTGAAGGCGTTTCCATGATTCCGGTAAAGATAAAACGAAGAAAAATTTCCCCATCCGAAAACGTACCCTATGGGTGTTTTCGTTTGATGAAGAGAAAAAACATCACAGAACGCACTAGATACCTATACTCAGTATTTAACGCTTATCTGTGGTTGCACGGAATAGGTTTCGAAAAAGGGATTAGCTGTACAAAAAAGTACGCCACCGTGACAGCAGCTTCCTTTCTCTTGGCGATTTTGTTCGAAGGTAACTTCTTTGTCGTGTTGGTTGGCATACTGTCAGCGCTAAAAGACGAGGAAACTGACAGGAAGGAACAGCTATTTTTATGTGTAACCATGTTTTTTAATTTGGTGAATCGGATTTTATTTTACGTCAGACGAAAAAAATTCAAGAACTTTTTGCAGAAGCTGGCTAAAATTCACGTGGTCCTGGAAGAAGATGGAATGGCATTGAAGACGTTCAAAATAAAGTTAGTCTTGTTTCTTTTGGCTAATGACCTAATCTTATGTAGTTTCGTGATATGTTATATTCACCAGTTTTTCCCCCGGCCTCCTGAAGAATATCATCTTCTGCAAATTATTCCCCATCCTTTTGCCATTCCAAGCCAGTACATAGCGATGGTCGTGGACAATCTGTCTTATACCAATCTAATTTTGCCAGCCTATTTTTCTATTGTCTGCATCCTGTTGAAACAATCCCTCTGTGCGTTCAAAAACAAACTCCTGTGCAGCAAGGACGAAGATCTAGATCGTCTCTTTGGCATTCACTGTGATATATCGAACACCATCTCGGAAATAAACAGCTTCCTAAGTCCGCATCTGCTTTCTACTTTCCCCTTTATGCTTGTCACGCTGTTCTGGAATGCTTACTGCGTTTTATTTGTCACGAGTATTGAATCGGAATTGGACGTACTTATCTACGCTTTAGTGTTATGCAACTTTCTTCAGTTTATGTTTCTCTGCCTGTGTGGTTCGTACGTCACAAACGCGTCAGCTGATGTCGCGTCCACAGCCCAGAAGTTGACGGTGGAGATTCACCGGCTGACAAGCCTGCATGTCATGTCGACAATGAAGAGAGAAGTTGAAGGACTGAAAGTTCTCAACTACATCGTTATTGACGGAAGCCTCGTTCTCCCAGCAGTTGGTAGTCTTCTGACTTACGGCATACTCATAGCAACATTTAGCACGAGTAAAGTTAATACAGAAGGACAGTAACGTTCCAACAGCGAGGGTCATCCAGAAATTCCAATAGCACAGAGACCTGTGAATATGACTTGATCTAGATGGTCAAATAACAATCTTCAGTAACGTCACAATGGAATTGCAAAGAGTGGAAAACGCGCTTTCGTTCGACATTGTGAGTAGACTCACAAACAGTCTGCCACGATGACGTCGGAGTAAAATCTATAGATGCGCCAAAAACTACTCGGACAAAGTTCGTGCATCTTAAAACAAAAGTTTATTTTCATTTGTGTGCATTTCTTTTTGTCCACCACTTTAAAATATTTCATAATATATCTCCTAGTTTACATACTCTTTTTTATACACTTTAGAATGTCAAACAAAAGATTTGCTATTTCAGAGTTGTTTAAGCAAGGAAAACCATAAAGTGAAATCACGCTTTTGTTTAACGTGTCTATTCAAACTGTGTCTGATGTAATCTGCTATTTCAAAGAGATTGGTAAGGGTGGACGACGTCCAGGAAGTAGACAAAAACGTACGGTAAATACTTCTAAGAATCGTAAGGCCATCAAAAAGCGAGTTCAACGAAATCGGAGACCAAGGGTTCCCGTGTAAAAATCGCCCATGACATGGGAGTAAGTGACCGAATAGCAAAACAGACCTTGGACTAAAGCCTTGCCAGTTCCAAAAGTTCAGCTTCTCTCTGAACAAAAAATCATACGGCTCCAAAGATACCGAAAACTTTTGAGATGGGCCGCAGGTTAGCGATGGTAGAGATTCCTTTTCAGTGATGAGAAACTCTTTAACATCCAACAACTTCATAACTCCCAGAACAATGGACATTTTGTTCGTGACGTCACTGGCGGTATTTGAAGCGCCACGTGCGACTGCTCATGAAGGTGGTTAGTTTTGGTTTCAGCTTCTTTGGATCTTGGAGATTGTTGAACACTTCTGGACGTTATTATTATTGCAAAAGAAGCTAGGATATTAATCGTTAAAAAATAATAACTTTTTTATAAATTAATTTTCTTTTCACTGTGCGATTTTGTCTAAAACATTATTAATCATTCAACACTGAAAATAACTAAAAATATCGTATTTTAAAAGGTGTAGGAAGTTTTCTAGGAATATTAGCATTATTTCAAACACAGAAAGCTTAAAATTAACCTTATGAAGTCCTATTTATACAGTGTTCGCATAATTGTAATAATTTTAAGACATAAATATTCTTTTTATTAACGAAGTTTTGGAGCGAAATGCAATATTATCTTCTTCTGAACCTTTCATTTATATATTGAAAAGGTAATAACTCAGCTCGAGTGGATAACTCATCTCTAAGATGAACGCTCAATGCATTCCAATAGAATCTGGCTGGCGTAAATACCGCCAGCAACCGAATTTTAGCCTCGAACTCAGAGACCATGCAAAAGTTCCATAGGATCTGGTTTGTACACGCTCCAAGCACCTCATCAGTTGTTGAATATAGCAATTATCCGAAATCGGTCATCGTCTGGGCGGACATCTCTTGTCCTTGTAGATAAGAGAGTTAAAATAAATCAAAAAGCGTACCAGAGAGACATTCTAGAATCTGTTGTACTTACATGAGCCGAAAAGCGCTTCAGCAATGTAAACTGGACGTTTCAACAAGACTCCATACCAGTTCACAAATCCAAAAAGACACAAGAGTGGTTCAAGGAACCTTTTCCGGGAATGATATCATCTGCAGAATGGTTACCCTATTCACCAGTTCTCAATCCCATGTATGAATTATGTATTCATTTTTGAAAACATTGTTTCAGTTACAGAGAACTCTGCTAAATTCTCGTGTTCGTTGTTCTAAAGTCCAGTGTATGTAGAAAATTCTAGTGAAAAGTCCACTTGTCAGGATGGAACACAAATTTTATTGCTTCTAGAACTTTGTCGAACAATTTGCTGTACAAAATTCCCAAGTAGTAACGGCCAGTAACTTGCTTATAACACTCCGCTGAAGCTCCTACTGAATCTTTCACAGATTCTGTAGTTCACACACAAAATGAAACACTTCCACAAGCTAGAATTCAGTGGAAATACTCGAGGAAAATCATAAACAGTTTTTCAATGAAGAATTAATTCACACACAGCATTCATAAGCAAGCTTCTAAAAACAAGCCAAATATCGTTTCTATAAGCGCCAATGCAGAGCCTTGAGCTCTCACGGACATCTGTTTCTCATGGCAGAAAACTAAAACTAAACTGGGTCAACGCCCTGCGCTTTTTATAGATTACGCTGAGAACCCGAGAAGGTTCCAGACAAAACCATTTCCGGAATCACCTAGATCAAACTGGAAATTTTATTGCGTTATAGAAAAGTAATTGGGTAATATTAGGCTATTGCGTTATACTAATGCTGGAAAACAAATATTACTGGTCCCATTAGCACAATCGCTCCAAATGTATAAAATGTCGCCAAGCTTGACGAAATATTTGCGCAAAAAATAAGTCCCCAAAAGTGGAGTCAACTAAGCTGTAGCACCAATATTTCTCGAGATTTCGAGAAAACCTTATCTTCGCCAATGGGGACACACTAAACTCCGTATCTCGCGTTCTAGTTAACCGATTTTGATGCAGCAAATGCAAAATTTAATTATTTGATGCATAGAATACTAATTTTAGACTAGTTTAATCCCTAGAGCAGCTGGTTGTACTCAAAATTCGTTACAATATTAAGAATCTTAAATGAATATGTAACACTCAAAATTTAAACAAATGTTATCGGTTCCAGAGATTAGACGAACAATTTTCAATACACAATTGACAGAAATTAACAAGCGGAAATTTGTTTCTCATCAGTCAGCTGTACGTGCAGTCTTTCTCAGATTCTGTAATTCATATACAGTAAACTTCTTTCACAGTCTAAAAACTCAGTGGAAATTCTCGAGCAGAGCTCTCATCTGCTTCTCGGTATAAAACAACGAAGAATTCACAAGCAGCCTTCAAAAACAGACTGCCAGAACCAGCGAGAAACCGTCACTTATAAGACCCCAAGCTCACAACTTACGTATTCACAGCGATCAAGACTCACAACTGAACTGAACTTGTGAAGTGAGCTGCCCTTTTACACTTTTCGCAAATGCTTCGCGAACATTCCACATAATTCTTTCGGTAGTACTTTCCACAAGTATCCAGTTATTTGATTGCGTAATAGTAATGCTATTGCATAATAATAATGCAGGGAAACAAACATTAAAGGTCCATTAATGATATTGCGTCAAATGGAGAAATATAGCCAAACTTGGCGTCATAAGTCTCCAAAAATTAAATCAGGTAAGCGATATCGCCTATATTTCTAGAAAAATCGCGAAATCGAACGTTAAGCATTGGGGAAACCTAAAAGTGCCTGTCTGGGGTTCTAATTCACTAATTTTTTGCAACAAAATGCAAAAGTAAATATTTGATGCGCAGAATACGAATTTTAGCCTAAATTTTACCCTGAAGAGGAGGTCACCCCAAAAATTCGTAACAATAGATTATATGCACTCATTTTTAATTCATGCAAGAATTTATAATGAATATATTCTTATTAAATATACCAATTTTTGAACACGTTAATTAAAATTCATGAATAACCATCATCTTATGCGTAAGCACAGTTTTATATTTATTTGTTTGTTTTGTATAATACTTATTTCGTTTTGTTACAGTCGTTATTTACATTCAAAACGCTTATGGGTCGCACAATGATCATAGAATGTTATCATAGCTACTAGGCACAGGGCCAATGTGCCACCCTAACTGTTCGAAAGTATTGATACTAAAACTTGCTTTCAAGATCTAAAGAAATTTCGAGATTTTCACTCTTAAGGCTGTTTAACCTGTAGAGCGAAAATCACCACGGGTCGCGGGAGGAAATCTGTAAAAAACGGTTCGTTTGGAGGTTTAAAGGTATATGTCGCGCCATCTTTATTCGTTTAATGGAAACAATTAGTATATAGAATCTCTAAAAGTCTCTGAAAAGCTTTAGATATAAGATTAACACTCTAAAACTGAAATATAAAATGGACTTTTCTTGGTGTAAAATATTGCAATAGGGTGATTCTAAAAACGTGGGTACAAACATATATCCTAACTTAAAGTTATCTTAGAAAAAAAAAATTAGATCCTATAACTGAAATTTTTTCTCAGCGAATATTTAGTTCTGCTCAGAAACAAGAACTAGTATCATTTGTCACAAAAGTTTGTTGTAAATATCCTTAAATTAAAGCAGTTTAGATACAAATGGTTAATTTTGGGCATCTCTTAAGTTAACTGATTTCTCTGCAACACCAAGAAAAAAAATTCTACCAGAATACTGACTGAATACAATAAAATGATGATTTGTTATTTCGGTCAAGCTATGGAAGTAGCATGCTTAAATATTGAAGAGTTACATTAAGAATCACAAAATGTGTTCTTCCCAGTTCTGTTTGTCAAAAAGTAACGATCGAAACAACGCTATTTGGAAGCTTAAATAAGTAATATGTAAATATCTCAACTCATTTATCAGCCATAAAATAAATTTTTCAACGTTTAAAGGCATTTTTTTAAAGTTTTCGTGCATTTTCTTTGCTGTAAAAATGTGCATATAAATCACGATGTCCAAAGCGCCTAATGATCGAAACATCGATTTCTTTAATGTTTAATTTATTGTCACAGAGTTGCCAGTGTCCTTAAAATTTAAGATAATCATTAATTGCAATCTTTTTTCTTGAAATCAATAGTTTTTATTCGTGAAATAGTGTGTACTTAGTTGAAATAATGCTTAACATCATTAATAAGCATGTCAAACACTCGTGTACGGTCGAAACAAAATGGTGGCATCTTCGATCTTTACGAATTTTCGGACATGATTATTCAAAAACTACGATTTATAAGCAGTATTAGAACCTCACTACTTTATAAATTCACATTCAATGTTTGTAAGAGTTTATTTTATTCGGAATATTTTTTTTCCCTCAGAAAATGTACTAAGAAAATTATGTGACGAATTCAAATTGCTTAACGAACGAAATACTAATAAATTTTTAAATAAATTTGTGAACAAGGCGTAATATCATTTTTATTTAGAATCCTTAGTGGTAAAAACCAAAAATTTTAATGTTTTTTAATTAAATAATGACAGTTTTATTTTTTAAAAGTGCATTAACAAATGCTGTATATTTTGTAGGGTTTCATCATTTAAAACTTAATTTATAATTTAGATGGCCTTGTAAATTGCTTTTAAATAGCAATAAATTAATTTCTGTTTGTTTTTCACCCTCTTAATTTATATCTTATTTCTTTAAAAGAAGATAAGTTCGATATTTCTATTAATGAGTCAATGTGAGATCAAAAACATTTGTTAAATGCATATGACATGTATAATTGAAAATAAATATGTTCCTTATAACACTATTTTCTAAATATGACTCACGAAAACCAACTTAAAGACATAAACAACGAAACTGGTTGAAATGCAATTAAACTGTAGAAATTCATTGAATTCGAGTTTGAAATAGCATCTTTATTTATTTATTTTTAAATTAAATTACTCTTATAAACTTAAATATTACTAAATTGTGGATCTTAATCTGCCACTCTCCTCCAGTAAAATCCCGTTACTGACTCTAATTAAGCAAATTAGATTAATTAATTCAGATTTTAATACAATACGTTCCCATAATGTAAAAGCTGCATTCTAGTTACTTCCAGAGATGCCTGGTCTCCCGCTTTTTCCTGGAGATTTCCCACCACTAATTTTTGCTTACAAACTTATGCTTAAAATAAGTCCAAATATTTAATCCAAAATAAAACTGTCAAAAAATTGTGGTGGAAAATCTCCCGGAAAAAGCGGGAGACTTGGCATTTCGGCTAACATGCTGTAAATTTGAAAAAGAAAGCTGCACACGAAATTACAAATTTTCCACATTAAAAACATTAATTTCATCAACTTGTATAAATAATGAAACAATGTGAAAAATATGTATACAACTTAGAAAACGTAAATTTAGATAGAAAAAAAGCTACTTGCATATACGATATTTTCTCTATAAACAATATTTGCAGTTTTTTTTTTAGCTGCGAAATTCTCTATTAAAAGGTTTTTCTATCGCTATCCTCTATTAAAATGTCTTACGTCTTTCGGAACCACGGATTCGGAGTGCAAGTACACATGTGGAGCAAAGCCGTAGCCAAGGCGGAGTTTGGGGTTTCAAACCCCCCCCCCCCCCCGAGTTTTTTTTTTTTTTTTTTTTTTACAAAATGACGTTAATGAAGGCTCTATGTAAGAAATCCTGCCTTTCGGTGTAGGCTTATTTATCTCGCCGTAAGAATGGGGGTCAGCAGTGACCACCTGCTGGCTAAGTATTTCCTGCGTTCCAAATAAACCAGGCGAAAAGGGAGACCGCCATTTTCACCCACACACGAAACGGACTTAGGGAAAATATTCTTCTTCCCGTTCCTCGCTCGTTGCCGGGCTTTCAATTGAAATAGAAAATTTGGCATCAAAAGATGTATATTTCTACGCGGCTGGCATCCTTGCACTAGGCCTAACCGATGAAAGTGCTAGAAAGTAATATAGGTTACTTTGCCGAATAAAGATATACAGATATAAAGTAATTAAAAAACTTTGTAAAAAACACACATAAGAAGTAACTTTTACTTCTTATGTGTGTTTTTTACAAAGTTTTTTAATTACTTTATCGTTTAACACCAGTATTTTGAGTGTTTTTTCAGATATACAGATATAATTAGAAGTTCTAAATTGCTTGTTCATTTCTTTGACGCGCGCTTTAAGACATTACTAGATACTAACAACAAATCCAAGCATTGATTGCAAACCCAAAGAGAGCCACCATTAGGGATATTTTCACTGTAACTTCTTTTTCAAGGCTCCAATACAAAAAGTATCCCATGTCCATCTTGAGCCAGTTTCTTTAATGTGCTAAACAAATATTTTTGGTAGTTCCAATGTTTATACTTAATACATTCAAAATAAACTCCGTTACCTTTTTATTATAACGTTAAATTACGGATATAAATAATGCTCGCTCTAAAATCACGCGAAAAAATCATTGCTGTATATATTTTTAATTTTCCATTTGCATGTGGTCCAGTATAAAATAAATAAATGAATAACGAATAACAGTCCAAACAGTGTAGAATACTGAACGCATTTCATAAATTGGTAGTTTACACTTCAGATGTTCAAAATACTTCTTACTATTTTATCATCATAATATCTATAGCACTATACATTTATACATTCAAGAAAGAATACATTGAATAATATAGGAAAAATTCTAAAACGGCCATTGCTGTTTTACGGAAAGCATAATATATAAACGGAAAACAAAACTGAGATAATAACTAAAGTAACGCTTGTCAAGAAAGTCGATATTAAAAAATACACGTTGAACATAGTGAGAGAATGGTTTAGAATTCTTTATAATACCCTATAAATATTGAATCAGTTTGACACAGAGAGTAAAAAGAACACAAAGGCAAATAATAAAATTTTTTTTTTTTCAAAGAAATCATTCGATAAATGCACTGCGAGAATTTTTCCCAAATACACTGAATACTCCATGCATATTAAATTTATTTTTTACTGAAGTACTTGTAAAGGTGATAGAATACTATGTTGTTACATTTTTTAAGTTGCTTGAATCGGATAGCATTTAGCGGAGAATTGTCGATAAATATTTAACACATACGGTCGAGTGTTTATATATGGGATAAAATTATCACGCGATTTTTTGCACAATGCAAAATGGATATTACAACAAGATTGCTTCGAAAAAGTAAATATGCATATATACGTATGTATAAAAAAATTAAATTTTATTTATTCATTTATTTTTTATTCAAGAATCACATTTACTAAACTGCGACACATGTGTAAGTGGTGTGAGATCGTTAGATTGTTCCCTTAAAAACCTCTGTGTGGCAGTATCGTTTTTATACGAATCTGATATTTGAAATGCATCTTTGGAACGTCAATGATCCCTCTCATTGTAAACGTTGGAAAGATTAACTACAAACGACGAATAAAGTTTGGACTAGCTAGACCCATAATATACCAGTGTATATGAATCTTTTAATGAGACTCAACAGTACCGAGTTCGTGTTAGACAATATTATAATATTCCATGTATTTTCAATCCATTAATACTTATTGCACTACGTTTAATAATTATTACTGTATATTATGCACAGAATACACTAACGTATAAAGTGGTTTGGTGAAAGTCAATAGCATGTTTCTTCAGAGTTCATGTTAGACAATATTGTGTAATATCTTATGTGTTTTTCTATCCTTACTCTTCCGCGATGTTTAATAATTGTAATCTGTATTATGCACAGAATATACTGAAATATATAAGTGATTTAGCGAAAGTCAGTAGCATGTTTCTAAGAATTAGTATAACACAATTATAATCTATCATGTGTTTTCTATATGCAATAATATGAAGCAAGTCGAAATAATTTTATTAGTGGTTTCCGACTCTATATAATTATAAAAGAGTAAACGTATCAATATCAATTGTTTGAATGTGTATTTACGAACCGGAAAAAGATCTATTCATTCAAGATTTTATAAATAATTTAAACCAAGTTACAGTCCTAGTATTTTCTCTTGGATGGTTAAATGCAGCTATTCTTTCATAACTCACTTAACTCAAAATAAGCATGAAAGAGTTTATGATAATGTATGCATTAAGCACTTTAATGTGTACATTTAGGGCATACTAATTAAGAAAAACTCGATTCATCAATAGTTCAAAGCAATATAATCATTCATAAAGATAGCATCGTACGAACATTATTTCTTCTTGAATAATAAAAAGATATCTTTTTACTAAAAATCAGTTCATACAGAATGCGTTAAGTAAATTTAGGAAAATATCTATTAAAGATCACAAGCATATACTCAATGTACATGGAGCAAGAGAAACTTCTTTAGTAATTGTTTTAAATAGCCTACTATATGCATAAAAAATTATTTCACTAAATATATCGTCCTGAGTATTCATGCAAGCATGTATCTATATTTTATCGCTCCAAAAAGTTTGATATAATTTAGAGCAGGGAAGCAAGTAGGATCCGAACACTAAGTGGCACTCAAAAATTTAGTGGCACCAAACATTTCTTATCTTTCAAAATCGCGGAAACAAATGCAACTTTTAGTCACACGCACCGATTTTTTGGTCGCACCGTGCGACTGCGCGACCCCTTATTTTAATACATGATTTAGAGTGTATATATAACGCTTATAAATGCTGTTTCACGTGCAAGAATCGAGTAAAACTCATTTAATCTCTGTTTTCCATTACGTATCCGTTAAGTATGTCGTCACATTGAGGGGCGCTTTTTCTTGAATATATTTTCTATAATATACATTTATCATCAATCTTACTTATTTCATTCTAATTTATTTCAATCGCACAAAAAAAAAGCTTCAAGAAATTTATAATTCGCATCAAGCTTTTAATACGTGTTCATTTTAAAATTGTGAAGGCGTTTCCATGATTCCTGTGAAGATAAAACCAAGAAAAATTTCCCCTTTCGAAAAAGCACCCTATGAGTGTTTTCTTTTGATGAAGAGAGAAAACATCACAGAACGTACTAGATACCTATACTCAGTATTTAACGCTTATCTATGGTTGCACGGAATAGGTTTCGAAAAGGGGATTAGCTGTACAAAAAAGTACGCCACCGTGACAGCAGCTTCCTTTCTCTTGGCAGTTTTGTTCGAAGGCAACTTCTTTGTCGTCTTATATGGCGTACTGTCAACGCCAAAAGACGGCGACACTGACAGGAAGCAACAGCTATTTTTATGTGTAACCATGTTTTTTAATTTGGTGAATCGAATTTTACTTTACGTCAGACGAAAAAAATTCAAGAACTTTTTGCAGAAGCTGGTTAAAATTCACGTGGTCCTGGAAGAAGAGGGAATGGCATTGAAGACGTTCAAAATAAAGTTAGTCTTGTTTCTTTTGGCGAATGACCTAGTCTTATATAGTTTCGTGATATGTTACATTTACCAGATTTTCCCCCGCCTTCCTGAAGAATATCGTCTTCTGCAAGTTTTCCCCCCTCCTTTTGCTATTCCAAGCCACTGCGTAGTGATGGTCGTGGACAATATGTCTTACATCAATCTAGCGGTGCCAGCCTATTTTTCTATTGTCTGCATCCTGTTGAAAAAATCGCTCTGTGCGTTCAAAAACAAACTCCTGTGCAGCAAGGACGAAGATCTAGATCGTCTCTTCGGCATTCACTGTGATATATCGAACACCATCTCGGAAATAAACAGCTTCCTAAGTCCGCATCTGCTGTCGACTTTTCCCCTTATGCTTGTCACGCTGTTCTGGAATGCTTACAACGTTTTATTTGTCTCGAGTATTGAATCGGGATTGGACGTATTTGTCGACGTTTTAGTGTTTTGCAACTTTCTTCAGTTTACGTTTCTCTGCCTGTGTGGTTCGTACGTCACAAACGCGTCAGCCGATGTCGCGTCCACAGCCCAGAAGTTGCCGGTGGAGATTCACCGGCTGACAAGCCTGCACGTCATGTCGACAATGAAGAGAGGAATTGAAGGACTGAAAGTTTTCGACTACATCGTTGTTGACGGAAGCCTCATTCTCCCAGCACTCGGTAGTCTTCTGGCTTACGGCATACTCATAGCAACATTCAGCACGAGCAAAGATGCTACAGAAGGACAGTAACGTTCCAACTGCGAGGGTCATTCAGAAATTCTAATAGCACAGTGACCTGAATATGACTTCATCTAGGTTGTCAAATGACCTTCTGCGTTAACGTCACAATGGAATTACAAAGAGTGGAAAGGGGCTTTCGTTCAACATTGTGAGTAGACTCACAAACGGTCTGACACCATGACGTCGCAGTAAAATCGTAACCCAATATACAGGATGCGGTAAAAACTACTCGGACAAACTTCGTGCATCTTAAAACAAAAGTTTCTTTTTCATTTATGTGCATTTCTTTTTGTCCAACACTTTAAAATATTTCAAATTGTATCTCTTAGTTTACATATTGTTTTATTATGCATTTTAGAATGTCAAGCAAAGGATTTGCTATTTTAGAGTTGTTTAAGCAAGGAAAACCATAGTGTGAAACCGTTCGTTTGCCTATGCAACCTGTGTCTGGTGCAATCTGCCGTTTCAAAGAGATTGGTAATGGTGGACAACGTCCAGAAAGTAGACAAAAACGTACAGTGAATACTTCTAAGAATCGTAAGGCCATCAAAAAGCGAGTTCAACGAAATCCGAGCCCTAGGGTTTCCGTGTAAAAGATCGCCCATGACATGGGAGTAAGTGACCGAATAGCAAAACAGAGCTTGAACTGAAGCCTTGCCAGTTCCAAAAAGTTCAGCTTTGCTCCAAAAGTTTCAGCTCTGAAGAAAAAATCGTGCGGCTCCAAAGATATACCGAAAACTTTTGAGATGAGTCGCAGGTCAGCGATGGGAGAGATTCCTTTTCAATGATGAGAAGCTCTTTAACATCCAACAAGTTCCTAACTCCCAGAGCAATGGACATTTTGTACGTGATGTCACTGGCGGTATTTGATGCGCCACGTACGACTGCTCATCAAGGTGGTTAGTTTTGGTTTCAGCTTCGTTGGATCTTGGAGATGTTGAACACTTCTGGACGTTATTATTATTGCAAAAGAAGCTAAAATATTAATCGTTAACCAATAATAACTTTTTCATGAAATAACTTCTTTTCATTGATTTGTGAGATCTTGTCTGCAGTATTATTAACCATTAAACACTGAAAATAACTAAAAACATCGTACTTTAAAAGGTGTGGGAAGTTTTCAATGAATATTAGTATCATTTCAAACACAAAAAACTTAAAATTAACCTTATGAAGTCCTATTTATACAGTGCTCGCAATAATGTAATAATTTTATAACGTTAATGTTCTTTTTATTAATGAAGTCTTAGAGCAAAATGCGCTATTACCTTCTTCTGAACTTTTCATTTAAATATTGGAAAGCTAATAGCTCATTCGAGTGGTTTATGAGAAGAAAAAGTTATTATAAAATAGGCACTCAATGCATTCCAATAGAGGCTGGCTGGCAACAGACTAATTTTAGCCTCAAACTCAGGGACCATGCAAAATTTCCATAGGATTTGGTTTGGACACGCTCCAAGCACCTCGTCAGTTGTTGAATATCGCCATTATCCGAAGTCGGTCATGGTCTGGGGCGGAATTTGCGCAAGTGGCAAAATATCGCTTGTTCTTGTGGATAAGGAAGTTAAAATAATTTTTTAAAAATGTACCAGCGGGACATTATAGAATCTGTTGTACTTACGTGGGCCAAAAAGCGCTTCAGCAATGTAAACGACGTTTCTACAAGACTCCGTACCAGTTCACGTCCAAAAAGACACTAGAGTGGTGCAAGGCGCATTTTCCGGACATCATCTGCAGAATGGTAGCCCTACTCGCCAGTTCTCAATCCCATGTATGAATTGTGAATTCATTTTTGAAAACATATTGTTGCAGTTGCAGGGAACTCTGCTAAATTCGTTGTTCTAAAGTCCAGTTTATGTAAAGAGTTCTACTAAAAAGTCCACTTGTCAGGGTGGAACACAAATTTTATTGCTTCTTGAACTTCGTCGAACAATTTGCTGTACAAAATTCACAAGCACTAACGGCTAGTAACTTGCTTACAAGAATCCGCTTTGTGCAGTAAGCTTTCAGGGATATTGTATTTTACACACAAAATAAAACACTCCCACAAGCTAAAATTCGGTGGAAATACTCGAGGAAAATCATAAACAGTTCCTCAGTGAAGAATTAACACACAGTATTCAAAAATAAGCTTTTAAAAACAAGCAAAATATCATTTCTATAAGCACTGTTTCAGAGCCTTAAGCTCTCACGGACATCTGTTTCTCATGGCAGCAAATTAAAACTGAACTGTCGCAACGCGCTGCGCTTTTTATAGATTACGCTGAGAACCCGAGAAGGTTCCAGACAAAACCATTTCCGGAATCACCTAGATCAAACTGGAATTTTTATTGCGTAATAGAAAAGTAATTGAGTAATATTAGGCTATTGCGTAATACTAAAGCAGGAAAACAAATATTTCAGGCCCCATTAGCAGAATTGCTCCAAATGTTCTAAATGTCGCCAAGCTTGGAGAAATATTGCCAAAATTTGCGCCTAAAATAAGTCCCCAAAAGTGGAGTTAACTAAGCTGTAGCACCAATATTTCTCGAGATTTCTAGAAAACCTTATGTTCACCAATGGGGACGCACAAAACTCCATATCTCGCGTTCTTATTTAACCGATTTTGATGCAACAAATGCAAAATTTAATTATTTGATGCTTAGAATACTGATTTTAGACTAGTTTAATCCGTAGAATAGCTGCCTGCAACCAAAATTTGTTACAATATGAAGAATCTTAAATGAATATGTTACACTCAAAATTTAAACAAATGTTATCAGTTCCGGAGATTAAACGAACAATTTTCAATACACAATTCACAGAAATTAACAAGCAGTAACTAGTTTCCCATCAGTCAACTGAACGTACAGTCTTTCTCAGATTCTGTAATTCATATACAGTAAACTTCTTCCAGTCTAAAAACGCAGAGGAAATTCTTGAGCAGAACTCTCATCTGCTTCTCAGTATAAAACAATGAAGAATTCACAAGCAGCCTTCAAAAACAGGCTGTCAGAATCAGCGAGAGTGGTTTTCTCCGAAACTTAGCGTAAATACGGGTTAGGACCCCTTAGAAAGACCCCCCACGGAGGGCACCCCACCCTTCGACCTAGAGCCCTCTCGGAGCTAATCGGTCGTAACCCCACAAACAAACAAACAGAATCAGTGAGAAACCGTCACTTATAAGACCGCAAACTCACAGCTAACGTATTCACAGAGATCAAGACTCAAAACTGAACTGAAATTGAGAAGTGAGCTGCCCTTTTACACTTTTCGCACATGCTTCGCGAACATTCCACATAATTCTTTCGGTAGTACTTTCCACAAGTCTCCAAATCTTTGATTGCGTAATAGTAATGCCATTGCATAATAATAGTGCAGGGAAGCAAACATTAAAGATCCATTAATGATATTGCGTCAAATGGAGAAATATAGCCAAACTTGGCGTCATAAGTCTCCAAAACTGAAGTCAGCTAAGTGATATCGCCGATATTTCTAGAAAAATCGCCAAATCGAAAGTTAAGCAATGGGGAAGCCTAAAACTGCCTGTCTGGGGTTCTAGTTTACTAATTTTTGTGCAACAAAATGCAAAAGTAAATATTCGATTCGCAGAATACGAATTTTAGCCTAAATTTTACCCCTGAGGAGGAGGTCGACCCAAAAATCCGTAACAATAGATTATATGTACTTAGTACATGCAAGAATTTATAATGAGTACATTCTTATTAAATATACCAATTTTTGAACACTTAATTAAAATTCACGAATGACCATCATCTTATGCATAAGCACAGTTTTATATTTATTTGGTTGTTTTGTATAATACTTATTTCGTTTTGTTACTGTCTTTATTTACATTTAAAACGCTTATGGGTCGCACAGTGATCATAGAATGTTATCATAGCTACTAGGCACAGGGGCAATGTGCCTCCCTAACTGTCGGAATGTAATGATATTAAAACTTCTTTCAAGATCTGAAGAAATTTCGATATTTTCACTCTTAAGGTTTCTTAACCTGAAGAGAGAAAATCACCACGGGACTCGGGAGGATATCTGCAAAAACGGGTGGTTTGGAGGTTCAAAGGTACATGTCGCGCCATCTTTATTCGTTTAATGGAAACAATTAGTAGATGTAATCTGTAAAAGTCTCTAAAAAACTTTAGAAATAAAATTAACACTCTAAAACTGAAATATAAACTGGACATTTCTTGGTGTAAAATATTGTAATAGGGTGATTCTAAAAAGGTGGGTACAAACACATATCCTATATATATAACGTTATCTCAGAAAAAAAAAAAAATAGATCTTATAACTGAAATTTTTTCTCTGAGAATTTTTCGTTCTGCTCAGAAACAAGAACTGGTATCATTTGTCCCAAAGGTTTTGCTGTAAATATCCTTAAATTAAAGCAGTTTAGATACAAATGGTTAATTTTGGACATCTCTTACATTAACTTATTTCTCTGCAACACCAAGAAAAAAAATTCTACCGTCTTTTTCAGAGTTTCATAATCAAAATGTTGACTGAATACAATAAAATAATGATTTGTTATTTCGATGAACCTATGGCAGTAGCATGCTTAAAATATTGAAGAATTACAACAAGAATCAGATAATGTGTTCTTCCCAGCATAGGCGTAGAGTTATATGGGCCCGTGGGGCTCGAGCCCCCCCAATAAATTGTGAATAGTGGCTGAGCCCACCCAATAATTTACCACTAAATACAGAAAACTAATTATACTAACATAAAAAAAAGTATTTCGCGCCATTTACAAACGTTTAAAAAAAACCTTTACTTGTACTATTAAAAATTTTCTTCTTTTGATTTCAATCGTGATTTAGTATTCATTGTGACGCCACGTAACACACAATATTACTATAAGCTGCCCTCGCCTGGCTCTGGTTAATTAAAATCAGATTATTCAATGTAAAGTATGAAATGAAGAAAAGTTCAGATGTGTCTAAAATGCACTATCTCATCGAAAATGTTTTTTTTTTCTCCTTTGCTTCTTTTTTTAACTTATAACATGGTAGGAAGATACTAACATGGATACTTACCTTACAGAGGTGTAGAATTCTATGGATCCATAGAGCTCGAGCGCCTCCAATAATTTACACTTAAGTCATAGCTGCCAACAACTACGGATTATAATTAACCACTTTTTGTAAACAATATATTTTTTAATTATTCCTTTTCAAAATAGAAACCAGCTTGTGCGCGCAGCACAAAAATTTTGCTATATTTTAAGCCGAAAAATCATGTAGAAAAAGTGGTTAATTATATTCCTTAGTAGTTGGCAGCTATGAGTTCATATGTACGTGAATCCGTGGCGTAGCCAGAAATTTTTCTTGGGAGGGGGGTGGTTACGACTTCTGCAACTCACATATATGTATACGGGTGTATGATAAGGGAGTGAAGAATATACATTTTGTAATGCAAAAAATTCCTCACGGGGGTTTATGACCCCCTAACACCCCCCCCCCTTGGCTACGCCACTGACGTGAATATATGTGGTTGTAAGTCCCGGCCCCCCCAATAATTTTGAAAACTTTACGCTTATGCTTCCCAGTTCTGTTGTCAAAAAATAATGATCGAAACAACGCTATTTGGAAGCTTAAATAAGTAATATGTAAATATCTCAACTCATTTATCAGCCTTAAAAATAACTTTTTCAACGTTGTAAGGCATTTTTTATAAAGTTTTCGTGCATTTTCTCTCCTGTAAATGTGCATATAAACCACAATGTCCAAATCGCGTAATGATCGAAACATCAATTTCTTTAATGTTTAATTTATTGTCACAGAGTTGCCAGTGTCCTTAAAATTTAAGAAAATCTTAAATTACAATCTTCTTTCTTGAAATCAATAGTTTTTATTCCTAAAATAGTGTGTATTTGGTTGAAATAATGATTAACATCATTGATAAGCATGTCAAACACTTGTGTACGGTCGAAACAAAATGGTAGTAGCTTCGATCGTTACGAATTTTCGGACATGATTATTCAAAAAGTATGATTTATGAGGAGTAGTAGAACCTCACTACTTTATAAATTGACATTCAGTGTTTGTAAGGGTTTTATTTTATTAGGAATGTTTTTTTCCTCAGAAAATGTACTTAAGAAAATTATTTGACGAACTCAAATTGCGTAACGAACGAAATACTAATAAATTTTTAAATAAATTTGTGAACAAGACATAATATAATTTTTATTTAGAATTCTTACAAGGAAAATCCAAAAATTTATATGTTTTTTTTTTTAATTAAAGACATTTTTTTTAAATAAAGTGCATCAACAAATGCTGTATATTTTGTAGGGTTTCATCATTTAAAACTTAATTTATAATTTAGATGGGCATGTAAATTGCTTTTAAATAGCAATAAATTTGTTTCTGTTTTTCACTCTCTTAATTTATATCTTAACTGATTAAAAGAAACTAAGTTCAATATTTTTATTAATGAGTCAATGGGAGACCAAAAATATTTTTTCAAATGCACATAACATGTACAATTGTAATGAAATATGTTGCTTATAACACTTTTTTCTAAATATGGCTCACAAAAACCAACTTAAAGACAGAGTTCTAAAAAAGGAAAAGAAAAGAAATTTTTTTATACATTTGATTATAACAAAATGCAATTACATAAAACCTATTTAATGTATTTTTAGCCTCTGGCATTTTTTTAATGCACATATCTTTAAAATCCAATGTTCAAAATCAGTCACCAAAAGATCAGCTATGTCCAAAATCTGTAATCTACAGATCAAAGATGTCCGAAATCTGTAACCTACTGAGCAAAAGATGTCACAAATGTGTCACCTACAGATCTGATAATTAAATGTTTTAATTGGTAATTTTCCAGAACACTCGTTGTCTTTTTATGTTTTTATACTCTATTCTAGGCTTATATACTGTAATGTAAAAAAAAAGTGACAATCCAAAATTTGGAAAAATGGATTGTAGTTGACATTTGGTGACCCACTGTTTTAGAATCTCCTAATAAGTACTAGAGAGGAGCGCAAGTTGATTTTTTTAAATGAAATTCGGTTGAAACGCGATTTCAAGCTGATGAAATTCATCGAATTCCAGTCTGAAATAGCATCTTTATTTATTTATTTTTAAATTAAATTACTCGTATAAACTTAAATATTACTAAATTGTGGATCTTAACCTGCCACCGTCCTCCAGTAAAATCCCGTTACTGACTCTAATTAAACAAATTAGATTAATTAATTAAGATTTTAATACAATACTTTCCCGTAATGTAAAAGCTTCATTCTAGATACTTAACATGCTACGAAGAAAGCTACGCACAAAATTACAAATTTTCCACATTAAAAACATTAATTTCATCTACTTGTATAAATAATGAAACAATGTGAAAAATATGCATACAACTTAGAAAAAGTAAATTTAGATAGAAAAAAAAAAATACTTGCATACGATATTTCCTCTATAAATAATTTTTCTAGCTTTTTTTTTAGCAGGAAAATTCTTTAAAAAGGTTTTTCTATCTCTATCCTCTATTAAAAGGTCTTACGTCTTTCGGCACCACGGATTCCTCGTGCAAGTACACATGTGGAGCAAGGCCGTAGCCAAGGCGGAGTCTGGGGATTCAACTCCCCCTCCCCCCCTCCCCCCCCCTCCGATATTTGGATTTTTGTTACCAAAATGACGTTAATGAAAGCTCTATGTAAGAAATCCTGACTTTTTTTCTCGGCTATGCTACTGATGTGCAGCTTTCAGTTCTAGGGCAGGAAGTTTATATACTATTTGTCAACAGTTTTTTAGCCGCCCTGGGCGACTGTCCAATTTACCACACCCCTAAGCGCGGGTCTGCTCTGCTACCAGTACATTAACTCGAAATTTCCCCCCCTGTTTCACTCACAGATTTAGGGTCTTCCACTGTGTATTGCTCAGATATTTCTTCATGCTAATTTCAGACTATTTCATTTCATTTCACTGTTCTGTGAAATAATGAAAATTTGTCCAATGATATTACATGGGAAAACTTTTGAAGTATAATTATTTTAACAGAATGTGCTATCGACTCCCGTATTTCAGGGATTGCGGTGATTTACAGCACAACACTGAGTATGAACATGAGTTTAGGGGGTCTGTCCCTTCTTTGCTCGAAATTAAGCCCTGACTCATTTGTAAGGTAGTTATGCACCATCTTAGCCGTACTTTCCCCTGTGTGGCTACCAATCTCAAGGAAAGTTAGAAAACGTTCAATAGCGAGCCCATCATCTGGTTAAACAAGCCTCACAATAACAGTGAGCTGATCAATATGGGACCGGTCTGTGAACTGGAATTTAGAGATAAACTATAAATTACCCTGCAGTTTCCAGATCTTTTCAAATACCAAAAAAGTAATATATTTGAGGGGCCCAAGAAAGGGGGGTCCCTAAGCTATACCTTGTGTAGCTTATACGTAAGTCCTGCACTAAGTGTCTCCTTTGAAAATAAAAGCTGAGGGAAGAGGACATATAATTTCAATTTAAAAGTAGATTGACAGTCCCCATCGGCTACACACAACACTGCTAATCCTTTAAATATATATATAATCTTTTTAAATGATCATAAGCAAATTCAATTGAAAGCATTTTTGCAATTGCAGAATAAACAAAATACAACATGAAATGTCATTTTGTTACTTACGGCCATCACGTTTTAGACTATCCCCCTTTGTTTACCTTTGCATGCAATTTAAAATGGATCAAAATCAAGTCAATTAATCTAATAGTACGTCTAACCTTCTCAAAATTTCAGTTTAGAATTGAACTTATATTTTATTATGCTCACCCAAGCAGTTGAAGCTATGTGTTTGCAAATGAAATTTTCAAAAACCCAATGGGAGAAATAATGTTTCCTAAAATCAGCTTGTCTTGGCGATTCGGAGAGAGAGTTAATCGAGATCTATATAGATCTTTTACGTCCTTATCTCGATTGTTCTTAAGCACAAGATCATCTTTATTTCAAAGTATAATAATTTTACATCACACAATACTTGGATAAACACATCCATCCATCATCATCTGTTCCTGTTTTATTTCGAACATTTATTTTTTAGCTTGTGTGCTTGGAGGTTGAGGACCTGACCTACCCTAAGTCAATCACCTAAACGTGGGGTTCAATTCCTACTCATAGCCTGGTTACTTAAATTTCCTTTCTCTGCATTAGAAAAAACTTTCATTGTGTTGTCCACTTTACTTGACGAGGATTTGTAAACGGACTATTGAAACTCAGCACACGTCCGAAAATAAGGCTGGGAGGCTCTATTGACCATCATTGGGTGCATTCGTAAACGACAAACTCTTGAGAAATACGGCCATTGTAAACCAGTTTTATTGACGATTGCAGTTTTTAAACAAATAATAAAACTGGAATCTATCAATAAACTGGTTTATAATGAACATCAATAATGGCCGCATTCGTAAAACGCCAAACGAGTTGCACTCGTGCAACGAGTTTCTATCTATGGTGTTCGTAAAGGAAATTGAAAAAATTTGAACGAAAAAATTCATTTGAACAGAAAAAAGTCATTTGAAAAGTCAACTGAATGCATTCAGTTTAAAAACTATAGCGTTCGTACACAAAACTGAGTGCGAATAGTTTCAAACGAAGTAAACTGAAAGCGGATCAAGTTTGTTCCGTTGTTTAAAAGATACACTTGCTGCTGTTTTAAATGGCGTCCGTTGTTATGGAAAAGTATGTTGTTGTGAAAAGCATTTTACGTTTGCTAAAGCTGCAAATATTATTTTTTCGAGGAGGAAATTCATGCGTATGTTAGAAAATGATACTAAGGTACATAATTTTTCAAAGGTAATAATTTTCTTCTATTTTTCATTTTAGTAAATTTAAAAAAGCATGTTTTAGTTTTGAGATTGAAGTTGATTTAAACCGCTATTAGCGAAATTTGAACTTCTCTTGCTAAATACTTTTGAAAAAATGAAGTTTAAGTTGAAATTTATAAATTTTGATTTGTGCACTTCAATTATGGTCACTCTTTCATTTAAAAAATCCGGCTGATTTTATATTGAGTATGTACTAAAAACTTTCCTCAGCAAAATTAACGCATTCGAGAATTGTAAACAAATACGTCTCCTAGGCGACGAAACTAAATAAACTAAAGTTGTTCCTAAAATCAAAAGAAACTGATAACCACTGACAGCACTAAACACACGCATTCAGGTTTTCTTACGAAAACTCGTGCAACGAGTTTGTCGTTTACGAATGCAGCCAGAGTATGCATCCCAGCCTTAGTATTCCAGAAACAACTGCTACTTTTTTTATTGGTTTCAAAATCCGCTTATAAATCCTCGTGGAATAACGTGGAAAACGCAATAAGAGTTTTTATTAGCGCTGAGAAAGGAAATCAGCAATTCATAGGACAAACACAAGCAACCAGGAATGGGTGCCATGATTAGCTTCTTTATTTTCAGAATCGTTTTTTTTTTTTTTTTGTGATTTATTATGACTTTTTTTGTTTCTAATGGCGAGCATTAGCAACTTATAGACACTACTTGTTGCATTTGGGACACTTATCTTCGGATTTCTGTTCTTGGCTTCAAGAACCGCTTATAAATAATCGTATAGTAAAGTGGACGACACATTTAAAGTTTTTACTAGAACAAAGAAAGGAATTACTTTAAAGCTAGTGTATAAGTGGGAATCGAACCCGAGACCGTACACTTAGATGATTGGCGTGGATTAGGACAGACTCTTAACCTCCAAGTCACCAATCCCCCGCTCGTCGCTTTATTGTGGACGCTCGTCACTTAATAGGTGGACCAACGTTGCCTCCTATGAAGGGGCGGACGGAAGGACACCTGAGCCCGTGCCAGGAATTGAACCCTGACCCGTGGTGTGGTAGAATGGTTCTCTAGCCACTACACAATCAGGGTGGCATTATTACCAAACTCGTGTGCTTTGACTCCAAATCCAACTTTTCACAACCTCCGGGGATAATTTTTTGAAGGGCTGTCATGTTCATAGCATCTTCCAGTTTTTGGAGTTACCTGTAGTTGAAAAACAAAATTCCGACATTCGTTTGATGAACAACTGATAAATTGCACCGCTTTTGAATTTTGTGGCCTCTTTCCCAGACAGCACAGCAAACTTGCAGCAAGCTTGATTTATCAAGTCAATAAGCTTGAATTAAGCTTGAAAATTCCAAGCATGTAAGCTTGATGCAAGCTTGAATCAAGTGTTCTAGTTTACACTTGCCCAGCTTGCATTAAGCTTGACATTTCAAGCTTCATTTCAAGCTTAAAAAATTCCCCCCCCCCCCAAAAAAAAAAAAATTCTAAATACACGGGGCGCCCGCTGGCTAACGCGCCCCACATAATTTATTTTTCCACGCATTTTCCCCCTCTACGCTGGAATTTCAATTTAATTTATTCTGTTTCCATCGAGTGTTCGTGGCTGGAATAGAACCCGGGCCCAGGGGTGTAGTGGGGCCGGAACGCACCGGAACGACGTTCCGGTACTTTTTTGTGAGCCGGAACGGCGTTCCGGAACCCAAATAAGATAAGATAATTATTTTGCTGTTGTGGATCTTAGAAAGAAAAACTCTTTTATAGCCTGCTCCCACTAACAATATTCCTGTTCCAATTCTATGAATACCTTTATAGTTGAAATAATCCCAATGAACTGATAACTGAGTCTAGTCGATTAGAAATTCAATCCCCTGCCCTTTCTGCAGGGCCGCTTTTCCGCATAGGCACGCTAGGCACATGCCTAGGGCGCAAAAAAATGTAAGGCGTAAAAAGAGAAAAAATTAAAATTATTGCGAATTACTGTCCTATCCTTACGCCTGCCGGTTCCAGTCCGGGACACGGTGGATCCATAGGTGGTAGATAGTGGATGTGTTGCGGGATTACAGCTAATTATCTACATGAGGGATCTAGGCCTATGGGTAGGGTGCCCTCCGTGAGGGTCTTTCTAAGGGAGAGATTTTTCTTAGAAAGGGAGATTCTTAGATTCTCCCTTAGAAAGGGAGAGATTTTTCTAAGGGGTCCGGGTGCTTTCTAAGGGAAAATCTCTCCCAAACCAAAACTGCAGGAAGGGGTGCGTAACAATTTGAAGTGCCTAGGGTGACGGGGAGGTTAAAAACGGCCCTGCCTTTTCTAGTCTCTCTCTGAGTCTCAAGAAAATAAACATAACCACATAATGGATGCAAATAAGAAAATACATAGAACCACTAGATTCTCAGAATCAATGTCGATAACAAAAGGAACACAGATGTTAAACGTGGTGGTAGCATTGCAGGCAATGAAATTTGTGACTGTCCACCTGACCAGCCAGTGGCGGATCCAGGGTAAGGACTAAGAAGCTTCAGTCTCCCCAAGCGATTGTTAAAGGGTAACATTCTGCTTTATTAGACACTTTGGATAGGTAAAATGAACTTTTTAAAATAAATTATCTTCTCCCAAAAAAATTTACATTGCTTTACACTAAAATTTTACTTAACTGTTCACTTTGTTTGGGTCAATTAGGATTTTTTTCAAATTTTGTCAATTTCAAATTTTGTCAATCAAATTTTGTCATTTAGGATTTTATGTCAGTAACCAATATATAACAGACTATGGAGACCATTGTCTCATATATATTGGTTACTGACATAAAATCTGGTTTTTGGGATGAGTTGTTATAAACTTCCCCCCCCCTCCTCGCGCGGAGTCACGCGTTCCGGGGAAAAAAATTTTAGCACTACTACACTGCCCCGGCCCTTTGGCTTAGCAGTCGAGCACGCTATCCATTCAGCCACCGGAGCCTTGTGCAGCTATGACTATAGTTTGAAGTGACTTACCACGCTGTTTTCTCTCCAGATTGATAAGTGGGCGATGTGTTATTTGTTTCTTTCATTTTTCCATGGGATGCTTCAAAATTAAAATAATGTTATGTGTGATTTAGAGACCCTACTAATAGGGAAATAAACATAATATAAACTTAAGAGCAGCACACGTTTTAAAACTTTCAGTACCGCAACACTCATGAGCAATACTGCTGGCCAAAATCGAGACAAAGGACTGATTTTGAAATCAATTTCGTAGTATAATTGTATTTTATTTTGAAGAATTTCCATATTTTGAAATATAGAATGGGTTTACTTAACACAAATTTTGTGTTAAGTAATCTGAAATTAAAGAAACGGACAGTTAAACGTTACTTCGAAATGCTATATCACAGTTGCTAACATGTATGGAATACAAACACTTTAGTCATTTTTGTAAATATTTCTTAAAATAACAAATAATTGAAAAATTTTGCTATTTTTTAACGCTAAAAATTCTCTTTACAAATGTGGTTATTTTCCTACATATTGGTATGCTATATCGATATAGAGCATTTCGAAGAATTAAAAATAAGTTTAAATCTAATATATAAAATTCTCCTGTCCCAGTGTTAGTCACCTAACTCCTCCGAAACCACTCGACCAATTTTAATGAAATTTTCTATGCATATTCGTTAGGTCATAGAATAGGTTTTTAACTATGTCTCATACCCCTAAGTCATAAGGGCGGTCCACCCCAAAATGTTTAGCCCCCGAGTGCTATTCATTTCAATCAGGATTTCTGAGTAGACATTAGCGTGTCGAATCACTTTTCAAATGTGTTTGCCAGATAATGTGGAGAGGGGGCGGGGGAAGTTAATAAAATGTTGAAAGTCGCACAAGGTTTGCAATTTTTGATAATTGATCGCTAAATGTGGTGCCAAAACGCGACAATTTATTATAAATATATTTCGCGTATAGTTAGAAAACGCCTGGCGTATATTGTAAAAGAGTTTTATTAGGCGATTTTAATATAGATTTCTATTCCGAAGAAGTTCTCTGTGAAACAAGAAAGGAAAACACTGTACACTCATGGATTATGATTCCCATTTCAAGTCTTTGCGGCATAGTATGAATATGCCTATAGGACGAATATGCCTGGCGAAGATTGTAAAACAGTTTCAGTAGGCGATTTTAAGATAGATTTCGATTCCAAAGATGCGTTTTATGGTACAAGAAAGAGTTGATTCCTATTTTAACATCCCCACTCTCACCAACCTAAAAAATCCCCGTACTTTGGCGAGCTTTGCAGTCATGGGTCTCTGGGAGTTATGCACAAGTTTTAACGGTACTTACGTATTATCCCGGCGGTCCGGCAAGACAAGCAATTTTTAACCAAGATAAATGCCGGGCACATGAAATTGTTGATGGTTTGGAATACGATTGTACGATACGGTAAGTACCATTTCAACGCTCCCAAAAGAACCAGATGTAAACTAAAGTAAACAAACTAGCGATAAACGCACCAGTTAAGGAATCTGAAGACACTTAATTATTAAAACTACATTAATTGGCAATTCAAAATAAATAAAAATGTAACGGCATGCTTTACTTACATGTTGTTCCAAATCGCCATTTTATTTCTAAATTACGATTGCCACATTAATGCAAAAAATCGTCATGGTAACTGCATATGTTTAATGATCGCCACCTTGGCGAGAGTCGAGGCGTTAAAGTAGGAATCAACCCAAGAAAGACAAACCGGTACATTCATGGATTATGATGCACATTCGAAACAATATATAAAACGATGAAGTATAATTGTAATATACTTGGCGAAGATTGTAAAATAGTATTAGTAGGCGATTTTAAGATAGATTTCGATTCCAAAGATGGGTTTTACGAAACAAGCAAGAAAAATACAGCATAGTCATAAATAATGATACACTTTTGAAACTTAATGGAATAAGTAAGAAAAATAGGGACAACGTATAACTAATGATACGATTTTAATATATAGCACTATAGTGTGTATTTAAAACCTGAAAGTGTTTCAGATTTTCATCCTTTTTTCTTTCCGAACATGTACCCTGTAAGGAAACTATTGTAATCATGAAAAAAATTCGACTTCGAGATTTTGATGTATTAACACGTTTTGAGGTCTTCTGAATTGATTTATGCTATTTTTACGAGATGTATGTTTGTGTGTGTGTGTGTGTGTGTGTGTGTGAGTGAGTGAACACGATAGCTCCTAAACGGGGCATTCGATTGAGCTCAAATTGGGTATATATGTTATAAACCACCATCGTAAGACCGACATTGATTTTGATGTGTATAGAACTTATAGTTTTTCTGCTGGGCTACTACAAAGATTTCTTTTACATTATGGCTTATGGGGGGGGGAAATTCTTGAAAGTGCTCTAGCGTTTAAACGGTACATTCGATTGAACTCATATTGGGTATATCTAATAAATAAAATTCTCATTTCGCAGTGTCAGTTACCATACTCCTCCAAAACGGCTCGACCGATTTTAAAGAAATTTTATATGTATATTCGTTAGGTCTGCGAATATGATTTTGTCTCATACCCCTAAGTCACAAGGGCGGTCTACCTCAAAATTTTTAGCACCAGAGTGCTAATAAGTTCAATCAGGATTTTTGTCTAGGCATTAGCGTATCGAGTCCCTTTTCAAATGTGTTTGCCAGATAACGTGGAGAGGGGGGGGGCGTTAATAAAATGTTGAAAGTCGCACAAGGATTTGCAATTTTTGATAATGGATCGCTAAATGGGGAGCCAAAACGTGACAATTTATTATAAATATATTTCGAGTATAGTTAGAAAACGCCTGGCGTATATTGTAACACAGTTTTATTAGGCGATTTTAATATTGATTTCTATTCTGAAGAAGTGATTTGTGGAACAAGAAAGGAAAACACTGTACACTCATGGATTATGATTCCCATTTCATGTCTTTGCGGCATAGTATGAATATGCCTATAGGACGAATATGCCTGGCGAAGATTGTAAAACAGTTTCAGTAGGCAATTTTAAGATAGATTTCGATTCCAAAGATGTGTTTTATGGTACAAGAAAGAGTTGATTCCTATTTTAACGCCCCCTCACTCTCGCCAACCTAAAAAATCCCCGTACTTTGGCGAGCTTTGCAGTCATGGGTCTCTGGGAGTAATGCACAAGTTTCAACGGTACTTACGTATTATCCCGGCGGTCCTCCAAGACAAGCAATTTTCACCAAGATAAATGCCGGGCACATGAAATTGTTGATGGTTTGGAATACGATTGGCAATAGTTTGCCAGCAAATTTGACGAAAAAGTAGTTTGGCGGAAGTGACCGCCGGCATAATACGTACGTACCGTTTCGGCGCTCCCAAAAGAACCAGATGAAAACTAAAGTAAACAAATTAGCGATAAACGCACCAGTTAAGGAATTTGAAGACACTTTATTATTACAACTACATTAATTGGCAATCCAAAATAAATAAAAATGTAACGGCATGCTGTGCTTACATGTTGTTCCAAATCGCCATTTTAATTCTAAATTATGACTGCCACATAAATGCAAAAAATTGTCATTGTAACTGCATATGTTTAATGATCGCCACCTTGGCGAGAGTAGAGGCGTTAAAGTAGGAATCAACCCAAGAAAGACATACATGGTATACGCATGTATTATGATGCGCATTCGAAACAATATATAGAACGATGAAGTGTAGTTGTAATATACTTGGCGAATATTGTAAAATAGTTTTAGTAGACGATTTTAAGATAGATTTCGATTCCAAAGATGGGTTTTACGAAACAAGAAAAAAAATACAGCACAGTCATGAATAATATACACTTTCCAACTTAATGGAATATGAGAGAAAAATAGGGACGACGCATAAATTATGATACGATTTTAATATATAGCGCTTTAGTGCGTATTTAAAATCTGAAAATGTTTCAGATTTTCATACTTTTATTATTATTTTTTTTTGGACACATTTTTTTATGGAATGACTATGAATAAGTCTCAAGGCCAAACTATGTTTGTTTGTGGCTTAGATTTGAGCACGCCATGTTTTTCACACGGACAATTAACGTGGCATGATCTCGAGTGGGCAAACCATGCAGTTTGTTTGTGTTAGCTAAAAATATTGTTCACGCTATTCCGTTAAGGGATTGATATTATTTTTTAGTAAAATTATTGTAATTAGCGATATATATAAATGTAAAGAATAAATTACAATGAATTAAAAATATAAATGTTTGGCATTGTGTTATTTTTATATTCCAGCATTGTTCACAGCGCTCCATGCCTCTTCCACTCATATACCACATCCTCACACACTTACAATAAGTTAGTCATTTCTTTCTACTAAAATAATCCTAGGAATAATTTATATGGCAAAACAACGTTTGCCGGGTCAGCTAGTTAATTTATACAAATGTAAATTTGAATTATTTTAATTGTTCATACTTTATAATTAAAAAAATTATTTAACTTCTGAACTGTTTTTTATCCTTTGTAATTTTATTTTAAAATTACAAAAGTGTAAGATGTAAGATTTTTGGGGACTAACATCTGTAGGCCCTGGGCAGTTGCTCCGTTTGCCCTGCCGGTAATATAGCACTGGTAATAAAATAAAACACATCTTTTACGAACTTTCAGCAAATTTGAGGACGCTAGACAATTAATGTCCATTCTCTTTCACAGATGGCGCCATCACTGCGCACTTTGCAAGCTAAAATCCAGCTTAAGCCAACCTTGCATTGCCAAGCCAAATGTCAAGCTTGATTTAAGCTTATGTGCTGTCTGGGTTGGAGCAGGTCGTTCTTTTTACTAGAACTGTATCAATCAAGATCTGGTCCCCCCACCCCCTCCAAAAAAATAATTAATTTTTTTAAGAAAATAATAATGGTGAAGTCTTTTCGTGAAAAATTCTGCCTTTTTCACAGTTTGGGAATCCTCCAAAATATTTTTCTGCGGACGGCCCTGGAAATGTTACTGAAAATATATTTTCGCAATGGAAATGTTTGCAAATATGCACTATTAAGAAAAATTACATCTTAACTATTTCAGGAGTATGGGTACAGACATAGTAATCTCTAGAATCAACATAGGAGGAGGTGTACGGGAGAAAACTTCTTGCCTCGAAGGGTTGCCCATAGTAGCAGCATACGCATGTGTAGATTGATTGGTAGATACTATTATGATTATTTTTTATAATTTTTTTTAGGAAACTCTGTGTTAAAGAGATCACGTATCAAAATATTTTCAATCGAATTTGTTTAATTTGCTAAAATAATGCATTAATGTCCCATTTTAAGCTGACAGCAGCCATATCACGGGCAAAAAAGAGTACTTTTATCTATACGATATACGATGTACACCCTCCAAAAAAATTATATTCGAGCAAGAGAGAAATTTCCTATGTTAGATTTGAGAATAATAATTGAGTTTTTGAAAAACGCACAACTTGATAGATAGAAATATGGAAGTCATATTTATACATAGCCTAATTCATATTCTATGATAATTAATTTTTAATATACGAAACCAACGTAGGAAATTTCTCTCTTGCTCGAATACTTTTTTTTGAGGGTGTACCATGAAAGGTCTTTATTTGTCCCCCGGAATGGTTTTTCCTGGAGTTCTGTTGTCACGTGATGCGACTGCTCTATATACTTAAGTTTGTCTCATAATAAGTGACGTCATAGATTAGAAATAGGATTTCTCGTTTCTCCCCTTTTCGTAGAAAATTATATTTAGAATAGAAAATATGAGGTGTGTTATTACCAAAGAAGTGCGTGTTATCGTAATATATTTTCAATATTATGCTGTTCCAATACTTTCAAAATATTACTGATTATTAATTCACGACCTTCCAAAACTTTACATTTTTACTTCGAAGATATGGCAACTGAAAAAGCCGAAACCAGGTAAATATTTATTTTTGTGATTGTTTAATGTACTGTTAACTACTTTTAAAATGTTAGCTAGATATCTTTTCCACTCTAATAAGGCCTTTTCTGCTACGATATGGAGAACTGTTGAACCACTCAAATTAACGCCAGCGTTGGAAAGATTAAATCCCAATCTCGAGATTGTTCGGTTTAAAGCCAGGAAAGGCACTCGTGCTGCTGCACTTGCGAAAAAGAAGGAACTGAAACTGAAGCAGGCCAATAAACCAGCCCCAGTCCCTAAATACCTTCAGCGGAAAGTCAGGGTGTCGGCAGAACTCGAACGGAGGAGGTGTACGGACGAGAACTGGCTGGTATCGCAACCCATCGATAATGTTTACAACATGCAGCTGTACAGAGGTAAGCCGTACGCTTTCGAAGAAGCCATAAATATTCTCCGCGGAGCGCACGTGCCTTCGCTCCTGAACGAGCCTTCCGCCTTGTTAAAAATGACGGTCGAACTCGATTTGAGGACCAAGAAAAGCAACAAGTTTGCCGACGACTTCCAAGGCGTTGTAATTTTCCCCCACGAGTTCGACACCGGCTACAAGAACAAAGTGATCGCCATCTGCAAGGAATCCGAGGAGCAGATGAAAGCCACCGAGGCCGGAGCCGTCTACACCGGCTCCACGACCCTCGTCAAACAGATCCTGTCCGGAGTGGTTTCGAACGAGGACTTCGATTACGTCGTCTGCCACCCGGACATGATCAAAGACGTGAACGTACTCCGGGGCATACTGAAAAGGAAATTCCCCAGCGTGCACAATGGCTTCCTGCGAATAGACGTCGACCACGCAGTCGCGACTCTGATCAAAGGCGTCGAGTACCATCTGAAGCGCAGTGCCCTAGAGCCGGACTTTGGCTGGGTCGATGTGAACTTTGGTCGTCTGGACATGCCCCTGGAGCAGCTCGAAGAAAATATGAAGCACGTCCTGGATCTCATAGAGACAAAACACAAGCCGACGGGCACCAAACACATGCTGTTCGTTTTGCGGACATTGCTCTGGTGCGAACGGTCGAGGGAAAGGCTGAAAATTCCCCATTGGAAGTACCTGCCAAATTATCCAGAAAACGGTGTCCTGGTGGAAGATGCAGATGACGAATCTGCAGAAAGCGTTAACTAAATTGAAGTTGCATCATAGTATTTGTAACGCAATAATAAATCAGTTAATTCAATTTACGTTTTCTTTTATTGAAAGCTTTTATTCAAGAAATGAAAGTGGTGGCATTAGAGTTGGCATCAGGGTACAGCTCGGATATTTCCCACCACAACAAGATTAAATACAATGAAACCTCTCCGAGCGGCCACCTCTCTAAACAGCCAGTTTTACATGGCACGGATTTTTTGGCACATAGACCTAATTTTAAAATAACTTCTATCAGTGGCCATCTGATCCCCTCTGAACCAGTAGCGGATTCAGGGGTGGGGCTAGGGGGCTTTAGCCCCCCCAAAAGAGATTGCTAAAGGGTAACATTCTGCTTTTTTATAAATTTTAAATAGCTAAAATGATCTTTGATAGCTAAAAAGATTTTGTAACTTAGTCCCTCCCAAAAGCATGCACATTAATTTAGACTAAAATTTTGATTTATAGTACATTTTAATTGGGCAAAACAAGCTTTTTTTTTAAATTTAGCCCCTCCCAAAAAAAATTTGTGGATCCACCACTGCTCTAAACGGCCACCAAGTGGGATTGCCTCATTTTACAGGAAATTCTACTACGTGTTTTAATTTTGAGCGAAAAAAGTCAAGGTCAGGTTTATGATTGAATATAAGACCCAGGTATAACTCGCGGGGTCCATTTCCACCGTTCCCCCCCCCCCCCCCACCCCCACCCTTTCTTAAAGGCAGGGTTAAAGATTGAATGTTATTCCTTTTGTATTCTCGAATCCCTATTGCACCACCCATGGAAACCGAGGTAGGAACTGGACAATCAGGTGCTAAAGGTGTCCTAGGGCCTTTATTCTGAATTCCAATCGGTAAAGTTAAGGGAGAACTGCACCTCTTCTTTAATTGACTGTAGGCGGATTCTGATAACTTGGAAGCAAAAATGTCATTCATGCAAATGGAGACACATGGTTGTTTTAAGTTTTTACTTTTCTCTAAAACAGACACAAAATGTATCCTTTTTTTCAAAAAATGTAAGAAAGCATTAAAAAAAGCACCATTTTCTCTTTAGATAAGTTTTAAATTTCATTTTAAATAAAGAATATGCTTCAGACTTGTTTATATTACGCATTATAGAAATTATCATATAATAGTAAATAAAGACCCTTCAAAGTGGCCAAATATTCTCAGTACGGTGGGGTGGTCTCTCATACAGGTTTCACTGTATTTCAAGGTACTAAATATGCCATAGCCAGAGATGTTAATTCTGCGCCGAAACACAAATTCTTGCGCCGAACTGGGTACAGCTTTAGTATGGTCCCTTTGGCGCGATTTATTTTTGGTGAATTTTTGGCGCGATAACGGCGCCAATATGGTAATCCCACCGGCGGATGCTCCGGAGCTGGACATGGCAACCCTAGCTGCGTGACGTCATTCATCCGTGACGTCACGGTTTCGCTAACGTTTTCCTCCAGCGAATAGGGAGTGTTTGTTCCTTTATTATTTGGAGACCCCTGTGCCAGTCGCGCGGGAGCTTCGAGTGGTGGAACCGCCATTATTACGCTTTATGGTTTTATTTTAATGGCTTTATTTTAGATTAAATTTTATTATTTAATTATTACTGAAATTTAAAATGGATGTTCAGGTTCATACTGACTTTTTATATACAGTTTTGTATGAATAAACATTCTTTTGATAGTACGTTTCAGGTTAATATTTTCGTTCAGGATTGTTTATTTGTTAAGGGTAGAAGCAACAAATAATTACGTTATTAATATTTTATACAGTGAAATAATTTTAGATATTTTGATTTTATTATTTCCATATTGTAATATCTTAGGGATTTTAATCAAGGTATGTGATAAGCATTGTTTGTTTTTATTTGTTATTATTACCTTTGTTTATTTGTTAATGGTAGGAGCAACAAATAATTCCGTTATTAATATAATATTTGATATTTTGATTTTATTATTTCAATATTGAACAATTTAGCGATTTTAATTAAGGTATGAGATAAGCATTGTTCGTTATGATTTGAAATAGTTCTTTATTTTGCTTACGTAGTCTTTTGTCAGAATGCTAAAATGTATTTTAATTTTTTTGTCTTTTTTATGTTATTTTTGTGAGGTATTGCCTTTAGAATATTATTTGTTTGCATTGTTTAATTTAATCCACTCAAAAGAGAAAGGGGGGCACAGCCCCCCCCCCCTCACACAAAAAGAAATTAAATTTTATTAAACCGAATCTATATGTACATGTAAGCTTGTTATCTGTTTAATTTTTTTTCATAAAAATATTTAAAAGCCATTAAAATAAATCATAGCAAAATTAACGGCGACGATCAATTATCTGGGAACGAGCGCCATCCGATCCGCCATATTGTTTACAATTGGCATCGGCAAGGCAAACTTGGGTTGGCGACAAGATTTTGTCGCCAAATAAAAAAATCGCCAAAAAGGGACCATACTAAAGCTGTTCCCCGAACTGCGCTTTCAGCCGATTTTTGCGCCGGTCTGCACCGAATACGTCATTTTGACTCTTTCAGGGTGCGCCGAAACACAAATATTGCGCCGAACTGCGCTTTTAGCCGATTTTTGCGCCGGTCTGCGCCAAATACGTCATTTTGACTCTGTTTTAAATTTTTGCCACACTCATTTATCTTTTAAAGCGTGTATGGAAAGCTAGTTAGCAGTAAAGCAAGATTCAAACTGCGTATGAAAGCTGCATTCCGAAGCCATTCTACCCGCTCCGGATCGGACCAGTCAGGCTTTGTTAGTCACCTCAATCAGGGCCGGCCAGACAGGCAAACAAGTAATCATCGCAACGGGTGCCGTTTTTTGTTTATGAAGGGGCACGATTTCCAACTTAAAATCATAAAAGCAATTTTGAAAAAAGTAAAAGGGACGTCTTTTTCTACGTTTGCAGGGTGGAGTGGGTGTCATGTACCGCAGGGTCGCCCCTGATCTAAACCAGACCGGTCCGTAAAGAAAACAGTATATTATGGTGACGTCCCAGCCCCTAAAAGATCACGGTTTATGACCCGGCCCGTAGCAAGAATGAAAATCGGAAGCATGACCGGTTTAGAAATCAGAATCTAGGCTGTCTGAATTAATAGAGTATTTCATTTCAAAATAATCCGGAAATCCGCTGCCAGTGGTGTAGTCGCGGGGGGTAGAGATCTGTGCGGGCCCAGGCTTTTGCAGCACGATTCATTCAAGGCACGGGCTGACCTCAGCATTTTCTAGAATGGACCGGAACAAGCGTATACTCTTAAAGACGATCCTCTGCACTTGCAAAATCGAGCCTTTCCGGAAATTTTTGCTCTCCTAAAATTTGGATAAGACCAAACGATTGGCTTGTGATTCACCCCCCCCCCTTCCTTAAATCATGATTAATATACGAGCTGGACCGGGTCTGAATTATTTATTTTGATTAAATGCCGGGCCGGGCTAGACGTTTTCGGCCCGTGAAGATCATGAGCGGGGAGATGCCGCCTCACTACTTTTTCATTCGAGCTTATGTCAGCAAAAGTAAGCGTTCTTCACTTTTCATCATGGACGCATGATTTTTGAGTCTTCGGTTGCGAGTGTTCCTAAACCTTTTTTCTTAAAACTACACTACTGTTTTTCTTTTTGTGTGTGTGCAGGCTCTACGAGAGGGGGCAGACGGGGCGACGCCCCTGGGCCCGTGTTCAGCCAAAGGGCATCCGCAAATTTTTCAGAATGTGTTACGAATTTCATTTATAGATCCGTAATTAAAATCTTTATTTTAAAATAGACTAAATTTTGAATACATAATTCTAGAATGATATAAACGGCAGAAATGTTAATTCTACCATTTAAATATAAGTATTTTTACAACCTTCGAACATGCATTAAAAGTACCATTGCATATAAGAAATACTTCCCTCCTACTCTCTTTCCATTTAGCATTTATATGAAAACCATTAAAAAGAGAAGTTACATACACACACAAAAAAATTCCTTCCGTCCATGTAAATCCATGTATTGTTTTTACCAAGTTGCTGATAGCATAGCCTGTATACACCCTTTTTTTTTCCAGAGCTTTCCTAAAGTGCTTTCAAATAGTGTTTTGCTTTTAGCAAATGGTGTTTGCTTGCAAACTTTGCTTTTCTTGTATGCATTTATTGTGTTCCTAAATCTTCAATTTTATGCTCCAAAATCATGTTAATTCTGATCTCGAATCTTAGTTTTCTTCTCGGAAACTATTTTTTTGTGCTCCCAAATGGAATTTTTCTGCTCCCAAATGAAATTTTTTCTGCTCCAGGGGTGCTCCCAAATCGAGTGTTGGAGTTAACATCCCTGCATAGCAACCTGAATGGAAAAGGATCTTCGATTATGCACATGTGCAAATCAACAGAGTTACTATGGTACTTATTTTGTGTAAAATATATCCAAGCTGTTCCAACATCTGTTAAGAAGGAAAAAAAAAAAAAAAAAAAAAAAAGTGCAATAGTTCAGGAATTTGATGTAGGAAGCCAGGGGGAAATTACAAATTTTGTCCCAAAATGTGACATGGAAAATTATTGAAGTTTGTGTGTATCAAAAATATTATCAATTTGCCATGGGCAACATACAGCCTGAGGTTGCCCATTTGTGGTTTAAACCATCAAGTCAAAAACCTAAGCGATTAAAATACCAGAAAATGTCAAAAACCTCCATAAAAAAAATAAATAAATAAAATCTTTTAATAATGACAATATCAATACTTAATTATTAAAGGTAATTTCCTAGGACTGTGTGCTAGTCAAACATAGTGATGGTTGCTGAGGCATGGGTGTCATCATCACATATTGACTATCACCAATCACTTCTCATGAATTACAAAGCAAATTAAAATCATTTTAACAAATTAAAATTTCACATAAATTCTACAAACAAAAACAGAAAAAAACATCAGCACTACAAAACAACTCAAAAATTTTAAACCACTGTTCCCTTTTAACTCATAAAACCTTCGGCAAATTCTGTAACTTACTGCATAGCCACTAAAACATGCTCAACAAGTGGCTTGTAAGCAAAATTAAACATCTCTGACAAACATTTATATAAACAAAAGCGGTACTTACATATTATCCCGGCAGTCAATCCCGCCAAATTATTTTTTCGTTAAATGTGCTGGTAACTGTTGCCAAACAGAAGCGATTGAAGCAGACTGCTGTATTCGGAACCATCAATAATTTCATGTGTTGGGAGTTTATCTTGGCGAAAAATCATTCATCTTGGCAGACTGCCGGGATAATACGAAAGTACCACAAAAGCAGTTACCAGAACCTTTTCGTTTTATCCCTGTCTGGTACTTTTGTGTAATCTAATAAAACTTAAAGATAGCCAACATTGGTAATAAATGAAATGCGTGGCACTGAGAAATACATTTGAAACGTTGATAGATCATAATGTGTTCTATTCACTCATTGAAGAAAGACAACTTTAATACTATTATGTTCAAAGAGAATATTTTGCGTTGATTAAAATTTTACAATTATTGATTTGTGAAAGACAAGTATCCTCATTAAAATATTCATAATGTTAAGCTTCTCTATTTAACAAAACTTTCATTTTCAGAAGAAAAGAAAAATGAATAGTCTACAAAAATGTCATGAAGGCTTTTTCTTCTTTCATATTTTAATATTGTTCCACTATAAATATGAATTTTAATAATTCTTTGTAGAAAATTAGATATTAATGTTTCATTAGCTCTTTACAAGCAAATTATAGTTTTTCCTTACAGATTCTGTGGAATTACTCTCCACACATTCTTTAATTTTCTGCATTATTTTTAATGAATTCAATGTTAATTCATCTAAATTTTTTATTTCTTCTATAATTGTTTGCAGCAATGTACATAATTGCGAGCTAAAATGTGTAGTAGTTCTGCAAGATTTGAAATGGTTGACTGCTCTGAATATACATTACATTCGTAATTAGGTTATTTATAATTAATGAAATGGTAAGCGCTCAATTCATCTAGATTTTATAGGTCACAGCATCCTTGAATATCACTTCTTCAACTCATTTTAATTTAACAAGATATGTTTAGTTAAAATCTCAATAATTAATAAATTGATTAAAATTTACCTTGTATACATTTAAATAATTTTTAAAGCACGTAGATTTTTGACAGATAACTGGCTAAAACTTGTTTTAACTTCGATCATTTCAAAGATCAATTTCAGCCATCAAAAACTGCAACCCCAGTAAAAATTAGCAAAAAAGAATATTCTATTTTTTCAACAGTTCAAAAGGACTTAAAAGGAAATTCGAATGTGAAAATAGTTAATTTAAATTTTGATAATATTGTTAAATTTTGATTGACAGTGTTTCCAATATGTGTGGAATGGGCCCTAATAATGACATGGGTTTTGTAAATTATAATAGACATCATAACAATGGAGTCTGGGATGTTTTGCAGAAATTGAGTTGCAACCCTGATTAAAATATAAGTACTTTTCCATTAAGCACAAAACAGAGAGGGTACTCTTGAGAAGTCTGTCATGGAATTCTGAGTAAAGCCGTATCTGTACTTGAAAAGAAAAATTGTGCCTTAGACTTTTGTATAATGTGGCAATATTTTAATTCCTGGTGTCTGTCAATTTTGTGCTAATGGAAAAGTACCGTTTTAAATGGTTAAAATTTCTAGATGAAAACTAGATTGTACAGTTAGCATAATTTCCTGGTAGATTTAAAAAGATTTAATGATTTATAACATCAACTGTTAAGAGATTCCTTTTTATAGAAGTATATTAAGAAAAACTGGCAATTTAAACTCAGTAATTGAAAGCTATATTTTACTTTTTAAAATCAATCCCAATAATAAATTTAACATTAAAAAATATTAAGACTTTTTGTGCAATTGCTTTATACTTTAAGTATTAAAACTTCCTTTGTTGCAAGTTGAAACTGTGGTTTACTCTGCACCTTGACACAGATCTTTAAAAATAGCAAATTTTTACATGTTTCTGCCACTTATATAGTAAAAATAGAAATGAGATTTTAAGTTCTAATTACTGCAGTTCAACCTAATGCCAATGGTTGACTTTAGTCAAATTTGGGCAGTTGAAATGTAATTGCAATGCCTAAACTAAGTTAGGGTTGAAGGAAATTTTATGTTTCTATTCTCTGAAGCTGAAATCCTAACATTTCTTTCTTTTAAATAAGTTTTTAATACCTGTATGAGAAATGCTCAACCTTCGGAGTCCTGCCATAGGCCATAATTACCCATTAGCCATTACATCTATTTCATTAGTCCATCAACCCTGTTGTGCTGTGAAAATCACATATTACCATCTGCTTATTTAATTTTGAAGAAAAAAGATTAACTGTAAATTAAATTATTTCTGATTCACTTTCGACTGTCATAATTTGCCATGCAGAAATGTCCTGTTACAATTTAATAATTGACTTTCAGCTACATGTGCTACCATAGTTGCTAAGAAGCATATAAACTCACATTTAGAACTTGTCATTGCATCCATTAATTAGCTTATTCTGTTTCAAACTGAAATAATAACACTTCTTTTTTACATCAGTGATGTCGCTAGACTTTGGAGGAGATGGGTCCTTGGGACCCAGCACTCCAAAATTTACGGGTCCTTTTTTCAAAAAAGTGGGTCCTTATCGATAAAAAAGCATTTGGTTAATTTCACGACTGATGTTATCATGTCTCACCCATTTTGGTGTGCTGATGCGTATGAATATCTTATTGATAAATAACCTAAAAAATAAAATGAATTATAATTAATCAAGAAAAATTTGTTGTGACATGCATGTCATTTATTTTGCCTTCACGGCAAAGCCTTCCTGATGACGCCCTGAATCCTAATAATTAATAAATCCTAATAATAAAATCCCCTTTTGTATGTACAGTAAAAACCGGGAGAAAGGCTGCATCGGTAGAAATGTTTAAGAAAGTAAAATGTACTCACGGAACAGCTGCAACATCTTAAATTATTAAAACTACAATAAAATACCGTTCAAGCGCCCCTCCATCTTATATTAATTAAAAAATAATAATTACTATGTATTAATAAATTTATCACAAGGAAAATCTGAATATATTTGAGGAAGGAAAGGATATACAACAGTAAAATATGGAACCCCCCCCTTTTCTCTTCTAGATTGTTTAAAATATTTACCGCTTCTATAGCGTATAGATTTCATTTCTAAATAATAATTGTCAGATTTAATATAAAACAAATCATTGTTTACATTTACACAAGCGAATATTAAAAATAAATAATGAAAAAACTTTATTCAATTCCGATAGTCGACCATCTCTAACGGAACAACCTCTAACATGAAAACGGAAGTGTGAGAAAGGGAGTGGGGGAGGGAGAAAGGAGAACGTCAAAGTAATCCCCTTTTCTCTTCAGCTTAACCACGTGTGCGCACAGCACAATATATATCCCGGGTAAAAGCAGAGTATAGGGGAAAGCTCGCAATGCATCATGGGAAAGCAAACACTCCTATGCCTCCTTTCGACTAGGGATCTTTCTACCCTGCATTTTCCCCCCCATGTAGGGGAAGCGTTACTCCGCATTTGTGTGCATGTAAACGGGCCCACAAAGCCGTTCACGATGTCAATCTCCCCGAGTAAAACACGAGCAGTTTGTGTTTTACTAGATTTACTCAAAATTGGCAGTCTGAACGCACCCTCTTTCACCTTTATTTATTTTTTTTTTTCAAAATTTTGCATGATGGAAATTACGCGTCCCGGGGGACGTGTTGTAACTTTTCTTTTGCGTCCCATCATCGATTTTTTGCGTATTTGACGCGTTGTAGCGCGTAAGCGGCATCACTGTACATGCATTGCTTTCTAGGCTCTGAGTAAGGTATTTAAAAAAATTTGTGGCCAACAAGCTATGAAAGGTAATGCATCCCCTAATCTAATTCATCATTTTCTTAATAAATGTCAATACTATTTTGTTTTATTGATTTCAGTAGCGGGAAAGTAATTGTGATGAGCTATAAAGAAATGGTTATTAGTTAAGACATAGCTACAAAAGGGCTATCTGCCTAAAGAAGAATGTCTTGAGTGAAGACTAAGTTCTAACACATAATCACATTGCAGCTGGAGAAGACCACCCAAAATTTCAGGATCATTGGATTGACAGCTTTGTGAGAGTCCAGAACCTTGGACCTGTTAACTTCAGCTATCACCCAATGTTTTATGTCTATTGCTGATGAGCTATAAAGAAGTAGATGGTGAATGATTTTCTGTTTCACACATTTTACAGGATTTTTTTATTTCTTAGTCTCATTTTCTGACCAAAAAGTTATATTTTTGTTTTTTTAACTAGTAGTTTAATCTTCTTTGCAAAATCTCATTCAGACATCGGGGAACATTTTAGGCTTTTTGAGTTCAAATACGAGCATTTCTTTCTTTCATAATTTTCTGACCTTTATTGATAATACAGATAAAAACTCAGTTTTTGATGCATTTCTAACAATAAAATATGTGCTGAATTGTGTCAGCACAACCCCTGTCCATTGTATGTGAATAGAGTATAAAATTCAAAATATGTAGTAGCTTACAGATATTTTCTATCAAATTATTCTTATGCTACACCAAAATACAATGAAAATTAAATATTGATGGCAAAATTACTGAACTGCAATACACGTTAAGTATTTGAATTTTAATGATATAAATTGAAAATCATTCTTTTCAAAATTTAACTTTGATTAGATACTTTCATTTTACTAGTTCACTGTCCCTAATAATTATGTCACTGAGTTAAAAGTTAATAATAATTTTAAAAAACATTAAGAATTTATTATTTTTTTAATATTTGCTTTAGTTAAAATAATAACTTATTTGTGTGCTTAGCGAGTTAGCAAATTTTGAAGTTCCCAAGTTTGATTGGTGTACATAATGGACCCATGAAATTTCGATTTTTAAAGAAAATAATATTAGTACAAAAAGTCACTACTAGGGGAAACGTCGGCACTGTTTATCAAAAAAAAAAAATGCCCAATAATTAAATACCAAATAATTTGCATAATGATGTTCTTTGTAAGAACTGCGAGCATAACAGGAAAGGCTGCGAGAATTCTCAACATAATTGTTGTGATTTATGTATCCAAATACATTTTGTTCCCTAACAAATCAGATCATTGGGTTATTCCAATTTCTATTCTGAATCACCTATGTAGCCAGGTGATTGTGTTGAAATTAAAAAAAACTTGGACCTTTCTAAGCATTACTTAAAAAACTTTAGGTCCTTCTAGAAAAATTGGATTTATACAATATGAATAAACAGTGGAAATGACATAGGCTAAAACCTCCTTAAAAATATTCAAAAAGCCTGCCCAATAATATCAATCCATACAGTGCCATAATGCTTAAGCTTTGAATGAAAAAGCCCATATTTTATAAGGAATGGTTTTTCACTACTAATTTCCTAGTCTTATATCACATAGACTGGCATAATAAACTTTTGTACAACATAACTTATTTGCTGATCCTATATGTGATTATTCATTAGAAAACTAGCTTGAATATGTTAATCATAAAAAATGTAAAACTGGATTTCCACATAATACCTTTCAAATTAAGTAACTCGCAGAGATTGATGCATACAAAATTTGGATCCATTTTATAGCCCTTTCATAAAATTACAGTACATTAAAATGACCTTTTCACAAAATTTCAATAAACTAAAACTGTCCCTTCATTCGCATTTTACTTATATTTCTTTTTTTTTTTTATATTATTTTAAGAAAATAAAGTGGCTTCTAAAGAAATTGGTATGAAAATTCACAAAAATAGATGTTGAAAATCACAAAAATAAACAGTTTTCACAAAAATGGGACACTGGAAAAAATTCTTGGTTCGATCCCTGACTTTATGAAACGCACATAAGCCATTTTTTAATTGATTTTAATGGGGAATTTGATTCAAGATACAATATACAGGGTGTTCACAAAGGTTCCATACAGGTATTTATAAAAATACTGAACAGACACAAACTTGAAGTTTAATAATTGTATGTTAAAATATATTTCAGTTTATAAACCTGTATGCACACACTGTTAATTGCACAAAGCACATCAAGGTGATACTCTATTTCCAGCCAAGTCCTCTGCAATAAACGTAATTAACACTGCCAATGGTAGTATCATCCTTTGCTTCTGGTCACCAATAGCCTGCACCTTTATTTGGCTTAAATGATCTTTACATACACTCCCTCCCCCCCCCCCCCAAAAAAAAAAAAAAAAAATCCAGGAAGTGATATCGGGTGAACAAGGTGGCCATATAATTAGGCTATTTCATTTAATTTACGAAGCTAGAAATGTTCCATCAAGGCGATAGAGTATCTGAAATTGAGCAATCTGAGTATCTGATTTGTTTCTATAAATCTAGGAAATTCATTGAACTTTTTCTAGGTGGTTTAGCCAGTTTGTTATCTTGGGGCTCTAGTTTTTTAAAATGTTATCTAAAATATGAAAAAAAAAAATTGAGTGGTGGTTTTTTTTTTCGGGGTGGGAGTCCATGTTTGCACGTGGCTCTCCTTCTTCCTTTTCGTTTTCATTTTAGTTGTACTTTATTAGTTTTTTTTTTTTTTTAAGTTTTCTTTCTCTTCCTTCGTCTTTCTTTTTTATGTTTCTATCTTATTATTTTGTACCATTAGGGTACTGGAACATCTGAGACAGCCACTTGTGGTAAAAGTCTCAATTTGTGTTTTGTGTCTGTACCATAAAGGATCATTAGAGGTATATGCAGGCCTTGTTTGCCAAAGCGAAAACCTCAAGAACAAGATTTAAAAAAAAAAAAAAAAAAAAAAGAATTCATACTTTTTTTTTTTAACGAATTTTTATGGAGACTTTGTGGACACCCTATACATTTGCAAACTTGATGCCATTTCAGGTATTGCCTAATTTGCTGGCATTTGTATTATTTTTTTTTTTTTATTAAAAAACATTCCCCCTTTCTCCCACAGTTCCAAAATGGAGGAAAAGAATGCAGAAGATTATGAAGAAAAACTACTGACATACGTAAAAAGTGTCTTGAAGCACCAAGTATGCCCCATGGACTTCATGAGACTCCGGAAACTTATTAAGGAAGCTCCCCAACATCTCAGACTGTATCCTTACATTCAAGAGAAATATCCAGCTCAGGACTTCTTGAACTTTCTCAGGAAATACCCAAGTATTTTCTTGGTCAATCCCGATAATACAGTTCAGAGTTATGAAGCTGCCTTTTGCTTGATGCCTCCAAAAAGTACCGACCAGGTTGATTCTAACTGTGACGAAGTGGATGGCTATGATAAAGGAGAATACATATCGGATGACGAAGAGTCAGATCGTGAAGCAAATCTCTCGGATTCAGATGATTCCACTAAATAATTATTCCGCAAAATCTTAGATAAGTAGATTGTTAGAAATATTGCTATAAATCAAGGATATTTTTTAAAATGAAGAAAAACAATATAAATACTGTAGTTGTGTTTCTTTTTAGAATTTCATTAATCTTTACAGTTATAGAAATTATACCATCTTCACTGAACATCTGAATTTTGAAAGATGGATGCAAGTTTCAGATTGAGATGAATGAATAGTTTTCTATAAATGCAGTCAGTTGGGAGAAATTAAAAGAATCAAATGAATCTATTAAATAATGTTTGATCATCCCACATTGTAAATCTTCAATAACCGAAAATAGGGAAAAATAAAGTCAGTTTGAATTTCATTCTGCTATTTTCTTATACATTTGTTAAAAATTAATTTTTGAAGTTCTATATTAAATGTATTTGCTATTTATTTCATTGTTATAACTAAACTTTGTAGCTAGTGTAAAAAATATTATTAATGTTTTGATATAAAAAATTTTTTGTATAATATTTCACTTAATAAAATGTAACTATTGAATATGCAGTTTTTCTCTTTAATTTTTCCCGAGTATTATAAACCTTAGAAGTTTTGATAGAATTACCATTTAAAGGTAGCATTTTCACAAAGCTAAATATCATGCCATTTAAAAATTATGTTTAAAGAGTAAACAGCGTAAGTATTAGCAAAATTGAAGAAAAAATGCCACAAAACAAATTTTAAAAAATGGCATCTTACACAAGTATGGATATTTTTTTTTAAAGCAACCAATTTCCAATAACTTTACTGCAACAAAAAGTCATTTTAGAAAAGCTTGGATATTTGCCAAAAATAACGACTAATTCATTAGTGATACGTGCATTCATGCAATCTGATGACTGGTAATTAAGGTTGCATTTAGAACATTTCTCCGTATAGTATTATGCATAATCCATGGCAGATTAGCATATTTCCCTATTAGCATATTATATTTTATCTAGTGTCCCACACATGCAGCAAATATACAAGTTCTATCCTAATTCGAATTGCAATAGTAGGATTTGGCCATTTCTCGCCAACTATAGACAATACTGCCAAGTACGGTTTCATTTCTGGGAGCTTATTTTTTTATGCCAAGTGACCAACCTTGATGACTTCTAACACTATAGTACACACTGTAGCCAATTGGCTACACTCATTTTTCCGTAATAAAAAAATTTAGTAGCTTTTGTATAAAATATGCATTTAAAATAAATATAAGACCATTATGGAAATAATTTTTGGTTTCTAGAAATACAGAGGGCATTTACACATTTTTAGAACGATTTTAGGGCAGTTTAATTAATGTTTAAAATGTAAAGACTATTTTTTTAAATGTTCGATCTGATATCCTTTTTCTGGACTCTTAAGTCTGCATCGTGATTTCCATGATAGAAGAGCTTTTCGTAAAATTTCCAGAGGTATTGCTTTCCATTCCTATTCCACTATTTTCCAGAGTCCATCTATCGTGGTGAGTTTGCATTTAGAAAGTGCTCTTTTTAACAGACCAAAGGCATAATAGTCCATAGGTAAAACATCAGGGAACTTCGCAGGAATATGTTGAAAAGGTATATATGCAATACCTGTATCAGTCTTCATTTTTTCAAGGAATGCAGTGGTAGTTTTCGAAATATGACTTGTGTTGAGCCACATGTCTCGACAAAAGCTGGTAAACATCATGTTTTTTAGCTTTTTTAAGTTGTAAATCTTTGCAATTGATCTCTGTGTTGGCAGATTTTCTTTTGTTACCAGCGATTTCCCTTTAGAAACGTTTGAAACAGTATGTGCCTTTATCGGATATTCGTTTGGAGTCTTCTTTCCATGTAGAAATGATGTTTGACGGTTTTTACCTTTGCCGATTAATAATGTTGCTTATTTTGCACTTGGAAATTTTAATACCATGCATTTCACAATGTTTTTGAATTATGGAATAAGAATATTTCTCTTCAGAAAGCGCGAAAACATATCCTTCAATCCACAGCTTGTTTACATATGACATTTTGAAAGAAGAATAAATTCAAAAGTAGCAGACGATATTTCTCATTTCAAATAATAATCTGTTGCCAAAAATTTTTATTCTGAAACACTTTTTTTTAATTCTTTATTGAAATCGTTCTAAAAATGTGTAAACACCCTCTGTATATGGAAACATTTTTTTGAGCAAACCAACAGGAATTCATAGTGTGTGCATTCAGTTCGCTGAACAAATTTTTGCCCGAAATTCAGATTGCTTCTAACTTTTATTGCTAAATGAAAATAAATACAAAATTATTAAAAATAGTCGTATTAGGACTCAATAAAGTAGAATTAGCTTATAATACTTTCTTTTGTTTTGTCAGAGCTTTAGGGTGGGCATTCTAATTTTTCGAGTATGAAAATTTTCACGATTTTTGTGGGAAACTAAATTCTCAAATGTTTTAAAAATATTTTTCCTAGCATAAGTAAGCCTAAATGAAGTTACAATTTTATTTTCATCCCATTTCAAAAAATCATAGGGTTAACTTATGATCAGGGCTCTTACTGCCTTTAAGGGTGTTCTACCTGAAAAGTGATCATTGTCACAGGGCTTTTGAACAGCTTTAAAAACAAAACAATGATGTTAAAACACTCAAAAAAATTAATGTTTTTTCACCCATGCACTATGGACTGGCACTAACAGTAAACAGTATGTCTCATTTAACTTTCAGAAAATATTCACAAGCATAAAGATCGCCTTCGAAAATGGACCGAGGATTTACCCGTTTTCAGAAATATAGCACAATTCCGTATGTTTAGCATTTTTTCCTGACAGTTTCATAACTTCCATAGGTTCATTGTCAGTCAGTTCACAGTGCAACTTATTAAGATACATTCTAAATTTTTCTGAGTCACTAGTGTAATTAAATTATTAAAAGAACTGTTCAAAAATTATACGATTTTCTAGTGGAAAAGCCCTAAGCAATGATTTTAAAACATGCTTTTTTTAAACATAAAATTGTACTTTGTAACCAGTGAATATTTTTCTGTATTATGTTTTAACTAAGGCTGAATAACACACATGTATGGGATTTTATTTGGAACCTAGCTTTTGGGTGCATTATAACCTAGGTTCATCATAACCAATGTGCACATTATATAGTTCCACTTATTAATATTTTAGCATTTAAATCCAGTTTATATTTCTATTTATACATGGGGGAGGGAACCCTGTTAGTTTTTATTTAAAAAATGCAAGTAAATCCTATTTCAAAACCCCCAATCTTTGCATCAGAATGAAATCAAATAGATCTAAACTTTCTATGATCTTGGACATCCCCTTCACCAAAAACAATTTTCTCCACATTTTTCAGGTTTGTTATCTTGTGAATTTGAATTGATGATCCATAAATATAGCAAAACAAGTGTAGAATGAATTACATACGAAAATGCCACACGAAAGAAATCAAGCAGTCATGCAATAAAAATGACAATTCCAAAATTAATATATAATTTCACTAACACTTTACATCTTGTGCTCAATAAGTTCTGCTTTTCCTGTAGCATACAAGCAAGACCTACTCTGTATGTGTGTGTGTGTGTTTTGTCCAATTTTCCAAAGCCAAAACTCCTAAAAGAAAGATGCACCTACTGTGAAAATATGGGTACTCACTGAAGCTTTACTGTACATGAACTATCAGTTTTAAAGCTGTTCATTACAAATTTCTAGGTTCATAATGTTGCAAAATTTATCAAACCATACACCGGCTCTATTTTATTATGTAGGAAAGCACATCATACTCCATGTGTCAGTCACATTTTTTTCCAGCTTCATTATGTTGGAAAATGCATCATAAACATGCTTCAGCCCAGTTTTCTTGCATCTTTCACTATGTTTACCAGGAGAGGACATCTCACACTGCCAAATGTGTTGTGTAGAGCTACATATGTACTCGTAGTTTCCAGCCATAATTTGTATTCTCATCAGAAGGGGAGACACTTCTAAATGTTGAAGCCCCTTTGAAACTTCTAGTGACTGATGAGGACTTTCAGAATTGTACATTTAACATGCACTCAAAGTGCATGTACACAGTGTTCTTTAGTGGTACATCAAAATGGAACCTTCAACTTTCGGGTTACTAGTCTAATGCCTTAACCACTGGGTTACCATGGCCTTTCACCCCCATGTTGCAAAGGGTATCATAATCAGTAAGTTAGCCCTATTTGTCTTTGATACTTCATTTTGTGGAAACTGTATCTTAATCTATGTGTTGGCCGTTTGCTTTTCTTGCTTCATTTTGCAGGAAAACTCATACTCCGTGAATTGAACCTAATAGCCTTTCTTGCTTAAAATTTTGTAAACAGCACCATGTAAATTGTGTATGGCCAATTACAACCTCACCAAAGATGGCAGTCTGTCTACACTGGCATTCAAAAGTTACATGTTTTTTGAAGCTCAACAAAAATGGTAGTAACAATAAAATTCTTAGTTCATATAAATAATAAAGTAAGAAAAGTTATGCAAAAACAATAGCTACCACATTTATTTTGTAGAAAAGAACAGATATATATACGAGAGAAAAATATGCTAATATCAGGCTCTCATAATTACACGTGTAACTTTTGTTGATTTATAACTGCTGTTGAGAGATTTGTTGATAATAGGCAGTAGAATCCAGCAATGTCATGGGAAGCCATTTGCTTGCTTTGTTAAGGTGGAGGGCGGTCAGATACATGGAAATGGGGTTACAGACTGATGCTGCTAGGCATCTCAATGGAGTCTCTCAGTGTGGTCCAAAGACTTGGGGATCAATATCAATCTGAAGATTCTGTGTCCAAAAGACATTTTCTAAGATGACTACAAGCTACAACACCTGCAAAGACATTTTTCTAGCTCTTTCAGCCCAAAGGAGAGAATGCACTACTGTGCCGCAGCTTGTTGCAGTTCACTTTGTAGCATCAGGAAGAAAAATCTCAGCTAGCATGGTGGGAAGACTGTTTCACAATGCATGTCTCTACGCAAGGCAACCACTTGTGCGTGTTCCCCTCAACAGACAATAGAGAAGGGCCCGCTTAAGTTGGGCGAGAGAACACGTTTCCCAAACTAGACAGCGATGGTCTTCTGTACTCTTCAAACGAGTCCAGATTCACGCTGGAGGATTAGTGCATCTGCTGATCTGGAGGGAGATACAGTGGTTGCCGCTTATTCTGGTCACATCGGGAAGGATTGAGCAAAAGCAAAATCCGAAGCAAAATGGAATCCGAATATAAAATCGGAATAAGCAAAATCCGAAATAAATGGCAGGACCACAGTAAAATTTAAGAAAAAGCGATCATTTATGCTGTTCTCAAATCTTCCTAAAGTGTCTATAGCTTTCAGCAAATCTACTCTTGTGACATTGTCATCTCAAGTGTGTACCCTGGAGGGGGACCGGGGGTCCTATTTTGGCAGACAGGTTGCTGCTTCAAGTCCTCCTCCAAGGTCATTAGATGAGCTGAAACAAGGCTTACCAAGCATTTGGCCTTTGCTTTGTATTTCAGTGTCCAACAACTTAACCCTGCTGTTCTGTTCACAATGCACATGTAACGTTCGGGTCAATATGACCCGAACATTGAATAGTAGCTACAAGTCCTTTAATTTTTACAAAATTATAAAATATATTACGCTTAAGGTAAATAATTGCTTCAAAAGAAGAAAAACGTGATATATATTTGAAAAATACAATAAGCACAAAATCATGAGTATATAAATGAAATGTAATATTTATTAATTTTTAAAATCGTACCTCGTTTCATTGGCAGTTTGGACAAAAAATACATGTATGTAGCTTACATATGTGTTTGCTATATCTTTTGCACACTACATTTGTTTTATTGTCATTGCTCGGAGGACAGAGGAACGTTTAACTAGGGACTTTGATGGTAACTCATTCCGCCTCTTTCTGGACATTGATGGTAAATCATTCTGCCTCTCACCTTTTACGCTTTTCACTATATTGCTTGACTTTTCATTTCTAGGGCGATTCTGTCTTGCCTGAATATACGAAGTAATTAATGATTTGCCTAATTCTTCTAGAAACAACCGTCTTTTCGTTAATTTCTTTTCATTCCATTTTGTGTTTATTAATGTCCAGAGAATAAATGCATAGTACGCTGAACAGTCAAACATATTATAAAATATGATCATGGGCCTGCGATTGGTTTTCCTTTCACATGGGTATGTATTCAAAAGTTGATAAAGCGTATCCACAGCTCCTTTACTGGCATTGTAATCCAATATCATTTCTGGTTTTTTGTCTGGTCTGTTACTTATTCTTTCATCGTCATGCACTGTACTCATAAGAACAACATTCTTGTTCTTTTTGGCAATATAGTTCACAACAGTTGCATCATCTGTAAAGTAAAAGCTTGAAATGTGCAACTCTTTGTCATTTGATCAGGGAGATCCTGATTTGTTTTTTCTCACAGTACCAAGCATAGTTAGGTTGTTAAGGTTGTAAAAAGTGAAGAAGTTATCACATGTAACATTGTGCCCTCTAAGTTTGTAAGTCAAATCACTTACAACTCTCATTCCACGATTTTTTTCTGGTTTTGAACTCTGATCTTTTCTTGTATAATTCTGTGCCTTTAGAACATATGAAGTTTCACTGTCACATAAAGTCCATATTTTGAAGGTTTACTTGGCGTGTATTGTCTGAATGGGAATCATCCTCAAAGGAAACTAATTGTTCCTCTACTGTAACATTTCCAGATGGGTGATATAGTTTTGGCAGAGTTTCTATCCATTTTTCCCTAATGCCCCGAACTTCAGCAATTTTATCTGTACGTTTTCTTTCTTGACAAGTTGATTTATTGTCAAAACGAATAACTCGGGAAATCATACAAAATTGCTCAAGTGACATGGTTGCACGAAATATACTTCGTCCAGTTTCCTGATCTCTCAAACTTTTAATAGATTCTCCGTATGATTTGCACACCCCAGCTAATAAAAGCAATCCTATGTAAGCTTCGATAGTTGTGCTGTCAAGAATTTTCCATCATATACTTTAACTCCTTCAATAGTCGTCATTTTGATGACTTCATTTCAAATTGTAAAATTGAACACAGTTTCAAAAGCACTTGTCACATCTGTTCTGTTATACTAGATGATGAATATCTTGTTACACCTGGAGTTGCTTTTATACATTAGCTGAATTCAGGAGACCAGAATTTTGGGGCAGATTCAGTGTTCAGCTTATATTTTGAACTTTAGATTTAATATACTGCGTGTTAAAAATACAATTCGTCACAATATTGTCATCATTGGATGTTTCACTTTTTTCACTTGTATGATTTTCTTCAGACTATTAACTATTTAAACTATCAGAACTATTTAAAAGTATGAATTTCCCATATCTTTTAAATAGTTTTTTAAAAAAAGAGGGGGGGGGAGGTGCTTGCTAAACATTTAAATTGTTATTGAAAGTGCCGATGAGCTCAGCCAGAAGCAAAATCTTTCATACTTCATGAAAACAAAAATTTATTCTTTCAGCATGGGTAAGACTCACCTTTTGCTTCATACGGCTACATTATATAAGAATGTTTTTATTAATTGTTCCCTTAGTGCATGAAAGACTTCCTATTAATTTGAACACAAGCAAGACTTTATAATTTGAAAATCTCAATATTTTGAAGGCAAGATTATGAAATTCTTTGTTGAAATAGAATATTATTATTGCTTCGTCATTAAAACACAGTATTAAGATTAGAAATTTTTTCTTTTGTGAAATCATGCAAATGCAGAACAACTTTTTGAAAAGTTACTGTGCTAGAGGCTTGAAAAAAATTAGAATGTCTCTTTACAAGTTGCATTGTGAATTATTACAAACAAAAACCCCCTATGAGTTACGAAACATTTGTGAGAAAACATGCTAAACATATTGAACTCTGCAATGTTTCCCTAAACAGATTTTGTGCACTTTTTTTTTAACTTGCATGTGACACAGGTTGATTTAATATTAGTTTGTAGTTTAATTAGTGAAAAAGCATTATTATTATTTAATATTTAAAAACCAACTAATGATGCTTATGCTGTTCAAAAGTCATGCGATGCCTATTGCTTTCCATAAGAAACACCTTTAAGGCTCCTAAAATAGTCAATTAGCAATTATAGATTAGGAAAGTACAATTCAGTCATGGCAGCTAGCACCAATTCTATTAATCCTCCCAACTGACTAATTGATTGCACTTTGAGTGGTAATAATTATTCAATCACTAACAATACAATGCCAAAAATGGGTTAATAATTGCGAGTCAAAATATGAAAAACCTTGAAGTTTAAATATTCAAATTTCGAATGAAATTAGAGAAATGATCACGGCAGATATTTTTTTACATGTGCAAAAACAGGCAAATGCATCATTAACAGAGAAAAGATGAATGCATCATTTATTGAGAAAGATCATGTTATAATTTCCATTACCTATTTAACAATAGTGGATAAAAAGTGAATGATTTATTGTGTCTGAATAAATCGTTCACCAACACATACAATTTTAGGAAGATTTGATATTAAAACCCACACATTTGATATTAATTCCCAAAGTTTGTAAATGTATTTTAATATCATAAGTTCTTGTAAAATTAGAAATAAATATAAAATATAGGTCTATTTTTAATCCTACTGCATTAGGGATTTAACCAGAAGAAAGTTAAAGAAAAAAAAAATAGCCACTCCCAAGAGGGATTAAAAAAAGATTGAAATATGAAAGCTTTGAGTATAATTTTCTGTGTAAATTTAAGTCAAAATAGATTTTTGAATGTTTATGGAAATCAATAAGATTCGTTAACCAGAGAGAAGACAAGGAAACAAATTTTTTCTGGAAGACTTCCGGAAAGTTCCGAAAAGTTAGCAAGTATGAAAGAGGGAGAAAAAGAAAACTTGATAGGAAGGTTGGTAGACCCGAAATAGCCATTAAAATTACCCGGCAATCCAGGGCAGAACCCTCAGGTGTTTACAAACTGTAGAAGAATGTCAAATATTAAAATAAATCACACAATTTTCTTAAACACAGTTTTATTAACCACTGGCAAATCATTTATATTTACATACTCTGTCTAGTAGGCAAGATACTTAGAATCTATATGAAAAGTGGCACAAAACACTAAAGGAAGAGGTAAATACAAGGAGACTCATCATGTGACCAGTTATTTTTAAGCGTTAATAGGGCCCAGAAACCCAACTCATTAGAACACAGTCATAAGAATGAAATATCACAGTTCTCATTTTGAATAGAAAATAAAAATTTCAGAATTTGTAGTATTATACATTCACTGATTGAACAGTTAGTAACAAAAGCATTGCTGAAGATTTTTAAAAAGTTGAATATTCTCACATTGTTTATAAATTACAATTAATTTCAAATTTTCAAAATGTTTCCATCTGTTTTGCAAATTTTAATGACAATTACATGTTGCAAGATATACATTAAGACTGCAATGCTATATTTTTATGATGCATCAAATTGGCCAGTCTTGCAAAAATCTCTGCTCATGAATCTTCCTAGAAATTTGTTTTTTAATTTTATGACTAAAATCTAGTTTCCATAGATTTCTGCACCTTTTACAACAAAAATACAGTACTTCAAAGATTAAACACTAAAGCATATTTAAAATAATTAAATCCTATTTCATAAAGAAGTACTTCACTTACCCATTTTAAAAATATTGAATAACTTTAAAAGTAATTAAATTATCAACTGTAAAACTAAAATTTCAAATAATCTTTAATAGTATGTAACAAATGTAGGCTTTTTTAAGGCTTTTACTGAAAACTTGTTCAATTGAGTCCTTAAAAAAGTTCAAATACTTTTCTAGGAACCTAGAAAAGGTTTATGCTCATAAATGACAGTTAAACTAAAATTAACATTTCCAAAAATGTGCGATTCTTAGTATGTATAAAGAAACTTAGCTACATAGAGAAAACTAGATTTTAGAAATACAAAATAATATTGAGCAACCAGAAATATCCCCTGAAGTTCCATCTTCGACCTTAAATGCATTCAAATAAAAACTACACAACCTAAATTGAGCCAAAAAAAAAAAAAAAAAAAAAAAAAAAAAAAAAAAAAAAAAACCACACACAACCAGTTGAAAGAAACATTAAAGCTTCAACAATAAAAATTTCCATAACTTCCTTCAAAGAAAAGAAATATATAAAGTTTGCCCTCTAGGTATTTGACTTGATGAGCCTCTTATGTATTTTGTAAGTATTTTTTACAATTGTTTATAAAAATAAAGAAATATTAAACTATATATACAAAACAAAAATGGTAAACAATATTTGAACATTGAGCCTTTTCTTAAAACATGACATGGCTGCAACTGCAAACCAATGTTGTACAGAGAAACTAAACATATTTAGTAACATACACCCTTAAGGCATCCATGGACAAACTATTTTCAGCTAGGGAGGCTTATTGATCTATTTATTTAAACTTAAGTATTAAAAAAAATTCACAGCATTCTGTGGAAAGTGACCTTAGATTTTCAGAAAAGGGAAATAACGTTTACTCAGTAAAAGTCATCTAACATTAATTTAAAGTTTATACCTCATGTACGTCAACTTTTACTTTCAGTTATACACCTGGTCAAAACTTCTGTAGTCAGCTAAAAGTATCACTTTTCTTTTAAACGACTTTCTTCCCCACGTTCCTTCGTTATACCAAGCATATAATAAGCTAAATGGATTACAATTTATTTTTTCTTTCTTTTTTTTTTTTTTAGAAAAATGTCCAAAATGCATATTAACCTGCATTGCTACATTGACATTCATTTATTTTTGAGAAGGGGAGGTTTCTGGGATAATTGTTAGCGATTTTTCTCAATTACTTCAATAGATTACTTACTTAAATTTAAATTTTATAATTTTTATTTGCACAAAATTAATAGGAGTAAAATTGCTTTTTAATTTATTTTTAGTTACTTTCAGAAAACGTTGGCCAAATTCTAGAAACATTTTAAGCGTTAATTCTCTAAAATTTCAAAGTAGCTAATATTTAGACTTGCCAATTTTTTTAAATTTTTTATTTTTTATTTTATTTTATTTTTTTTTGGGGGGGGGGGCATTTTTAGCAGATGAAAGTTTTGTTCCTGGAAAATAACAGTTTAAGCCTTGCAAAATAGATCAAACTTCCTTTTTTGGGGGGGAGGGGCTAAATTTAAAAGAAAAGCTTCCTCAAAGTTGCAAATAAATATAGAATCTGCTGACTACTGAAGTTTTGCATTCAATAACTTCCAAATAATAAATGATATAGATGAGTGAAGTTAGATTCCTCTCACTTCACACACTCACTAAACAGATCTGCCAGAGAAAAAGGGTATTTGCTAGTTTACGCATATTATTTCCATATTAAAACACACTAGCATATTTAGAAGTATACACACCCATAATGTACAAGGGGAAATATTTAAAGCTCTATGTTTAGATTATAAATCTGTACACTTGGCATGCCATAAAAATACAGCATGTTCCCTTTTAAAGGTTAAGTGATAAAGCCAATTGCTATTTTAAAAGAAAGTTACATTCATAAAATGAAGAAATTAGTATTGTCCAAGTAATGCTTAGTTTCTTTTAAAACGGAAAGGAAGGCAGTGTGAAAACTCAAAACCCATTGAAATTAAAATTCCAACAGTTTAAGTAATACGAATTATACCCAAGTAACAATTCAAAGGAGATTATGAAATACCAGATTCCTCCAAGCTTTTCAAAAAGTATACACAAGCGTGCAATATTCATTTCCAGTTTTTTTTTTTTTTTTTTTTGGTAACTGGGAAGACACAGTATTTTCTGAAGCTTAAACTAACAGAAAACTATTACATTTCTGTCCACAAAGCTTTATATTTTGTTATGAGACATCAAATGTTTTTAAACTGAATAACATTAGATACTTGTGCAAATGTTGATTGGATGATTAATACTTTATTCATACAAAGCTGAGAGTGGGAACAGAAAAGATTCAGTCTTGCACAGTAAAAATTAAGATTATTCATCTGAGTGATGGTCCAAGTGAATTATTTTGTTAAAGCTTTTGTGTAAACTTAAGTTTTTTTTTTTTTTTGCAAATTTCATTTCAATCATTAGTTTTATTGTTTTAGATAGAATTACATAGTACTGAAGATAAGTTTAAATATTTCACAACATAGGTGAGGAAATGTCTCAAAGCTCAGTTAACAGAGTGATTTGATTGAAAACTTTCCTAAATGCAGGGAAGGTTATTAAACAACGATAATCATGCTTTCTAAAAATACTGAAGTGCTTGCCATTTTTAGATTTATTTCAAAACATAGAACTGTTTCAATCTTTATCTTGTGCCATAAAAAACCCCATCTAAACCCCCCCCCCAAAAAAAAGAACATTTTAGCCTAATAAAACCTGCACTTCCAGTAGTTTTTAATCAACTAATGTTGCAAAAATGCTGATTAATCTTTTTAAAAGAAAAAGGGGGGGGGGGAGATTGAATTGATAGGTTAATAGCAATTATTTGCAATTTTCATGACTATTACTACTGCAATCTGCATTTCTAACACAAGCATCTCCTCAAAAAAATAACCCGTATTAAGGAAGTAATTTTGTTCAACGAGCAAACTGTAATGTTTGTCAATTGCAGTTTAGCTATAGCAACTTTAAATGTTTTTGAGGGGCAAAAACTTTCATTATAAGCAGGGGGGGGGGGGGGTTACATTTTCAACCAAACAATGAATTTAATTTTCATATTGACATCTTAAAGAGGTTTTATATGAACAAAATTTTAGGGTAACTGAAAAGAATATTGCAATTGCATTATACTTTTTCTTAGATAAGGGCTACAGAGGAATCTTTGCTAAGTATTTTTTTTTCTTTTTTTTTTCAATAGCAGCCATTACAAACAGCAGTCTTTATGATATACACTGAACCAGCAGTGGACTCTAGGATATAACAATAAGGCATTTGTCACACACACATATACACATTAAAATGTAATTTCAATCAACACTACTTGTAATCAAATTGCTAAAAACACAAACAGCTAATAAGAGCAATCTAATGTTACATGTACTTTTTCTCTTCTTTTTAAATGACAATCTTATCACAGCCAGGTAACATAGCCATTATTCAAGCAAATATAGTTTGAAACAAAATATTTTTTTAAATGTACAGGCTTTTTTGTTAAATATATAACTCAATAATATTCAAACTGAACACAATCACTTTGCAAAAAAACTAAAATTTAACTAGGAACATAAATTACAATGATATATGTTTGATAGTAAAAATAAGCACAAATTCACAAAGAAAGTTAAGTAAATTTTTGTGTTAAATTATAGTGCAGCCACAAAAGAAAAATATTAGTACATTTAACATTATGTCTGTGTACATGCATCCAATTTGACATAATTGTCAACTTAAAAAATAGCATTTCCTTTACAAACTTGAAATTTATTTGAAAAATTTCATTTCTGTATTTAAATAAAAGCATCCAATTTCCTAAAAATCAGAATTTCACATATATATATTTTCTTTAGGCCAATGCAATATTCAGTTACAGTACTATGAATCTATGATCAGATCACATTACAGCAAAGCTCTGCAAACTACTTTACTAAGGTATTATTACTATTTACAAAAAGATGCAACTGCACCATTACACTTATTAAATTTGAAGCATTCGTACACAGACAGAGAGTTAAATATTTAAGTTTTTCAAATCAGTTTGTAAAGCGCTTACATAAAGTGCTATAGAGTCTAACACAGTACAAATGTATGTTTACAAAAAGCAACTCAAGATTACACTTCAGGAAATCAGTTTTTTAAAAAATTGCAAAACTCATTCAAGATACCAAAGTTACATTGGAACAAAAAAGTAAATGTTCATAAACATAAGATATATGCGTATATATTCATTTGCGAGAATGAACACTGTTAATGAGGTGAATCTTTTATCCAAGTTAATTTGGATAAAAGTTTCAAGTTTAATAACTTAAACAATCAAAGCTAAGTTTTCAGTAACATAAGAAAAATAAGCTTAAACACTAAATGTTTCAAAATTCTCACTAGAACAAAAGAATTTTTTTCCAGACAGACTGCCCATGCCCTTAAAAAAATGCAATTACAATGGAGTAAAGTTACTAAATTCTATTGAAATCTAAACCTCCAGCAGATTTTCTACGAATAATTAGTACAAACATCCCACACAGAAAAAAAAGGGGAGGAGGGGAAAGGATAGTATTTCAGCTGATATAAATAAGACTTGAGATGTTAATTGAGGATTTCAAACATGTAACCAAATTTAAAATACATAACTACAGAAAATTTAAAGGGAGAGGGAAGCCCAAATAAATTTAAGTCCATTTTCAGCATATCACATAAAAAATGTACAACTTCACATATCCCGAACTTAACATTTTAAAATTGTCAATTTTCTAAAATCAAATTAGGTGAAACACAGAAGTTCAACTAAAAAGGTCTTTTCTTATGGGCAATTCAAAATTTAACATGGTCTATGCAGAAATCTAGTAAGTATTGCATCCAAAACCAAAATCCACAAGAAAGTTAGTGCAAAAGCATGACATACACCTGAATAATGGCCAGAAAGTTTCCCCCATGTTAGAAACTTGACTGAGATACACAACTAGAATATGAAAAATATGTTATATGCACAGCATTAACTTTAAGGCACCTGCCATTATTTTCACTTTTGGTCCACAGTTCAGAAATAAAAATAAAAATATATATATTAGCCAGGTCTAACCTAAGACCAGGGTTACTATTACACTCCATGTAAGGAAGACAAATATACAATTTCCATCAAATTGTCGTCAATAGAATTGAAATAAAAATCCCAGCAGAGATGTCTCCGAGAATCAAACAAAGATTTAAACATTTTTTTTTTCTTCTTTTTATATACAATGCACATCTAAGGATTGTAAGACAACCATGTCATTAACGTAAAAAATGAAAACACATTTACAGTGCCAAAATGTAGTCAAGAAGAGCAGAGTCGCTTATGGGTAGAGGTCTTGGCACTAAATTAATTTCACCATTAGATGAATTCAAAACAAAGGCACAGCTCCATCTAGAAAATTAGAGAAAAAAAAGGTTTTAAAAATAGAATATTTCTAAAGATAGTATTCTATTAGATAATATATAATCTAATAGAATAATTTAATATTTCTAAACACATTTAGAGATTGGCACAATAGCAAAACAGGATAGTATTAGGGTTTGTAAAAACAGCCTATTTTAAGGAAGAGAGGATTTCATTATTAACTTAAAAAACATTATAAATACATAAATCATTCATAACCTTACATTAATATAACACAGGCTCACATAATGAAATGATTTACAACTGAATAAATTTCTTAAAGCAGTTTGAAAAATACAAAACTTGACTTTTGGCCCTTGAACACTAAGATAAGTAAATAGAATCTCAGAATTTAGGATGTTTCTTTACAAGCTTACTCGATACCAATAATATTAGTAGTAATAAAGCGCAAATTTTCCAAAGTAAGATGCATTTTGTAAAATATTCAGAGTTTCTTCAAGTGAAATTTTCATAACTGTCAAGATGCCCATAAGCAAACAGACACCAAAGTTTATATTTGTAAATGATTTTAAAAATGACAGGAATATATTAGACAATATACTAAGGACAAATGCTTCCTAACACCCTCCACCTCTCTCCCAAATTCACTATCTTATAATTAGCTATGTTTATGTGAAATGCTTAAAAACAAGATTGTAAACTTAAATATTTACCGAAGCTTCCAAGAGCATGCTCTGTTACACTCAAACATAAGGATTCCAGCCTAATGTTAATTTCAGGATCATTAGCATCGACACCTAGGAAATAAATATTGAATTAAAAATAAAATTTAAAAAATAACCAAATTTAAAGATAAATTTCATTTTATTTAAACTTCATAAAATTTAACCTCGAACTAAAACCAACTTCATTTTGGCTTATTTTCTTAAAAATATCAGACAACATAAATTTCAGAATTCTTCTTGAAAACAAGTTGAGTTACACTAGGATATCATCATCTTTCAAAATAAACAGGGCACTAATTCAATTTAAGCCTTTTGTGTGCCTTGGGAAAATTACTTCCCACTTACATCATTTGCCAAATATATCTGTGGGAAGCAGAAAATCCTCCAAAATATTGTGGCCTCATTATTACATTGGAAAAACTAGTTCCCACATCAGTTTGGTTCTGCCATTTTTGTCCAACCGATTGAAAAAGAATTGGCACATTTGTTTCAAAAGTTTAAAATCATTTATTAAATAAGGTTTTCAGGTTTAAGCTGCAGCTTGGATGCAATATTTTGCTCAACAATTCTACATCCAGTGGTGCTACAGCGGTTTAGGCCTTTCATGTCACTACTCTAATCTGAAAAAACTACTTTTGTATCAGCTTTGCAAATTTGTGTTTAAAAAGAAAATTCTATACTTATCAATTTTGCAAGCTTTTGTAACGCCTACATATTATGCATAAATCTTAAAAAAAGGAAAAATATTTTTATTAACTTTACAATTTTTTTGTTTCCTTCGAAGGCTCTGAACGCGTGTCATAACAAACATGTGGTGATGAGGAATGCGCATCATAGGTTTGCTATCACTAGATTAATTTAAGTTTATGGGAATCGCCGGTTTTCAAATAGCTGTTGAAGTCTTTTCTTATAAGTTAACAGCATAAGCGAAGAAAGAAAAAAAAACTACTTTCACTCAGCTTTCTATATATTCATATACACAAACTAATGTAATATTCAAAGAAAAGAAAATTACATTAGTTTGTGAATTTTGTTCATTGTTTAGATAATTTTTTTTCTGTATAAAGTCTTTTCGTAACTGGGTTTTTCAGTATCATATCGAAGGCGTCGAGGTAAAAACTTAAAATTCATAACTTGTTTTAAAATATAAAGAACTTTGTAAAATAAATCCTACCTCAATGGCCATACAGCTGTTTTGAGTAAAAGCTTTTTGCCCTTCCTCAGTGACAATAGTAACATAGGATTGTCACTGAGGAAAGGGCAAAAAGTTTTTGCTCAAACAGCTGTATGGCCATTGAATTAAACCTTATGGTGTTAATTTAGAAAGTTTTTTTATTACTTTATGTTTACACATCCATTGTTTTCAGTGATTTTATTTGTTTAAAATAGTTCATTTTATGTTTTTTTTTTGTTTTTTTTGGTCTTCTTAGAGCTTTCATTTAGTTTCTGTTTTGCGTATAATGGATTATTTTTTTAGGTTATTTAAAATACGAGAAAAAATTACTTTTCCCTTGGTTTTAAAAAGGAGGAGAAATTTTTTTGAAATCCATTCATTTAAAAATTTTCATTTAAAAGAAGTGCTAATTTAACTGTTAAGCATGTGATCCAGCAATATTCAGTGGACCAGAGAGGTTTTTCTCCAAGCATTAAATTCAAACAAATTTTTAAAAATTTCTGCATAAATATATATTCTTTCAAGATAAATATGAGAGAAAAAAGGAAAAGTTGAATGATCATCCTCTAATTTTATGTATTCATCAGTTACATTTTACAGCAAAAATTTTATGGATCTCTGAGATAAGGATACATGGGAAAAAATGTTTCTGACATCTACCCTTCCATGAGTTATGAATTTAGCACTTGCATAAATTAAACAATTTCAATTACAACCAACATTTAACAAGCTTCAATGTAAAGTTTTGGATTTTATTTTTAAATCATAGAAATAATCCAATAGAAATAAAAATAATCCACTAATGGAAACTAATTGATTTTGGTTTAACAAACAGAACTGGCAGCTACACATTTTATTCCATACTAAACAAATACCACTACCCAAAAATAAAGTCAAATAAAATTTATACATACAGTCAATATTCTTCCCGAACATTGAAACAGGTAATGGATTCGGTCTTACAGGAGCAGAATTAGTTCTTTGGATCTGCACATGAGGTTTCATATGCTTTAAAGAAACATAATGGAATTCAACATTAGAACATTTAAAACTAAAGTGAAATAGGTTTAATACAAAAATGCTTAACATGAAAAATAAGTTCACACAAAATAGTACAGTAATTCTGATGGTATACCATCTAATTTCAAACTCATTTTTATAAGCAATAAATAAAAATCTGATGGACAAAATATGACTTCCTTGCACGTCTATTAAATCAAAAATATTTTCGGTGCACTTCATCTAAACTTATTTTGTTTGAAAGGTGATAAAATATTGTAATATTAAGGTTTAGCAATTTCTAGCCAAATATTTGAGATATCACTAAGATGGGCTCAATTTGAAAGATTTGTTTTTGGTACTTAACTGGGTGATATTTTGCCAAAAGCTGACAATCTTGAGATAGCGAGATATTGGGCAATAGTGGAAACAGTGATTCATCACAGACTTTTGAGATATGAGAGTTGCATATGGAAGGAAGTATGAGTTACATATGTAAGGAATGCGAGTACACAATGTAAGAATCACTTTCAAGACAATGTGAGTCTTATGGGAGTTACATATAAAGAAGACAAATATACAATTTCCATACAACTTATGCAGATTATAGAATGCAAGTGCAGATGTTAGGAAAAAACTGGTCAAAATGGGTTTTATGTGCATTTATATTAATGCACATACAAGTGTTTGATAAGATGTCTCAAAAACTTAAAGGTAGGCAATTTTTTTTTTGTGTCAAAATCTGGATACCGAAAATTTTCATGATCACATTACTTCCTTTTACTTCATTTAAGGAAGTAAAAATCACTGAACACAAATAATATTTGCTTTTCTGAGTAACTTACACAATAAATGAGATTTTGAAAAATAGTTTTTTGAAATGGTCTGCAATCATTTTGTCCAAATCCGACAGACCATGGTAAAATGAAAAATAGATTTTAAAAAAATTATTCAAAAAGTAAAGAGAAGGCATAGCATAGAGGAAATTTCACTTTAATTTTTCTGCAGAAATTATGGTTTTTATTTCTTTTGTTTAAAGGATGAAATGTTATGCAAAGACAGATTGTTTACTGACGTACGTCACACTTAAGCACTTTCAACTTATGGGGTAAATGCAAGTTATTTTTTATAGAGAAGCCTTAGCAATATTTGCAGAAGGAGGCTTCAGATATTTTACAGCCTATGGGCCTTTGCACGGCAAAACATTTTAATGTGTGATGGCTCCATTGTGAAACAACCAAGTATCTAGCACATTAAATCTACATGTTTTGCTATTAATAATAGAACTTTCTACCACAATTTCACAAATAATGAACAAGTAGAAAAATGCTTCCACAAAATACTTACAGATGACAAAAAGACCTGCGAATCTAATTTTTTTTTTTTATGTGGGTATAGTTAGCATCATTAACAATTTAAAACAGTGTTTCTCAAATTGTGTTCCACGGAACCTTAGGGTTCTGCAATGACCCTCCAGGGGTTCTGTGAGAAATTTTAAAACATCATCGAAATTTTAAAGAAAATCCATAAATTGATTTTCTAACCTTATTTTTCACCAAGCTCTTATATAGAATTAACCTTTTAGCGATGGCAGGATTATGGAAATTCCAGATCAGTAGCAGATCCAGGGGAGGGGCTAGGGGGCTTCAGCCCCCCCCCCCAAAAGAGATTGCTCAAGGGTAACATTCTGCTTTATTATACACTTTAAATAACTAAAATGATCATATTTTATTACTTAGCCCCTCCCAAAAGCCTAATACATTGGTTTAGACTAAATTTTTGATTTATAGTACATTTTAATTGGGTGAAATAAGCTTTTTAAAAAATTTAGCCCCTCCCAAAAATTTTTTCTGGATCCGCTACTGTTCCAGATATATATTTTGGACTAAAACCGGCTATTGAGATTACTGTTCTCGAGAGAGTTCCTCCCTTGCCTGTGTACTTTCGAAACAAATGTTCTTTTGTGAGGGTTTTCTATGTCATTTTTCAGCATGCATCAACGAAAACTATATACCGGAATAATTTGGACGTGGAGCATGATATGCAACTAAAATTTTCGTCATAACAACCAAATTTTGAAGAACTTTGTGACAGTCAAAAACAAAGCCATTCATCCCACTGATATTTTTCATCCATTTACCGTGTAAATTCTTTAAAAATTTCGTGCCTGCAAGTCACCTTTTGTAAGTATTTTATCTGCATTTTTATACTGTTTTATATTGTTTAGTTTTTATGTTTGTCTAATGAGTTATTATAGGCCCTTAGTTTCTCCCTAAGTAATATTTATTCAAGGGTTCCGTTGCTAAGCATGTCGTAAGAAAAGGGTTCCGTGGGATACAAAGTTTGAGAACCACTGATCTAAAACAACTGATATTTTAGTGCTAAACAAAATTAACCATCCTATTCACAAAAATTAAAAAAATTTTCTATCTGGAAAGCTTTCAGTCTTTCCAGGTATTTTAAGATAAACTGCAAAACACAGCACTCAAAATTGTACATACGAAGATTAAGAATTTATGCAGATTATAGAATTTTACATCATGCTATTGTTAACATTACTTTTCATAAATTTATTCTGTACATAAAAAAAAAAAAAAATGAATATCCAAAATTAAAATTGCGACACAGTTTTAAAAATGTGTCTGTAGCAAGAGTGATTTCCAACCAAGGAAGCAGACAGCCTAAGGCCGTTTACAATTTATGAATTCCCCAAAGGCAAATGCAGCAGGGGTAGTGCACCCCGTGGAGCTAGGTAAAAAAAGACAGGGTGGCAGAAAACCAAAACTTAGAAAAAATGGGCAGCAAACTGAAGGACAGCACCAGGGACCAATAGATCTCAATACATCTACATTTAATGAAAAGTACAATAGTTTATAACCAATCGGGTGTATTAATTTTCATGAAGCATACATTACCATAAAATGTTTTTAATAAATAATATGCCATTGTCATTCGGCTGTCAAGTTGGCTGTATTGTGTTTGTAAAATTTTGAGAGCTTGTGATTATGAAAGGATAATGTTTCACAGCAATGGGATGCCATGGAAAGATGTGGGCCAGTCTGAACCAAGTTCATCTGTTTTTGCCAGATATTCTGCAAGATTTTTGTGCGAACAATGCTATGCTGCACTTAGTGGCATCATTGCAGTGCTTGTAGCATAACTTTGTTTTTACCAAGAGCATTTAAGTTTTCAGCAAATTGGATTGATACTCTAAGAAAATAATCAGCATTTTTCTCACAATAGTTGCTTTTAGGCTGTTTCTACATGAAATAAGTTGCCATAGTTGCCTATTTGTGATTATAACAGTAAGCCACCTTTCAGTTGCCAATGAGTACCCTGTGTTCATAAAACTGTCAAATTTATCAAACATTGCATCTGCAAATCTATTGGACGAAAATGTTTGCCCTTTAAAAATGAGCTTTGGTTCTTCTGGGACTAGAAGAATTGTACAATTAAATGACGCATACAGTTCGGTTAAACTTACTTCTTGTAAACTGGGCCTTTTGATGACTGCAGACAAGGGACTCCTCTGACTGGTTTGAGAAGCGTAGTTACTGGAGAGAGACTGTCGCACTGGCATCCGCTGGTGAGGCTGTTGGTACTGGACGGGCATGCGTCGCCTCAGAGATACTGAACCGCCGATGGGTTCGTGTTCGGCAGTTTGAGCAGAGCCATTGGTGTAGTTATTCCACTTGCTGGAAGATCATTTGGAGTGTGTTAGTGACTCAGTTTTGAAAAAAATTACAAGATATACTGCAACAATATTTACGGACAATGAAAAGAAAAGTCCCATTCCATGAACTTTGACACTGATGTCACATACAAGAATGGAAAAATTAGGTTCTTCCAGTTAGAAGCACTACAGCTGATTTTCAAAACAATTTTATGCAGTTTCAAAAATTCCCATAATGGAGAAAAGTAATGTGATATAGTCACACTAATGATTGAGAACAAAAAACACTCAAAAGAAACGGGTATTTAAAAGATAATTCAAACTTTGTAAAATAATACAAACAGTCCATACACAGACAGACTTGAGTCCCAGTCTGTATGGACTTCTGTTATTGCTGAAGAAGATCAAAATATTTTTGCTCAAAACACGAGAACAACTTGATAATACACACAAAAAAGAGCACATAAAAGGTACTTAAGTTTAATTTTTTACACTAACAATTGACAACAATATGAAGACTTAGTTTCACTGACATGGAGATAAAAAGATTTCATCGAATGCTGTAACACTTTAGTTTGTAATTAATTTAGAATGTCAGAAAACCAATTGTATTTTAACAAACTGGATTTTTAAAAACCGAATTTGCCCAAGGATGAACAAGAAGTTCTTTTTGTTCCATGTGTTATGAAAGATAAAATAAATATTATTGCATTTATCTAATCTACTATCGAGGTTATATACTTTATGAGTTGTTCTGAGTATACCTTTTTGATTTTGACGATGCACTGATATATATCATTGGCAAATCAGGTGTCCTGCAATATATACATTATATATCTCTTAATATGTTGTATTTATGCATTGCCAGGATTAAAAATGCACGAAGTGTAGTGCTTATAACAGAAAAATACCCAAATTGTACATCGTTGAAATTTTAAAATGCTTATTTGATTTTGTCAATAACATTACCCAGCATCAAAATTTCTTGCGAGATTTCATGCACTTAATCTATGAAATGAAACACAACGAGTCTCAGTTTTCAGCTAAGAACAGTGAGTGCTAACAGTGCATGATCAGCAAAGGGCAAAATATTGAAATATTAATTATCAACCTCTTTATGAATAAATATGGCTTTTTACTCTGCTTTTCAGAAATATATACCAGGATTGACTTAAACTTTATGTAATATCACTTTTAAGCTATTTCCTTGTTTACTTCCAAAGACAAATCATACAAGTACTTTTATTTCGTTAGAAATTCTATGTCTTTCCTTTTCTTTCACTAAATTTAGCAATTGCACATTATAAATAAATAACACTTAGTATTCATTTAAAAAGGCTTAATTTTCAATTTTAACTTACTTTCTTTGTCGATTATCAAGGGAGCGACGAGGAGGTAAAGGATGACAAGCTTTTTGAATCTGCTGCTTCCACGAAAATAATCTTCGCTTCTGTGTAGGAGTAAATGCCTATAAAATTGAAAGCATATTTTATAAGCACAAATAACGGATGAAAAAGACAATGAAACATTTCAGAAAAACTAAATCATTTTAAAAAAATATTCACCCTTTTACAGAAAGGGATATTTTTTCCTATATTTTAATTTCAATCTGAAACTGAAATTTCCTTCATATTATTGCAGAACCTTCAAATATTTTATTCATACTATTAGATTTTGGGAGCAAAAGAATTATTTTTTATTTTACCTGACTGTTTATATTTTGTTCTAAAAGTAAAAGGGCACAAATTCTAATTCTGTATCTGGTGTTGCTTTCTCAATATTTGTCTCATACACCATTCAAATACTAGTTTATGGTAAGTCATATTTGGAAAAGAAGGAAAATTCCCATTGTATCTTAGCAGTAATGAGAACAAACAGTTTAAGGTAGTGAAACCCCAAGTTTATGCTGAAGAATACAAGAGATCTTATAAAAGCTGGCAACTTTTGAGCAGCTTTTTAACTCTTTCATGCAAGAGTTTATGTACAGAGAATTGAAAGTACTTGGGAATTTTCTGGTCCATTTTTTTGGGGATTCATAGATATATTTTTTTTCCCTACATTAACACCCATAAAGGAAACAAGTGTTAAGCATTTAAAATTTTTTGCAACAGAATGAATTCATTATCCAGTAAGTAAAAGTGAACACTAAGCCACTGGTTGTGTAGGCAATTAAAAGCATGTAACTGAAAAAGATTCTTATACTCATTTTTCAAATAATTATGTGATCTTCCTTCAAAAATATATATCAACAGAAAGTTCATAATAGTATAATTTAGAAGCTAAGCATATTATAAAATTCACCTATTTTCACCAAAAATTTTTTTAAATTATCTAGTTATTGATTTCTATAATAAACAGACTAACTGGTAAGAAAATTTACTATTGCACAGAGCCATCCCCCCCCCCAAAAAAAAACACTGTAAACTAAAAAAAATTAGAGTATCTCTTCAAATCTGTACTGTCCTTTCACAAATTGTCAACCTGTAAGAGGAGGGGGTGGGGTTAGCATACAGTATTTTGCAGTATGTACCTACACATGACACCCCAGTCTATTTTTAAAAACACCTTTTTATGCTTCAGAAAAGTATTGCAAAGGTGTATGTATTACACACATTAGTGATAAAAGCAATTTCGATCAAAATGTGTATAAATAAGCATGTTTACTGCATGATATTGAATAATCATTAAAAAATAATGCATTTTTTTTTTTTTTATTAGGAATAATCAATATAATTTTATTTTTGTCATAGCCTTAACTTATTTCTAAACAAAGAAACTTATACCATTACTTATTTTTTTTTTTTTTTTTTTTACTGAACTTTAAAAACTCCCTCCAAGTATAGTGTGGAACACATCTACCACCTAAAAAATTATGTACTACAAGATAATTAAAAAATACCTTTATGCATTAAACTACATAATAAAAATTACCTCATGGCTAAGGCACTTATCAACAATCATTACAAAGAAGTTCATGTTCTCATCTTGATTTGGCGAGATCAGTAGGCTTGAACAAACTGAAAGAAATTATGAATGTTAACACAGAAGTATTGCTGAAAAGTTTTAAATCAATTTAAAAATGACAGGGCAATGTGAATTTCGAGAGTAAATTCAGTAGTGGTTCTTCATTAAGGGCAAGAGGGACTTATCTATATTCAACTCTGCACTTCAGAAGCTTTGCTATATTTTAAAAACAATTTTAGTACAGCAGAAAATTCAAAACCTGTACAGCTTGGTGAATGCTCAACAGATTTTAGAACTAATAGGGAAAACTATTTTGTTTTCTCCAACACCCAATCACGATTGAAAAGAGAAAAATACAATCACTGAGAAATCTGTTCATTTTCTGAATGATCAGCTTCTAAGTTTTGCACAGTAGAAATCACACAGAAAACAATTACTTATATTATCAAGAAAATACAGAGGGAAGATACTATATACAAAATTATGCAAAATAAAACATTTAAAATTTTTAAACATTTGTTGAATAGTCATTCAAGACTTTAGGATGTTCTATATTCATGATGATACTTTAAAAGCTGCCCTACACATTGCAATAATTGGAAAAACTGTGCTTTTTATGGAACTTTCAGAAAATTCTTAAACATGCAATAGTGCAGTAAAATTGTTCAATGCACAACAATCTGCAAAATTAGGTTTTTAAGAAAATTTTTCTAAAAACTTTATAAATTATTCACGCTTATCATTTATCAGACAATATAGTACAGCTAGTGACGAAACTAAAATTTTTCAAACCCAGACATAATTAGCTCATTTGTATCTATGAACAAAAATCATAATTTTTTCAAAATACAGTGTTAAGTGGCCATTTAACCCTTTAAAGCACAGTGACGTTTTGACTGTTGCCAGTCACGAAGAATAGATTTGATTTCTATAAAAATAGTTGCGGGTGACATAGCTCGACGAGAATCCTCTAATTTTTAGCACGTCATTTCCCATAAAAAAAATGGTCACGATTCTTTTTAACAGCACTGACATCTGCTGAAAAAAGGAAGAACGCGAGAACAGCTGGATAGATTGCCCAATGCTGAAAAATGGGCAGCCGTTGCCATCGCTCGACTTAACTACCAGCAAGATGGCTGACGATCGAAACTTTCATCGCGTGCCCTTTTTTGATGCAGCTGGCTGTGCTTGTGCACAGCCAGCTGTCGTCAAAAAAGGGCACGCGATGAAAGTTTCGATCGTCAGCCATCTTGCTGGTAGTTAAGTCGAGCGATGGCAACGGCTGCCCATTTTTCAGCATTGGGAAAGGGTGTCGCCTCAAAGGGTTAAGTGGAACATTTAAGAAAATCTCACCTTTCCCTAGCAGACGAGTCATCTGCCCAGGCAGGTCTCCTTCAGCAACTTGAGAAAAACCATCAGCATCATGAGCAGCTGTGGGACTAGGAGGTGCACTAGGAGGATCGGAACAAGAGGTTTCCGATTCATTGCCATTGTTTGTCACTGTTAAGACAGAATCTGGCAAAGATGAGGTGCCATCAAACGCCTTGATTGGAGTCTGGATCATACCTTTGATCTCATTCAGAGCACACCTTATGGTACCTTCGCCTTCTTGAAGATCCTGATTTTAAAAAATATCCGAGGTCAGTTATATTTTTAAGAAGACATCCGAGCATATGTATCTATACTCTTTTTCATAAAAACACCAATTATAAACCACTTTCCAAAAAACTGTCTTTACATTTACAGTAAAACATCAGTATGATACTTAAGGGACCCAATAAAATTATTGTTCTAGAGGGATTTATTGTTAAATCAAGGGGAGATTATACACAGTAAGAACTATAATTTCCCCGTAAGTAATGGGTCCTTCAATATCTTGATGCAATGATACTTAACCCTTTAACGCGCAGTGATCCCGTTCTGGGAACACCCAACTCTGACATATTGACTGTTGCCAGTCACGAAGAATAGATTTGATTTCTATAAAAATGGTTGTGGGTGACACAGCTCCACGAGAATCCTTTACTTTTTAGCACGTCATTTCCCATAAAAAAATGGTCACGATTCTTTTTAACAGCACTGAAATCTGCTAAAAAATGGAAGAATTGCAAGAACAGCTGGATAGATTGCCCAATGCTGAAAAAAGGGCAGCCATTGCTCGACTTAACTATCAATATAGCGGGGTTTTACTGCAAAATAACAAAACAAAAATTTGAAAACAATCTCAATGAGTTATTTCAAATGTCACCGAGAAATCTATGCATTCTCTGAATGATCAGCTTTTAAGTTGTGCACAGATTGAATTGCCAAGGCTACAAAGCAGCCACAACAAATGCTCGAAATTTGTTGACAAAGAAAATACACATTCATCTTGCCTTTGTTCCTGCCCTGCTTCTCCGGCTCATGTCATTAATTGTATTGGTACTTCTATGAGGCTGCTGTAAGGTGGAGAGAATAACTGACTTGTGGCACTACTACAACGACATGTCATGGACCTGGTCTAGGTGCTCCTGGACCAGGGGAACATGAAATAACATGATCAGCTTTTCTATGCTCTAATTTAGACTAAAATTATAAGCCTGTATGAGAAATAACCATCAACAATAAAAATTGCTTCCAAGCAGCTTGCTGCAAGTAAGCTGGAGTTTCAGAACTGTCTGGCACTAAATTTGGCATCTTTTTAAACTAAGATGTTTAAATCTGTTTAAATGTCTTGAATGTCTGAACTGCCATAAACCATAGGAATTTTCTGCATGCTCTCACAAAAGAACTCAATGCTATAAGAACCATTTTCAGTATGGTAAATTGTGCAGAACGCATCAATTACACAAATTTCACAGCAATCAATACTTAGTTACAGCAGCCAGAGTACAAAGAGACAACTGATTAACTACATTTTAATTTAATTAAAAAAATTTGTAAAAAACACACATAAGAAGTAATAGGTCTTACCTATTACCTATTACTTCTTATGTGTGTTTTTTACAAAGTTTTTTAATTACTTTATCGTTTAACACCAGTATTTTGAGTGATTTTTCAGTACATTTTAATTTAGCTGAAAGAATTCAGGATGTCTACCACATTTAAGATTTCTTATACATTGACTTTTATTCGACCTTTCGTGTGCATTCCTTGACCTAAATGTGATGGATAATTTAGTTTTCTTGCATAGAAAAACAAATTGGCATAAAAAAAATGTTAGTGAAAAAAAAAATCAAATTTACAATTTTCAACGAATTCCATGGCCTAACGCATCTTAACTGACTGACTTCTGTGACTTCTTTCCTCCATTTTTTAAAAAATCTTTTTAATGACTTCCATGACTTTCTTGACCTGGTATACACTAGAAATGAGCTCAAGCTCATTTTTTAAGGCCCGAGCCCACGGACTTATGATTTGAGCCTGCCCAATATCTAAGTTGAAGCTCGAGCCCGAAATTTCAGCCAATAGATAAATAAAAGTCAATTCATTGAGAGAATATCATAAATTTTGCCATTTGTGCAATTTAAAGATAAATATAATAAACTCTTAATGCACTTTCTAATTCTTTTTATTCAATAAGTTTATCAAATAATAATTAGTTAATTTCTCCCATGAATCACTGTTTACAAGGAGTATGTTCAATATAAGAGAAGTTTCTCACAAGCCTGAGCACAACTGTGAATTACAGAGCTCCATTCAGGCCCAAGCCTGTCTCATCTCTATCGACACACTTATATTGTAGATTATTTTAACCCTTCAAAGTTTTGTGGTCAAAGTGAATTGTATTTAACAAAAGAGATTTTTTTTTTTTTTTTTTAAATCACACTTTGTTTTTAAAAATCAGTAAAGATTTAATGTTTCCTCAAATTCAAAAAGGAAAAATTCTTACCTTTTCAAGACTCTTCAAATTCATTTGTCGTTCTCTTAATTTCTGTATGCTTAGAACAATTTTATGCCTAGCTCCTTTAGTAATATTCTAATAAAGGAAAAAGAAACAGAACAATTAACTTCAAATAACTTAAACTGGTTCATTACTATGATTTACCGTGTTTACTCGTGTAATAGTCACCCTCGAATATAGTCACACCCTAGTTTTGAAGCAGGGAAAAAAAAAAAAAAAAACAGCTTTAGAGTTACAATATCATGTAGTAAATTTTCCCTGCATAACATTTGCACTTAGTCTTTCACCATGAAGAATTGGCAAAAAAGTGTGACTATTACGTGACTAAACACTGTATATTTAATTAAATTTAATATCTCACCATCTTTTCAAGTTTCTCTTCAGTGACTGACATCATTTCTTCATAAGTCATATTTTTGAAGATATAAGAATATTTATGCAGTCGCAGACCTTTCAGCCAACTAGGAACATCTGAAAGAAAATAACATTCAATTGACAAATATTGTTCATGAAATTAATTTCTTCAGTTTTTAAAATGCTACCAAAACATAGTTAATTTAAAAAACTGCAGTTTTCCTTAAAAAAAATTGTTTGATGGCAATTTACTTATATTTAAAATGCAATAGAATTAAATCCATTAATCTCAGTTAGGAATTTTCATGCTTAAAAATACACATGTTATTTACAGACTCTTCTGACATGCATTCGTACAGAAAGTGCTGCATATGTCTCTTATACTAGAATGAGTGCAACTTCATCAATTTTGTAACTGCTGTTTGTGATCTTTAAAGCTTTTGTGATCTCTTTTTGTGATCTGAAGGTTAAGTCTCAAAACAGCTTAAAACTTTTTCACAGACACTGCTGCCTATGCTAGAGATAGAAAACGCCACACATGTAAAGGAAATTAAATGCAAAACTATAAAAACACTAAAACTATAAATTTAAAAACAAGTATTTTTAAAGCACCAGTAAGTAAATGTTCTATTTGTTTCATATTCATACATTTCCATTTTTCAAGTCAAGAACTCTAAAAATGACTTTAGTTTTCAATAGCTTATTGAAGTTGCTCTTGAACAATTGCTGGCACATTACTTATGTGTGTGTGTGTGTGTGAGCAGCTTTAAAAACAAACCAATGACTTTAAACACCCTAGAGTTACCTGTTAAAGAAAAAATTGCAAAATTACTTATGTTCAGCATCTCCCCCCCCCACACACACACACGGGAGGGGGGGGGGATATGTCATATTACAATCATACGGCAAGATAAATAATGAAAATTCATTTATGTAACATTTTTTAGAATAACTTCAGATGCATTATTCCAAATTTAGTGCTCAAGTTGTTGAGTGGTCAACAAGAAAGGAACAAAATTTGGTCTTGCAAATAAAATTGGGAGAAGTTTCAATTTCTGAACAAACACATAAAACGCCCGAGACTCGGGCCCAAATTTCAAGACTTGGCACATTTGCAAAAGGTTTGAAATGAATGTCCATTTGGCAAGATTCTGCATTCTAGCAAACTCCCGACTACAATTTGCTTGCTTGGTAATAAAACAGAAAGACTGTCTAGGAAAAATAACAAGTTCCCCGTTTTGGGGGGTATTTTTGTGAAATTCCCAAATTTATAGTTACTGTGATGTTCCAAATGAGGCAAATACGTAAATAAAGCAAACCAACCTTTCATTCCAGTTCCATCTTGACTAAAAGAATCCTTCTCGTCCTTCTGGCCATCACTGCCACTTCCAGATGAGGTGACGCTGCTCTGGGGAGAAAGGGGCGCATGGTCAACACGTAGACTGGACTGGGTGAAAGGTATGTTTTCTTGGTCAAGGTGGGCGCTGGATGACGATGGAGAACAGTTGCTTTGAGCTATCACATTGCCAGGAGGAGTCAGGCTGCTGCTTCGTTTGACACGAGAATGAAGCATGGGTAGAGTCTGTGTGCCATCTGAAACATCACAAAAGAATGGATGAAATTTTGTGGAAGCACTGAGCAATGTCAGTCAACAGCAAATCAGGAGGTTTATGCTTTAATTAAAGATTGGAGCAAAAATTGCCATTGTAGTATGAAGAATTGCATTCCTTGTCAAATAAAGGTGAAAGAAAGTTTTTAGTTTAAAAAAAATGAAGACAAGCGAAAATTTGATATTTTTGATAATCATTTCGCGTTCAAAAACTTTTCAATACTTAATGCTGTAAGGATGAGGAATAAAGTGTTCTATGTACACATACATTTACTGACTGAACTTGCAGTACTATCTTGCAACACAAAAAATTGGCAGGTAAATTTTCAAAAAAGTGGAAAAACAGTAAAACTAGTAAGTTTTTAAAAAGGTGGTAAAAAAGATATTTAAATGTTTTAGAAGTCACACAATCAGCAATAATTCTAAGAGGCATTAACAACTGTACAGGTTGTCTCAAAAATATTATAACATACTTTTAGGAGATGTAGGGCACACTAAGGATTGAGAGTCATGGCTGAAAATGTCACAGTATGCCACTAGTTGATACTCTGCACAGCAGAACTGGATGGCTTGTCCTCACATTCACGTGATTTATCAAATCACAATTACTTTCAGTGGGAAACCATCAAAGCTATAGTGAATTAAAAGCCTGTGGAGTGTGCAACTGATCTATCAAGACTCATCAGCACTATGATAACAATCTAAGACACTCCCCAGCAGGGATTAAGCTATGGTTACCTTCTTTTGCAAAATGCAAATGAAATAGAAGCCACTTTCACTAAAACGTGAACAGAAATTTGTCTGTCCTGCAAATGACACCCTTCTCCTAAACTTCCATGTGTTTAGTGGAAATTTAAGGAACTTCTACCAATCAACAGTATACATGTGTAGTATAAGCATTGGAAAAATTAGTCATTTGTACATTTAAATGTTCCTCTTTAGCTACAGATGGTCCCTTATCCTTAGTAATGATTGGACTAAGAAGCAGAGTGGCTGCCCTTTTTAAAAAACTCCACAATGCCCCTCTCTCAGTACACTGTGTTGCACAGAGGCTGTCACATCTAGCCAGGCAGTTACAGAATGGTTGTATAGAAAATTAAAAAGCAAAAAATAAAACTGGGACATACTTTATGGATTCCTTAACACTAGATATACCGAAGATTTTTTTTTAAGGGAAAAAATAGCCACAAACCAGTCATTTTGACTGGTCTTCTTATATCTAGTGTTAATAAAATTCTAAAAAGTGTTGAAGATTTTGCATTTGAATCTCTTATTGTTTAAATAAAAAAAAACAAAGTTTTGAGAGCTTGATTAAACCATTTTTATCTTTAATAATCAGACATATTGAAGGTAAATAGGGAGCAGTGGCATAGCTAGCCACTGATTTGAGCTCCCACCAAATCAGAGATTAGGTGAACATGAACCAAAAAATGTATTATACTGCAGTGGAAACACTGGGCAGGATATTAGAATACGAGACACTGAAAGGCAAGATTGACATTGCTCACAAACAGGAGCAAAAAACAAAGAAAAATTCCGAATTCAAAACCTTAATGTTTTGAATAAAAATAAATTTAATTATTTGCCTCAAAACTGTATTCATTCTCCGAGTTCTTTATTTTCATTCACATTTTTTCAAGCTGCTTAAAAATTCTGTTATGATCTACTTTCAGATGTAAATTACCATTCTGCTGAAGCATTCACCATTTTTGCTAAAGGATTTTTTTCTCTAGCTGAAACCCTACTTCCCCAGGGGTGTTTGAGCATGTCTGGTAATCAATGCACTGATTAAATGAAGCAAGCTTAGCATCCGATTGTGAAAACTGAATATCTGCTGTAACATTACGAACTGTATTCATTTGGTATGCCATTTGTACTCATGATGTCCAACAAGTGATTTCAATGATTCACTTGCATCCTCTCAGACCTACCCCTGATTTCACTTTCAAAAGATGCTTCCAATCATGGCTTGCTACAAAATCCTTATTGATGCATCCTACCTCACATAAAAGTTTGTCAACTATTTTTGAGATGCCCTATAGAAATTTAAACTTTGTTAAAAAAGATTTTGCTCTTCCGCCAAACGAAGTTCAGAAGAGGACAGTAATTCCCTATCTGTAGTAAAGGCTTTTTTTCCACCTCTCCAGAGTATTAGAAGATAAATGTATATTTATGTATGAATCAAGGCAGACAAAATCTGGGTCCGTTTTACAGCCCCTTCACAAAATTCCAATCGATTGCAGCAGGTCCCCTTCACAAAAATACAATCTATAAAACTCTTAAAATATGGCAAAATGCCAATTGTCTTGTAAAATTATAAGAAAAAAAATTTACTTTTACAAGAACTGGTATGAAAATTCACAAAAACAGTTTTTTCAAAAATGGGACCCTGGAAAAAAATTCATGGATCAATCCCTGAAATACTTTTTTGAAGATCTTTATGAGCAACTGCCCAGCATATTTAAAGGGAGAAAACATTGTTGAGATGCTTATTAGGAGTTTTCAATGAAAAACTGCATTGCCACAACAGTGGCATAACTAGGAGGGGCATCTGTCCCCTGGCACCAAATTCTATGCAATAGAACCTTCCCCTTGTATTTTGGCAAATAAAAACTGGGCACGAACTCTTCAGTTGCCTCTACATCACAACATCAACACATTTCCTAAGACAGTGACAAGCAGAGAAGGTTTAAGCCCTACAGGCACCCTTAGGCTATGAATTTTCTGAAACATCTTTACAAAAATTGTGTAGACTTCAAGACTGAATTTCTTCTCAAATCCTATGTTCGTAACAGGACCCTGAGTCGACATTACAAAAAAGTAGACATATGTACGTCATCATTTATCAAATATATACATGTTATGAAATAGAAATCTTTTCTATTTTGGTTAAACTGCATTAAACTGAATATCATAGTACAAATGTAGGAAATGCATTTCATTTCCCCCCCCCCTTTTTTTTAAATAACTGTTTTTGGTGAGATGCAATTTCTACCTTGAGAGGAATCCTTAGGGGCTTCCGAAATGGTAGGGATCCATACAATCTACTGAGCCTAATGGATAAATCTAGCCCTGGTGACAGGTATGCACCAGGTAATACTAAACCAGGACAATTACAAAGAAAGCTTGCTTACTATTTTAGGCACATTTCCATAATTTTAAAATTGATAACATATTACAAGGTCCATAATTATTCTAAAAAATTGATGAAATACCAACCTTCCAATTTTTTTATTCTTAAAATGACTTATCACTTAAACAGTTTAGGTAACTTTCCTAAAGCCTTAAAGCTAATTCTTTCTCTACAAAATGTTCCAATGTGTTGCAGCAAAAATTTGAATTTCAGTAATTTCAGCAAAAATTTTTTTGTTAGCTTTTTAAATTGCAACTGTCTCAATAAATAAAATTATACTAAGAAAATTTAATTACCAATACAGTTATTTAGGTCTAACATCGAGATCCTCCCTTAATGAACTAATCAAGCTTGTTTCAGATTTTTGGCTCAAAAGTTGTTCCTGTCATTAATAAATTTTAAAGATAATTAAATGATAAATACCAAGAGAAAATATTGTATTTCAAAGGAAAATCTTCCTTTAAATGCAAAGTACAAACATCATGCATCACTGATAAATGACCCAATAGGAAACACTTAACTGTCACGGCCGAACATAATGAGATTCACAAAATAATTTCAATAAATGACTTAATCAGCTTTTTTCCTTTTAAACAGAATATAGATTAAACTCGGTAAACTGACCATACAGCAATGTAGAGGGTAGGGATACATGAACTCCTAGTAATAACAATTGCTAGGTTCCAGATAGTAGTAGTTGACAGAGTACAGGTGGGGCAGCAGCATCCCCTACTTTTTTATCGGAGCTTATGCATCCTCTCAACTTTGTTTTCAAGAATGCTCAGACTTTAATATGTTAAAATTTTCATTTCGTATTTCTCAAATCAAAAAGGCAACACAAGCTTTTTGAACCACCTAAGTAGGCCAAGACTAGGTGGCCTACTTGTGAAGATTTCTAAGGTACAATCGAAGGATGATCCTAGAAACATATCCTTTAGAAACTATGTAACATATCTTAGAAAGATAGAATATCCTATCAATTGTACTCTGGTGTTTTTCCTAATGGTAGGGAGGAAGAATTTGGGGGGGGGGGGGGAAACTTATCAAGGGGTCAGACACAAATTCAACCCTTAACCCATTAATCCCCCCCCCCCTCAAATAATTTTAATACTAGAACTGCGGTGTTTCAGATATACCTAAAACTACGAGCTGGGTCAAATTGACCCAACTTGCAGAATTCATGTTGCAATGGAACAATATTATATTTCAATGGTAATGACATTAGTTCAATCTTAACATTCGTATTAAGTTTAATATTATAGTAAAAGCACAAAAATATTGTTGCTATAATTCTTATTAGAACCACGGCGCTTGAGATAAGTATACCTAAAACTGCAGTATGGGTCAAATTGACCTGACTTGTAAAGTTCATGTTGCAATGTGTCGTAATGGTATGCTATTATACCATTTATTATGTCATTAACATTCATTTTATGAATGATGTTTATTTAATTGGAACTTTGGATTCCAGACTTGTGGGAAGTTTTGGGTCAAAATGACCCATTCCGCAATATCAGGTATACATATTAAAAACCGATAAAAGTTACGAGCTTAGATTTTTTACAGACAATTAATAACATAAAGTTAGGAAAAGTCACAATTTTTTAAAAATTTCAGTTTGTAACTTTTTGAAAAAAAACTGAATCAAATCTGGTTTTGGGTCAAAATGACCCATCCCGCAGTTCTAGTGTTAAAAAATTCATCTCTGAAGTTCTTTACCACATTTGAACATTTATTTGATAAACCCCAGAAGTCCGATGATAGCAGTTTGTTGGAAAGTTAAACTAATAACTGCAGGCTCTTCTGTGGAGGTATACAAAGAGCATAGACTGTGGGATTTTTCATCTAGACATGTAGAAACTCACAAATTAAAGATTTTGCAAACTGATGTTCATCAAAATAGTGAATTATGGGGTTCCTCAAATAAGCAGTTCATTTATTCTCTTTCCCTTGAAACTTTCATAGATCCACCACTGCCTCGAAGAAGTTGAATCTAGTACCAGAGCAGGGGTCGATTCAGGAAATTTTTAGGGTCCCAATTGTGAATTTTCATATCAATTTTTAGCAAGTCAATTTTTTGTTACAATCATAGTCAGATAATGTAGACGCACGCACGCTGGGTGCAGATACATTCAAAGGTCTTGCAGATAAATTTCCGGTAATTCTAAGTTTTTTTTTTTAATGGATACTTACCTAAAAGAAATATCGTTTTTAAGTCACTATAGCCCAAGCACGTTGCACAGATGTGTGCGTGTATGCATATACACATGGTTCATATACGCACTATGTATTTAGTTATCACGAACTATTATGAGTTTGCAGATAGTTTTTTCTTTTATCTGACTATGGTTACAATAATTCATAAACTTGATTAAAATGTAGGATAAAATGCCAATGAAGAATCCATTTTAATCGATTGTAATTTTGTGAAAAGGCTGCAAAACTGACCAATTTTCACCTAAATCGACCCCTAAATCAAAGAAACAGAGATAAACTCACCAGGATGAGATGATAGGTTGCTTGAATTCAAACCATGCAAGTTCATGTGATGACTACCAACACCCGAAGGCAAACTGTTACTACCCAAGTTACTCAACACCGAGTAACCACCAATATCCAATGAGGTGTTGCCATTGACTGGCATGAGATTTCTAGGTTGCCACAGATCTAGTCTAGGAATAACACTGTTAAATTGGCCATTTCCAAAGGAATCGACAGCAGCCGACTGTTGCTGCTGTTGCAAAGGTCCATTTGTTGCACTGAGTATGACACCGTTTGAGTACCCCTGAACGGGAGGATAGACAGGACTGTGCTGTATCCTGTCCTCGAGTTGCCGCAGCCACTGAGTCAAAGAGCAACGGTCCTCAGGGGATATGGCTGGATGGATCAGGGAGTACGACAGGAGTTGGCGGCTCTCTTCGATGTGGACACTATGCCTTATAGAGTGTGCCAAGATTTTGGGAATCAGTTCGAGGTATTGTGCTTTTGCTTCTTCATTTCCCGGCCTCAAAAGAGGTAGATGAGTGAGAAGCTCTGACACTGCTGTTTCTTTGCTTTCACCACTCAGGTTGCTGATGAACACTGAAACAGAAGAGGAACATTTAAGTCACATTGGTCGAACGAGAAAAGAAAAATTAATAGATAATTTAAAATTGATAGAAACACACTTCACATATCTGAAACTCTACTGCAAGCAAGAAAGTAGGGTAAAATTCCACATCATGTGAAAGATAGAAATTTCAATTTTTTTGAAATTTTTTTTTTCAGCTAATATAAATATGCTGACCTAACTGTTTTTCTAATTTTATTGTATGAAAAGGTATAGACAGGGGTAGGCCTGTATTTACCATTTCAACCAGATTAGACATAAATCATCACTGCAGTATTCCTATGGCTGCCCATACATTCACAGCAAAATTTTCAGTTCTGTTATTGATGGCACACAACTAAAGTGCTTCTTTTGATTGAATATTATAAGCATATTTATAACTTAGAAACATAAAACATTTGAAGACAGATTTTAATAAAGAAGTCCCAGAAAAGATGCCACTCAAAAATCTTGAGCTCTAGGCAAATGCTTTGCGTGCCCAATGATAACTAGTCAGGAGGTGGGCCAATGGGGCTTGGGATAATTGTTAACTGTGCGTCAATATTCAAGTCTTATATAAGTCCCCCCCCCCCCCACTTTTATATGAGGCTTCCATGGGGGCTGCCTTTGTGCTTGTAACATATTTGAAGTAAAAAGGTTCACCAATATGTAGCTAAGAAGCTTTAGAACACTCAAGTGTCATAGGAAAATGTTATGCATACATAAATTCTAGGTAGAAAGAGAAACTAACATGAATGCTTAAATGTAAATATTCATTAAAAATAATACGATAACTAGTTACTGAAAATATGGTATTGGGCTAAACATAAAACACAATTTTCCAATATTTAACACCCCTCTCTTTGTTACAAAGTGTTACGCTTCACCATACACCCCCACCTCGTCACACTACAGTATCACAAACATATACTTGAAACTCGGAAACTCAGAACTGTGTTATAGTATATACAGTCACATTAAGAATACCTCCATTGTCGTAACTAGAGGCTGGTCAGGGGCGCACCTTGTTTTTTAGGAAGAGAAATAGCACCATCTGTACAAGTCCTGGAGGAACAAAATTTAAATTTTGCTAGGCAAGCTCATGACCGCAACTACGACTCTGGATATCCCCCCCCCCTGTTTGGTAGCCAGGATTTTTTTGGAGGGCTATGTATTGAACTGCAAGCCGAGTTTCTACTGTAAGTTAAATATTAAATTGCAAGCTAAGTAATGGGTCAGACTGCGGCTGGAGAGCTTAAACCCCCCCCCTCTCCGGATATGCCCCTGCCCTCCCCCCTCCTATTTTCAAATACACATCTTCACCGGTCCTAAAATCTCCAAAAGATGATGATTAAGATGAGAATGTTACTGATCTTATTTACTCCAGAATCAATTATGCTTTTGAGTGTTTCTCAAAAGGCTTTCTTTGGTTGGAAACAACAGGAACAGTGAGATTCCTCTCAACTCATGCTTTTAAGAGAACTTCCGGATAGAGCTGCACGGCAGAGGATGGGCAATTTACACCAGATGAAGCTTCCATTTAAACCATTATAAGTTTTCGTTTCAGAAATAAATTTATTTTCAATTATAATTTTAATTTATTTAACAAGTTAATAGTCATAATAATAGTTCGATGACGATACTACATATTAAACTAGATGATTATTGATGCATTCTCTATTATCCGAAGTAGGTTCAATCCCAATAACTTCGAATAATCGAGGTTCTGCTGTATTACACTGTTTTTAATTAGTGTTCATTATTTCATTAATTATAAAATAACCCCAATTTTGTTTCAGAATTGGGGGGACATGTACTCAATTCTACGTTCGAATGCATGGTCACCTTAAGTAACATGCGAGTTTATGCAACTCTGCTCTGCAGTTGTTTCCACCTTATGCGGAAGCCACGGAGGAAGCGAACGCTTTATCTTTTATTAACTGGAAGCAATATTTAATCCTAGCTGTTTTTTATATAATCACCTTAATGACCATCCTGATTTATCCGCCATGATGACTCAACTCGACTCGGGAGGAAAAATACTCCCAACAGGAAGTAATTCGCATAGCTCATCTAAATATTTCCGAGCTGCAGTGCACGCTCACCAACACCGCTGCTGATCGAAAGCGAAACTTAACCCCGATTACGCAACACTACCAATTTACAACAGTTTAACATGAAAGATTAAAACATGCAGTTTTCAAATACGATCTTGTCCGAGCATATACACAACCAGCTAGGCCCTTGCGTTACTTCCCTAAACAGGTACATTCACTTACATTTGCCAAAACTAGGAACTTATTAAACTTTTGAATTAAAAAAATTTAATTTCTGATAGACTTCGCAAAATTCTAACTTAAAAAGCTTAACGATTTTATTTATTTATTTTCTTTTTTAAAAAAGCGATTTTTTTTTTTAAATTGTAGCAGACTCATGGGCGGCCACACATACGTGTGGCCCATGGTTGCCTCCCTCCCCTAGCCAAGCGTACATATTACCGCCCTACAAACAATCATATGGGCGCCCATGGGTAGACTAAAAATTTTAAAACTGGTAGGGAAAAATCTTCCAAATTTTTTTTTCCCCTCTAATCAAAAACTAGTAGGATTGCCAAAATTTCAAACTCCTTGTATTTTAAAATTATGATATCGTTATATTCCTGGTAGACTTAGCAGTTTAAATATATATTTGAGATGTTTACATACCAATTTGCCCAACTGGGAACATCAAACTGAAAATTTACTGAGAAATTTTAACAATATTGATTTAAAAAGATTAGTAGATACAGTTAAAAGACTACGATTTTTTGAAATAGAATTTGCATTTCTATCACTAATTGGAAACTAAACAAAAAATCAAAAACAGTCATTTCCATAAATTTTTACACAGCTATCTTGATACACCCCCTCCCACCTTCAAACTTTTAATTTATATCTTTACTTAAATTTAAAATAGGCCTTTCATTTATTTTTAATATTTCACTTATTTAAACTACGCATCAGTATATTCCGTTTTTAAAAATCAATGTAAAAGGTAGTCATGAACAACCCATTCAGGGTTTCTACAGATTTCACAGCTTTTGCTTTCCTGACTTTTCCCCGACTTTCCCCAACATCTATCATGCTGTTCGCCGACTTTATCTAGCGTGCTTTCTCGAATTTTGAGTTTGTTTTTAACATTACATCCTTTAATTGATAATTTTTTATATATTTTGCCCCCTTTTTTTACAAATAATAATAAAATTAATATATACGAGAATCTTATTTGACATCACTGGATTCTAACAAAAAACCACGTTTGATAATAATTTAGGATAAAATTAAGCATATTTCAACTGCACAAGATATGCTCATAAAACACAGATTTTAAAATTTATAAGGTTGAATAAGAAAATGAAAATAAAACCATTTCTACACTTAGGTTCAAACAGCAAATATTTCCTTGATTTTAACGGGAAATTCAATTTTTCTTGCATTTCCCCGTTTTTTTTTCCCACAAATCCCAGACTTTCCCTGACCAAAACTCATTTCCCCGACTTTCCAGGTCTGTAGAAACCCTGTTTATGAGATTTCCACCTCACCCCCAATTAAATGACTAATATCCTCTAACGCACTCGAAGACAAAATAAGCAAAAAAAAACCATTTAAAATATGCCTGCATCTCACTTCTGTCTGTAAAAGGTAAAACTAAAAGATGCTCCAAGAAACAGGAAGTACTCTCGCACAGCTCCATCTAAATATTTCCGTCGCTTTCCACACAAAACAGCTGATCGAAAGCGAAACTTAACCCGCGCAAGCCAAGCATATTAAAAACATTTCCAATTACACCAGTTTAAGAGAAGAAAAAAAAAAGAATGAAAAGGTGAAAAGGTATTTGGAACGTAAGCCCGAGAGGGAAAACGAGGAAGTGGCTGGCTGAAAACGTTCACTGGCCGTTATGTAGGTGCAGATATGCTGAAAAAAGAAGAAACTCGCTGATGGGGGGGAAAGGGGGGAAATTAGGTCATTACCCCAGGCGCAACACAGACGCGAGAGCAAAGGCGTTCACTACTAACCTAGTTCAACGAATCCGCTCTCTGCCAGACGTCCAGAATGCAATGTAACAAAGTAACCGATTGCTTTCTCTCTCTTATGATGCGGGTGGAGTTCTTCGATTACGCAAATTCGGCGTGCAACTGAGCAGGGGTTTTAACCCTTTGAGGTGCAACCCTTTCCCAATGCTGAAAAAAGGGCATCCGTTGCCATCGCTCGACTTAACTACCATCAAGATGGCGGATGATCGAAACGTTTATCGCGGGCCACAGATCTAGAGACCCTTTTTTTGACGACAGCTGGCTGTGCGCACAGCCAGCTGCGTCAAAAGGGTCTCTAGATCTGTGGCACGCGATGAACGTTTCGATCATCCGCCATCTTGCTGGTAGTTAAGTCGAGCGATGGCAACGGATGCCCTTTATCCAGCATTAGGCAATCCATCCAGCTGTTCTCTCATTCTTCCATTTTTCAGCAGATGTGAGTTCTGTTAAAAATAATCATGACCATTTTCTTTTACGGGAAATGACGTGCTAAAAAGTAAAGGATTCTCGTGGAGCTATGTCACCCGCCACTATTTTTATAGAAATCAAATCTAGTCTTCGTGACTGGCAACAGTCAAAACGTCAGAGTTTGTTGTTCCCAGAGCGGGAACATTGCACGTTAAAGGGTTAACCGTTTGAAGAGCAACCGCATTTCTCAATGATGGTAAAAGGGCAGCCGTTTGCCATCGCTCGATTTAACTACCAGCAAGATGGCGGTATCTAAAAATGGTCTCCAGATCTGTTTCACGCGATGAACGATTCGATCGACCGCCATCTTGCTGGTAGCTAAATCGCCGTACAGCCAGAAAAATTTTTGGGAGGGGATATGCAGCGCTACAATTTTTTCAACTTTAAATTATATCTTAAGACAAAAAACCTAATACATTGACTAAAATTTCGGGGGAAAAAATCAAACCCCTGTGATTTTAATGAAGTTTTCGAAATTTATATAAAATTCGAATCTTTTACCGCAAACTATTTTGGGCGATGGATTCAAAAGGTAAATATTTGGCTATAGTTAGCGTTTGTGAGTAGGACTAATGGGGTTGTCCAAACAGTGGCGGATCCAATTTATTTTTTAATTTTATTTTTTGTAGGGGGGGGGGGGGCAAGTTTTGAGAAAGATTATTTCACCCAAACAAAATGTATAAAACAAAATTTTTGTCTAAAACTAATGTAAAAATTTTGGGAGGGTCTAAGTTATATAAATAAAAAAAAAAAAAAAGATCATTTTACTTATTTTAAAAAGGTAAAATGAAGCAAAATGTCACCCTTTAGCAGTCTCTTCAGTTTCTGAGATTGCTAAAAGGGTAAACTGCTTCAGAGTTTCAGAACTATCGGTGCAATTTCAGGATAATTTCGCCTTTCATTAAGAATAATAGAAGCACAGCTTAAATTTTGTTTAATTAATACTAAATTAAAATTTTTAAGCATAAAAACATCGGACCGAGTTTTTTTAATTTCGATTCAAACCTTCAGATGCTAGATTTGTAATTTTAAGATTAATCCCAATAATTTCATCGAGGGCAAAAATGAAAAAGTGAAAGTACGGAACTGGGAGAAAATTAAACAGCAGCAGTGACATGCGGTGGAAATTTCGCTATAGCTGAACCGTAGAATAGCAGATGTATCTGGTACGTATAGAAGTCTCCTAATTTTTCTGATTTTGAATGGGGCATGTGCGCCCATACTTAAGGGCACGGAAGGGCCAACCCCACCGCCCTAGTTCAGGAAAAGCATGTATTACCGTAATGATTTACATACTGGTATAAAGTACATGCAGTTTCATGCTAGACTAGTGTACCTATTCTAGGGCATGCCTTTTGACTTCCCCTCCCCCCCCACACACACAAACAATCATACGGGCAGCCATTGAAAGGGGTATTACATTAAAATTAGAGCGCGATTATATTGGTTGTAATTAGCAACTTTTTTCAGAGAATGATCAGGAAAAAAGCTTTTTCCTAAATTACCGAAATTACAAATCGACCCCCCCCCCTTATTCCATTCTGCGTACTGTGTCCTCGAAAGAGCAACTCTTGTTTTTCCCAAAGACAAATTACTTCAATTAAACGTTTCATTCATAAAAATAAAAAAACTTAACACGTAACGATCGTACTGATTACGATAAGTACTTTGTTACGAGTGTTAATTTACAAAGTTTTATTTTTATCATCTTTTAACACCAGCTTGAGTTTGTTAAACGTTTCATTATTTCTCTATTTTTATTGACGCCGGCATTATTCTTCAAACTAGTACTTCATTTTTCCTCACTTTACCTAGAAATTTCGTAAGTTGCATTTTATTCGATAAACATGGCAGCCATGATGCATCTTGAAAATTGAAAAAAGTAAGATTTTGCTAAATTGTCCACACATTCTGGAGGTATAAATTAATAGCACTCAAATAATGAAATAAAAACAAAAATCAGCTTCGGGGGGGAATCAAAACATTGCAGGAGGCCTCGATTCGGGTTTCCGCCCCAGGCCAGCAAACATCCGGTAGCACAGGATCCTAGGCGGGAGAGAATCGTCTGCTTCTGCCGGTGGAGTGTAGTTCTCTTGTACAGAACTCGCGGGAGTCAGTTTTTAAAAACATCCGACTTGAAAAAACGACCCAAATTAAGATACAGTAAAAACAGAGAAGAACGAAAACTGGGGTTGGGATATGGGATTTTGGACTATCTCCGTCGAAAGTTCAGATTTGTTAATTAGAAGTCAATAATCAAGCTTTATGTGAGAAAGTCTACCTTTCCCACTTACGTGTTTAATCAGTCAAATTCAGTAGCGGGTCCTGGGGAGGGGTTAGGGGGCTTCACCCACCCCCCAATAGAGATTGCTAAAGAGTAACATTCTGCTTTATTATACACTTTAAATAACTAAAATGATCATATATTACTACTTAGCCCCTCCCAAAAGCATGCAGAGTGGTTTAGACTAAAATTTTGATTTATAGTATTGGGTGAAATGCGCTTTTTAAAAATTGAGCACCTCCTAAAAAATAAAAATTTAAAAAAATTAAAAAAATCTGGATCCGCCACTGGTCAAATCAACAAGGATTTCAATTATTTGTGTCCGATACTAGATTAATATAGTTCATTGCGCAAGACAGTTTAGCTTTACTGGACTGCTAAAAAGGCACGAACGTCAGCCTAGGGAAGGTTTATACAGTTAGTCTATTGAGGGGGGGGGGAGAGAAAAATTGATTTATAAAAAGATCAGTATATAAAAAAAAGGCTTTCATTCTAATGGAACGAACGCTTTAACATTTTTTTGCTTGCGTTAAGTGTTCATTAGTACAACCGTATTGGCCCGAATTAACACGACTCCGAAATTTTTCATCAAGATAATTCGAAAAATCCTATATTAAGGCCTCTAATTTAACGCGAGTCAGGTTTTTCACGGGAATGATCAGTCAAAATTTATTAGTTTTCTACACAGGGGGCTTAAGGTGGACGCACTCTGTGCGTGAGTGTGTTCTTTCATGCAGCCAAGATTTTAGGCTGGATAATTTGTACTCTTATTCGTCCCCCTAGATGTAAATGTAAACAACCCTTTTTTAAACTTCGGATGTTTGGATACACTAGTTAAATACCTAAAGGAAAACCGAAATGATGTGTTAAAGATCTGGATTTCTGACAGTGTTGGCCATTTCTGACAAAGCGGTTCTCGACATAAATGTAAAAACAGAGGTAAAATCCGTCAATATCTTGCCAACCCTGACTGGCCCGTTAGAGATGTTTGTGGCCTATGACCAGCGGAGCTCTGTTGAGTCTTGATATTTCAATAGAATACTGTATCTCCCCCCTACCCCCGAATGTAGATCTTGCTCTGATAAGCAATGTTGCACAACTTACAAATTTTTATTTTCTATTATGTATGCAATATTAGAATATTACATATAAGCGACCCCCCTCTTCCAACGACCCATTTTTTACGGCGCCCTATCTACTTAATGTTAAAAATATCCTCTAGAAGAGACCACACAACCTTCTAATAACCGGACTCTGCTCGTTTAGAGGAGAGATATGCCTAAGAAACGAGTAATATTTTACCGGTTTTTTACTGATGTGATCGAGTCACACGAAAACTGAAAATTCGGAAAGAAAGTAGCCCGTAACTTTTAGTCGTGGATAAACCCAAAAAACATAAATTTTACCATGGCAAGTTTAGAATTCACGAAGAGTATCATCAGGTTAAACGCTCATTTTTCAGAAGTTTAAAAAAAAAAAAAAAAACAGGTAGACGTACTCCAAGACAAAAAAAAGAATTCTAAATAGTTAATTAAAATTTAAATTTTCAAAATATGTCTATGCAATTACTTTTGTGTTTCTATGCAATTTCATAAACGAACACTTTTCCCCTTGGCTATCAAATTTTTACACTTCTTTGAGAGACCACCTCCCTTAAACGACCGATCTGTCCCAGAACGGAGGGTGGTTGCTCCCGTGAAGTTTCAATGTATATGAAAGCAAAGCACAGGGATTCCTGTTCCAAAAAATGTGATCATTCTGGTTTATCGTGTAGACAACAATCGATAAAAACTTTACCAGGAAAAATCGAGAAGGTGGTGAGAGTTCCTCCCGACATTCAATGTCATGAGTTCGATGGAAGTTACTGAGCTTTTGTTTGGTCTAAAATTAGAGTCGAAACGTTGTCTCAGAGGGAAAGACTCCGCCGTCCTATTTATAAATCGTACGGCATCCTGTGTTTTTCGAATTCGTCATACGGCAAAGTGTGTGTCCCCCCCTCTCTCCTGTAGGTCTTATCAGGCTCCCCCTCCTCCTGAACTTTTTCATCGGAAGCTTCGGTTTATACTCGTATCTACATCTTGATGGAAACAAATATTTGTGTTCCGATCCGTTGAGGATTCCTGGGAATAAAACCAAGAGTTTTTATTTTCCCTCGGGATGAGTTCCTGCATAGCTGATAATTCGAGATTTCGTTTTTCAGTTTGTTTTTTCAAAAGCCAATGGATATTCTATGGCAGTCAGGCCCTGGTTATCGCAGGGGCAGGAGGCAAGGCTCGTAGCCAGAGGGGGGGGGGGGGGGGGGTCGTGGGACTGTCGACGCTCATGAAATTCGTGGGATTACCCACTGGGGGGTGACAGCGATGGCCGGAACCACTGTTTTTTTCGGGTTCGCAAAGGGCCAGAGGTAGCATATTTTCGAAGAGCCTTCCCCCCCCCTCCCTCCAACAGCGATGCTTGGGCACACTGATGTTTTTATTGGGGGGGGGGTCTCGCAAAAGGGTCATCGGTAGCATATTTTCGAGGGGCCCCTACAGCCATGGCCGAACCTACTGATGTTTTTTATGGGTCCCGCAAATGGTCAGCGGTAGCATATTTTCAAGGGACCCCCCCCCCCTAGTAGGAGAAAATGTAGGGTGGGGGCAGAATTTTTTACAAAGACTTCATTACTATTTCGTTAACGAAATTCCGAATTTCAGGGATTATTATTTCGTTAACGAAATTCTGATGTCCGGGACCCCCCCTCGAGGTACGTCCATGTCCTCCACAGATCTGAACTCGACCCGTAAAAGGTTAAGATAATCGAGAATTTCAAATTGGGTTTATTTAATCAATCCCATAAGAAAAGGTCTAAATAAGATACATGTGTACTATACGATGGGAAAAGCAAAAATATATAAACCTTACAAGCAAATTTTGGTCCGAAAAAATGCCGCAATTCGCCTAGTAATTTTTTAATTTACAAAAGCTAAAATATGAATTCGAATTGTTTTATGTATCAGTGAAAATATGTTTAACATTTTATTTTTGATGGCAATAGCCACAAGGTCACAAACAAATTTTTTCCAACTTCTTGTCCTTATGTTTCAGCAACCGTATTCGCAATGCTTAAATGAAGCTCCAGGACTGCAATTTAATCTTTATGAATTGAAAGTCTTGTTACTAAAAATTTCATGAATTTTCAACTTAAAGGTACTAATATTAGTTTCAAAAAACATAAGAAACGTGAAATATTAATCATGTCAAATGCCCCCATTGCAAAACACTACAACACAATCTCATTAAAGAAAAAGTTAACCTGTTCGCACAAGAGTCGGCGAAGCAGTGAGGAACCATGATTTTTAGTTCAGAGGTGGGGGGGGAGAGGGCGAAAAATACATTTGAATTTGTTTATAACAAATTTTTATAACAAATATTTTATATCGTCAAAATATTCTGCTTATATCTCTGATAAAACAGAAGCCCACTTATAAACGTCACTCGGTTATAGTGTCACAAATGAGTAAGTGTTTTAAATGACCTTATAACCAAGTTCAACTAAATCTGTTACTGTATGTATTTATTTAACAACAAACTGTTTTGTGGAAAATAAACTTTTTTAGGAACAAACGGAAGTAATTTGAAGACAAATTTTAAGTTGAAAACATTAATTCAACGACATTCTTTTAGAAACTAATACTTAAAAAAAAAAAAAAAAATCTTTTTTCATTTGGTTGAAAGTGAATGAATTCAGGTCATATTTTCTTGGAACTCTATTCTGGTATACAAACACTTCCAGTGTTACCAGATTTTAAAATTAAAAAATACTACTTTATACTACAAAAAGAAATTTAAAACACTGATAAAAGTACTATGTATAAATATCTTGACTTATCTCCATTGTCGGAGGATACATAACATGATTCAAAAACAAGGAGAAGGGGAAGATCTAAAATATGTGTATTTCATGTATAAATCAGGCATAGCTGCGTGCCAAACTTTACGATGTTAGCGAAGTCGCGGGCCCTATAACTGCGATTTATACGGATTTCGAATGGTTTTAAATAGCTTTTTGATATGTTCCACGGGCGGGATCAAAAGCTAGGCTTGAGGTTGGCCATATGTAGTGTAAAGAAAGGTTTGGAAGGCAGTTGTAAATTTTTCTTGATAACAAAATGTCAAATAAATTTAATTCTAATATGCACCTTTAATCATCGTTAAAAGAATTGATTTTTCCAAATCTTTTTTTCTTTAATGATTTAAAAAATACCAGAAATAGATTATGATCCGTAATTTTTTCGAAGACTCAAAAGGAACGAATCATTTGCTTCTAAAGCGTGAACCAAGACTTTTTCAAGGCGCGATATCTCGCTAGATATTTAGATTTGAAAGAAGCTTCAAGTTAATAAAAGGTAAATTTTTTTTGGAGATCTTTCGAACTGTATATATTATTAAAAAAGAAAAAAAAAAAACGCTTTTAGTTAGAGATAAAAATGTCGTTTTTATCAAGATTTCAACATGGCGACAAATGCACCGGGGCGATGAGTTAAATGAAACAGCGTTACATTCCAAGGCGTTTATTATTTAGATAACATTGCAGCGATCGTCTTTCGAAGTTAGTACACACGAGCAGGGCCGTACCCAGGGGGTGGTCCTATGGGTCCGGACCCCCCCCCCCCGATATCTATATATTTATATGTGCGTGAGTATATTTATATATAATATGATGATATTCAATAAGTCAGACCCCCTCCGATATTATTTCCTGGCTACGGCCCTGCACACGAGCCTTAAGTTTCAGAAAAGCCGACTTACAAAATTAGCAATTGCTTCAATGAAATTATTTTAAGCCAGATAAATCAACTTAAATGATGTATAAAGGGAAGTTAGAAATTTAAATTGTACGTAATAACTATACTCAACAAAACAATCACGTAACAAAACTGGCACCCATTAGTGACTTCATTAACCCCTTTCGTCTCGATCCCGCGATATTTCCGGTCTGGAAGGTTCAAAAGTTTAGAGCATTCCAATCCTTATATACGAATTTATTAGCATTATTTCCTGACATAGAATTTTTGTTGCTGCTCTTATTTCGTTAGATTAAAAAAAATTACACTTCTCATATCGAAGCCTAAATTTATTTTTCAGTATATTATTATATGTATGCTTTCAAAATTTAAAAAAAAAAAAAACTTTCTAAAGCACATTTTTGAATATTAGTTGTATTTATTTATGTTTAAATTTTTCAAAATTACTTTTAAAGTTTATCATTCTCAAGCCAATTGTTTACTTTTAGATATTTATTTACTTTTTTTAACTTTCAAAATTGTAAAAAAGAAAAAAAAAAGAACGTGTTAAATATATGTATCTATGGTCAAATGTTACTAAGAACAATATTGTGAGCAATTGTAAACCATTGTAAACTAACTGCTTTTATATTGTATAACACTGATGTATTTTACCAATTGTAATCCAAAAATTGTGCTGTAAAAAAATAAAATAAAAATGAGGGAAACCGCTGCTTGCTGGACCTGAGCCTAGAGCTAGGGTTCAGCAGGACAGTAGGACACTTCAGGAACTAAAACAGGCTTTAAACCAAATAGGTAGGCCGTTCCTGAAGGTAGTATCCTATAGTATCCTTATATGCGGAAATTTTTTTTACATAAAAAATGTCCAAAACCTTAAAATGAATGCATATATTGCACACACACACACTTATTTTTATACAATTTTTTTTAAATAAAAAATAGGTACTTTTATGACCGATTTCTTGAAAATAATACGACCGTTAAGGGCTTAAAGCGTCGACGAAAAGCAGAATAAAATGAAGTGAAAGTTCTGCCGGAGGTGGTGGGGAAAAAACTGCAGAAAAATGAACAAACAGTTTTTGCTCTGCCCATGGTTTATGCACCGTGCGAGTTTTCAAATCCGTAAAGTATACAGGAGCACCCCGGGCTAGAGGCGGGTTATTATACGATTTGTCATGGTGGATGATGCCGAAAGCGAACCTGAAGTTTCTGAAAAGGAGAGGGGGCAAAAACCGTTCTTTAACGGCAATCTTAAGGCCGCTTTCCATATCGAGAGACTGTCGCTTGTCGCCAGCAGTAGGGTGCCAGTAGCGGAACCAATTATCACTTGTGAGCAATAATTTTTTCGCACCGCAGAGAAAGAGGGAGATACTCCGGACAATAGGTAATTGGGGACCGTGGATAATATTGCGGTTTTCACACCCCAATCTATTGTTCGGTAGAGGACAGCCCATGTGTTGCCGCGTCAAGACCCGGCCAAATATCCCCAGAGTTGCCAACCTGGCAAGATGAAAAATCAGGAGATTTTATTCTAAAAATCAGGAGACTTGTTTTCGATTAAAACACTAAATTTTAAAAGATCAGGGTTGTATCATCTGAAACTACATTTTGGAGAGAGAGAGAGAAAAAAGTATCTTGGTGCTGTTTGTTGCCAGATATAAATATTTTTCGACCACAAAAAAAAAAAAAAAAAAAAAATAAAAAATAAAAATAATTTTGGGTCATGCCTATTAGATAGTCAGTAGCTTGTAAAAAATTTAGCAACATGAAAAATGTCAAGTTGGAAAGTTAAAAATTGCGGTCAATTTTTACTCTTAAGGCATTTGAGGATTAAACAAAACAATGTCAAACGAAAAATAATCATTTTTAAGAGTGATGGAAAAAGAAATTTCAATGCTTTAGAACATGAAGCTGCACTTCTTTCACTATTATACATTTGTCAGTGAAGACCAAACTTTTTGATGTCACACATGCATGGGTTCCTGGAACTAGTTTGTTTGCAGGAAAAGGGAAAATGCTTAGACAGGTTCCTCGCCACGACAAAACTTAGAAAAAGATTTCAAATTCAAAAAATCGCATTATTCATGTGATGAATGATAAAAATCGGGAGAAAATGAACAAATAATCAAAAATCAGGAGAAATTTATCTTAAATCAGGTTGGCAGGAGATCAATGAAAAATCAGGAGTCTCCTGCCTAAATCAGGAGAGTTGGCAACTCTGTATCCCCATTCAAATACATTGTAGCCGCAACACTCGCTGGGTGTGGGCAATGGCCTTTAGATGTACAAAATCAGCATCCTCCGCTGCGACACCAACAACAGTGTCGGGGACCCCAAAATTTTCCGAATAGTGAGCATATCGTAAGTCGGTCCTAGGACTTTTTAGGAGTTTAACGCGTATTCGCATGGCATCTAGAGCAGGGTTGGCATGGTTTAAAACGACTGCTTTAAACCAGCCCCCCCCCCCCTTCAAAAAAGACCAGACTGGATTTGTTAAAAGGATAATTTAAAATTACGAGTACTACAGATACAATAAGTTAAGAGGATAATTTAAAATGTATCATAAGTATCAACAATAAATTTTTATAACAATCTAATAGATACCTTAATGTTTTATTATTAAAAATTATTAAACTTGGAAACAAATTAAAAATGCAGCCTATAATCTAAAATAGAGGTTTTGTGTTTTAACAACTTATTAAACCGTATAAATATCATTTTGAACAACTTATCAGTTATCACAATTATTACTGATGAATTTAAAAGCAATATTCCATGTAAAATATAGTAAACCGTTACTATTGTATTATATTACACATTAAGTTTAAAAAAATAGTATCGCTAAATGAATATTAAAATTGAATGATTTCAATGTCAACATAAGTATAGCAACAATTGTTTATATACTTTGTTTTAATTATTTTCAGAAGGAATATTAATTGTTATTTGAACATTTTATAAATAATTTTATTTTAAATATGTATACATGTTATTATGAAAGGATTTTTAAAAAACCAAAAAAAAAATCCCGATTTTTGGTTTAAAAAGCCTTCTTTTTCATATCTTTCTCGAAAAAAAAATGAATGAATAAACAAAATAATCTTTTAAGATTTTTGCTTTGGAATGGGTTTAGGATTAAAACGTTGCTGAAATTACACGTGAAGGTATTTTTGAAACGAAACTGAAAATAACGCGAAAAGTGAAATTAGGGTCACAACTGAAACTATTTGAAAAAAACAAAAGAAAATTAAACAGTGGAAAGGCTATAGGGGAAAATATTCACTTTCAAAATGCATGGGAAACTATTGCAATTGTGATAGAGGAGCAAAAAAATGCGATTTTTGCTTATCTATAAAATAAACAAAAAAGGGGATTTTCCGCGAGTCCACGGAAAACTCATGCCTGACACATGAAGCCCAGAGTCGGGGTGAGCTCGTATCATCTACGATTCATTGGTTTTTCTCTTACCAAGATGTTTGCATTTATATAAATGTAAACTTGACGTCTGGAAACATTTTTAATTGAGGCAGTTTTTATAAATACAAATACGTAAAAACTAAATGCAGAAAGATTTCAAAAGAATTTACAAGCTACACAATACACTGTCGTGCATGAAAAAAAAAAAAAAAAAAAAAAAACTGACGTTCCATTTTTTTAATAGTTCCAGAAGATTTTCAGAGGCGAAGGACTGCATAATGGAATGTTTTGGGCAAAGACCATTTGAAATCTTCAAAAATGGTGCGGGTTTAGCCTTTGTCACAGTATTACTTATTACAAGTAGTCCGACTGCAAAAATGACTTACAATTAGTTCGAGTGCAGCTCTGGTAACATCACAACCAGAGCGAAGATGACATGTTACGTTAGGGTTAGGCTTTGAATCTAGTTCAGAAGACCGACTAAATACAGGGTGAGTGAAAAAGTGGCCAAGACTTTATGGGGTGATAGAATGCGTCAACACTAGTAAATTTTGTCATAGAAAGCATGGGCCAAACACAAACGGCAAGCTGCTATGTGGCGTTGTAAATGGTGTTTAAGCCTGGTCGGAACACAAGTGAGAAATCAAAAGTTAGTTTCCCACTAGCACATTTAAGAATTAACACAAGAATGGGAGGAGATACTTCAAGAAAACACCGTATTAACAGTAATGGAACTGATGTACACGCTCAAAGAAATAGTTCATATGAGTGTCCACCAGCTGTAATGCAGGCTTCACACTTACAGGATAGGGACTGGTGCACATTTGTGAAGTCTGCCATTCCGTGGTTCGTATAACCAGCCATCCCCTCGGCAGCCCACTAAAGAAAATGCCTTTGGAAGAGAGCACCAAACCCTTTAATACCATTTATAATGCCACCTTTCAACGCTCAAGTTTCCATGTTCCAATGCCACCTGGCGGCTCGCTGTTTGTGTTCTGCCCATACTTTATATGATTAAATTTGCTCGTGTAGATGCGTCTATTAACCCATAAAGTTTTGGACACTTTTTCCCCAACTCACCATGTAAAAATACTCCATTTGTAATGGGGAAGGGGAAGAGTTCCCCCCCAATATGTATATCTTAGCTTACAAAATTACGCATTTTCTAAATATTTACCCGTAGTTCCATAGAAAATATTTTCATTGAGTTTCACTGGCAAATACAAACGTAAGAAAATGGGAATAAACGTTGCAGCAGTTTTAAGTTTTTATCTTCCCCATTTGGAATTTGATTCCATGCCCCAAGTAGCAAATTAAAGTAAGGAACTTAAAGGAAGAGCAGCAGTTTTGTACTTTTGTCCTACTTTGTAGTCCACTTAACTTCCTGTATGTCAGACTTCATACTCTTTAGTGATGTGAATTCCACGAATTTTTAAAAAAGAGTCCCCCCCCCCCCTCAGGATTAGGGATGGACGCGAGACGAGAAATAAGCGTATCGCAAAATAGCCTAAAAGCGTTGTCTCGTCTCGCAAAAATCCCTATATTGTAATGTTAAAAATGTGTGTCTCGTCTCGCAAAAAAGTCGTCTCGCGCATTTTTTAGTAAATTTACAAACTTTTTTGAAAATATCGGGGTGTGGTGGGGGCTGGGAGACTGACTGGTAGGGCCCAACTAACATTTGTGTCCAGGGCACTTTTCAAATTTTATGCCCCTGCATATAGCTGACTTAATTTTTGTGCCCCTGTATATAGCTTTAAACTCAGTTTTGAGGCCTCTTTGTGTATGTGTGCCCAAGGTACATGCCCCAAGTGACAGGGCAATAATTAGTGCCTGGGTAGGGTTTAGCCTCCTTCTGGTTACGGCTACGATTAGAATCCGAGAAAACTCCCAGAAAGCCCGTTATTTCGTCGCTCAGCAAACTCGGAGACTGTTCTTTAATGCAACGTCTCACTGTTGATGTCTGTTTGCTTTAGCTTTTCCATTGCTACCGTGGCACTAAAATAGAACGTTCTTGCAGGTTGCCATTGCGTCACGGACGCTTCTTGTTTCCGTTTACGGGGGGGAAGAGAGCGAGTAACGAAAACGAGCAACTTGCTGGTCTCTTTCGCTCTCGATTTAGCAGCCCGCGTGGGATCTTCCCATGATTCATCCCGTAACCGACCTGGAAGCGAAATTGAACAGACACACGCTGCCTTGAACCTACGGAGGCTTCAAAGAAGTTTCCTTATCAGATACCGACCCAGAAGGCGAGTTGGTTCATTGGATGAGTGTCGTGGAGGTCAGAGATGGGAGATTTCTTTTTATAACAAAAATAACCACCCAAACATACAAGAAAATGCTTAATTAAGTAAACATTTTGCATAAGAAGCAGATTTTAATAAGATTTATTTAATCACCTTGTTAAGAATCACCAATAAATCTTTAACTGAATTAAGAAATACTTAATAAAGTTAAGTTGTTCTAAAACTTAATTTTCATTAATTTTTTAATTACACCTATAAAAATAATTCAGTTTTTCATCATTCACTTCTCTTTGAAAAGAATTAATTCAATAGTAAAAACGATTAAAATATTATAGTTAATGCATGAAAATATTAACACTTCCGCTCAAAATAACAATATAATGGTATAAATATCTATTCCAGTTATTCAATATATATTCCACTACAAATTCCAGTTAATTTTTTTTTAAATGGACAATAGCTAAAATTTTTTTCGGGATTATCATGCAGCCATTTTAAGTATTCTGTTGATTTTAACAATCAACTGGTCACGTATATAAGTGGCAATATTGAAATAGCCGGAAAGGAGACAAGAACCTCAACCCCATCTTTCTCCCCCGTCTAACTCAGAAAGAAAAACACGAAGTAATAAAGAAAAAAATATGTTTTGACAATAAACTTCTAACTTGAACAAAATAAAATGTCTTTAAAATTTGGTCTATTCCTAAAATCCATTTGCATTTAAAAGTGATCCCCAAAATTACAAACGGATCGGTCCACTAATAAAAATTATAGATGAACGAATTCTTACACAGTTGATTTTCATCCCCCCCCCCCCTTTTCATCACAGAAACAAACATTCAATCTTTGAGGGGTCGCACCTACCCTGAAAGAGCCTCCTGCACGCTTGAGAGGAGGAGAGGGTGGGAGTTCGGCTAAAATTCATGCACATTGCATAAATAGTTCTTTTACAGGAACACTCAAAATACTTCTAATACATTACGCTCTGTGGGAATCTAACTACAAAACCGATTATAAAACTTTTTCACTAATAGAAAGCTGCACTATTCCTGATTAACGTGGGCAAAAATTAGCATAAATAGAATAGTATAAATATTTCTTTTACAAGAACACTCAAAATAGTTCGTAAATACTGTCGTAACTGTCTATTCGCCAAATGCGTAAGAAAAATCTAAATTTAGTAACACTGCATACTCTTAATTTCAATGAAGTGTACTTCCATGTATTATATTTCATTTAAAATAAGTAAAAAATAAATACTTTAAATACAGTCACTTGTCCATAGGGCAAACATACGTATTTGTTATTCACACATGCTTCATTTTTCTCTGGACCTAATTCTAAAGCCGGCGCTGACGAAGTCGCGGGTAGCAGCTAGTACGAGTCTCAAAGTGAAAAATACATTACAAACTAGTCGAACATGCTTTTACAAACCAAAAATACGTAAAATAAGTAAGTGTAGATCCCCCTCCCCTCAGTAGTACTGAACTTATAAGCAGGGCCTGATTACCGGCAGGGCATTCTGGATAAGCACCCGGGCCTCGAACAAAAAGGGGAGGGCCCAAAATTCTTTAAGTTTAAAAATTCGTAAATTTTGATTCATTTAAAAATAAGGTACGGAAACTAATTTTAAGAAAAATAATTAATAGGTACTACTTCACAGTGGCGTAGGCAGAAATTTTTCATTTGGGGGGGGGTTACGACTACTGCAACTCACATATGTATACGTGTGTGTGATAAGGGAGTGAAGAATATACATTTCGTATGGCAAAAAAATAAAATCCTCATGGGGGGGGAGGGGTTCGACCCCCTATCGTCTCCCTTGGCTACGCCTCGACCACTTCATAGCTCTAACATTATATTCACACCCTTTTTTTCAGATAAACTGTATAGTCTCGGGCAATTATTCAGTGCAAACTTATTTTGGCGCGGCCTATGTAATGTTGCTTTCAGATCGCGTGGAAACCAGAGTTGATTTTCAATGGAACATGTAAAAGGAGATGCCTTACTAAGTGGAGTGAAGTGAAGATCTATTTCATTATAAATAAATGCTCTCTTATAAGCATTCAAATTAAAGGCTGCAGCCTAATCACATAAGGGTAAATCATTAAGAGCATGACCAGGGAGTCCGTCCCCCCCCTCGAAATTTAGTTGACATAATAATAATTAAGTCTGAAAAATTCAGCCTTTTCCTCCTTTGGTCCCCTTCCAACTTTTTCCCCGTGTACGGCCGCATTAGGAAAATAAGTACTGAAATACTGTGGAGCATGTTACTCGAAAAACTGCGGAATGAAATTAACGATTGAATATGAAATACAGTGAAACCCCGGTTTAACGTTACCCGTATTTACCGTTTTCCCGCTTATAACGTCATTTTCTATTGGTTCCAAATACCTTCCTATACTTGTAATGTTAAAGAATTCCTTCAATAACGTTAGATTTCCCGCATTTAACGTTTTTTCGGCGAGAAAAATGTGATGCGTTTTCTCTAAAAACAAGTCACAGTAATTGTGTTGGGAAGGAAATAGTTCTTGAGAATGGCGGCAGTGCGCATTTCTTTTCCTTTATTTGGATAAAAAGGGGGAAAATTACTCTATCTCCTCCAACTGTCCGAGCGCCTTCATTCTTTAAAAACGGAGTGTAGCCTTCTAGGAATTCCCACCCCCCTTACAACAGGTGTTTCGGGTGTGTCTGGATTAACAAGCTTGAAGAATGAGGCCGGACAATTTTTGATGAATTGGGTTTAAGTGCTACCTTCGTGCATTCTGGAGTAGATACAATAGACCATCTTCGGATTTTCACAACAGGAAGCCTTTCACGCGACGCAAAAAGGGAGGTTACATGGGGAAAGGGTGGGCAGGCCATTTTCTGCTGTTTCGATGGGAACCAACAGCTATGAGATTCTCTTTGGGAGCTAAAGAGTTAAACTGACCACCCACGAATACAATTCATGGAAGGGATAATAAACGGCTTTTCTATAGTATCTTTTAAGCATCTGTTGATGATTGTGATGAGAGAGAAGAGTTCTTTCATTCGTCGTATGATTTTCATGAATACCTATCCTATGATGAAATTGTCGTGACTTCAGAGATTCCGTCAATCAATGATTTGATTGACTCAGAATCGGATAGCTCTGAGAAAGAACAAAATGCTAATGAAGAGGGAAGTGTAATTCCCTCGGCGAGTGAAGCGATCCAAGCTGTAAAAATAGTGAAAGCATTCGTTTTAAGTAGTGAGGGTCAAGAAAAAAAATCTACAGAAACTCATTTGTATAGAAAATTACATTTGTAATGCAATTAATAAGAACAAAACTCAAAATAAAATAACCGATTTCTTTAAGATATAATTTTGAAAATTAAATTGTGAAGCATTGTATAAAGAAATAAAAGGTATGTAATTTAAATTAGACTTTATTTCAATGTCATTAATTTGTTTTTATAAAACCCCGATTTAGCGTTTTCCCGCATATAACGTTACTTCTTTCCGGTCCCTTGAATGACGTTAAATCGGGGTTTCACTGTATTAACTGAAATATCACCATCTTTCATATATTTTTGTTGATCGAACCATTTCATCTCACTTTGCATTGTGATTAAATTAATCATTTTTATGTTGTAACACCCTTCTTTGTATGGTGAGATAAGAAAATTGCTCTGTACGGTATAAAAAAAGTTTTCGGAAGAGGGGTCCCCAATGAAGCTTTTGACCTGGGCCGCAACTCGGCCCCTGCTTATGAGTACTGAACTTAAAATATCAGTCATATCAATCAAATATTCAATCTAAAGCATATTTCTTTAAAAATATTGTGAAATATTGTCAATTGTTTGCTGTGAATTATTGAAGGCATAAAATAAACGTACATACAAATTACTGTGGAATAACCGAACTATCAAATAAAAGTTCTTGAAAATAGAATGGCACGTATTGATAAAAGTCAATTAAGTATAACTGATCATTTTCTGGGGCAATGTTTATGATCAGTAAAACAAATCTGAAATAATTAACTTTTCACAATGAATTCCCATTTTAAAAGAAAAAGAAACTGAATTTATGGATTCGAACTTGTGTTTTTCAACGTGCAACTGGGTTGGCGGGTGAATGGAACAAGGAGCCAATTATGGGAAAAAATTTATGAATTTTTTTCGGAAGTCAATTTAAAATTTGAATAAATAGCATGAAGTGCTGCCATTTTCTATGCTTTCTATTTCTGATGCAATTGCTAACAATTTAGAAAAATATCAGTACTTCATTCTCACTTCTCATCTTTACTCCGCTCACTCCCTGACAATCCTGTTTGACCACAATTAGCGATAAAATTTCTTCCCGGAAAAAGGAAAAACGCACACGTGTTTGCGGAGACCCGTACTGTCAGCTATGACAAGTTCGGACCCTCCTACTCAGCATGAAAATTTTGTGCCACCAGGTATCGCGATCGGAATGATGGATTATGGTCACTTTTTGAGAAGTGTGACGCAGCTGGCTGTGCGCGGGCACAGCCAGCTGCGTCAAAAAAGGGTCTCTCGAACTGTGGAACGCGATTAACGTTTCGATCGTCCGCCATCTTGCTGGTAGCTAAGTCGAGCGATGGCAACGGCTGTCCTTTTTTCAGCATTGGGAAAGGGTTGCGCCTCAAAGGGTTAAAGCGTGTTATAAATGTTTTCACAAATTTTAAGTTACGTTTCTTCCTAGGAAAATGAATATAAAATCTGTTAATGTAGTAAATGTAGAAAAGGAAGCTCACACGAAAAAAGATTGGATGCCTTTTCAGAAAATCCAAAAATTGAAAGTGGCCGATTTTAATAAACAAGGAAGCTTCTTTGATAACAGGTCATCAACATTCATTTTGCCCTACCAAAAGGTTTGGACTATCTGGGCCTTTTTTGCTTTTCTTATAAAGATATGATTTTATGCCCTGTAGTACAAACAAAGTAAAGAGCCTACTTCAGATGCATGCACCGAGTTGCTGAAAAAATGAAACGGTATCAAAAGAGTTGAGTATGTTTGATCAGTATTTGTAGCCAGTAGTTGTGTAGGACAGTGATGATAAATGTCTTTATATATCTTTTATGAAACCTTTGGGCAAAAACATTTTCCTGTTCACACATCTCAGAAAAGGATAAAATCCTTAAAGACTGACTAAGCTTGAAAAAACATGAAGTGCAATCAATAGTTAGGGACATTTTCCGGTACCAATGAAGGAAGTAAAAGAAATTTCTTCCCGGAAAAGGGAAAAACGCACGTGTTTGCGGAGACCCGGTACTGTCAGCTATGACAAGTTCCCCTAGCATGAAAATTTTGTGCCACCAGTGGTTATTTATATTCTTTGACCAGGTGTCGCGATCGGAATGACGGATTATAGTCACTTTTGGAGCTATGCACGAAAAATCCTAATTTACATAAGAGCAATTAAAAATTTAAGAAATCGTTAATTATTTTAATTATATAATAAAACTTAAGTTTGAATACATTAATAGAGCTAACAAATTTATTAAATTAACATCCGTGTTAATTTTAGTTCATATTTCTCATAGTAGTATTACTTAAAATCACATGTCCCGTACGTAACAGCATTGCCCCATACGTAACAAGTAATTGGCTTTTATTAATTAATGATACAGTTTTTAAAAAATAATTTTAAAGTTAATTAATAAATGAGCATTTCTCCATTCCCCCCCCCCCCCACACACACACACACACTAAATTCATTTGTGAAAAATACCTCATAAATTCAGAGCAAAATCCAAACTGCTGAATGTACTTTTAAAAACAACTTTTTGTAATGTCCCATACGTAACAAAACTTTATTAATTATTTGAAAAAAAAACTATTTGGTCCAACAAAAAACAACTTCAAAGGAATCCAGTTGAGGTGGTATATAAAAAACATTAAAAACAGTTACAAACTTCCTAACTTATATTTTGATATTGAAAAATGTCCAAGTGTGCTAAAATTTTGCTGTGAAATGTCCCGTACATAACGCATGAATACTCATCTGCAATATTTGTTTTGAATCGGGGGTGGGGAGGCGTAGAGTGCAGGCAGGGATTTATAACTTAAGAATTTATCGCTTTAATAAATAAGTTTTCAAATACGAATAAAATATGTAATTATCAGTATGATAAAAAAAAAAATAATCCTTTCCCAGATATAAGAATGGGACATGTATCTTACAACTTTCAAGCATGCATCTCAGGAATGAATTGAGGTTTAGGAAACCATCCTGTATTGTATTAGTTGCTGCATTATTTTTAGTAATGAGAAATATAAAACTAATTCATTACACATTGTGTGGGATTTAATCAGATTTTAAAGTAAAAAGAAATATACATTTCAAGAGAACCTAATTACATTACACATTGTGTGGGATTTAATCAGATTTTTAAAGTAAAAAGAAATATACATTTCAAGCAAAAATGAATAACTATAAATTAAATAAATAACAAATGAAGTAAGTTGGCCTGCAAAGGGTTTACTGACTTTTATTCTAACTAGAAAATATAACTTACTTAAAAACAAAGATTTAAAAAGTAACAGAAAACAACCTTTTTCTAAGTGAACAATAATATACTTTTATCTATGGTCGTAAAACAAATTAGGAGCCTTTTATGAATACCAGCAGAAAAGGATGATACTACATTAAAGTTGAAGTTATTTTTTTTATTTTAATTATTATTTTGTAATGAAAGTTTTCTTTTAGACTAAAATTGTTCTTGAAATAAAACTATAAAATTTAAATTTAAAAAGTGCTATACTATAAAAATCTTAAACCCAAACAACCCAATAAAACTCACCCGGGTTGGGTTTTTTAAAACCCTGATAGAAGGTCCTTTAAAAAAATCCTATATATGTATAAACAAACACATACAGATTTTTTATAAATAAAATAAGCACACCAAATTTTATTCACGTGCCCGATCACAGAAACCATGCGACGTCGCTTCATAAGGTCTGCAGACTATTTCCCAGTTCATATCGGCCAGTCCGTTGCCTATTATACTGCGATGATGTCACGCGGGTTGTAAGCCATGTTCGCAAGGACGTACCCAGGGGGGTCCGGACCCCTCCCGAAATTTCGATTTTTGTTAGCAAAATAATAATGATGAAGTCTTTATGGGGAAAATTCTCCCTTTTTCAGCGTTTGGACCCCCTCCGAAATTTTTTGGACCCTCCCTGAAATTTTTTTCTCGGTACGTCCCTGGTTCACAGACTATACTCGCAAGAAAGTTCTTTCCGTACGCCGCTGTTGTAGCATGTTCGTGCATGAGAACTGCGCCGTAATTGCAAATTCATAATTCAGATCCGCATTTTTCGCCTTTCGCGTAGAATTAGCTCATTTTAGATGTGCCGATATAACTCGCCGATTGCGTCAGTGATTTCATATGCAATCTTTTTCCATCCTTTTTGTGAATAATCGTATTTTCATTCGTTGCATGCTACTGTATTAGCTTTTCTATCAACAATTAAAATTACTACATATTTCCATTAAGTAACGATTATTTCGCCATATTTTATGAGTTTATTTTTTTAACCAAAATTACCTTGCAGACCATTTTTGTACTTTTAAATCTGCGTTGCAGACTGATACAGAAAATTGTGCGACTGGGTTCACGTGTACTGATTTATATAAATACTGCATATTTAGAGAGTAGAACCTGGATTGTTCAACGTAACTGGAAGCGAACCAACAGCGAATAATCGAAATTTACGGATAGAGATTTTTTTTATAATCATCTAGTTTAATATGAAGGGCGATTCCATCGTAACATGTGTGACATTCGTACACCTTTATTTTCCTTCTCTTTAAAGTTCTTTTTCCTTAGCACAGCATTAAGATATCTTATTTTACATTTTTTTAAAAACAACTTGATGCTCAAAATCATCATTTTAAACATTTTATAATTAATTATTAATTTTATAAAACTTGTAATGTGTTCGATAACTTAATTGAAATCTGTTACCAAATTAAACAATTACATTAGCGAAAGGTGTCGTTTACCAATGAAAGAATTTTGTGAAAGGACTGTTTTCAAAATGAAAAATATTGAAGATTAAAACGGACGTTAAGATAACGGACGTTTAAGATTAAAACGGACCTTTCACAAAATATTTTGTGAAGGGTCCGTTAACGGTCCCGAATTTCAGACCACTGCTTAATAACATGCATCTGTTTTGTTTCATTTGAAATAGCCGAATATTTCTAAAATACGCTTTAATGAACGACTGCCCATAGAGCAAAATGTATTGGAAATCTTGAGCTCTCCTGTAGAACTATAAATGGTACATATACCATTTTCAATAGGGCACGTGGTACAGCACCTAGAAACATATCGATTTCGCAGAAATCTGTGCATAATTAAGCGAGTTAGAGCACGGACGGACGGACAGACAAACCCAAATCAAACACTTTTCAAACCTTGTTGAAAAGTGTTAAAAATGAATGAAATAAATCTTGAAGAAATGTAACAAATATGAATTATGTTTAGGCACACATTGTTTGTCATTATAGCTATCGATCCAAGCGAAATTTGGAATTTTGTCAAGAGTATAAAACGGGACCACGGCCCCTTCACAAAAATACTATTGATTAAAACTGCCCTTCATTGGGATTTCACCCTATATTTTAATTTTGTTTTGCAACTTATGTTTAAAAAATGACAAAAATTAATATGAAAATTCACAAAAATAGATGTGGAAATTCACAGAAATAAACAGTTAAAAAAAAATGGGACCCTGGAGAATATTCCTGGATCGACCCCTGCATTAAAAACTACTTTGAATTTGATGTTAAAAAAGCTACATTACTTTACGGCACGCCTGTTAGAAAATTATGGGGACCAGAGCTTGATCAAGGTTACAGTGGGCTGGGCCCTTGCAAAAGACACCCCCCCCCTCCCCCACGCGATAACCTTTTTCATTTAAAAAAACAATACGATTGGTTTACTCTAAAATTTCCAGGAATTTTTTTAAATGCTACTGATTAAAATTTGTAAAATTCATATACGTTGAAATTTGAATTATCATTGTTCATAATTTATAATAAAAAATAGCAATTTTTTCTAGCCTCTAATTTTATAGAAATTTTAAAAGTGGAAAATATGAGTTTTGAACCCTTGAAATCTTTAGCTCCTGAGCAATTAATTGCCCTCCTGCCCTGTAGGTAGCATCGACCTTGAAGTGAAAGGGTCACTTCAAGGTCGATGGTAGGTAGTAGCCCAATATTACTACAATACAATGCCATTGTACCATAGTGGACGGGGAGAAGGGGTGAAGGGATTTGAAAAAAAAAAGAAAGAAAGAAAAGAAAACACCACACCCCTTTCACACACAGCTTCTTGCACACCACACACAGGGGGTCCATTACAAAAGGAAGGGGGAGGAGTGTCCATTGAACCAGTGACCAATAGCAGGCCAATGGGACATTATTGCCTACTGGTTTAGCAATAGATAAGGCAAACACGTGGTGCTTCATATTTGCAGGTAGTAGTTACAACCTTCATTCCAAACTTATTCTGCCTACATTGAAGTGTGGAGTTTTATTTTCTTGGTGAATCGCGAGTGGTAAAGTTAATATTGCTCAGGAAATATGCCTACCGAAGTCATTGTCCGTAATCTAAGTCAATTAGAAATATACGGAAAACTTTTGCTGGAGTACTTTCTGGAACATCAAGACGATTTTAATCAAGAAAAAACTCTAAGGTACGAAGTGCTTACTTTTATTTATTTCCCCCAATTCTTAAGAATTCTATTTAAGTAAATAAATATAAATTATATAAATATATTCTGCAGGTTTCTTAATTGATTTACATTTTCGTATGAATCTATTTTTATCATTTATCTACGAATAGGCTAGAAGTTTTATTTGTAAAACAATATCTTTTGCTTAAAAACATTGTGTGCGAGACATTATTTCTCATTGTTTTTATTGTACTAGTACCTTACATTAGCGGCATTAAGCCTCTTACGTAATGCAAGTTGTTCATTAATGTTTCAGTTATACTTCTCATTTATACGTCGTTTAATATCCGTCCCTTGAAAGACGTATAACTGGTGTTGACGTATAACTGACGTAAGACGTTTTAGTGTGTAACTTTAAGCAATGTTAGACCTTAGGACCAGAGGGGGTTTCAAATAATAAGATTGCTGTTTTGCTTATTTTTTTTATTCATTATAAAGTAATTTCTATTTATTTTTCATTAATGTAAATATATTTTTTTGAATGTTTTCAAAACTGACTGAAATATACATACAGTATTTTTTTTTAAGCCCTATATTTATAATGGAATAGAGATTGTCCTAAAAATTTGTCATTGTGAGTTTTTAATTGCTATGAAAATCCTTGTTATATTTAAAATACAGTACAGTATTGATTGTTCAAGATTCCCAAAAAATTCACAGAGTGAAAAAACTGTTAACACGTAAATATTATTTTGGATGCATAGAGATTTGAAGATTACAGGTGTGCAGGTCGTCATTGGTAGCTTCCGGGGGAAAAAAAATTAAAAAAAATAAATAAATTAACACAAACTTCATTGTTTACTTTTCGAAACTTTATAAAACTTTCTTTAAAATAATTTAAATGGGTTAGATTTTTTAGGTTATTTTTTTTTTCCCTATTTTAAAAGAAAACCCTACTTTGTTTCTAAGTATACAAGAGGTTTGAAAAATAATTTACGTTAAAAAATACCTTTATTTTTGTTGTTTCGTTACAAGTGTTTGGGGACTTAACTGCCCGATTGAAAAAAAAAAAAAAAAGCGATTGGAATTTTCAACCCCTTCATTTTCTATTCCAGTTTTTTAAAAGATAAAGTGTTTCACATGAAAAGAAATTCCTTAAATATTTATACTGGGAACATATTTGCAGAGTTGCCAACTCTCCTGATTTACGCAGGAGACTCCTGATTTTTCATTGATCTCTTGCGAACTTGATTTAGGATACATTTCTCCTGATTTTTGATTATTTGCCCATTTTCTCCTGATTTTTATCATTTATTATATGAATAATAATTTATTTTTTGAATTTGAAATCTTTTTCTAAGTTTTGCCGTGGAAAGAAGCCCTTCTCGGCATTCCCCTTTCCTGCAATCAAACTAGTTCCAGGAACCCACTACTGTGTGACATCATTAAGTTCAGATTTTACTAACAAATGTATACTAGTGAAAGAAGTGCAGCTTCATGTTCTAAAGCATTGAAATTTCTATCTTTTTCCATCACTCTTAAAAATAATTATTTTTCATTTGACATTGCTTTGCCTTCTCCAATGACTTAAGACTTAAAAATTGACCCCAATTTTTAACTTTCCAACTTGACATTTTTCATGTTGCTAAATTTTTTTACAAGTTACCGACTACCTAATAGAAGACATGACCCAAAATTAATTTTTCTTTTGTGGTCCAAAAATATCTATATCTGGCAACAAACAGTACCAAAGATGCTTTTCTCTCTCTCCAAAATGTAGTTTCAGCTGATACAGCCCTGATCTTTAAATTTTAGTTTTTTAATCGAAAACAAGTCTCCTGATTTTTAGAATAAAATCTGATTTTACACTTTGCCAGGTTGGCAACTCTGTATTTGTTATCAATGCATTTTTTTCAGATTATCTTTAAATTGATGCATCTGAAGGGAGAGCATGTGGCGAAAGCTGGGTTTGAACCCAGGGACTTATGGCTGGTAGAATGAGGCGCAATCTGGCTCGGCCAAAAGGTACCTATTCAACCGGCCTTCAATTGCCGGGTGTTGTGTGCGCGGAGGTGATCTCGTGCCGCCACACTACTCCCTCCCTAGAGAGTCAGTCAGAGGCTGACGAACAATGTTCCAAGCATTATGGAACGCTGCCACTCGTTGTGGACTTTTGGGAGGTCGCTGCTGCTCATTGCAGGCTTTGGAAGAGCCGAGCGAGAGATTGAAGAGGGCGGTGCTGACGCCATCCGTCGCTGTAGGCGAGAAGGAGAATGCGTGTTCGTTGTCTGGGTCGCCAATGAAGGGAGAGTGTGCGGCAAGAGCTGGGTTTGAACCCAGGGACTTATGGGTGGTAGAATGAGGCACAATCTGGCTCGGCACAAAAGGTACCTATTCGACCAGCCTTCAATTGCCGGGTGTTGTGTGTGCAGAGGTGATCTTGTGCTGCCACATATCAAACCAAAAAATACTGTGATCCTATAGGACACACTATATTAAGATATGGGACACCGGAGTAGAAGTTCACCGTTCTATCAATTTCGCCACGCTGCTCAAACTAACTTGCATGTAACTTCTATTTAAAGTTTTGGTGAAGTGGTACAAAAATTAATTTTTTCTCAACTGTATTTGAATATTGCATCTTAATATCTTACACACAGTACATTCACATGGTATACTAACACTGTGCCAAAGATCATCGAAATCCGTTTCCCTGAATCCGTTCCTCCTCCTTGTTAGTATTTTGCCAGTCGACTGCATACTTTTACAGCCTCAGACCAGCAGACAAGCATTAATTTCAAGCCCTGGTTAACACCCAAGCCTCGAATCAATTTCAGACCGATAGCAGTGATAAAATGTCTCTTTAGCCAATGCAAAATCTGGGCCGACACCTCCAAAATATGCATGCCTACAGGCAGGGGGGGGGGATATCAGAATATATCCCCCTTGAAACTTTTGAATTAGTGATAAAATTCCCTTTTATTTATACACATATAAGTTCATATCCCCCCCCCCCCGAAAATTTTTCCTGGCTACACGCCTGCCTACAGGGACTAATTTGCAAGAATAGAGCAATGGGCAAAAGCTTCACTTGGGAGGGCCCCCCTCTTATGAAAACTTTCTAATAATCTACAGAGAAATTTTTATATCACACAATACAAAGAAACGTCTTATAACAGCATTAAAACGATTATTTAATCAAGATACAAAATGAAATGCAGTAGTTTGATGACATTAATATGTAACATAATAGAATTTCAATTACATTATTTAATTTTCAATTGATCTCATCCTATATTTTTCAAGTAACTTGTTCCAAAATATTTCTGTATTTATTTTTCTAATGTTTGCATCAGAACATTTATGGTTAGGGGGATAAATCTTCCCTTTTCTCTACTTAGGAAGCTATTCATTTTAGCTGTTCCGATTGGAAATCTGCTCCATCGTTTTGTTGAAATCAGCATGCATCACTCCATAGGCCACACCTAAATAAGATTGCACTAAATAATTGCTTACGACTATACCATTTAGCTGAAAAAATGGTGTAGATATAATACTAGCACCATGAAATAGTAACACACTAACTATTATTACTATTATTTTTAATAAAATAAGTTTCTCAGTCTTATTTTAAATTAATCAAAATTTGCGAATTTTTACATTTAAAGAGTAATTTGGTGGCTCCCTTCCTTTTGGGAGTCTGTGCCTGGAATGCTGTGCTGGAAATCAATGCCTGCATACCTACATTCAAAATTAATAAGTGATTTATTTTTCAGATTCTTTGAATTCTATATTAGATATCTCTCACTTGCATGGTACATGGAAACTGGATTTGAAAAGGGCAGGATTGTTCCCGATTCGAGACTTGGAACACTCTGGGTGAGACCATTTCGAGCAGTGGAACTTTTCTCAGAAGACAACGTCAACCATGCCCTGTCTGCATTAGAAACTGATATGCCCTTGATCCGTTCAACATCCCATTTCTTCGGCACCCAGATAGAACTGGAGCGTCTAGTCCTAAATAGCGGCGAGTACAGCTTCTTATACAGCTTAATAAAACACGGATATTGGAAAAATCAGCTAAACTACATTGATGGAGTTGGATGGAGAGATTTTTACGAGTTTTGGTAAGTATAAAAGGATATTTTTCATTTCATTTATTTACTTTTAAGTTAGGATTAAAATTTTCTACAGCAGCAGTTCACAACTGATGCGACACTCAATCCCCATGGGGGGGGGGACGGGCAAGAAAAACAAAAAAGCAAGTGATAACGCATGTTTTTTAAAATCCTCTTTATTCTTATTTTTACTCCAAAATATCTACTTTTGCTTAAAATGTTTAGAGCCACAAAACATATAAATTTGTGATTATGGGGATTCTAAATACCTTCTCTAGATAACAATTTTATATTATTCAAAAGATTAGAACATCTATTTCTTCTGTTGAAGCATGGAGGATTTAAATATCTAAATCTATTTCTAACATTATTATTAATATTCAAGATAGAAAATGTTAATTAGAAGATCTGTTATGAAAATATGGATTAATGCATATCGTAATACCCTCTTAATATTTAGTGTATATTCAATTAAGTCTTTGTAATCCTAATACATAAGTGTCTAAACTAAAAAAGCAAGTGATAACGCATGTTTTTAAAAATCCTCTTTATTCTTATTTTTACTCCAAAATATCTACTTTTGCTTAAAATGTTTAGAGCCACAAAACATATAAATTTGTGATTACGGGGATTCTAAATACCTTCTCTAGATAACAATTTTATATTATTCAAAAGATTAGAACATCTATTTCTTCTGTTGAAGCATGCAGGATTTAAATATATAAATCGATTTCTATCATTATTATTAATATTCAAGATAGAAAATGTTAATTAGAAGATCTGTTATGAAAATATGGATTTAGGCATATCGTAATACCCTCTTAATATTTAGTGTATATTCAATTAAGTCTTTGTAATCCTAATACATAAATGTCAATCTTTGTATGTTTATTACTCTTTCACGCTAAAACAGTTAACGGATTTGGAATAAAGACAGTTTAAGTCCTGGATTAACATATAGGCTACTTTTTATCACATGAAAAAAAGCACTTGTAACCATGTTCAGCCCGACACGATAAGCAAGGTATGCATCACATCGGGGGTACCGGCTTCGAAGGGGGGAGTCATTTCAAACTCAAAAACTAAGTGGAGCATAAAAGCGGACATATGTTTTATGTTAGCAGGGGCAGCCCCTGTTTGTAATCATCTTAATTTTAAATTCCATTCAGAATCAGAATTCAGTACCAAGGTAGCCAGTGAGAAACAGGATTTTCTTCCAACAAGTCTTAAGTTGGCGAACCAACTGGTCGCCGGAGGCAGCTAGTATTCACTATTTTTCATTGGTAGTCTTACAACTAATTGACACATAATCCTACATTAATATATCCTACAATGGTTTCATCAGGAGAGACTACCAGAATGTTTGTTTATTTGTTCATGAAATATTTGAAGTTGTCCTTGCATAGCCCAATTACGCCTTACAGTCTCCTATAGGCTATAAACTCCGAGGCACTTTTTACCAAAATTGTCAAGGGTTCAAGAGCTCATGTGAATTTCTTTCAGAAATCCTCTGCTCATTTGAGGCCTCTTCGCTTGGGCAATGTAAAAACAAGACCAAATTAATTTTTAGCTAGCACTAGTATAATGCAATGTCATGGTATTAAGGGGGTATTCTGGTTTAGAAGCCCTAATTTTAGGTGTTCTTTCAGACGCGATAAAAAAAATATATTTTTACTATCCATATTTTTATAGATATTTAAATAATACAAAACAATGATATAAGAAAAAAAATCAAATTTCAAAAAAACTGTAGGCCGGCAAAGTGGGGTCTGATGAAAAAATGACTTGTCCTGGTATGCAATATATAAATCCTTCCAGTGACCTGAAATGGAAAACCATGAATAATCCTTAAAGAGGAAGGATGTAGTTACCGCACTACGAGACTTTTCGAAAAAAAAAAAAATTTTTTTCACAAAATGGCAGCAGTTTGAAAACTACATTTTGTTTTTTTCCTGTTTTTTTTTTTTTTGTCGTTCGGAATTTTTAAAAAATATTAAAAAAAAATTTTTTTTTAACTCTTGGTAGTGCAATACTATAATGTATAAAGAAGCTCTGTATAAAATTTCAAGTGAATCGGTTGAATAAAACTTGAGATATCATGCACACCGTTTCTTGAAAAGTAGTTTCGAGAGAAACGCGTTTAAAGTTTGAGGACTAGTCACGCACAGTCGGAGTCGTTTAACAGCGTGTTATACTTACTTTTTATTAATCAGCTATCCCTGCTCTGTACAAAGTACCTTCTTTAACTTCAAATGTCATGTTTAGTGAAGCCCTTTCAGATGATCTAGCAGTTCTAGTTTCCTTGGAAGCTTCTGAAGCTCGTACCTCGTACCAGCTAATTCGGGCTTGATCACATTTGTTGGCGAACGCATGAGATTCTGGCCCAATTGTTATTCCCATTTCTGATAAAATCTTTAAAACTGGTAAAAATCCTTCATTAAATATACGTACCACAATTAAATTAGCAATTTCAATTGTATGGGTACGAGCATGAATATGCTTGGGTGCGAAAGTCCAGATGAGCAAATTTAGAGACTCGTTATTATTCTGAGTTTCTGAGCCCAAGCACCTTTCCAGCAAGCTTTCTGAAGACAAATCTTCATATATTTGTTTTATTACTTTTTGGACTGCTTCAGTTAAATGAAGATTATTATGCACAAATTCATCTAAAGTTCCTTCAGCTTCAGCGACTCCGAAAATAATTTAAATTTCGAAAAATCCTCTTAGGGACATATTCTTAAAGGGTTATACTATGAAAATATGCAAAAGAAAAAAAAATAGATTTTTTCGAATTTCTAAACCCGAATACCCCTTAAATAAGTATATTTTACTATTTCTATCAATAATGCAACAGATATTTATATTTTTCATTGCCATAAGAAATTTTCATGCTGTCCACCCAGCCAATATTCATAGGATTACTATTTCCCCTCCAGGTAAGCCTGAAGTCAACAAGAATTTATGGCCACTAATAAGTTCTTATTTAAAGGGGGTGGGGAGGGGGGGGTCTTCCATTTATAAGGAGAGTATTATCTTAAACTTTCAAACATTTTAGTGCTAAAGTACTTTTTAAATGCTCAACATGCTACGATAAATGCTAATTTCACCAACAGCTCAAACCCTCACCTGCTCAGGGCATGGGGATGATGGGAGGACCCATACATCTGAAGATATAAGATTGTATCATTAAGTCTCTCTATACTTTCATCATAGTAATATTCATGCACTTTTTTTTTTAGGGTGAACATGCAACCATATATTAGGCGATCCTGTGGTAAATTCTACTACAACACAAAATATGAAGGACAACAGGTTTGGAAGAGGCTTGTAAAGACCAACTCCAGAGGGAGTCGCAGAATTCTGCTCATCGTACAAACGTTAAAAGCAGTTCTGTTGTACCATGAGCACAACCCGATTGCAGACAACTATGTCGAATGCCTGGGTCTTTACCTCGCGACAATTCCAGATCCCTTTGTGATTGCTGAAGAAGTCAAAGAGTTTATGAAATTCATTCTAAAGGGAGAGGAATCTTCCAAAAGGATCACGGACATCTACCTTAAGACGTGGTGCGAAATCTTCCCATATCGGGAGCATTCCCCAAGAAGTCTGAAGCATTTGAGCAGATGCTCGGTAAGAAAAGCAATGATGGAAAATCAATCGGATTCTTTTTCCAATCTTGTGGCTGGACTTCACATTCCCCAAACTTTGAAACCATACCTATTGTGTGAACCAGAGGAAGATATCGAATAGAGCTTTCAATACCAAATTAGAGATGTATGTTGTTAATAATATCAATGGTGTTTAATAGTTAAAAATACCGAGTGACAGATTCATGTATAGATGTATGAATATTGTTAAAAATACCCAGTGACAGATGCAAATAGATGTATCAATTAGATGTATAATAATTCTTAAAATATCCAATGACAGATGTATAATAGTGCTTTTCATTAAATTATTTTATAAGTTAAAATTTTGCCTCATGTCAATCTGTTCATGTCGTAATGGGTGAAGTTTATTACTGTGAAATTTATTTATTGCACACCTAGAAGAAAACTGTCACAGCTCTAAAAGAGCTCATATTCAGAAGTTATAAAAAAAAATACTATCAAGTATGAAGTGATGTTTAGCTTTTGGATTATTCAATTTTCTGTTTTAATTGTTATTGAGCTGCAATTTTTTTTTTATGTTAATGCTTTCGTGATCTCCATTCAATTTGCAACTTTTCGGAGTTGTGGCAGTGTTTTAGGTGTGCGATATGCAATGACTATGGACTATACCAGTGATATTCAATCTTTGACAGTGCGAGCCTTACTCGAGACCTTCAGATAGTATGCTGACCCCAAAACTAAATTAATCACCAATCTAATTCTGTTGCTTTTAATTCTATAAATATAGTATGTGTCAGTGACAAGTTTCAATATATGATGATATTCTGCATTTTGAAAGTCAATTTTTCTCCCCAAAAAGTCTTGATACATTCATGAAGTGGTCATTTCAAAGCGACTTGTGTCAACACTAATCAAAAACTGTACAAGGTCCTAGTTTAGTTTTATTATGATGATCAGCTTCAAAATATATGTACACTCTTTAATTAACACCTATATAAAATTGTAAACATATTTGACTGCAGTTGGGAAAACCCATGAAGTATATGGTTTATTAAAAGGCCAATTTTATTTTTCAATCTACCTTGTGATCCCCAAGGTGATTTTGTACTAACCCAATTTGGGTTGACAAGTCAGATAGAATACCACTGGATTATGGCGTTACATTTTTGACCCAGGGAGACCATGAAAGTCAATACATTAAGGTCTACAGTCAGTCTTCAGTTAATCATATTTTGAAGACTATCTCTCTCTCTCTCTCTCACACACACACACACACAAAAGGAACATATATCAGTAAAATTTATGTCATACATTTTTGCAAGGGAGACTCAAAAATCTCAATACATAAAGGGTTATGGGAAGTCATTTATTGGTATTCTTAAGACAGGTATGCAAATAGCAGATAAAATGGTACGATCAAAAAATCTACGCGTGTGGCTAAAAATTACATTTTGTTCGTGACTTTGAGATATAAAAGTTTGGTGGCTCATTTTTGTTGGTGTGACTAAATATTTGGATTTTATTTGTATCCCTGTCTTAAAAGAATATTTTTCACACACAGAAAAATGAATATATACATGAATTTCATAAACAAATGCTCTTCTAGTGTTTTAAAGATCTTAAGTTTTAATAGATTTCTGCAAGGAAAAAACTGAGAACTTTTATGTTCATTTCAGAAGCAGATCTTCCACTTATTTTTTTAAAAAATAGTTATGAACTCGTTGATAATAATGAAAAATAGTTTAAAAAGTTAAACATAGTTGTTAAAAAAAATGAAAATCTCCCCTTTAGACCCACACTGGTGAATATGGCTTCCCCGGGGGTTCACTCACTTACAAAGGGGGCATGCTAGCCAACAGAAGAAAACCGGGAATACAAAAGATGTTAAAAAGTTTCTACAAGGTTCCCCCCCAGAAATAGAAAGTTCATAAATACATGTTGAAGATACATGGATTAAAAAAATTACATTTTTTTTTCATTTTCCATTGTACGTTAAGTCCTATCAAGTAGCTCTGAGTCAACTGTCAAACATTTTCAAAAGTTTGGTATAAGGATAGTATTCAGGGTTATGATTTTGCCTAACCCCAAAAAACCCCATTGTGTGTTTAAAAAAAAAAAAAAAAATCATGACTTTTCCTGGAGAAAATTTTTATGCCTATCATTTTAATTAAAATAAGGATTTTTTAACCAAAAAAAAAAAAAAAATAAAATAAAAAAAAAAGCATTAATTTAAAATTTCTAACGTAACACTATAGCACTTTAATTTTCTTGTTAAAATAATTACTCAATTTATCTAAAGGTAATCATGACTGGTTATTATTAAGGAATAAAAAGCAGCATATTTAAAAAATAAAGTGAGATTCTTAAAAGATAATTGGATCAGATATTTTTACAAATTTTTAGCTACTTTAAATAAAGTATTATAGACAATTGGTAAATATCTAGTCAGGTGGGGCCAGACATAAGTAAGGCAAGCAGCAAAAACTCAATTGCTAACTCAAAGTTGAGAAAAACCTTGATCTAGAGAATTAAAGGGGGTGCCTTTATTATATTTGCAGGGAGGCACCATGTACCCTAGGGTCGCTCCTGTTTCTAGTTGTTGATAGCATAAATCTAAATAAAATATCGCTTTGGTATGCTCCTAAAGTAATTTTGTCCCACGCGGATGATTTTGGAAGCATAGCAAAATTGATCGACTTAACATATTTAAAAGTGAAGCTTTCATAAATAAAACTTTACAGATATGTCATTCACATGCAATAGGTAACTGTAAAGTTCCTTCGCGATTACTGAACTCATGGAATCCCAGCCTGCCCAAATTGACAGAGTCCCATAGTTTAGTTAAAAAGAAAATGGCAATGAAGGAGGGAGAGAAGGAAACTTTTTCTAGGCAGGAGGTCGTGACGCATAAGCTTCATATGTTCTTTCCGCCCTTGTCTCAACGAATATTTTTTTTGGGGGGTGGGTGGGGGGACACACAATTAAAAGATGTCCACTAGGTGACGCTTAGCATAAAAACATTAAGAGTGGGAATGCTTAATTTGAAATGTACAAATAATTTTAACATTTATTTAAAAGTTTGAGCATTTAGAATTTGTGTCATTTTCAACATGAATTCACCATGCAAAACACAGCCTAGTTCACATTTTTCAAACCAAGCTTTTCAGAAATCTTCCCTGAGTGCATATTGTGATCAGCCCATTTGCTAAATTTGGTGACAATTGGCTCAATCGTTTCAACTGCAGAATGCTGTTTCTATGGGGGAACATTTAATCATAACCACCCAGTTAGTAACCAATTGAAAGTAACAATTCTTTAATCGGCAAGACAGATCTATATTTGGTTAAACTTGTTAGCCTTTGGCAAGACCATTTTAACTTCAAATATATAGCTGTCAAAATATATATTTAACTAGGTATTTTAAAAGGAAAGTCATTGTCTGGCATCAAGAATGAGTGACCCCCTATCCTATCTCAACCTTCAAATCAAAATTTATTCTAAAACAACCAAACAACAGGGTGCCTAGCAATTAACCGAAAATTTGAAATTGCAATAACTATTAAGACGTCATACTGACGTAAAATTTGGTGTTGCAACACTATGCCGTTTACAACAATTTACGAAACGAGATTGAATTAATACAAGTTTTCATTTTGAGCTGTGATGCAGCACTAGAGAGGCACAAAGTTGCAAGCAGTTTCCAGTATAAGTTTGCATCTTTGCAAGCAGTTCGCAGTAGTAGTAATTTCGCTATCAAACAGAGGATTTTCACTTTCTGCTGAAATTTCGGCCATCACACGCAAACTATACATTTAGTTTCAGACAACTTTGATCTTATAGGCTTCACCCAGGTGTGTAGCCAGAAATTTTTCATGGAGGGGGGGGGGGGGTTACGACTACTGCAACTCATATATATGCATACATGTGTGATCAGGGAGTGAAGACTATACATTTTGTACAGCAAAAAATTCCTCATGGGGGTTATGAGTCCCCTAACCACCCCCCCTGGCTTCACCATATTGTTACAAGTAGGGCCCTTGCTAAAGGGGGGCGTCCCCCCCCCCCCAACATTCGCAAAATTTTATTAAACTTGATGAAATTAGATACAGAGTTGGCAAAATTGGTGAAAAATTTAATGAAAATAATTTACTTTCTGTTTCAGGTTAGGGTGACCATATGTCCCCAATTTGTGCTTTTTGCAATGTGTCTCCAAAATGTAAAAAGCAATTGGGAACAATTTTTAATTATTATATTGTTTTTTAATTGGATTACTGTTAATTATTTCATTAATTATAAAATGTCCTCAATTTTGTTTCAAATTTGGGGACATGGCCTCAATTTTATGTTCAAAAATATGGTCACCTTAGTTTCTGGTACACTTGGCAAAAGCAAAATGTAATATAGTTGATAAAAATAAGTTGGTAAAAACCGATTTTTGACTAGGCAGTTTATAGACACCCCCCCCCCCCCCCCCCCAAAAAAAAAAAAAAAAAAAAAAAAAAAAAAAAAAAAAAAAGTCTTAGCAATGGCTCTGGTTGCAAGTAATGGGAAGCACATCTAAACTCTTGTGCATTAAATCTGAATAAGTGTACTCAAACGTGAAGAAAATATTTTTCTTTTATCTCTTCTCAAACTTTTACTGAACAATTCTGATTTTTGGTTAATTGCTGGTACCCTATATTTTTCGCCGGGGTGAGGGAGAAATTGTTTCTATAATTTTAGTGGGAAAGGCTATTTTTATTTTTTAGTCAAGCAGGTTAACTACCCCCAAAAAGAAAGGCGCCAAATTAAATGCATGCAGTTCACGCAAGCGGCACTTTTCTTTCCTGCCGCTTGCTGAGTAGCTACTAAATAGCCTTTCATCCAATATGGGTATCTTAATAGCCTAAAACCAATTCGAAGGCGAAGCTGCATTGATATCCACGCTTCCAGCACTTAAAATAATTCTAGGCCCAACCAGCAGAACAGTACCGACGACCGATAATTAAATACCTATAAAGGGAAAGTGCCCATTTAACTTTCTCCAACTCCGTTGAAAAGGTAGACAAACGCAACAGGGAAGTTCACGCTAACATTCTTTGCGCCATTTTTTTTTTCTCTTAATTTTAATTCTTCCTGTAAGAACAAAAATAAAAAATCCGTAGGCTGTTCTTCCTCCTAGAGCTATCTGTGACGAGTTATTTTCACTTTTTTTTTTCTAGCCCGCTAAACCTGCCGAAGGGAAAAACATTTTCTTTTCGGTAAATCAACAAGTGGAACGTTGTTGGAAAATGGCGAAGGGGCCCCGTCTCTCCGCTGCTTACTTACTGACCTGCTTTCGATTCACTGTCAATGACCCGACACAGTTCTTTTCTCCCTTGTTCTGCGAGCGTACAGCTGATTACAATCGATAATAAACCGTGATCGAACTTCAGCTGTGAATAAATTTGAGGTACTTGTGTTCTTGTCGACTTATCGGCATAGGAGAAAATTGCAGGTTTCGAACTTTCACTAGAGGAAATAACGATGAAGATGTTATTAAGTATCGTACTTTTTCACATAAAATTCAAATAAATTTTCAACAAGTATGAATTACAAACTGTGCCAGTATTAGGACTTTTATTTGTTAAATTTTAAAGCGGAAATTTTATAGATCATGCTTTTTCCTTTTTTTTTTTTTTTTGGAGGGGGGGGGGGCATTCAATAGTTTGGGTTTGGCAAAATTGACATACGAAAAACTGACAGAACTTTTAGGTAGATCTAATAATTCACTCTTCCTGTAATTATTGTGAAAATTGGTGGTAGAATTGTTAACTTCTGAATTGATAAACGATTTTATAGTTACTGTCGGTGCTGTATATTGTGGCTTCAAGAGTTTTGGGGCACCTAAACTTGTGAAAGATTTTACTGAATAAAGTAATGCCTTCCCAAACCTTGTCCTGCGAAAAAAAAAGGTTCGAATATTATTAAGAAAGTTAACCCTTTAGAGTGCAGTTTTGCACAAACGCAAAGCTGTATATCCATATACGCCCTCTCAAAAAAGCATTCAAGTCTTCCTATATCGGTTTAATTCTAAAGTATAAAAAATAGATTATTTTATTACATATATAATAACTTCTATTTATTTAGGGTTGCTTTTTTTTTTCTTAATTTTTAAAAAAAGCACAGCAAAAATTTCCCACTTTAATATTTTTCTGAAAGGATGTAGTACTGAATATTAACATTCCTAGAAAAATACGAGCATTAAACACGTTCACTGCCCGACCAAAAAGTTTTAAGAGTACAAGCCAAATTTCTTATGTCGATTTCACATACAGAAAATTTAGCTTACATCCAGTGCAGCTAAAATTTTGATTTTGATGAAAGGGCAAAGCTACACACGGGCATCAGCTTAAGTGGGATGCCTTAGGCAGAGAGAGGACTTTGAGGGGTTCTAAGGCGTATTCACGTTACAGCCGCGCAATAGGCCCGAACCTGGGACCACCACACTTCGGCCATTTACCATGTTCAATATCTAATGCACTCGGATATGGTAGGCCCGCGAAGACTTTGAAAACACCGGCATAAAGTAATTATAGGATATACGGTTTACTGCTAGTTCGTGCATCTGAACGTGCAGGATAGGCTAAATTGAATCGCCCGTGAGCTGCACAATTATATAAGGAAATTAAACATGAAACTTGAAAAGCAATAAAATTACATCCTCATTAGCCTGCAGGAAAAACACCGATATAAAGCAACAGCATATGCACTTTCCTCAAAAGAAAGTCATTTTACGGTACTTCCTCACCTTCAACAAAAAATGCAAGTACACGACACAATATTTCACAGTTATGACTGTAGTTAGCAAAGAATGGCCCGTTTTTATGACCGTAACTTTAATGCAATGGACTTCACTTTTTTAAGCATATCACTTCACCAAGTTTATTGTACATTATAATGGATAGAAATAAAAATGAACGTTCGTTTCTTCAAAATTTCAGATCTTTGAGAGTTCCTTGCCGCTCATTTATTACGAACTTTTTTTCATGTACACTTGGGATTTTACGAACTAAGGAGTGGTCTCAAAATACAGCCCCCTTAGACTAGCGGTTCCCAACCTTTTAACATAGTGCCCCCCCCCCATTCCTCAACATATTGTTGAGGAATTATTTATTAAATATTGTTGAATTATTTATTATTTATTAAATATTATTAAATATTGTTGAGGAATTAAATGTTCATTATTCTTCAATAATGAACATTTAATCAGTGAAGTTCGAATAAACATTTTAAGCCAAAAATAGACATGTTTTGAAGTAAAAAATGAGAATGAACAAGATGATTTTTTTTAAATATTCGACTGTATGTCCAGAAAGGGTAAAATATGGTTCCCGGCTAAAAATGCTGTCATTCATCCAGGGACCGATCTACACACTCGGGGGCCCAGGGCACAGACACTTTAGGGGGGGCCCTGGACAAAATATTTCGGAGAATATTAATTAAATTAAGTTAAAACCATCATCATTCTTCAGTAAACCATATGTAAACATTTAGAAATCGGTAAATTGTCACAACAAATACCACTTTTATGAATTTTTCAGTTTAAAAATGTTTTTAATGGGTATTTAAAGTCATTACACACTTTAGAAACGATAAGAGGAGGAGCATGCTGAGGTATTCTGTCGAATTTGCATTAAAAAAATGGATAATTTTTAACATCACAAGTTACATTAAATAAAAATTTTGAATATATGTGATGAAATGAAGTAAGTAATCGGAAATTTTACTCTTGCGAGATAATTTTAGTAGTTATTATGATTACATAAAAGGAAGTTTTGGGGGCCCCTAGAAATCGGGGGCCCAGGGCACGTGCCCCGAATGCCCTGCCGTAAATCAGTGCCTGCATTCATCTAACCCTGATTACAAACGTTGACAACAACGATACAACGTAGAAAATCTGACAATAGCACAGCCAAACGCTTGACGATAAACCGAAACAAAAAACCCGCCAGTCAGCGAATTATGAGGCGAAGCAAAACAGACAGCGCTTGAAGGCTAGATGCAAATTGCCGGTGTGTAAATCGAGACAATGAATAGTAAACAGCCTTATAGATGACGTTGATCAGTCGGGTGTGACAGATTGGAAAGCCTGGGTTGCGTCACTTGTCCGATAGGATCTCTCCGGGCGGCGAAAACCCTGGCTTGTAAATATGAGAACAGAGAGGCAAGTTTCATCCCATGCGATAACCGCCCGAAATAAGGTAGACATTTTCAAATCACAAACAGCATCTTATTCATTAAATATCTTTTGAATCAATCACAAGGCTTAGAAACTAAATCGATCAGCAAGGCATGGCTATAACATTTTTGTGCCCCTATATATATCAGCCTCAAAATTTTGTGCCCCTATATCCTACTCAGTTTTGGCATATTTCTGCATGTGCGCCCAGGGCACGTCCCCCAAGTATCCGTGCGATAATCAGGGCCTGCCGATCAGTCTAAAATTTGCTTTTAATAATAAAAAAATAAAACAGGCTGATTTATAAATTAAAATTCTACAAAACATCCTGTTAAATTACCCAATAAATATATTTGAAGCATTATCCTATTTACGACCTTGTGATCTGTAAGAGTAAAATTCTAAAGGATTCACCTTTTGTCCTTGGAGCCAAAATTTGACTCATTTTAGCCAATCGGGCGGATTTCAAAATCTTTAGTCATTCATATTTTGGTCAATTATGGTTGAGGGATCATATATACGCAATATAGATATGAACCCGAAATTCGGAAGGCTCCAAAAATCATTTTGCATACCATCGTTTTTCCCCCCCTTTTTTTACATAAGGATTTTTTTTTTTTTTTTTTTTTTTTTTTTAATCTAGATTGTTTTTAAAATGTTTGCGATAATTCATTTCCATTCTTAACCTCTATAGTATGGCAGATTTTTTTATTTTATTATTTACTGCTATTTGCCGCCTTCCATTTTCATTAAAAAGAAAAGAAAAAATATTTGTTATAATGTATTCAGACCGGGAACAGCGCGAAATAGGACTTTGATGTAAACATACCGAATTAAATTCACCAATTTACATCTTAACTCTGGAACACAGTGGTATGAAAAACACAACATATTCAAGATTTTTTCCAAGTCATTACATACTATAATAATTTGACTTACAGGGGTCGATGCAAACGAAAGTGGGGTCCGTTTTGAGGCCCCCTTCACAAATTAAAATCGATTAAAACGGCCCTTCGTTGGCATTTTACCCTATATTTTGATTTGTTTTATTTTTAACAATAAAGTTATGCTTATTAAAAAACGGCGTGAAAATGCACAAAAATAAGTGTTGAAATTCACAAAAATGGGACCCTAGAAAAAATTCTTGGATCGAGCCTTGGACTACCAATTGTTATTTAACAACTTTACCAGTGTATCGGTAATTACTAAAAAAAAATATTGTTTTCATTTTTAATGTCATTCTTTGCTTTGTAAATGTAAATAATTTTGAATTTGCAAATAAAACAATGTTTTGTGCATTAAAGAATTAAAAAGCAGTTGTTTGCTAAGAATTTCCCCTCGCCCCACCTCCAACCACTACAAATTGGATTAAAATCCAGCAGGATGTAAGGAAATCAACGATCGAAGAATCCGGGTTCAGTAGAGTAGCGTAGCGTTAAAACAGAAGTGTTCTACCAATTCACAGAAGCAGGAAACAATGTCCGTGACAGCTACCGATTTCGTGTCATACAGGCTTTAGTCAGTTTTGACGGATATTCTTTGACTGATATGGCTAAATTCGGTTAAAAAGGTGCTATATTTTCTTATACGTAACACATTCTATTAGCTCCAACTGCAATGAAAAATTGCTAAATTTCTTCCAAATCCAAAAACTTTCCATGATGAAATGAATTGCATTAGCTCTAAATGCAACGGGTAATCGCTAAATTTAGCGACAAAATTGAAATGTATAATTGATTAGCATTCCTTTCAGTCAGTGGCGTAGCCAGAAACTTTTCTTGGAGGGGGGGGGGTTACGGCTACTGCAACTCATGTATACGTGTGTGTGATAAGGGAGTGCAGCATATACATTTTGAATGGCAAAAAATTCCTCAAGGGGGGGTTATGACCCCCTATCCCCCCCCTTGGCTACGCCACTGCTTTTAGTTATACCTAACCTGTCCAATTATTTTTTCCCTTCAAAACGGGCCATTACTTTTTTGGCAATAGTGTACTTTATTCCTCAAAACGGGGCATCTACTGTTTTAAGGTAATGAAGGGAGACTGAATTCTCAGGTCTAGGTATCTTTTAGCTGTTAAGAAAACGCGCAAAAAAGCTTGTGTTAATGTTATCAAAATAAAATGAAAAAAAAAAAAAAAAAACTTTGATAAACACACATATACTATAAAAAATAGTGCAAGACGTACGTTTCGGGTGATACACGGGGTAGGCCCTTCTTCGACTTCAAAAACACCATTCGACACAAGGCAGGAAGGTAGGAAAGTGAGAAATGTAAACGAAAGGACAAATAAAAAGAAAATTGTCATTCGGAAGGAAAAAAATTCTTAGAAAACCAAAGTGAAAACGGAAAAAGTGTAGATCGGGGAGGGGGAGGGTATAAGCAAAAGAGGAACATGACTTTAAAAAAAGAAATAAAAATTAAATTGATATAGTTGACAAAAAGAAAGAATTTTAAAAGAAACTCAGAAACAATACATCCCCCCCCCCGGCGTTTTCTTTGCGTCTCGATAGGGTTTTTTTTTTTTTTTTTTTTTTTTTTTTTAACAGACACTGCTGTTGGATGATTTTAGATGCCTTTATTGAAATCGTTACCGTGTGTTGCTCTCTTCCTAAAAACGGGACATTGCAGGGGACATTTTCTAAAAATGGGACATTACGGTGTCCCGAAGCTGTACTAGGGGACAACGGGACAAGCCACCTAAAAACGGGACGCATGGTCACCTTAGCTAAACCGTAAATGCAAACATAATCGCTTAGTGCAGAGTCACTCTTTCCGAAATCGAGCCATGACGTTCTTTATTACGCTCCGACATTTTTAATAATTCTGACAGAGCAAGTGTTTACGTCAACAAAAGAAACCGGGTCGAAATCCGTGTTAGACAACACTCTAGAAATAAAAACCGGAGCCGTGACGCAATCAATATTTAAAAAACTACTCCCAAACGGCATACCTAACGAGGAAGAATTGCGAAAGTAGAATCAACTCGTTTGAGCACAACTTTTCTTTTTTGGGACGAAAAGAAGTAGCTCTACAAAGAAAGCTAACTCTTAAATATTCTAAAGCACCAGATTTTTCAATGACTCAAATATTTGCGGTCGAGTTGGACTCATTTCGCCTTGCACAACTGCTCTCCTCCAGAGCAACCTGCGAATTCGTGCAATTATGGCAACGCTTCGACAGGGCGATCTGCCAAGGATGGGAAGTGCCTTGGTAGGAGGACTTTCTAAGGAGTTCTAACACGTATTCAAGTTGCATCAGGAGAAAACCTACCAAAACTCCAGACCGTTAGATCGACAGCCACGCGATGGGACCGGAAAGCGGGAACTACACACTTTGGCCGTCTGCCATTTTCGGCGACATAACCACTGTAACTATACTTGTGAAAGGCAAAACTATCACAAGCAGTCTATGAAAGCTTTTTTCACACCAGCGATTTGAGATTTCACGAATGAGCGAAGCAAAGTAAACCAGAACCATCTCCCAAAGGGGGGGGGATGCATAGGGCGAAGTACTTATTAACCCTTTGAGGCGCAACCCTTTCCCAATGCTGAAAAAAGGGCAGCCGTTGCCATCGCTCGACTTAACTACCAGCAAGATGGCGGACGATCGAAACGTTCATCGCGTGCCACAGATCTAGAGACACTTTTTTGACGACAGCTGGCTGTAACGGCTGCCCTTTTTTCAGCATTGGGCAATCTATCCAGCTGTTCTCGCATTCTTCCATTTTTCAGCAGATGTCAGTGCTGTTAAAAATAATCGCGACTATTTTTGAACGGGAAATGACGTGCTAAAAATTAAAGGATTCTAGTGAAGCTATGTCACCCGCAACTATTTCTTTTATAGAAATCAAATCTATTCTTCGCGACTGGCAACAGTCAAAAAGTCAGAGTTTGGTGTTCCCAGAGCGGGAACGCTGCGCGTTAAAGGGTTAAGAGTGTCTAGCGGGTATTCACGTTATATCTAGAAAATACGGGTTATCACGTTATATCCTAAAACTCCAACCATTAGATTGACTGCCACGCAAGAAAGAAGAAACCTTGACCCACACAATAGAGCCACCACTCAATCTTCTATGTCTTAACCACTCGGCCATTGGTTGGCCAAGAGCAGCTTCATCGACCTTTATAAAATCACGTTTAAAATCTTGCCTTTATAAAATCAGCGAAAATGTACTTGCGAAACAATTTTTTCGACTTCGTTAATAAAGTTCGACAAGCAACTCGAAATCCAACTATGAGATTCCTTGAAGATTCTTCATTTTATCCATTAGAACCGCCTTCCCCAATTCTTTTCCGAACGAGAAAATAACAGATACCGATGAAATTAGACCGAAAAATAATTTGCAAAGCATTAAAAATGCGAATTACAGTGGAAAAAAAATTCTAAAATCGATCAGCTTTTGGAAAAAAGTTAGTATTTCAAAAAAAAAAAAAAAAATTCTTTCAATATACAAACTATGACAATTTCTAGTACGTCTCTTGTTGACCTTTCCACAATTCAGGACACAAATTCCCAATACTATTGTATGGGCAAGATGGATGTCCTAATCTATGCACATGAAGAAAAACCAATTTTTCCTCGAAAATTTAAGAATCGGGAATTTTTACATTTTTTTAAAATTATAAATTTCATCACTTAAAGAAAATATTTACTTCAAAGATAAATTATTTAATCATATCTGAAAGAGTTAAGCTTTTTGAAATTTACTTTAGGTTGTCCCAGACAGCACACACAGGCTCTCTGAACGTCTATTAATGTTCAGAAGACGTTTTCTGAACGTTAGTAGACGTTCAGGGAACCTGTGTGCGTTGTCTGTGCTCTGGCTATAATCAATACGTTGTTAATACTAAGAGAACACTACACTGTCGACGGTAATCATTTTTACTGCATAATTAACCAAGTATATGGTACTCAAAAGGTACATACATGTCCCAAACTCGTCACTCAAGCAACGCTTTTTAGATTAAGATTCTAACCAGGTCAAAAGCCGTCGAAAGGAAGTGTTTTGCTTAAGTAGAATTCCAAGCTGCAAGAACTTGTTTCCCCAGAAGCTGAAGTTTATACATCAGTGTATTCCTGCTAAGTTCTGGAGAACAATAAGAATTGTTTCACTCCCAAGTTTGACACTTCTATAACTTTGACAACTTCCTTTAGCCGGACACTTTTCAAGAGAACGGAACGTGTGGCCCAATATCTCCAAGTTGGACACTTGGAGAGAACCGCCAGATGTCCAACTTTCGCAGGTTCCACTGTATTACGACATGATCATTTCCCTCTGATCATTCTAAACGAGACGCGTTTACGAACAAGACCAGTAACTACTACTCATCTCGGAAGATAATTATATAGGTGAGCAACTTACTTGGATCGTTGGCCTTCTGTTCGAGCACCTGCAGTTCCACGCAGTCCGATGCGTTCTGTTCTAAAACCAGGGCCAAGAATCGGGTGTGTGCCGGCCCCAGCTTCTTTATGAGAGAGTACAGGGCCACTGTCTGCTCGCAATCGTTCCATTGTTCGAACCACCCCGTTATCACGGATAACTGTTCACGGAAGTGGTAGCTTGACTTCATGGTGCCACCTGAAAAGAGAAATTTTAAATCAAGTAAACTGAAAAATATTTTAAGGCAGTGGTTCAACATTTTTTTCCCTCGTGAACGCCCCCCTCCACCTTAAAATCTGAAAGATAGGCGAACCCCTTTCCTATTCGTTATATAGTACTAATAATTTTCATGAACCCAGTACCATAGTCAGATAATGTAGACGCACGCCGGGCGCGGATACATTCAAAGATCTAGCAGATAGTTTTTCGGTAATTCCAAGTTGTTTTTTTTTTTTTTTTTAATGGATAGTTGCGTAAAAGAAATATCTTTTATAAGTCAGTATAGCCCAAGCAAGTTGCACAGATGGGTGTGCATATGCATATACACAGTATGTATTTAGTCATCACGAAATATTATGAATTTGCAGATAGTTTTGGATTATGTGCGCAGATAGTTTTCTCTTTTATCTGACTATGCCCAGTTCTTTATTACCGGCAGGGGAAACCGGGAAATTGCCCAGGGCCCAGATTCTAAGACCCCAAAAATCTTAAATTTTCCTCTTTCAATTTCACAATTAAATTACAAAAAAGAAAAAATTACAGAAGTTACATTATTTCCGAAGTATAAACCGTGAAAATTCAAATGTACACTTATATACACAAATTTTAGTCAATACAATTTTTCAGTGCGATGAAATGCTCTTTTTAGATATATTTTTATCTTCGCTTACTTTGAATAAGCATTTTGTGATGGAGCTTCGCTCCCCCCCCCCCCATACCTTGTTGTTCTTACCTAGTACAGCGATAGCCAAACTATCTTACTCATTTCCATGAAAATAGTGTTTCTTTGTTTTAACAGCATTTGCCATTAAATTTATTTAGGTTAGGGTTGCTACATATTTCGGGTGTCATCATGCCAAGTACTGACATTGGAAAATCTATGAAAAGGCATAATTGGTGTTATTACCATTCATAAAATGACCTTTAAAATAACTTTAGGGTGATAACGTGTTGTACAAATTCCTACATAAGTATTTTTTTAATTGGTAGCCGACAGCTTTCTCAAGTAAGTGCTCAGTGCACCGTGTTCTGTTCATGGGCTCCATGGCTCCAATAACTTAAATAACGCCACTTAAATTTAGCTTTGAGAGGGCGATGAATGGCGTTATCAAAATGGAAAAGTGCCAGCTTATGTTTACTTCTAGTTACTGCCATTCGCAGAGTAGAAATAGTCGATTTTGGTACTGCATACGTTAGTGCAATACATAAAATAGATAGCGCATTGCTCCAAAAGAAAACACCTCAAATTCTATCTATGCTCCTGAAACAACCGGGAAAATGGTGGCAAATGTGCTAAAAAAACGTCAGTTGCAGTGCAAGTGTCACTACTGGGGATTTCGGTGTATGACCCCCATATCCTGTTTAAGGCGGATGATAAATCCTCGATGTTCCCATTCCACAGCCCGCATTTAAAGCCTTGACCGAGAACGGGTAACCTGCCCGTTCTTCAGGGTTGCGTTATGTCACAAAACAATAAAGAAAGTGAATAGACGGCCGAAAGTTTCGGAGGATTCAGGTAACACTAACTGGTTCACACTAGAGATTCAGCTAACAGATAAATAAGTCAATTACTTCAATGACAGAATATTATAAATTTTGCTGTCTGTGGAAATTTAAGACAAATACAGTAGCAAAATCTTTATGTTCAAGTTTATCAAATAAAAACGTTCCAATTTTTATCAAGAATTCTGTTGAATAGTGGCATCAGAGTGAAAAGTTTATACTTTGATATATTGCATACAAAAAAAAAAATGCGAGTCAAATCTCATAGTGGCAACATTAAAAAATTATATTTAAATAACGTTCAGAAAACGAATTTTGCATTATATGTTTAAGAAATTTGGATGTAAAATATTTAGCTGATAGGAACGAAATAACTTTTAAAAATATGTTTATTACGTTTATTTTTCTCATGAATCCGTTTTTAAAATTTGTTTACAAGGAGTATGTTCAATAAAGGAGAATTTTCTCCCGAGCCCGAATACAATCGTGCATGACAGAGCCCGAGCCGGGTTCGGGCAGTGTAGCTAACTCGATAACAGACTATCGTGCAAACTTAAATGCTGCGTCTCTAAATGGCCTAAAAATTTCAGAAAACATTTCAATACTTATGTACAAGTACGAAAAGTGAGATGCTAACCCTTTAACGCGCAGTGTTCCCGCTCTGGGAACACCAAACTCTGACGTTTTGACTGTTGCCAGTCACGAAGAATAGATTTGATTTCTATAAAAATAGTTGCGGGTGGCATAACTCCACGAGAATCCTTTACCCGTCATTTCCCGTAAAAAAAATTGTCACGATTATTTTTAACAGCACTGACATCTGCTGAAAAATGGAAGAATGCGAGAACAGCCGGATAGATTGCCCAATGCTGAAAAAAGGGCAGCCGTTGCCATCGCTCGACTTAACTACCAGCAAGATGGCGGACGATCGAAACGTTCATCGCGTCAAAAAAGGGTCTGTAGATCTGAGGGACGCGATGAAAGTTTCGATTGTCCGCCATCTTGCTGGTAGTTAAGTCGGGCGATGGCAACGGCTGCCCTTTTTTCAGCATTGGGAAAGGGTTGCGCCTCAAAGGGTTAATATCACGCAAATGTAGTTAGCAACTGCCCTATCGGCGAACACAACATCTCTCTGAATGTTTAAAACAGCTTCTATGGGAAAATAAAGATATCCTCAATACGCCCATTGGTTTATGCTGAAAAACCATTGAAATACTTAATGCATATTTATTTTGACCTATCAAAAAATGTCAATGTTCTGTCTTGGTAATCTTGAAGAGCTACTCCACACTAAATGAAATTAAAAATTACGAAATTATTATGTGCAGGTAACTTACATTGGAGATTATGAATTTACATTCACATTCAATGCGATGTATCAAACTCGTTGAAATATTTTTCTCAACATCTACTTTCCTATGGTATCGGCTATTAAGCTAGCTTTATACAGCTAAAAATTATGAAAATTAGATGAAAATCTGAGAGCGGGTAGATTTTTAGATTTTTGAAATCGCCTGCACCTCATTTTTTTCCAATAGTGCGTAAATCGGCACCGGCCTCCTGTCGGTCCGGGAAAAAAAAAAAAAAAAAAAAAAAATTAAAGCCGTTCTTAAGATTATTCAAACCAAGAACTATAAACCTAAATACTACATAAATAATGTGCATGCATATAAATGATTTGTACAAAAATGTATTTAATAAATAAAATATCGTTAGTCGCCCTCGCATAATAGTCCCCCCACCCCCGTTTTTAAGCAGAAAAAAATCGTCAAAGTATTTTCCCCGCATGAAAGTCCAGTCACGTATGACATTCATTTGTCAATAAAAATATTAAAATAAAAATGCCTCTTTAGCGTATAACTGACGGAAAGATAATTTAATATACGGCAGATAATCTGGAAGAATTTGGTAAGTTGGTAATTTTATTATAATATCAGTAATGTTTTAGCTGTAGAGTGTACACAATATTGTGAAGTAGATTTCCCCGCATAATAGTCTCACCTAGACTTTCACCATTAAAAATTAGCAAAAATCGTGCAACTATTACGCGAATAAACACGGTACCTATTTATAAATTTTTATATTTGGCTGACACTGGTCCGCGGCAGGAAAGTTTGAAGGGAAACACTGCTTTACATAGATTTGCATATCTGTACAAAATATCAAAACCCATCGGTATGGATCCAAGATTTTTTTTTTTTTTTCTGCAAAAATTAAAGTTTTGGTTTGGAGTGTTTGGTTCAGCCTGGAACAATTACATACATCTGTGCTTTAATATATTTGACAATGCAACCCCGATCACTCGCGCCAACAAAAAGTTACTGGCGTTGAATCAATTTTAGCTAAGGGTGTAACACATCGATGAGAAACTACCGCAGTCTGTGTGTTTTCGAATTAAAATGAACTATTTCCACCAGGAACTCCAAAAAATTATGGGGGGGGGTTCTTTATTAACTGCAATGCACAATGAAATAAATTAATAAATAGTGTATTTTATAAAACTTTCGGAGAAAAACATGGAATTGCGCAAATTTTTTTCAGTGACACATTCTGCAAAGTTTTCGAATTTTAAGAACTTTTAAGTTTTGTAACTAATATAAGTTTATCGTTTATTCCAATGTATAATGTAGCTTATGAAGAGACATTTAAAAATATAAAGTACTTGACAATAATAGTTTTTTTTTTAATGCCACTAAAATAATTTTTTTTCAAAATACTGTCTTAATTCGAACAGCGTTTGTCGAAGAAACAAAATCTGCCTTACGACCTTGTTTCAGAAATTAAAATAAATTATCCGCATCGCATCAGGGATTCCAACGAATTCAGTATGGTTCTTTAAAAGCTGCACTACAAACTGGAACAAATGCAAAGACGTTTTTTCTGAAACTCCCAGAAAAAAATCTTGAACCGTGAATTGCACAACAAAATTTTGGTTCGTACTCAATAGTTATCGAAATAAAATTTCCCCCAATTTTCCCAGATCAGGGTTGGTATTTTGTCCACATTATTTGTTAGGCCCAAGACGCTGGACCAAACGGGGAGGGGGGGGGGAAGAGATTAAAACCTATTTTGAATAAAAGTATTGCTGTGATATGATAACACTGCTTTCCTACATATTATAAAATAAAGTTAAATTTTAGTCATTAAATAGTTTTTGCATTTTTTGACAGCAGTCTTTTTTCCGGTCCGCGATCGAGGGACGTGACGAAGATTATTTCCCTGATTACGCTTAAATTTTAAAGAATTTTTGTAAAAATACTGAATTTTTCAATCTTCGATCTTAAAAATTAAAATTAAACTGGTAGTAAAATGACACTAATTTAAACGAGACCATCTTAAAACAAATATTTTCGTAGCGTACCCCAGTATCGAGTTTTTAGAAAAGCTTTCTAAAATCTAATTGCCGTATATCCCGGCGTATAACATGCACCAATAAATTTATTAATGTCTTACTACAGGAAGCGTTTATACGTTTTTATCATTTACAAGTTTTTCTGGATGGTTCCGGCGAAATGCATCCGATTTTATTGTTAATTGATTTCATTTATACGTTTCTCTGAAATCGAAAACTTCATTTATACTTTTTTTTAAAGAACTGAAGAAGAGAGAAACTGTGTGATGCAAATTTTCTTCAACAAGCTTTGACAGGTTCTAATTTTATGCAAGAATATAATATCCGCCGAAATGATAATGTTAAATAAGCACTTTTAACTATGTATAACAGGGTGTCTACCAAATTTCTGAAAGTCAATTTCCTGACTTTTGGGAGGTCCCGGGAAAAAAATTCCTGACCAATGCATTTTACTTTGGGGAATTGCACAATGCCCTCTCCCTTGTATTTATATTTGCATATTTTGTACAACTTCTTAAAATACAGGATTAAGCTTTCATCAATTAAAAGAAACAGAAGTAGTCGCAATTTATGATAGAATTAACTAACTGTTCTTGGAAAGACGGTCCTAACCCATAAGTTACCAAGTAAGATAATTTGTCTTTTACCCTCCCATCACGATTAATGAGCCCCCAGTTTTCCCTCCTTATACAAACACGTCGCTTGATGCTTTCGCGGTCCGAAAAATGCGTTGCTTTCGGTTCCAGTCTGACAATTAAAGAGGAAGGGTAAAAAAAAAAGAACACTAAAAAAAATTGATTCTTTTGGTGAATTTTCCGGACCCATTACCCAATTTTTTCCAGACTTTCCGGACCCATTTTCCAATTTCCAGGCTTTTTCCAGACTTTCCGGAGCGGTAGACACCCTGTAAAATAAACTTTTTTCCTGTGCATTCCCAAACAGCCATACAGCCGAAAATTACAAAATATTTTGTCCATGCGGAATGAATATGAATACAAGTAACTAGCTGTGCATTATAAATTCACAGTACAAAACTTAGTATTACATACCTATTGTGTATTTTGTTTTCATGCAGTAATAAAAGATGCAATATTTTAATTTAAATTTGACCTTTTACTGTCCGTTATTACGAAAGTACCCACTTTAGAGAACTTTGTTTATACCTTTTCCCCCTGGTTCCTTGTAAAACTTATAAATGTTGATTCACTGTATTTTCAAGCAATCGCTGCTATATAACACGCACCATATTTTCCCTACCAAAATCAATTTATTACAGTACGAGGTGAAATAAAACCTGAAAAAAAAATGTTAATTCATTCAAGAAATGTGGAATACGGAACACAGGATGGCATTCCCGAAAATATAAATACAGATGAATACAGTGAGCTTTTTATGTCATGTAACAAAGTTGGTTAGATTTTTTTAATTGGATGAATGTATAAATTCAATAATACTTGATAATTGTCTTTATGTAATGTGTGTGTGCCTAGTTTTTTTTAATGACTATTTCAATAAAGGGGGATAAAATGACAATTGTCCGAAAAATGCGACATAATTTTACATATTAATGACTCATTTTATCTCTCGCACCCTTTATTGAAAATTGTTCGAAAAATGTCTCCCAAAAATGCGACATAAAAGTATGCGACATATATATAGCGAGTATTACATGTGTTTAAATACTATTAGCTCACAACAGCTTTAATCTATTGTTACACTATTTCGTAAGCTGTAGAATAGGCATCACATGTATTTTTCTATGAATAGGTTACAATCATAAAAACTTCAACATAGGGTCACCAGGCGAAATACACGAAAGATGAGAGATAAAATGGCAATCAATTAATATAGTTTTAATACGGCAATAATGAAATTAAAAAATTGGGGGGTTCAGGGGGGGGTCTCCCCCTGACAAGGCTCGAACAGCCGAGTTTTTTTTTTTTTTTTTTTTTCTTTTAATATTAAACATTTTATATTCGATCTATAACACGTACACGAAGAAATGAAGTCATTTTTTTAAGTTGAAATTGCGTGTTATGCGCCGAGATATAGGGTATGTCAGGGGCGTAGCCAGGGGGGGGGATATCGGGATATATCCCCCCCCCCGAAATTTTTGGATTAGTGATGAAATTCCGTCTATTTATACACATAAGTTCATATCCCCCCTCGAAAAATTTTCCAGGCGCATATCCCCCCCCCGGAAAATTTTCCTGGCTACGCGCCTGGGGTATGTATTCCAGGGGCGTAGCCAGGGGGGGGGATATCGGGATATATCCCCCCCCCGAAATGTTTGGATTAGTGATGAAATTCCCTCTATTTATACACATATAAGATAATATCCCCCCCCGAAATATTTTCCAGGAGCATATCCCCCAAAAAAAAATTTTCCTGGCTACGTGCCTGATGTATTCCCCACCCTTTAAAGCCTAAAAAAAAATAATTTTTTTTGGCGCTGTGCAAAATCAAAGTAGCGCGCTGTTTATACAGCCATCAAATGCACACATAACCAAACAGTAGAAAGAAAAACACGAATTACAAAACAGTTTAAGGCCATTCCAGTACAAGCTTAATTTTCCTGCTGTAAATAGAAAAAGAAAAGAAGTCCTCTTTTTTTCGGCTTGTTGGCCGATTAAAAACAAGCGATTCAGGAAAAGAAAGCTTGCTTCAGTTGAGCTGAAAATGAAAGCGCGCGGCGAACAAGTGTGTTGAAAACGTGAAATGAGGGTATTCAGACCGGAAATTTGGTGGGAACAGGCGTGCAAAACTGCTCGAATTCGACCGGCTGGAACCTTCATTTGAATGGTGAAAGGTGTGTAAGAAAAAAGTGAATTTAAAAATTTCTCAGAAAGTGAAAACAGGCACGCAACTGCAGTCATGTATGATGATTTAACGGACTATCTTTGATTAAATTTGAAAGAGTTTTGTGAAAATACTGAATTTTCAATCGTCGATCTTACAAAAATAAAATAGTAAATGGTTAAAATTAAACTGTTAGGAAAAGGCAACTAATTTAAACAACTATTTTTGCAGCGTAGTACAATATTGTTTTAAGAAGCTTATAAAATCGAATTCTATAACCTCCCCCCCCCCTTTAAATCCTAAAAGAAGATTTTATTGCGCGGTGCCAATTCAAAATCAAAACACCGCATCATTTGGGGGGGGGGGGCATCATAGCTCTTACTAAGGGACACATTCTGTTATACCTTGCAAAATTAGGAACCTAGTTGGCAAACTTGGGAATAAAATCTAAAATTCACTTTATTTCTAAAGGCAGGGGTGGCAGTTGCCCTGGGCCCCAGTCAAAATGGAGGAGGGGCAAATCAAGAAAGGTTCCAACTGTATTTTGTAGAAATGTTTTGTATCTAGAAAAAATTTCCTCTCTACTTAAAGAACTTCCTTTTTTAAAAAAAAAAAGATATTAGACTATTCTTAAAAAAAGGCTTATAAAATAATGAATGGGAAACATGATGTTGGGCGGTACCAAAGGTCCGCCCTTTTACAGTTGCAAAAAAAGTTCCAAGCATCCACAAGATGCTTGTAGTTAACAAAAATTAGAAAACCTGGAACTGAATTTGGATATATTGAAAAGGGAAAATTCTATTCTTTACTTCAACTTACGAAAATTCTAACCTACGGAATATCATTAAATTCTTTTTAGCAAAAGCGATATTGTATTTTTTGTTTTTAATTTTGACAGACTTAAAAAAATGTAAAAGTAATTGGAAAACTTATTTTCTTCCAATCAAAAGGTAGGTTAATATCAGTAGTAGGTTGGCTAAATTGCAAATTTAGTAGCAGCAGAATTTTAAAATGAAAACTATGATATCGCTTCTATTTCTGGTAGATTCTGTAAAATTCTTAATGAGTAGGTAAAAACCGGTATTTGACTTGGCCGTGTCAAAAATCTTCAGGTAAAATAAAATCTTAAAAATGGCCGTGGTTTCCATTACCTCTTCTTGCAGCTACATAACATTTTAAATTTACATTTTACCAATTCTAATTTTAACATCGAAACCAAATTTAGAAAATTCTTAACTATTGGGCACAACTCTGGGATGGATACCCCCCAAAAATGATGTCTGTGTGAAATTGTCAGAACTGGCACACATATCACGGGTCGACGCAGACGAAAATTGGGTCTTTTGCGACTCCTTCACGAAAGTGCAATCTATTAAAACGACCCCTTCACAAAAGTGCAATCGATTAAAACGACCCCTTCACTAAAGTGCAATCTATTCAAACGACCCCTTCATTAAAGTGCAATCTATTAAAATGACCCCTTCACTAAAGTGCAGTCTATTAAACGACCCCTTCACTAAAGTGCAAACTATTAAACGACCCCTTCACTAAAGTGCAATCTATTAAACGACCCCTTCACTAAAGTGCAATCGATTAAACGACCCCTTCACTAAAGTGCAATCTATTAAACGACCCCTTCACTAAAGTGCAATATATTAAAACGACCCCTTCACTAAAGTGCAATCGATTAAAACGACCCCTTCACTAAAGTGCAATCGATTAAAACGACCCCCCTCACTGGCTTTTTACCCAACATTTTAATCTGTTTTATTACTATTTTAACAGAAGAAGTGACTTATTAAAAATTTGTATCAAAATTCACAAAAATAACCATTGAAATTCACAAAAACGGAACCCTAGAAAAAATTCCTGGATTAACCCCTGCATACAAAAATCACGAATCATCGTGACAGCACCATTTCACAAAGGATTTGTATTTGAAGCGTAGAAACTTAGTATCCAATAACAAAAAGCAATAAAACAACATTCACTTCATTGCTATTTAAAAAAATGTAAAAGAAAATTTTTATGAAGAGTTTAAAATAAGAATTTTGAGAGCCCCCAAACATCCACGTTCAGTCACTCAATGAGGAACACCAGAAGAAGTTCTCCGAATCGTGTCGCGTGAAATCACTTAACTGTCTCCTAATTAAGTTCAAACGCAATTATGCTCAGGAATTAAAAGCTGACTGGAATTACTACACAGACGAGTTACCATTCACGCGCGCAAGGCAGAAAGAACTTGTCACGGCGCCAACAAGAAAAAAAAAAGGGGGGGGGCGAATTGGATAAGAATGAGTCAATTGAGGAGGGGAAAGAAAGGGGGAGGGGGGAATTACACCCAAGTTTCTAAAATTAAAAATATACACTGTGAAAAGTGTAGGCTCATGTGTCCCCAAACTTCTGTACCTAAGAAAACATTTTCGAACCTTAACCTTTTGTACCTAAGAGCAGGGCCGGTTCAGGCTATAGAGATACGAATACAAGGAGACAGCATTAGATACGATAGTGAAGGCGAAACTGTAACCGATCCGCCAGACCACATTGCAATATGACTTTTCAATGGTGACAGTTCCAATTTTAAAGAAGTAATGTCGCCAAAGTGGACGCCAAGAATAATTACGTATTTGACATAACTGTAAAACTTAACTGCAGAATGCTGAGATTTTATATTTAGAAATACTATAACATAATTGGCATCTTTACTTTTTAATCCGTAAAATCGTGCATCTTTCCCATTTATTTAAAAAGAAACCGATAAAATGTCGCCATACTTACACCAATGGCAGAGTCCTTTTTTGTATACGAAACTAGCAGAACTCCAGATGTAAACAACTTCCACTTTTATGCTTTTTACCAACATTCTGAAGGTTAAAAAAAATAACAGCATGAGGAAATTTATTAAACAACCCCAAGAATAAATAAGGTATTTTGTTAGCAGTGCGACATGTGTGAATATTCCAAGTAAATCAATAAGCTTTCCTTCATTCAGTGGCGTTAGGAAAAATTTTTGTACATGTTACAAATGAAGGGAGGGGGGGGTTATGCATAACCCGCGATCATTATAAGCAACAACCGCCACAAAATATATTCACTGATAAATCATTGCATATTCATCGAATTACCTTTATTTTATGTACTGTAGAGAGTCGTTATCTGGCATAAAAAGACAGGCAGAACTTCATGTAAGCGAAAACGTCTGTTTAATAGGGCGGAATCAAGAAAAAGTTTTACAGTAATTCAAAAAATGTGATTTAAGATATTAATACAAAAAAAAAAAATGGGGGGGTGGGTACTTAAGAATTTTTAGAATCTTTCTTTACAAGCTGCACTCAGAGGAATAGGTGGAGAGCGCAATTGTAACTATATAAGTATGCGATTTATGGAAATAAGTCATTTTGTCAGGAGAGGCAAAAGTGTTACAGCAAGCGCAGGTCCTGCTCAACTAGCATTGGCAAAAGTGATCAGAATCCATATTTTTCGGCGAAATTCTTCCTCTTCGACCTCTATGATGGCATAACGCCACTGGAAGAAATAAAAATGGCTATCCGATTGAGACAGTTAAATTACTAAATCTGAATTTGAGAAACAAGGGGTTAATTTGGTAAACTTTAAAATTTGCCTTGTCCGAGATTTTCTTTCTTCTAGGAAAGAATACACTTGAATTTTATTCGCGAAGACTTCCAACATTAAACGAAAATTTGTGAACCTGGGCACATTTAAGCTCCCGATAATCAATAACAATAAAAAAACTGCTGATAGAATAAATAAACTAGTCGTTCACTCAACATAATAAAAATTTTCTAAATTTTCGCACAGTTTGCGATATGCCAAAAATTTACGAATTTAGATCAGGCTACGTACGGGGCCTTAATTTGCTAAAACTCCAAACTTATTGTCCTAAAATGACTTTAAATACCCGAGAGAATTTTCTGTATCTTGTAAGAAACAGGATCCGTTAAAATATGTGAACATTTTAGGACAAATTTTCAAAAATTCGAAATCTTAGCAAAGTCGGGATCAGTACGAATCCTGTAGATGATTGTTCAATTAACAACAGACAAAGTTCGGGACGTAATTAACCATTGAACACAAAATGCAATGAGACTATACACAAATATAGCGTTGCCAGGCGTCCGGATACAGCCGGACATAGTTTGGCTTTTTGATTACGTGTCCGTCCAAACTTAACGGTGTCCGGCTTTTGTTAGGCTTTTTACTGGCGACTTTGGCTGATAAGTAATAAAGTACTTGAGCTGATTTGGCATCCGATGTTATTTATATTTCATTAGAATTTAACAAGATTCATGGTAATCAAAAAAGCTTGATTTTACATACAATTTTGTCGTACCTATTAATACTGAGACAAAATTCTCAAATTGTAGGATATCCTGCCTTTTCACCCGAATGTCCGGCCAAACTGGCTGGTCTGTCAGGCTATTTTGGTTTGGCGACCTGGCGACCTTACACAAATTGCAACTTATTACAAAGGATAACCGTTGATCAGAAAGCATTAAGATTCTGAAATATACGAGCAACAAAACTCACGCGTTCATGATAAAGTAGTAACATGACACACAAACACAGCTATAATATCACAATAAGAATTTTATTTTTTTAAAAAGTAAGTATCCGTAAACACACCAACTAGTCGGATGAAATAAACCAAATTTCACAGTACAACGAAAAAAAGCTTAAGCACGATTTGTTGATGTTGCACATCGCCTTCGCAAATTCCAGTCTTTTAAAAAAGAACAACGTGCACAAGGAAACAATGTCAAAAATGAATAAGGCAATAAATTCGAAATCTCCTAACGTCAGAACACATTGTATTCTTTCTAAGTTGCATCATTTACAACGTTCAACGTCCGTTCGAAACCCACGTCCTCATGCAAATTAAATGACCAACAGATTTTTTTTTTTTCTTGCTGGAAGATTCAACTTTTGGAATAGAATCGAACACTGTAAAACACGGCTGCGGTCGTTTCCTAGCGAAGTCTTGGAGGAAAGTTTTTGCTGGTGACATCGGTAATGTTTTGTCAACAGAATCGTTCACAATCCGCCTTCGCGATTTCCACGCACAATGGGCAATTTGCGTAATGACGGCCCATTCCGCCTAAATTACAGCGCAAGACCCGCTGATGAAATTTCGCCAGACACAAAAGGAGGTTAAAGCAACCGTTAGGAAGGTGATAGAACTGGAAATCCAAGATTGGATTCGATTACCAGTTCCCTCCTCATCGTTGAACGGGCTGTTATAGTATAAAGAACAGAACTTGCGTTGGAATGGTTTTTTCCAATTAACCCTTTGAGGCGCAACCCTTTTTCAGTGCTGAAAACAGGGCAGCCGTTGCCATCACTCAACTTAACTACCAGCACGCACAGCCAGCTGTCGTCAAAAAAGGGTCTAGATCTGTGGCACGCGATGAATGTGGCATGATGTGGCATTCGATTGTCCGCCATCTTTCTGGTCGTTAAGTCGAGCGATGGCAACGGCTGCCCTGTTTTCAGCATTGGGCAATCTATCCAGCTGTTCTCTAATTCTTCCATTTTTCAGCAGATGCCAGTGCTGTTAAAAATAATTGTGACCATTTTTTTACGAGAAATGACAAGTAAAGGATTCTCGTGGAGCTATGTCATCCGCAACTATTTTTATAGAAATCAAATCTATTCTTCGTGACTGGCAACAGTCAAAACATCAGAGTTTGGTGTTCCCAGAGCGAGAACACTGCGCGTTAAAGGGTGAAAGTACCTTCAGCAGACGTACAAACAGATAGTTATGATTTTGTCAAACCCGATTACAGCCGATTTATACACAAAATACCACAAATGACCTAAATCCGAAATTCCAGAATTATTCCGGCCGGCACATCATCCAAGAAGTAAAACAAGCCAAAGTCTATTACTGCTGATGTTCTACATTGCCAAATACAGTGCTGGCCTCCGCATTGTCACTTCAGGAAAGGAGGCATATATACAGTACAATCTTGATAATCCGATATATGTCAGATGTCTGATCCCATATATATGGGACCAGACAACAGTCAGATCATCGAAAAAATTCTGAATTATCGAGATATCTTGTTTTTGACAAACTGAAAGTCATGGGTTGCCGTTTGGTCGACATTGTGTTACGCTAGATAAATACACTACAAAATACATTAGGTAAACTAGAAAATGAAAGAGGGAGGAAAGCAACTTTTTGAACGTACCCACCCAATACTAAACGCACCAAATTTTCGAGTGTGCTGGAGTAACCAACTGTCTGACTATCAAGAGTGTACATTTTGCGAATGGACTTCTTGCATGGTCTCCGAGTTCGAGGCTAATATTCGTCTTCTGGCGGTATGTACGCCCGCCAGCCTCCATTGAAATGTATTGAGTATTCATTTTATAACAACTTTTACTTCTAATAAACCACTCGAAATGAGTTATTGCCTTTTTAATATTTAAATGAAAGCTTTAGATGATATCGCATTTCACTCCAAAATTTTGTTAATAAAAAGAATATCAGCATTGTAAAATTATTACGTTATTGTTAACTCTAAATACTATTTCATAGAGTTGATTTTAGGTTTTCTGTGTTTAAAATAATACAAATATTTATTATAAACTTCCCACACCTTTTAAAGTACGATCTTTAATTATTTTTAGTATTTAATGATTGATAATATTTTAAACGAAATCTCACAATGAAGAGAAAATTTGTAAAAAGTTATTTGTTAATGACTAATATTCTAGCTTCTTTTGTAATAGCTGTATATCTAGAAGAAAGTTAAATAACCCCTAAGGTCCAAACAAGCTGAAACCAAAACTAATCACTAGCATAAGCACCCGCATGTGGTGGATCAAATACCGCCAGTGACGTCACGTGCAAAATGTCCATTGAGTAAAGCTTTTACAAAAAATGATATTTAAGGTTGTTACGTTACGGAGATTTGGTGGGGGGGGGGGGGGTGTTAAAATTTACCGAAAAAAAGTTGTGATTTATGGAAACCTCTTCATTAGTTAGCCTAAATTTCGGCGATTAGCCCGTCTCTGCAATCACACGTCAAACTTAATTCCAACTTACGCTGGTTCTGATTGGCATTTCCAAGAGCAACTAACAGATTAGTTAAGGCTATATTTTTTAAATTCCGATCTCTTGTAATCAAAGACATAAAAATTAGGCACGTGTCTGGTGAGAAAGCTTGCGACAACTTTTTAAAAACCGTGAAGATAAATGCCAAAGAAAGACCACCCACTTACAATGGAACGTCTGTTCGAATCCATGTTTACTGCAGGATAGGATATTGCGTTATTCGATTTCGTTAATGTCAAGCAGATACAAGACGGGCGTGTTGGGCATCAGAACATCTGCAGCTCCATTCATAAGTTCAAATGAGTTTTAAAAGAAATGGCTGTTAAGCTGATACTATTCGATTGTAATAAAGGGAGCGTGAAGAACTAAGTAGTTGCATATTTTAAAATTGGAGATTGATAAGAAAGGAAAGCAAAAACATTATGCATTTAATAGTTTGCTTAAAAGTGTATTGGTTTAAATATGCTGGACACGCCAGGTTCAAGTGAGTAGTAAACGCATTTGTAAAGCCAACTTTTACTGATACATGCGATAAATAAACTACAGTTAATATCAAACATTGGGGGATAATTTAACCATATCAGTTTTTTTTTTTTAATACTAGTTTTTGACACAAACTTTCGTTTGGTCGACATTGTATTGCACCAGATAAATAAACCACAAAATAAATTAAATAGAAGACAAAATGGTGAAAGAGGGAGAGAAGTAGTGACGAGACGGGCTAGGGCTCTGAAATTCACAATTGTGCTCGGGCTCGTCAGAAATTTCATCTTTATTGAACTTACTCCTTGTAAACAGATTTTAAAAAGTGATTAATGGGAGAAATAAATATTAATTATTATTAATTAAACTTGAATATAATGAATTAGAAAGTGCACTAACAGTTTGCTATTATATTTGTCTTTAATCTGCAGAGACAGCAAAATTTATGATATTCTGTCAATGAATTGACTTGTTTATCTATTAGCTGAAATTTCGGGCTCAGATTGGAAGTACTCTGGCTCGAGCTTTAAAAAAATGAGCCCCAAACCATCTCTAGACAATACGCCATGTATTTCCCAATAGCAAAATATGAAACAGTTTGAACCCTTTAACGCATACTCTCGCAAATATCGAGGTCAGCAAGTTCGATAAATAAGATTTCGAAAATAGAAAGCGGTTTTCTTTTTTTTTTTTTTTTTTTTTGGTAAGACCATCATTGGACAGGAGAATACAAGTCATGGCAATAGCTTCCAATCAATAACGCAACCTGTTATTACACAGATTGTGTATCAATGCTAACAACTATGCAATAAGCTAAATCGGCAAACACAGTTTAAAACTACCCGATAACCTCATCTCTTTCATAGTTCTCTGATTATTAATGACAGTATGTATTACGGATTGAACAAAGTTGAATAATATAGGTCGAACGATTTTCAGTAAGGAGTTTACAAAAGCTGCAGCGCTTTTCTTGGTATACATACAAAGAAGTTCCCAGATTTTAAAAGGTTTGAACTTAAATGGCTTAAGAGATTATGTTCGAAATATTGCTACAATCATTTACGACAATCTAATTGAAGGAAGTCCCGGACCGTCGTAAGATAGTTAGCAGGCATTTTCTTAACACGCCTAATGCAAATTTATTCGATCGGAGCAAGAAGAATTAGCAATAGTTTGCTTCATGAGCTGCTTAGAGCTTCTCGTTAATGGATAATTTAATCTTATGTAATTATAAGTACGTCAGAGATGCGCAATTAAGAAAAACTTTGTATAATTGCACAGGTAAAATAGTACTTATCAACAAAATGATCATTTGGGTAATTCCATGTCAAGTGATACAATTTTTTTTTTTAATCTTATGTTCTCCGATTCTTATTTCCAACGTTTCTTAAATGAAAGTAAATTAACTAAAATATTAAAGGTTTATCTGTCGCAATTCCCGACTTTTTCCGTCTTATTCTCATCGCAATTCCCGATTTTTTACGCAAGTTGAAATATTGCAATTTTGGTGCAACTTGCCTCATCATAAAATGATATTCAGTCTAGAGTTAAGCTATTGAACTTACCCAAAAAAAAAAAAAAAAAAAAAAAAAAAACATTTTCTTCAGCATATTATGAGCTTTAAAATGATGCATTCTATTTGTATAATTTTAAATATTTAAAAAACATTTTTAATCACTGTGTGAATTTTATTTTAAAAAATTGGACAGATTCCTTTTTATTTCCTTAAAATTCTCTAAATTGGATTTAAAAAATAGATAGAAAATAACACCATTATACTATAAGACAAATTAAAAAATAAGGGTTTTTTATTGAATAACTCGTGTTTCAAGTACGTTTTCATTAAAAGAGTGAAAAAAATTCCCCTAACAAATCAGCCCACCCTTAACTACTCGTTAATTGACTGAGTAGTAAATAGCCGAGTACCTGGTTTGTACTCCACGAATATGCCACTCGGCACATAATTGCACCAATTTCTGGTCTGTGCTCTTGTAAAATGAGGAGCAAAACTGCACTCATAGTACGAGATACAAGCAAACATCTGCTGGAAACCACGTGACACCCCGCTAAAGCCCAACTCGTTCCGCTCGTGCGCACGTCCAGTTCTACTTCCATACATAAACAATGAGAACAAGAAAAGGGCTACAAATATTAATGTTCTGCTGCATGTTACAATTGTCGATAACGGGTTCAGGCTTGAGTTTGTAAAGCGGTGAAACGATTTCGTATGGTAACATGGTAATCGCCAGACACTAACGACACGCAATTTATAATCAAAATACGCTGTTACACAACACAGACTGTAACAAAAGCTTTAATCTACAGCTGAGCTAATTTAACACTTTCTAAGGTAGTGGTAAATATGGTCAACGCCAGCCCGAGCAAATTTGGAGCCCCTGGCGCAGAGCCATTGCTAAGACTTTTTTTTTTTGGGGGGGGGGGGGAATCGATAAACTGCCAGGTCAAATATCGGTTTTTACCAACTTACTTATTTTATCAACTATGTTACTAACTTTTTACTCTTGCTAACTGGATTTGCGCAATTCTGCCAGGTGTATCAGGAAAAAGTAAATTATCGTTTTCGTTAAAATTTTTTCACCAATTTTGCCGCTTAAGTATTTAATTTCGTCAAGTTTAACAGAATTCTGAGAGCGTGAGAGGGGGAGACTCCCCCACCCCTTTAGCAAGGGCAATGCCTAGGCGAAGGACTTTAAGATGCCCCCTTTTAAAAAAATTTTGCAGTTTTGCAGCCCCCCCACAAGAAGTGCCGCCTGTGCAAGACCACCTCCCTTTGTTACTCCACTAACGCTGTTATGGCTAATTAGTCAGCGATTGTCATCCGGTTAAGGTGCCACATAGTCATCTTATTCCCCCCCCCGTACATCTCGCAGTGGCGTAACAGTTATTGGCGCCCTGGGTGGGTGTAACGCCCCAGTTAAGTCCATGTCTCGTTGGTTAAAGCCTCGTAACTTAGCCCTGAAATTTAGGTATGGTAAAACTAACAGCCCAGTCTATAAATAAAAGACATTATTTGGAAAGCTGGGGGTAGGATTTTTCACGGCCCAAATTGTACGTAGCCCATGGGCAATTTTCCTATCTTTCAAGTGGCCAGTTCGCTACTCAGAGGATGGACCAAAGGGTGAGGTGGACAACAATTTTTGGGCTTTGTTCGTCATAGTTTATCTTATGCATGCTTGTAATCACGGAAAGACTTCTGGAACATCCGGTATCTATTGCTGCGTTGGCTTATAATACACTAGACTGATTTACATACGATGCTGTCAAAATTCAAAGACCCGCAAAGAGCTACATCGCAGAAAAAGTCTCAGAAACTGTCCTAAATAATGCTCAGGCTCCTCCATGTGCTGTTGTGATGATTGGGTCACATCCGCATTTGTCTTACAACAAACTGGCAACATTGGCAGGGAGTTTGGCAGTGTTTGGGCAATTGATTTGGTAATAACTGCAATGAATCTCATCCTGATAGAGCCCATTGGACTACAAGCTGGCACAAGCCTCCAGTCCTGAGTACGAAGATTTTGCCCACCTCACATAGGCGTACTCGGGTAATTTTGGCGTTGTCACAGGGAAATATGTTCAACGATGTTTCCAAGCAGAAAATTGCCTTGTTTATTCTGTTCGTTTTTATACTGCACTGCATAACGATCTAAAAACAATGTTATTCTTAAAAACTGGCATGCATATTTGACTTCTATTTTAAGACAAATCAAAAATTAGCAAAGTTTGCAAATTTTTATAAAATTTCGCTAGTCTACGGCTTGTCTAATTGTTTTGGTAGCAACAATTGCAGGAAATTTTTATATACTGTGACTTTATCAGAGGCGGTTAGAGCAGTTTGATACTGAATGAAGAACCGCGAAATTTAAATTTTATTGATTAGAAGAAAATTATATTTTAACGTCAACACAACGGGTACACGATTAGGCAACGGGTACACGATCACCTAAGCAAAATAAATTATTACCAGTCCCAAACCCTTGGACACATTACATGACCATTTCTGGGGCAAGAGTTGACGGTTCAATTTGCGGAAAATCCGCTAAAAACGTTTAGGGATTCAACACAAGCTAACAAGACAAGCAGCTTAATCTCTTTAGAAATGCAAGAACTAAGGATTGGACCTAGATCCTTTTGGTACTAAACGATTTTTTTATTTACTGCAAGATAATGCATGCTACTTGAAACTGCCGTAGGATGGAGCACCTCCATTTTGCAGCAAACCTTTTGGCATCCAATTAAGAAAATCAAATTTTGGAAGGACCCAGTCCCGCCCTCTTCCGCATTAGCCCATTCCCTGTCTACGTCCCTGTAGTATAATCTAGTAGTTTTACCATTAGCAGCTTTCATTTGTGATGTCACCCAATTTAGATATGATAAATTTCGACTTTATCCCATTAGCGCCCGACTTTTTTCGGCATATTCTCCCATTTATGTTGATGCCAAAAGTGATAAATTTCGGACGTTTGGGCGACATGAAGAATGCAATTCTTTTTCTAAAATTAAGACAGTGAAAGATTCATTTTACTTTGTTGTTTGTTGAAGTTGTCTGAGTATTTTGTTGAAATCAGACTTATCAGAGAAATTAAAATAAAATAAATGTAAGTATTTTTGCGACTTACAAATTTTGCGACCGTTTAAAAGTAGATCGCTGGGGGTTCATGGGTTAAATCGCCGAGATGCCCAGCATTAAATCCGTAAGCACTAAAAACGTCAATCCCGTCCAAAAACTGCAAATTCCAACCTCCCCCAAGCAAGAAGATTCGCTTTCCAACACCTTCGAGTTACAGATAGCATCGGTCCGCCCAAGCTAAGGTATACCGTACGATTCCGATTCTATCCTTTCATGGAATGACAGTCCTGCCACTTTCGAAGAAAAACATGACCCAGTGAAAGGCGCGCGTGGTCACTTCCAAGGCCTCAATCATCGCCGAACAGCATGTCATACACCTACAAAGTAGCACCATACACACAATGCGACTTTCTGGTTATGTCATCACACAACATCTTGTGCCCCCGGACTGCGAGCTAAGTAGGTGTTCACAAAAACCCAAGGCCAAGACACGACAAAAACGACTGCCAACAATTTCAGATGTTGGCGCGCGATCGACAAAGACGAAGCCGGGAAGGAGAAAAAAAAAAAGTGGTGATGGATCTACGACCGAGAATAGAGCATTTAAACAATCCGGAATATCAAATTAGGAGTCCAAAATCGTGCCCAGATAGCTGAAGGTTGCGACGTCTTCAAGGAAACGGAGGTTCGGTGAACTTGTAAAAAAAATTACCGTGCAGGAGTGTCATCGCTTATGTATGAGGAGCAATTTCACTTCCTATAAGCTGAGGGTCAGGCTACAGTGGGACACCAAAAGCAAGTCAATTATATAATTTTTACAGATAAGTGCTACTTACGTTCCTTATTAGATATTCGGAAATGTAGTAGTAGGTGTTGACCCTTTCTTTTAGTGTAGTAAAATCTTGGTACAGCAGACCCCCTATAACACGGGCACACGACGGAAAAATTGCAACAGGGTTCCCCATAACACGTGAAAAAGAAACTCGTTTATCGTCTGCTTGTTCCTAATTGTGGTGTACATTAAACGTATCTGAAAGAACTTTTGTGCGATTTATTTTATTCTATTTCAACTTGAGAAAGAAAACGTTTTATTAAAATAAATTGCGAATTTAAGTCCGATTTAATTTAAAGGAGGTGCATATGAATTCTCTTGTGCATAAGTAGTAGAAAGTTAGCAGTATTTAAGTGAAATGTGAAATAAATAGCTCAAATAAGTCGCGCAGCGGTCGAGCAGCGTGGTTTACACTCCAGGTGGAGCACAGCTTAGCACCCGTACAACACGGGATGTATCTACCGTGTTATTGGGGGTCTACTGTACAACTAATTTCAAGAAAACGGAGATCAAATTCATTATTCTGAAATATTCGTTAAAATTAAATTTCATTTGACGGAACATCAAAGGATGAATTACTATTGTATGAAGGCAAAGCTACTCGAGCCTTGGTAAAGACTTCGGCAAAAGGGCGTTTTAAAAGGTTCTAAAACGTTTTTACGTTACATCTGTAGATAACGGCCCTGAAAACTCCAGACCGTTAGATAGACAGACCCGAACCGGGATTCTTTACGCTTCAACATGTAGGTATGGATGCGAGACGAGACAAATTTTTATCATTGCTCCTGTGTGCCGCGGCACCCTAGGGTGCCACGAGCGTATGCCAGGGGTGCCGTGGAGATAAAGAAAGGTGTTTTGGTGGAGTATAATCAAATAATTTTCTCTGAACCGGTATTCCACAAAAAAAGTTGATCAAATAGATGCCCAAGTGGGCTCAAACAAAAATATTTCAGTCAAGTTCAAGAAAGTTGTGTCCAGTAGCCTCTTTACAGGAACTCCCTGAAATGGGGGAGGGAGTGTTAAAATTCTACATCCCTTTCCCAAGGGAGTACCTTTTTGATAGTTAGCCCAATAAACATAATAAAAAAAGTAATGTAAAATGCATTTAAACTGCTTCATTCTAACCTACATTTTCATATTACTTTAAAGGAAACCTGCCGCAAAAGTTTTTAGTCTGAATAGGGTGCCGCAAAATGTTTTTAGAGTGAAAAGGGTGCCGCAACGAAAAAAAGTTTGGGAACCCCCTGCTCTATAAGGATTTCGCGAGATGAGACAGGCCTGTTATCAGTCTCGCGTACATCCCTAGCAACATCACATTTGTTATTCTGAAAAATTCATTAAAACAACATTTCGTGGGGACTGAATTTGTACTATGATTAACTTTTAGTAGATATATTTAATTCGTTAATTTGAAGTATTCATTAAACGGATGTTAGTTATAACGATATTTTAAAGTAACGATTTCTATCTTGGGTTCCTTGAAATGCATTATGCTAAGATTTTACTGTATTGGAACTTTGCAGAAATATCAAATTAGGAGATTCTTCTGGTCCAAAAGCGCTCCTGACACTTTTTAACTGTTTAAAATTAATTCGTAATACAAAATTAATACAAAGCCCTTTGCACCGACTTGCACAATCCCCCCCCCTTCCCGCCCTCTGCAAAAAAGGAGGAATTGATGACCAATTTATTTTACCGCACCCCCTCCCCTCCCTTTCTTGAAGATAAAGGTTTTTCCTAAATTACTACTGTTACTTAGAAAAGCATTCGCATCTGTCATTTCCCACTAAATTCAATTAATATTTTTATTAATACAGAAGCAATTACGGAGACACACATGAACGTAGCAAAATCAACTAAATTTAGTTTTACTCTCACCTCCTTGAAATAGACAATACTACGACTGACTACCTAGTAACTCGTTAGTTTGATTAATTGAAAGTAAGGTAAATACTTTCTCAGAAACACATGCCATACATTCAATCAAACACTAACGATTGCTGTCAAGCGATCGAAAATGCAATAAACTCCCAATCAAACGAAATTACCGTATGTCTGGGCATGTAACACGCACTTTCAACTCAAAAGAAAGAAGAAAAAAAAAAAAAAAAAAAAAAAAAACATCATTTTTTCGCGTGCATGTTATACACCGAACATAAAATGCAGAATATTAAAAACTGGGTGGCATATCCTAAATTTACAGATGTGTGTTATACGCTGGGATATACGGTATATACAGCAGAAGAGGCAGCGCGGATAATCTGCAAAATGGCCGAAAAAATACATTAGCATTTTGCTGTAACTCTTGAGTTCTGCTTAAACCTGATAGAAATGAGACAAGCTCTGGAATTCATATTTGTGTCCGGGCACGTGAAAAATTTCTCTTATTGAACATACTCCTCGTAAACGATTTTAAAAAGATTCAAGGGAGAAATAATCTAATTATTAATATTTGATAAAACTTTAATAATTAGAAAGTGCATTAACCTTTTACAAGCCAATGTTCCCAATTGGGAACATCGAATTAAAAATAGATTCAAAAATCAAATTTTATCAATATTGACTTGAAAAAAATTAGCAAACAAAATATATTTTTTATTTTTTTTTATTTTTTTTTTGGGGGGGGGGGGGAGAATAGAAGTTGCATTTCTATCATTATTGGAAACGGGGGATCGCGGAAATAGTCTTTCCCACCACAATCTTTAAAGAGTTATTTTACATTAAAAATTTGGATTTGTTTTAAGCCTAAATTTCTAAGTAAAATATAGTGGTGGGAAATCTTCGGATAAAATGGGAAGTGAAAATTCTATAAGAAAACAAATTTTCCCCATTTAAATGACTAATATGCTTTAACACACTAGAAGACAAAGTATGCAAAAAAACTAATTAAAAATATGCCTGTATTTGAATTCTATCTGCAAAAAGGTTACGAGTTTGCTAAAATATCCCGTCCCTAATTTGCACAAACGGCAAAATTTATATCCTATCAATGAATTTTATTTATCTATTAGCTGAAATTTTGGTCTCGGGCGGGCTCTAATTAAAAGTCTTCGCCTCGGGCTTACTTATTCTCCCCCTTCCTTTCAAAAACACCCGAACACTGTCAGAAAAGCATCAACAAACAGAAAACACATTTGAATTTCTCTTTCATGGAAAATCCAATATTAGAATAATTCAGAAGAAATGTGCTTCAAAATAACAAGTATAACACACTGAATGCGCTTTATAAACAACTTTTCGCGTGCATCCACTGAAAAAAAAAAAAAAAAACTTTAAAAAAATAGGCCATTTAAAATTGCCTGTTCTCAAACACATGTGACGTGAATTCATTGAAGGAATGTAAACATTCATACCCAGCGAAATTCCAGAGGATGAGCAAGAGTCACGTGTTACAAAATACCGCATGAAAGCAAACCAATTAAGCAGTTGTAATTGCACACTTAGAATTTCTACTCAATTTCGCGAATTAATTCAGCAACTTCGGAGGGGGGGGGGGAATCCATTTTCAAACTTGAGAATATTCATGAATGCGTAAACTTTTTTAAAATGTTCTTCAAAATCCGAAAATGGCAGCTGACTCCACTTCGCAGCAGACCATTCATTCTAAACTATTTTTTAATTTGAAAGAAAATTTTAAATTAAACGAAGCTTAAAATAAATTTTACGTCTCGTTTAATTCACTTATTTTATTCTACTTAAAAAGAAAAAACTTAACTGTGCGTATTTTTACAACTAAGATTCAACACCCTACTAAGCTACTGTATGGACGGGACTGAACTTTAACAGTAGGTACGTGTAAAGTAAATAAAAAACTTTGTAAAAAACACACATAAGAAGTTATAGGTAAGAGGTACGTGTATTAAAAATTATACATTGAGATTTTTTGACAAGCGTATCAGCTTTGTAATACATTGAAGAAATCGACACTTTAAATCAAGGAAATTATATCTATTCTACAATAAACTCACTATTCAGAGTGTCACAGAAAATATTTCTGTTGAGCAGTGTTTTAAATGTTATGAAGTACGGATGTAACGAATATTCGGTATTCACCCTATTCGGCTGTTTTACCGATATTCGGTCAGCCGATAACTGAATATACAGGCAGAATAGTTGTGTCCGAATATTGCTACATATTCAGCTGAATAATTTGAGAACAAAGAGAAAAAGTATTTAACATGCATTTTTTAATGCATTTACAAATAATATTGCTTAGTTAAACTTCAATAGGCTCATTTTATAATAAAATATATAAGTCATTGAATTTCAAACTGAGTGAAACATAATTTAATGTATTACAGAATATTACAGAATAATATTGTAGAAATGCAGACTTCTCTACTTGGTTTTCTTCCTTCTTTATGGGGTGGAGGTAGGAGGAATCTTCAGATCCTCAATCACAAACATAATTTTGAAAAGCTGCTACACAGTGGCGTAGCCAAGGGGGGTCAACCCCCCCCCCATGAGGAATTTTTTGCTATACAAAATCTCTTTTACGCACTTTACTAAAATAAAGTGCGATTTTATTTTATAGAAACAACTGTTATTTACAGAAAAACGAGACTAATATCAGCAAAACCAGCATTCGGCAGACAACTGCTTGCATATATTTGCAATTAATATTTTTCCAGTAGACATGAAAAGTTTTCAAAATCAAAAAGCAAGAGATCTCTCAAGCAGAAAAGCCAGCGATTACTTGTGCATATATTTTCAGCATAAAATGCACAGGTAATCAATACTTTTACTTGAGTACTCATTACTTGAGTTGTAAGCAAATTCAATTTCAAAAATTTCTTTAAGAAACATTAGGAAAAAATGTAAGTCAAAAGAAACTATTTCTATCCAAATATTAAAATATGAACGAACTAGGGTTTTTTTTTTTTTTTTTTTTTGGGGGGGGGGGGGCGTTTTCTTTCTGAACAAATTCAAATAAGCCTTATCTTAAAAGTTTGAGCTGTCTAGTAACCTTTAACAGGAAAAAAAGAAAAAACCTTTTACCTGTTAATAGATTTTTTTTTTTATAACAAACTAGAGAGGGGTTTGTTATATAATATAACAAACCAGAGAGGTTGTATTAAAATTTAATTTCATGAATTTAGAAATACTGCATTAGGGTCACAGCCTAAAAAATTTTTAAACAGATGTTCTCCCAAGGCTTTTACACCAGGCCATCTAAGAAAATATGTGACGTAAAACATTCTATTTGAAATTTCATAAATTTAATTTGCAAATCGCCGTCAATTTATAAAAAAACATTTGCACGTTACACAGTGGTGGTTAATAACAATTCATAAAATAAGATTCACTTTAGTTATAATTTTAAAAATCGTGCACCATTTCAAAACCGCAAATGAAAATCTAACAGCACACCGAGGCTTACAGAAAAAATTACTCGCACAATTTATAGTTGTCTTTTGAAGAAAAAAAAATTTACAAACTATGTCCGATACTTCTAAGAATATGGATCTATGTCCGAACAACTAAGAAATATCAACTACCAACAAACATCAAGAGTTCAAACTTACACATCCCGTAACTATTAGCTGCTGAAAATCCAGATTTTAGTCGCCAATAATCGAACATATTTGTTGTGAAAGAGGAATGAATTTAGCACGCAAAAGCACCAAGACAGAAAAAGAAATCGTCCCAAGAATTTTGGAAGAGGAGCAATTCCGGATGTTTTCCACAAGTGCATGTCCAAGACATGATCAGTCAGGGTCAAGTTTTCCACGGAAACTGGGGAGGGGATTCCAGCTGTTTTGGAAAAAAGGATGGCTCGAGTTGGCGACTTCCGGAAATAAAGAACATCCGATTTCGGCTGCAATCGCCTAGAAAAGTGCAATTTTACAAAAATACTTTAAAAATTGCATACAATTTTTTTTAATTGTTTGAAATCATTAAGATTACCGCATCTTTCAACGTATTTAACTGTATCAAACATCGTTCGATTACTTGGCTTGAAATTTTGCCAGCGTGTGCAGAAAAGTTTGGGAGAAAAAACAATTTCGCATTCCCGTGCGAAGAACGGGTATTCAACTAGTTTCCCCCCCTCCCCCCAAAAAAAAAGATAAAATGAATTAAGAATTCATTTACCAATGCTATAACCAGGGTGTCAATGATTTAAATCAACTGATTTTTTTTTTAATTGATTGAAATTAGGGATGCACAACCCCTGACCCACGGGCATTTATTGGCTCTTGACACCTGTTCCATTCACCCGCCCAATCAGTTGCTAGTTGAAAAACTAATCAGAATCCATCAGTTCAATTTTTAAGAAAAGTAATTACTTGTGGAAATTAATTATAATATTTCAGATTTGTTTTCAATTATAGACATGTGTCAGAAAATGTTCAGTTATAATTTAGTGATTGAGCCATCATATTTTCCAAGACTTTTTATTGGATAATTGGATGCTTAAACAATATTGTCAGAGGGTTTTTTTTTTTTTTTTTTGGTAAATGTCTGCAACAAGATCGATTGGTCACAACTACGAAAATTGAGTTAGGTGAGCAGATTTTTTTTTTAAGCACACAACAATGTAACACTAATTACAAAAAGAGAAAAACCATTTATCTAAATCAACTTTATCTAGTTATGATCAATCGAACTTGTAGACATGACATACGCGCTCACAATACTCAGGCACGTATCCAGAAAAACATTTTGGAGGGGGTCCAAACGGTAAGAAAGACAGAATTTTTCACAAAAAGACTATCATTATCATTTTAGTAACAAAAATCAAAGTTTCGGTTGGGGAGGGGGGGGGGTTGGACCCCCTGGACACACGCCCTTAAAAATAATCTGGAATCACCCGATTGCTTTTCCTATGTGTGCCATGTTTTTCAAAAACTAATTTGCGAAGAATCATAAATGCATATTTTGAATTGTGTCATTACATCCATCAATTACCTTTCATTTTGTATTTAAGACTTACTTGATTGGCCCTTGATCTCGTACATTTGAAGTTCTGTGGCCAACATGCTGAAAGAGGTTGTGCATAATGCTACCATTGTTATTGCATGTGATGTTTTATTTTTGAAATCTTCGCTTTTGAATTTGTGAAGTCAGTATTTAACCAATCAATTTTGTCATGCTTCCAAAATCTTCCATTTAGAACAAAATTATTTTATTTGCGTACCAAGGAAATATTCTAATTACAGATTTTATACTTTCAACAACTAGATATTTATCAGTTGTTTATGCTCTTTATATAGAGTACTTAAACTTATTTTGCAAATATTTTTCTTTGACTAAAAAAAAAATTGATTTAAATTTTAAAAAATCTGAATAAAATTAAAAAATGATTATTTTTATTTTACATCCTATATTTATTACCTGGCTATAACTGAAAACTAGAAATTATATTTCAAGAAACTGCTCTGCACACTTACATCTTATTAAGCACAGCAATTATTCAAAAATGAATAACATTTGGCATCAAGGAATTTTGATGTTTAGTTTCACACTAGAACTACGTCAAAAAAAAGTAAACATGTAGCATTGAAGAGTGTCCTACATAGCTAAGGAACATGTATTGCGGTTGCCATAGAAACGCGACATCGGATTCTTAGAAACATGTGGGAGAGAACTGTTTTAAGAAGCTAATGTTTCAAGCTTAGGGGACTAAAGTAACGAAATAAAACAAAGAGACTAAAAGGTTCATACGTAGAATAATGCGACAAATTAGTCTATTTTTTATTTTTAGTTCAAGACTAGTCCGACTATCACTAAAATAAGCAGTTAAAAATAAATCTAAATACAACTAAAATATCATGAAAATAATGATTATGACGAATAAGTAAAATTCTAAAGCCATAACCATTCAAAAATATTTACATTTAAATAAATTGTAGAAAAGGTATCACACGGATAAGAATTTCCAGAACTTATTAGGAAGGGGGGGGGGATTAAATGTACTATCTAAATATTTTCATACAATTAGTGAGGAACTCTGACAGTTGTGCGTTATTTAAAGTTCTTAATCTTTACATACTGCTGAATTCACCAAAATGTTGGAGGATTCAGAAACATTTTGTTCAATTTCACAAAATATTACGTTGTTCCTACTAAATTACTTGGTAAAATTGCTGGCCCTTCACGACGCCACTGGGCTGCAGAATTTAAAACTATGCCTCCCTTCCCTCACAAATATCCAATTTTTTAAGCAAACTTTTAGGTAAATTTGAAAATTTTGAGCTGCATTCAAAATTTTCCCACAAGAATTCAAGTATAGTCGATTTTGGTTATTTGGGCTACATCATAGTCCAAGCAATTTGGTAAAAAAAAAAAAAAAAATCCTGATAGTCGGAAGTTCGTGGAATAGCAATTTAAGAGTTGTTATACTATACTATATTAGGGTGACGCAAAAAACAGACCATTTTTTTTTAGTCTCGTGTGAAAAAATGTTAGTTTTTGATGTTTTAAAGTCCCCTCCAAAGGACAGCTCAAAAAAAAAAAAAAAAATTTAAGAGGTCGCACAAAGTTTTTTTATATTTGAAAAATCGAATTTTCTTTTTATTTTTTTTTCCTCGTTATGGTATAATTTTATAGACAAAAAAAATGTTTCTGAAAGTTTCAGTTCAAAATTTAAATTTTGAAAGGCCGCTCACATTTTTTTTTTTTTTTTAATTTATTAGTGCATTACTTTAGATTTTTTCGAGCGAACTTTTAATATTCAAATTAAAATTCCATACACTTTTTTTCCTTTTATTTAGTACAATAATCGATAAAAAATACACTTAAGAGATTAACTAAAAATCAATAAAACCCGTTGAAAATTTAAAATTTGGTTTCAGATGAAATATTGTTAAAATGTTGTAGTTGATTAAATAAAATTATTAAATTTAAAAAAATATATGTTTTCTATATTGTGCTTTATTTTTAGCTCATCTCTGTATTTTTATCGATTATTGTACTAAATAAAAGAAAAAATGTATGGAATTTTAATTTGAATATTAAAAAGGTCGCTCGAAAATATCTAAAGTAATGCACTAATTTTTTTTTTTTTTTTTAATGTGAGCGACCTTTCAAAATTTAAATTTTGAACTGAAACTTTCAGAATTTTTTTTTCTTTTGTCTATAAAATTATACCGTAACGAGAAAAAATAATTTAAAAAGAAAAAAATCGATTTTTGAAATTTAAAAAAATTCTGAGCGGCCTCTTTTTTTTTTTTTTTTTTTTTTTTTGTCCCGCGATCGAAAAAGTTTGCCCATCCCTGGTATAGCCTTTAACTTTTATTATTCTTTATTTTATATTCAGATTTTTATTTTTTTTTTTTTTTTTGGGGGGGGGAGGGGAGCAGTCATTGAATTTAAAAAAATAGTGATTAATGTGATCGAAATTCGAGAACGGGCAGGGGAAAGAATCTTAAAACATCTGCAGATCTTTATTTTCCCTAAACATGCTAAGCAGAGTGGACGCAAGATTATGAAATATTTCCGACGTCGGCACTAGACAGAAATTATCAGCAATGGGGAGGAAGGGGAAAAGGGTGGAATCAGCTGATTAAGTACTCTGAACACGGGTGTAAAGGAAAAGATCGAACATGAAATGAAACACCGAAAAGTTTTTGATTCGGTTGAAATTTAAAAATTATTTGTTTAATGATTTTTTAAAATATTTTTATATGACTATAAACATATTTTAAAAAATGACCTTTAAAAATATTTTTAAAAAACGTTTAAATGACTAAACATTTTTTTTTTTAATTTGCTTAAGTCTACTTTTAAGATTTATTTTTTTTAAACTGACTTTAAAAATGTTTTTAATTTAAAAACCATTTAATAATTTAAAAACTGGATCAAATAAACAGTCTGTTCCCATTAACCGAATACAAATAGTGTTTTATTAATTTATTTTGGTTTCCCGATTAGTGGCTCCCCAAAATAACCGGAATCTGCTGCATTAAAAAAATATGAACTTCATACGTTTTCTGTCCCTTTAAACACTGTCGAAATTTTTAAAAACAAGCGCACATTCCCACGTACGGGCCGGAAACGCTCGAAATTCACAAGCTAATAATACAAAAAAGAAAGGGATAATTAATGCATCTCACCTCTTGATGTCGTCGACAGGTAGGCGTTAGGAAAACCAAGGCCGTGCAACAGCTGCATGACTGCCAACATCCAGCATTAATCCAAGTAACATGAACACCAATAAACTCCAACCAAACGGGAAAAAAAAAATTTCCTCGGCACTAAACAAAGCAGAAAAATTTTCTCTTCGCACACAAAAACACAAACACCAACAAGGGGGAGAGGAGGAGGATATACAGTAAGGTACTCGCCGACTCTCTCGATGTAAAAACTTTTAAAAAAACACTCAGTGTTTATTCCGACAACCGCGCCAGCACGTGCCGAAGTGTTTTCAAAAGCACGGCAGCTAGAGGAAACTCAAGCCGGAGAGGGGGGGGCCACGTGACCGCAGCGGACCAATGGCGACGGCGGGGAAAGCGAAGCGGGCCAATCGGGGGCGGTCGAGGAAAAAGTAAGAAAATAAAAGTGAGAGCGGGTTCCCATGTCGGGAAGTGAAAAAAAATATAGGTTTCTTTTTGCGCGGTAAGCGAGGAGAAAACAATAATAAACGGGGAAAGTGAGGCGCGAAAAGCCCAGAGCAGTCCCGTGATATCACGGTGAGGAGCGCCTGACAGGTAGAAGATGAGAAGGAATTGTGCAGTGGGGGGAAAAAAATGCGATACTGACAGTGAAAGCTTAAACGGTCTTAAATGGAAGATCGAAACGTTCTTCCGCACGTCGAAGGTAGGTACAACTCAGAACGGGACCATTTCCGCGTAGCGACGGCAGGTTTTTCGTACTATGATTTCTGGCAGGATTACAATTTTAATGGAGAAAACTAATTTACATAAGGAACACCGTTTTGGCCTTTAGTAGGTACTGACAACTGTCCAAATAAACTAGGCTAGACCTTCCCCACCCCCTCTTTTATTTATTTATTTTTTGAGGGGAGAGGAAATAGCTTCTAACCAGGAATCACAATAGTATTTTCAGAACGTCTATTAAGTTCAAAGAACACTGCTGAACGTTCTTTGAACGCTAATAGACGTTCAAGTCACTGAATATGCTAGAAGGTAGAAGTGTGAAGGTCCCGGGTTCGGGTGCCATCGCGCGGCTATCGATGTAACTGTCTGCAGTTTTGGTAGGTTTTCTCCAGATACAACGTGAATATGCGTTAGAACCCCTTAGAAAGCCCTATCAAGGCACACCCCAATCCCTGGCAGATCGCCTTGGCGTAGCGTTGCCATAATCACACAAACAATAGACGTTAAGAGAACTTCTGTTGCTTTGGGTAGTAGTTCAGGCAACAGAAATAATCCGAACATGCAAACACGAGGTGGGGGGGGGGGGGAGAGATTCTGAAGTGCTAGAGAAATTTTTGCCGCTAATTTATGGGAGGGTGTAAGGTGTACTATCACCTTCTCCAAAAATCAGAGCTGTCCCACTATGTTTTCATGTTTATACGACCCTTAGGGAAAACATTCGAAAAGAAGTTTTTATTGCGCTTTAATGGTTTCTAAATTTTACATATTGTTCTATATTAAAGAAAAAGTAATATTTAATGAATTTCATAAGTACCTCCGTGTCGATGATAGATCAACTAGGCTGGATTTGTGTTTTAATAATGTGTTTGAACTTGAAAATATTCTCTAAATTATTTTATATCTTTGAATAAAATACTTGATTTAAAAAGTTTTTTTTAATCTTAAGAATTAAAAAAATGCTTAATGAAAAATCTAAATTTAAGTATAATAATACTAATAGTCGCTTAACTAGAATGAAAATATGCTACGGTTTGGGGAGAAATTTTGGGCGGGGGGAAATTGTTCAGGGGAAATATTCGACTCTGAGCATTTTCTGCGCCCCTGTAGTGTACAGCCTGGGCAACACTTGCAGCATTAAAAAAACCCTTTTCAGGAAGCTCTGAATACTGAAAGGTAATAACAACGGAAACTTTTGTTTTAGCCTGCTCTGTCATTAGTGCAAAGTTTTATTTTTAATCACTGTTCTCTTGCAGCTTAATCTCTCAAATTATGACCCGAGGCCATTGGTGGATCCTTTGGGGGTCAGAGGTACGCCCCCCCCTCCTGATGGCATAAGTTTACATATTAGAAGATCGATTTATTTTGTAAACTCAAATGAATTTACAAGAAAAGGAAGACAAATATTCTGTGCCTCCCACCCCCCCGGAATTTTCGTAGAGATCCGCAACTGTCTCAGGCCCGGGCTATAGATAAACTTAACTTTAAAAAAGGCCTAGTAATTGAAACAAATTCGTGTAAATATCACGAGAAAGTCACAGAGCAGAGCAAACACAACTTAATTTTATCGCATTGAGAAATATTTCCGCAGTTCGCTAGCGATGAATCGGCACATCGGGTTTCCACAATGATCTGACTAAACATCCGAATGTGTGCGTAAGATTAAGTTATCTTTCTTCTTGACGCAATGGCATTAGGTAAACACAGACCATTGGAAATTATGACTAACAACAGACCATAGTAAACCGATTGCATTCGAGACAAGCACAGGCAACCGACCAAAAAATATAAGTCAGACCTTTTTCGAAATGCTGCTCCAGTTGATTGGTACCAGAATCTGTAGGTTCCACCATAAAATCTACCTCGGCGCGTTTTTACAGGAACTACATCATGTTAATCATTTTTATTGCAAAATCTAAAAGATTCGCTATTCAAACTTTCAGAGAAAGGTGCGGAAAGAATTTTTTTTTTTTTTGCTTTGGCATGTGAAACCTTAAGGCTGACACCAGAGGGATTACATTGTATTGTGGCCAAGTTGTAGTTTTGAAATTAATTTAGAAGGAATTTAGCTAATGCTAGGATAATTTATTTACTTATGATTCACTACCTGGGTAATTTGGGGGAGGGGGGGCACGCAACCCTGTCGCAAACCCGCTGAGTGATGGGATGACGTTATTCTTTAGGATTATTTTTTTCTGCAAGATATAAATTTTCAAAGTTATAAAGATAAATTTTCAATGAAATTATTATTAGGAAAATAGTTTTAAGGGTTAATCAAATTTGTTAAATTTTGTATTTTTCACAAATTCAAAAAGAGAATCCTATTTTCACAAAAACGCGATCCTGGCCAGAAAAACCCAATTTAGTGCTAATTTCACATTCACAAAATTATGAGTAAGTTTTTCAGAATTTAACAAAAACAGGACCCTGCCTGAAAAGTCTGGATAGATCCCTGGTTAATATACACAACTAAAAATGGGGGGGAGAAGCCTAAATTAACATGTTCACTGTAGTACCAAAAAGTATTCGAGTACAAGCCAAATTTTGTGCCAATTTAATGTATAGTATAGTTTGTAATAATGAATTCACGTTGTGAATAATACAAATTTCTCTCTTTTTTTTTAACAGCGTATTTTTCGAAAAATTAGTCACAACACATCTGAAAAAAAAAAAAAACAGTGCTGTTAGAAAATTGGGGGCCCCCTAAAATCCCGGGTACTGTGAAACCAGTAACCCCCCCCCCCCAAAAAAAAAAGGCGGGCCTGATCAAGCTACAAGGGTGTACTTAGTTTTCTCATGGAAGGGATCAAGCTTGGGGGGCGGGGGGGGTGAGATGCATTCTTACTATAAAATTTGATTAACAGTAAATTCTCCTATAAATAAATATCTGGTAACATTTTTAACAGTACTTAAAATTTTCAAATTCTTGATAGCAAAATGTGCTTGTTACGAACCGAATTATAAAATTTTCAAACTTAAATTTTAATGAACTTTTCAAAATTTATATAATTTTTTTACTGTATACTGTTTTAAACGATGGATTTTAAAAAGGAATTTTAGGCTATAATTAGCATTTGAGCGTAGACTAGGGCGGGAGCTGACCTCCTACACCCCAACCCCTTATATACGTCCGTGTCAAGCTGTAGCACATTTCTTGCTGATCACATGCTCGCGTGTTATAATCACGAGTTAAGCTAAATTTTCTATTTCAGATGTGTTGTAACTAATTTTTCGAAAAATACGCTGTTTTTAAAAAAAGAGAGAAATTTGTATTATTCACAACGCGAATTTATTATTAAAAACTATACTATACATTAAATTGGCACAAAATTTGGCTTGTACTCGAATACTTTTTGGTACTACAGTGAACATGTTAATTTAGGCTTCTCCCACCCCCCATTTTTAGTTGTGTATATTAACCAGGGATCTGTCCAGACTTTTCAGGCAGGGTCCTGTTTTTGTTAAATTCTGAAAAATTTACTCATAATTTTGTGAATGTGAAATTAGCACTAAATTGGGTTTTTCTGGCCAGGATTGCGTTTTCGTGAAAATAGGATTCTCTTTTTGAATTTGTGAAAAATACAAAATTTAACAAATTTGATTTTAAAAACTAAACACGCACGCATGCAGTAAACATCTGAAAATTTTTATAAACAAACACATTAATGTTTTTCATGTGTATAAATTAATATAACTACGATTTGTGAGAAATTAATTTTGGAAATAAACAGATTAGTGAAGGGTGTGCTTTTTCATTTAAAAAAAAGTCCGCTTTTAAAATGAAAAATATTGTGAAGGGTCCGTTGGCGGAGACTCAAATTTCTCCTAAACAGATTCTTGTTAACACTAACATTTTTACTTTCCGAACATGTAAGGAAAGTATCGTAATCATGAAAAAAATAGACTTCGAGATTTTGGTGTATTGACACGTTTTGAGGTCTTCTGAATTCATTTATGCTATTTTTACGAGATGTATGTGTGTGTGTATGTGAGTGAACACTATAGCTCCTAAACGGGGCATTCGATTGAGCTCAAATTGGGTATATATGTTACAAACCACCGTCGCAAGACCGGTATTGATTTTGGTGTGTATAGGACTTATAGTTTTTCTACAGGGCTACGACAAAGATTTCTTTTACATTATGGCCTATGGGGGGGAATTCTTGAAAGTGCGCTATCGTTTAAACGATACATTTGAGTGAGCTCAAATTGGGTATGTATGTTACAAACCACCGTCGTAAGACCGGTATTGATTTTGATGTGTATAGGTCTTACAGTTTTTCTACAGGGAAACGACAAAGATTTCTTTTACATTATGGCGAATGGGGAGAAATTCTTACAAGTGCGCCAGCGTTTAAACGCGCATTCGATTGAGCTTCAATTTGGTATATATGTTTGAATGATTCATCGATTAAAATTTATTTAAATGCTTGGTAATGATCTTAATCATAAGTGTTCGGAAAGTCGAGTGGAGTCACTCCAGATTTTTAAAAATTACAGTCGAGAAGACCGTCTTCCTTTTATGATAAATTCAATCAAAAATAATTTAAGTAGCTATTGCGAGTATAAACCATAAAACCAAACAGACTTTTCACCAAATGGTTCACAAACTGTACAAAACCAACAGCAAGACCCACCCCCCGGTCCAAGTAAACTAGCTGAACTCGAGACAAACGGGCAACAGACCGAAAAATCAAACTGTCAGACGGCTTCGAAATTTTGCTGAAGTTGGCTGGCGCGAGGGAACAGTTCTCGAGTCCTCATCAACCAGAACAAAAGCTTCTGGAACAATACCAGCTAATAACACGACGGGAGGGGAAAAGGGTTCCAGATTCATCGAAAGGAGTTTCAGAACCAACCACCTTGGAGAAAAGGTCGACATCAAACGTCTCGGGCAGGAAGCAAACCTTGGATCCGATAAACTGGGAGACAAAATCCCGATGAATACCAAGCAGTCAACTTTAACTCTTCGAGACGCAACCCTTTCCCAATGCTGAAAAAAGGACAGCCGTTGCCATCGCTCGACTTAACTACCAGCAACATGGCAGACGATCGAAACGTTCATCGCGTGCCACAGATTTAGAGACCCTTTTTGGACGACAGCTGGCTGTGCACACGATCGAAACGTTCATCGCGTGCCACAGATCTAGAGACCCTTTTTTGACGACAGCTGGCTGTGCCGCACAGCCGGCTGTCGTAAAAAAGGGTCTCTAGATCTGTGGCACGCGATGAACGTTTCGATCGTCTGCCCTCTTGCTGGTAGTTAAGTCGAGCGATGGCAACGGCTGCCCTTTTTTCAGCATTGGGCAATCTATCCAGCTGTTCTCGCATTCTTCCATTTTTCAGCAGATGTCAGTGCTGTTAAAAATAACCGTGACCATTTTTTGACGGGAAATGACGTGCTAAAAAGTAAAGGATTCTCGTGGAGCTATGTCACCCGCAACTATTTTTTATAGAAATCCAATCTATTCTTCGTGACTGGCAACAGTCAAAACGTCAGAGTTTGGTGTTCGGTGTTCCCAGAGCGGGGACATTGCGCGTTAAAGGGTTAAGCAATACAGCAAGCAAGTGCAAGAGTCGAATCTAGAATCTTCAAAAACCTCAGCGATTTTTGATTTTGGATCACCCCCCCCCCCCCCATCAGAAGGGGCAACGGAAAGAAAACTTATCCAACAGTAATATAGTTTCTTTTGAGGCAATATGTTTTAGAGTTATTTCCATTGCGAAATTCATTTCGTACCAGGTCCAGATTATCAGACTGGCACCGATAACCAAGCCGAGCCCTATACGCCAAAAGTGCAAAGAATTTAGTTGAAACCATTACATCCGTCTCAGCATCGTGATTTAGGACTGTGTCAGGTGACCATCCACTTAGTGGACCCGAAGTGTCTGGCAGATTCAGAAAGGAGGGAAGGGGCACAGGGGCACGCACACCCCCTCCCCCAGGCGAACTAAGCTCACACTATGGATGATTAGTTTTGTAAATTCAAGCGATTTTATAAGAAAATGCGACGGAAGCCGTTGAGAAAACCTGTTGTTTTTTTTTTTTTTGCCTGGATCCGCCACTGCCAAGTGCCCATCCTCATTATCGGATGATTACTTGGGGCTCCTGCCCTGAGCACCATATGAGAACCGACCAAAAAGTTGAGTTGAAACTAGTATTACATAACGTCGTCTCTATGGTGCCCAGTCACTTGGTGTCCAAATGGACCACGAATGCACATCATGATTATCTTCCAACACCCCCACCCCCCACACAAACTGGAAAAAAAACCGTCCAGTCTCTTCAACTGAATTCTTTTTTAAATAGCGTAGAATTAGTACACTTTCAATTTACCAAAATCTTATACACAATAAAATTTCCATCAAAATCTAGGCCAGGAACAATGCCCTGTAACCTCAGGCTTGCCTGAAACAAGCTTGGAAAACTATACGCTACTTTTACGATTTACATTGCCTACTTATCTCTAATACAGGTCGTCCGAAATTGAATGACTAAAGTCGTCTATAGACAAAAGTATTGTTGAGAAAGTTATGAAATTCTGTGTAGGAAATAATGAAGGTATGGGAATTTCAGCTAACAGAAAAAATAGTTCAAATGTTCCCACCAGGGGCGTTTTTTAATGAATTACACATTTAAAAAATATTTATGATAGTTCACAAATACTATTACAACAAAACATGTTCAACAGGACGGCCATCACTGTCAGCGACCATCTGGAATAAAAAAGCATGTTCCACAGCTGACTACAGAGTATTCGGGGAAATGCTATGAACATGCTGTGAAATGCTGTCTTTAAGACCAGGAAAAGTTCTTGAATTATCACCACTTACCAAAACGTTTCAAACTCCCCCAAAGCCAATTGTGATTGTGAGTGATTACGGCAACGCTACACTAGGGCGATCTGCCAAGGGAAGGTGGGGTGCCTTTGTAGGAGGACTTCTAAGGGGTTCTAACGCGTATTCACGTTACATCTGGAGAAAACCTACCAAAACTCCAGACCGTTAGATCGACAGCCGCGCGATGGGACCCGAACCCGGGACCTTCACACTTCGGCCATCTACCATTTTCAGTGGCATATAACCACTGTGCCATAGTGAGGGCCCCCAAAGCCAAAAGTCGCATGGATTGAGGTCTGGCGATATTGGGAGGCCATGGAACGCCCCCCTGGTGGCGAATATTTGAATTTTTTTCGCTCAAATTCCCATGCCTCCATGTCGTTCACAAAATTGCATAACTTTCTCAACAATAGTTTCGTCTGTAGACGACTTTAGAGTCATTTAATTTCGGAGAACCTGTAGATAAAGCGTGTTATCACCTTTGTGGCACCCTGTATACCGGCGCACTTCAAAGGATTAAATACTCACTAAAGTGCCGTTCACTGAAAGTATCATGCGTCAGAACTATTTTTCTTTGTCTCACTACATGGGAAAGTATCATGTAATTGATGCGTCGGGCGTTGTGAACGAATAAGTCTACCACGGAATATTAGAGTCGTACCACAAAGCCACTTGGCACGTCAACAGTAAGAGGTGTCTACTTCCATCGTTACGAAACATCTCGTCTGAAGATTGTTTGCGGATTCTGATCGAAATGTTACTTTAAAGGTATGCGTGTATTGGGTAAGATGCGTTTTGGGAAGGGGGTAACATCACAACCCAAGATCAAATGTATTCTCTTCCCGGCAGCCAAAGAGCCAAACACCTTGAAGCAACTGGCATCCAACCAGACGGAGCGAGCAAGCAGAAAGACAATCATTCGTGGACTGTGTTCACATTTCATTTTCAAAAGGGAGCAAGTGGGATTTATCAAAAATTGGCACATTCTGTCAAGGAAAGAAGACAGTTTTCGCGGACATTTACACTGGATTCTTTCTCTGTAATGGAAGTGTTCTTTAGACAAGAAAAAAAATTCCTTAAAAGCACTCATTTTCGCTAACCGTAATTTTTGCGAAAATGAAGATATCTGATTTCGTGACTAATATGTGAATTTCGTGATTAATATGTGACTACATGATTAATATGTGATTTCGTGAGCTGAAAATTTCGCGAATTTTATATGAACAGAACCAAAAGTTGAAAAATCTCGAAAGTACCTGAATATAGAACCCTTTTGCATAAGGCGTTTTAAGAAACTTCCTTTTGTCCGAAAACGGTATTTAACGGTGAAGCCAAACATCAGAATTTTGACTGGCTTTTCAAGAAATAGTTTTATAGTATTCAAGATATAGTTGTAAGAAAGACAGTTGCCAAGAAAGAGTAACCGTGCAATAAGTCATTAAATTTTAAGTAGGAAATTTCTGATTTTTTATTATTTGCATCAAAAAAAAAAACAGTATTTCGCAAGGCTTTAGTTTTCGCGATTACGACGGGCTCGAGAATATAAGTGCTTTTACAGTAGTCTCCCAGCATTGTATATTAATAGAATTGCAGAACAGAACCTATTACTACAAACATGGCTAGGGTTGCCAGGTCGCCCAACCCAATAGCCGGACAGACCAGCCAGTTTGGCCGGACATTTGGGTAAAAAGGCCGGACAGTATTGACAATATTGAGGATTTTGTCTCAGTATTAATAGGTACAACAAAAAAATTGTATGTAAAATCAAGCTTTTTTGATTATTACCATGAATCTTGTTCAATTCTAATGAAATATAAATAACATCGAATGCCAAATCAGTTCAGTACTTTATTACTAATCAGCCAAAGTCACCAGTAAAAACCCTAGCAAAAGCCGGACACCGTTCAGTTTGGCCGGACACGCAATCAAAAAGCCTAACTATGTCCGGCTTTATCCGGACGCCTGGCAACGCTAAACATGGTACTCGTTTCTGGTCCAAGAACATTGCATGTCAATGTTACAATTTGATAACCAAGCCAAACCCGCTTAATGGAATATCGGTTAAAAGAATATCCTGCTTAATGCGATAAATTTTCAATGTACCAAACCGTAGTCCATACTCAATGTGATCCCGGATGTAATATAATACACCGCTTATTAGAATATTTTTCATGGCAAATTGACTATTCTATTAAGCGGGGTTGACTGTAAATGCTCAAAAACGAAGTGAGCCTTTTTTTTTTTAAATATATAATGGGCACGCAGAGCCTTATCGCATGGGCAAATCGGGACTTTGCCCAGGGCCCCGGCTCGAAAGGGCCCCCAATTTCAAATTTTTTTCGGAAATATTCTTTTTATGTCACAATTTTATGTAAAATCAAACAAATTTTATAGTTGGGGGCCCCCAAATTCATCGATGCCCGGGACCCCTGTTGGTCATAATCGGGCTCTGGGTACAGTGCACAGGAAGCAGTGGCAAGCCCCGTCAAAAAGAAAGTGGAGGTGGCCCACCCTCTTCATAACATTTGAAGGGGTTAGCTGGAAATAGGCAACTTCAAATATTTCCGTTTGTGAACAACTAAAAAACATTTGAGAATTCAACACTAACAAGATAGGCAGGAAACTTCTCAACTCTTTAACGCAGGAAATAACGGTCCAAGCTCAGGAGTGATTGTAGGCCTTCTCTTAAAAAAAATACGTGGTAAAAATAGCGTCGTTTTCCACCTATGCTAGCAACAATCAAAGAAAAAATAAACTTTTGCAACAATGTAAAAAGGTTAAGAATAAAAATATGTACATCTATTTACAAATCTTTTTGTAATGTTATACTGAAATAAGATTGGTCAAAAATCTAGTAATTGATCCGTTATTAAAACATTTACTACAAACATTAAAAAAAATCATTTATCTTTGCATAGATCTTTGCATAAGATTTTGTTATTCATTTTAATCAATATTAAAAGTATAACAAATGCTGCCCTTTTAAATTTGCAAACATGTGCAGATCTTTTTTTTGTAAACTTGAACTTAAAAATCAAATCCAACTGAAACACACTTATGATTTTCTGTAATCGGAAATCTAAAAAAATATTAAATGTCAAAATAAAAGTAAACTTAATCCTACAGCATTGGAGATTTAAATAATGGAACGCTGAAGAAAAAATAAACATTCAAAAGAAGGATGGAAAAAGATTGAAATACGCCCCCGATTTTATGGTTAAAGAAAATACTTTCCGGTCCCCCAATACAATTTAAATTTACACATTCTGCATGCAGTCTTAAGAAAAAAAAAAGAAAAAAAAGGAAGTTTTATTATAAAATTCATTCCGAATAGCGGAGAGTTCCTTATGTAAAAAGCGCTAACTACTGGAGATGAGACGGGTTCAGCCCGAGCCCGAACCTGAACCGGGTTCTGTCATTCACGATTGTCTTCGGGATCGGGAGAAATTCCTCCTTTTTGTAAACAGATTTTAAAAAGTGATTCAAACCGTGAAATAAACTAATTATCATCAAGATTGATAAACTTATTGAATAAAAAGAATTAGAAAGTGCATTGAAAGTTTGCCATTTGTTTTTAAATTGCACAAACGGCAAAATTTATGATATTCTACCAATGAAGTAATTGACATATATTAGCTGAAATTTAGGGCTCGAGCTTTAAAAAGAAAAAAAAAAATGAGCCCGGACTCATACTAACTACAGAGGGAAAAAAAGACCTCCAGCAATAGGAATATATCCACTATTTTCAAACAAATAATCAAAAGCATCCATAAATCCCGGAAACTGGATTCTTTAAGTAAAGAAAAAAAAAATAGCAATAACAACTACATTTTATAAAAAGACAACTGGCAACACGAAGTGTTTAGGGAAACCGGTTGCCGCGCATATTTAAAGAGCGATCCGAGTGAAACAAAACAATACACCAAGATATGGGTCAGTAGTGTAGCAGGAGAATAGTAAAAAAATTCAGTCTCGCTTTTGCTTTTTATTCTAAGCATACCAAGACTCGTTTATTCTATTTGGAGCAGTGAATGGCCAGGCGCCTTGTTCTTTCACGAAACCGTTTTGCGACAATTAGCTCCCGAAGACTGGAGGACCCGAAATAGATTCCGGAAAAGTCCCGCCTGCTCTGCTTCTTACGAAAACCACGGAGCTCCGAAAACAATGACGAGTTAAAAATCGAACACCTGCCCGATTGATGGAGGAAAAACCAATTCACGCGTGATAACGCAGGAGGGGTTGCAGTGCAAGGCTCTTGCCGCTGCAAGAGAAAACTTTCTGCTACACGATTTAACCCTTTAAAGCGCAGTGTTCCAGCTCTGGGACCACCAAACACTGACTTTTTGACTGTTGCCAGTCACGAAGAATAGATTTGATTTCTATAAAAATAGTTGCGGGTGACATAGCTCCACGAAAAAACTTTACTTTTTAGCACGTCATTTCCCGTAAAAAAATGGTCGCGGTTCTTTTTAACAGCACTGACATCCGCTGAAAAAGTGGAAGAATGCGAGATCAGCTGGATAGATTGCCCAATGCTGAAAAAAGGGCAGCCGTTGCCATCGCTCGACTTAACTACCAGCAAGAGGGCGGACGATCGAAACGCTTATCGCGTGCCACAGATCTAGAGACCCTTTTTTGACGACAGCTGGCTGTACGCGGGCACAGCCAGTTGTCGTCAAAAAAGGGTCTAAATCTGTGGCACGCGATGAACGTTTCGATCGTCCGCCATCTTGCTGGTAGTTAAGTCGAGCGATGGCAACGGCTGCCCTTTTTTTCAGCATTGGGAAAGGGTTGCGCCTCAAAGGGTTAACGACACTGAAAAAGCACGAACAGGTCATTACAATGGAGTTCACTTACGTGATTCTCGGACAGCGAAAACGAAGCTGTGAAGTCCCATGTAATGCTATGAGAAAATCTTTCTCTAATAACATCGATAGTTATTAACACTCAGTCTCTATTCCCCCCCCCCCTCACTATCTAGATAGTAACAGAATGTTTCTAATGCCTTTTCTAAAATTTTGATATTAATTTTGCTAATATTTTTATTATACAAATAAAGTTTGAAAAAAATCACAGATTGCGTTTGAACAACTGTAAAATGGTCGCTAATTATGATACACGATTTTAAAAAGTTAGCCTGATTGCTCAGAATGTTTACTGTTTTTTAAATGAAAGATATTTATAATAAATGAGTAATTAAAACAAAATATGGAGTCTTATTTCTACAAAAATTGCGACTTCCTTTTACTATTGTAAATATGAAACAGAATAGGAAGTGTTTTTGTACAGAGGAAATATTTGATGAAGACTAATTCTTAATAGATTAGGGGACTGTGGCAGCCAGTGGCGTAGCCAGAAATTTTTCGTTTGTGGGGTGGGGGTGGGGGGTGTACGACTACTGCAACTCACGTAAATGCATACGTGTGTGTGATAAGGGATTTAAGAATAAACATTTTGTATGGCAAAATATTTCTCATGGGGGGGGGGGTTGTGATTCCCCTATCCCGCCCCTTGGCTACGCCACAGGTGGCAGCAAATGATAAGCGGGGTCTCATCTTCACTACTTTTTCCAAACTTAACCACTTAATCAAATTATGGCCTACTTTTCCCGCATGTATGCAATCTCTAAAACTTCGGGCCCAAGTGAACCGCCCTGGGTGCCCAGCAAGGGAGACCGCCCCCCCATCCTAGAAAAAAGAAAATGTAAAATATCTTATTTTACTTCCATAAAAGGGATGTGTATGTCAATCTTCTAACTAACCGCCCCCCCCCCCGACAGACTTGCATTAATCCGCCACTCGTGACCAGTGGTCATTATGGCCCTGGATAAGGGGCTTCAATATACCTTAACCCTTTAAAGCGCAGTAATCCCGCTCTGGGATCCCCAAACTCTGACGTTTTGACTGTTGCCAGCCAAGAAGAATAGATTTGATTTCTATAAAAATAGTTGCGAGTGACATAGCTCCACGAGAATCCTTTACTTTTTAGCACGTTCATTTCCCGTAAAAAATTGTCACGATTCTTTTTAACAGCACTGACATCTGCTGAAAAATGGAAGAACACGAGAACAGCTGGATAGATTGTCCAATGCTGAAAAAGGGCAGTAGTTGCCATCGCTCGTCTTAACTACCAGCAAGATGGCGGGAGATCGAAACGTTCATCGCGTGCCACAGATCGCACAGCCAGCTGCGTCATAAAGGGTTTCTAGATCTGTGCCACGCGATGAACGTTTCGATCGTCCGCCATCTTGCTGGTAGTTAAGACGAGCGATGGCAACGGCTGCCCTTTTATCAGCATTGGGAAAGGGTTGCGCCTCAAAGGGCTAAAAGGGGCCTTTTTAAAGCTTACTATTTTAGGACCACAAAATTTTTCGTTACGGCATTGCTCAAACGCATCCACCCCCTCAATTTTTTTCGGGATATGCCACTGGAATGAAGAATTGTGCAACACAAAAACATGTGGATTTTCAAGGGCTCGCGGCGTATTCGTGATTAGTCCTTAAAGTTTGCAATACTTCAACAGACTTCAAAAAGGAGATTTCGGCATGAATGGGAGGTTCCCCCCCCCCCCCAAAAAAAAAAGCTTTCGATTTTCATATAATCGTTTTGTATACACACGCAATATAGGTGCAAATTTATATTTACATACTGTAAAATAAAATAGGCATAAGATGAAACAGCCATGTAGTAGTTAAGTTTTTCTGTCACTACACCATAAGGCTTCTTCAAACTTTCAAGGTGTGTGCGTAACTTCACGCATTCACCTAAAGATTGCTCGTAACCCGAATTCAGATTTGTAGATCAAGTCAAAAAATAGATCTAATGATAGCTCATACCTCAAAAAATTGTGTATTCGTACTTCAAGGTACCACTGCATAATAAAAAAAAAAAAAAATAGATTATCCGACTGTTTGGAAAAATCAAGACACCGGTGGTTCTTCAAAACGACGATCTGAATGTTTTGGCGAATTTAAATTTTGACCAGTTCGCAAGATTTTGCAAAATGCAACAAAATTATTCTGTTAAAGCAGAAACAATGACATTTTAGTTCTCTTTAGTGGGTGCCTTAGATGTTAAGAGAATAATTTGCCGGAAAAAAAAAAAAATGTCAGAAAATGTTAATAACTGATATGCTTAGTTTCTCAAACTTATTATTTTATATCTATGCGTTTTTGACATTTATAACCGTATTTAATTTTGCTGTACAAAGCTATGTTTACTTTTCATAACTTAAAATGTTTACTTAAGCATTTTAACTTAATTTTTTTTTTTTAATTACACAAGATATACTTTTGGTTTAAAATGTTATTTTAAAAAGATAAAATAAATGCATATCCTAAAGTGCGATTATGTTTACGTTTATTCGGTGCTGTTCTCACATTCGGACGGTAAACCATCTATCGCCACCTGCTTGAAAATCAATATTTATTGCTTTGGGAGAGGGGTAAAAAGTAGTTGTTTTAATTCAGGGTATAAGCTATCTCCATTCCAAATTTCATTCAAATCCATTGAGTAGTTCCAGTATAAAAGAAACTGACTAACTTTCGCATTTATTATTTAGTATAATTTTCCACCATTAGTTTTGCTAAAGTGATCGACACTGATCAGGAATTTGCCGAACATTCTCTCCGATGATTTCGTTCTATTAAACAGTAAATCCCGTTTCTAGCATTAAAATTACAGTTATAGTACATTACAATAAATCCTTTCCCTACATACTGATTAAATTACATATTAAATCACATTAAGGTTTTTTCTTAATCTTAAAGGAGGTATGTAATTGTGGGAGGGGGAGGGCACGGTAGCTACTGTTTAAACGAGCAGAATTTGCACTGAATGAATTCTCACTCAGAAAGTGATAACTGAATTAAGTAGACAGATACATTAATTAATGTACGCACAGATGAGACTGGCGTGAAAATGCACACATTACTGAATTTGCAATGAAACACAAACACAATCTTTAACTTCGATAAAGAAAACAAAACTTAAAAAAACAAACAAACTTACATTCGGACAAAAAATCCACGTCTTGTTCGCTGTGCCAGAGATGTTCCAGCTTGTCATAGTTGGAATTATACTGAAAACCACTCCAATGATCAAAACTTGCCGAAGCCAGAGCCGACGGAATACGAACCGAAGATAAGGCCATTTTCGAACGCTTCTTGTCTCCCAGGACACGTATAAAAACAAACTTAACAGAACGCTGAAATTTCTGGGTCAAATTACACGGCCACCCACAACAGCAACCGAGTTCTGACAATTGAACGGCCAAACCAAGTTGCTCGGAACGGCTGGAAGTTGTTGGCAGACTTGACGTCAATGCTGACGACAACGAGAAGAAAAATATTTGCATATCACCAATTTTCCAAAAACGTTCGAATCGCCAAAGTGTACGGTCGTGGGTTCGATTCCCACTCATATCCTGGTTGTTTAACTCTAATTTTTATTATATTTTCTCGTTCTTGCAGATCCTGGAGTAATAGTTAATTTTCTGATATCAATTTCATGAAACATGGCTAATTTTTCTGTTGTTTTTTTTTTTAAGAGATATGCACATTTTTAGAAATATGCATGACTCTTTATCTCTTATTATTGTTTTGTACAAATTTCATCATCATCTTGTAAATAGATATAGGAAAATTGACTAATGTTTTGAAATTTGTCATGTCCGGCATAAATAGAGGGTTGAATGAGGGGCCGCATTCGTAACCGCCAAACGAGTTACACTCGTGTAACGAGTTTCTATCTAAGGTGTTCGTAAAGGAAATTGAGTGCATTCAGTTTAAAAACTAGAGCGTTCGTATACAAAACTGAGTGTGATTAGTTTCAAACGAAGTAAACTGAAAGCGGATCAATTCGTTCCGTTGTTTAGAAGATACACTGCACGTTGTGGCTGTTTTCAAATGGCGTTCGTTGTTATGGAAAAGTATGTTGTTGTGAAAAGTATTTTACGTTTCCTAAAGCTGCAAATTATTATTTTTTCGAGGAGGAAATTCATGCGTACGTTAGAAAATGCTACGAAGGTACATAATTTTTCAAAGGTAATCATTTTCTTGTATTTTTCATTTTAGTAAATTCAAAAATGCATGTTTTAGTGTTGAGATTGAAGTTGATTTAAACCGTTATTAGCGAAATTTGAACTTCTCTTGCTAAATACTTTTGAAAAAAATGAAGTTTAAGTTGAAATTTCTAAATTTTGATCTGTGCACTTCAATGATGGCCACTCTTTCTTTTAAAAATCCTGTTGATTTTATATTGAGTATGTACTAAAAACTCTCCTCAGCAAAATTAACGCATTCGCGAATTGTAAACAAACACGTCTCCTAGGCGACGAAACTAAATAAACTGAAGTTGTTCGTAAAGTCAAAAGAAACTGATAACCACTGACAGCACTAAACACACGCATTCCAGTGTTCTTACGAAAACTCATGCAACGAGTTTGTCGTTTACGAACGCAGCCAGGGTCATCTTCATTCAACCGGGCCTGCTTGTGCACTCCCAAGAGTCATCCACAGAGGCCCACGGATGCTCACTTATTGGTTCAATCACCTAGATATGTCATCTAACCAATGAAGAAACGACCGTAGGCCTCTTTCGGAGTACACAAGCAAGCCCAGTAGAATCACGATGATCCCGGTTAAATGCCCGAATTTTGAACACGTTCGCTGCTGATCACGCAATAGCCACGAGTATAAGCTAAATTTCCTATATCAGCTTGTGGATAACTATCATAAAATATCGGAAAAGCGCCCCCCTCAAGAAAAATCGCGATCTATGGGGGTGGATAAACGGTAAAAATCGGAAAAATATATATCGTTCAAGCGCCCCCTCTATCTTTCACTGAAGCTGGATTCATACTGTCTGTTCGCGTCTACTGTCTGCACACTGTAAGACGCCACTCAGCGAAACAAAGCAGAGAGCACTGTTCTGACGTCACCCTTCGCTGGCATATGGCTTGATTTCATTGGTGTCATCTCTTGCAATACAATGAAATTTTTTTACTAACGCAGGAAAGCAATTTTTACAAAGACGGTATGATGGGAATCGAACCCACAGCTGTACGCTTAGTCGCTGCAAGTTTCCGGCCAGTATGAATACACCTTAAGGGGGCGTTGATTCGGTATTTTAAGAGCAAACGAAGCGCACGGGAAAAGCAGAAGCAGCGTTTATTAGAGAAGGAGCGCTTTTGACGTATTTTACGGTGAAGCACATTCACTGCCGGATTACAGAAGCAAGGCAAATTTGTTATGTCAACTTCGCATATAAAATATAGGTTTTAATTATAAATGATTCAGGCCGTAAATAACAAAAATTAAATTTCACATATTTCTTTGAAATTGTAGGTTTTTTCGAAAAATTAGTTACCGTAAAATACTGCGAAAGCCCCCCCCCTCTCCTGCTTTTCTCGTGCATTTCGTTAGCTCTTAAAATACCGAATAAACGCCCCCTTACGGTGCATTCATACTGGCCGGAAACTCGCAGCGGCTAAGCGTACAGCCGTTGGTTCGATTCCCATCATACCGTCTTTGTAAAAATTGCTTTCTCTGCGCCAGTAAAAAATTTCAGTGTATTGCAAGAGATGACACCAATGAAGACACGCCATATGCCAGCGAAGGGGACGTCAGAACAGTGCTCTCTGCTTTGTTTTGCTAAGTGACGCCATGTGCGTCTTAGCGGTACGGAACGGACAGTATGAATCCGCTTCACTTGAAGATAGAGGGGGGGGGACGCTTGAAAAATGGAGACAGCTGGAGAGAACAGCCTATCTTTTCGTAACGCACCGGAGTGAGGACGAAATGTGTTCCTCCGCGCCGCATCACACATAAGGTCAAACGCGCAATACGCACGCGCACCACGCATATGACCGAAACACAATGCATCGTGCGCATGCGTTTTGGTCACATCCGCGGAAGCATACTCGGCACACCTTAGCCTCTTTGCTCTCTCCAGTTGCCTCCATGGCTTGAATGGTAGGTTTTTCCGATTTTTACAGTTTATCCGCCCCTATAGATCGCGATTTTCCTTGAAGATTTAGGGGGGGGGGCGTTTTTCCGGTATAACAAAGGCCGCATTAGTAAACGACAAACGAGTTGCACTCGTGCATCGAGTTTCTATCTTAGATGTTCGTAAAGGAAACCGAGTGCTTTCAGTTTAAAAACTAGAGCGTTCGTATACAAAACTGAGTGCAATTAGTTTCAAACGAAGTAAACTGAGAATGAATTAGGTTCGTTGAGTTTTACTTTCTGCGCGTTGTTTTTATTTAGAAATGGCGTCCGTTGTTATGGAATAGTAATGTTATGAAAAGTATTTTACGTTTGCTGAAGCTGCAAATATTAGTTTTTCTAGGAGGAAATTGAGGCATACGTTAGAAACTGCTACGAAGGTACATACTTTTTCAAAGGTAATCATTTTCTTGTATTTTTCATTTTAAGTAAATTCAAAAATGCATGTTTTAGTGTCGAGATTGAAGTTGATTTAAACCGTTATTTGCGAAATTTGAATTTCTCTTGCTAAATACTTTTGAAAGAATAAAGTTTAAGTTGAAATATCTAAATTTTGATCTGTGCACTTCAATTATGGCCACTCTTTTCTTTTAAAAATCCTGTTGATTTTATATTGAGTATGTGCTAAAAACTCTCCTCAGGAAAGTTAACGCATTCGCGAATTGTAAACAAACACGTCTCCTAGGCGACGAAACTAAATAAACTGAAGTTGTTCGTAAAGGCAAAAGAAACCGATAACCACTGACAGCACTAAACACACGCATTCCAGTTTTCTTACGAAAACTCGTGCAACGAGTTTGTCGTTTACGAATGCAGCCAATGAGAAAGGCAATATTTACTAAGAGGGTATGAGTGGGAATCGAACCCACGACCGTACGCTTTGCCGCTACAAGCCTCCGGCCAGTATGAATCCACCTTAAGGGGGCGTTTTATTAACCCATTTATGCCTAGCGTCCCTTTTTTGGGACGCATTTTCACTATTAGTCGAAAACGTTATTATATTTCCTAGCTTTATTCATGGTATTGAGCCTCAAACTCTACAAAATATTTTAACATGACAAGTAGGATGCTGATATTTCGATCTGTTTATGCCTATTGCATTCTTTAGAAACGTCAGAAATCATCTAGTGATCAAAGAAGTCGAAACGTCAGACAATTACGATACACATTGATGTCGCTGACTATCAGTGTTAAGAGCGAACGAAAGTCGCACAGAAATAGCAAGGGGGCGCTAATGTCGCTTTTACGGTTCATTTGTGCAAATCTCTTTACTGTCTGTGACATAGGAAACTGACTAATGCTTCTGAATTTGTCACGTACGGTACAGCATAAACGGGTGAACTGTGTGGCTTGCGGCCGCCCAAACCTGGCCGCAAAGGTTTTCGTGCAATGGACTAGTTTCTGATCTGTTTTGGCCTTGGATTTCTGTTAGCAAAACGTCAGAAACTGGTCTAGTGATCAAATAAATGAAAAATGCTAGTATCACATTACGACACCACATTGGTGTCACCGGCCGTTTAGCCATGCTTTACGTACAACACCGCTGAGGTGTCGACGGAGGGCATAGTGTTAACCCTTAAATGCATAGCGATGCATATATGCATCATATTTTTCAGTGCCGGATTAGAGTAGAAGCCAAATTTCTTACGCCAGTTTCATATATAAAATATAGTTTTTTTTTTAATAATAAATGATTCATATGGAATGATTTATATATTCATATCGTGATTAATAAAAGTTTCACATAATTCTTTCGAACTGTTTGTCCTTGGAGAAATGAATTAGTTATTCATAAAACTGATGTAAGAAATTTAACTTATACTCGTAGCTATCGTGCGAACGAGAAAAAAATTCATGCATTTAAGGGTTAAGAGCAAACGAAATGCATGGAAAAGCAGAGGGTGGCGCTATTGTCGCCTTTTACGGTATCATTTTGCGCAAATTTCTTTATTATCTGGTAGACATAGGGAAACAGACTAATGCTTCTGAAATTTGTCACGTACAGGTACAGCATAAACAGGTAACTGCTCTGGCCACCTGTTTATTAGTGCTGAGTCTGTTAGTCTCTGCGTTAGTAAAAAATTTCATTGTATTTCATTCTAGGTTGTGCTAGCCTAAGGTGACCAGATTTTTGTAGTCAGAATCGGGGACATGTCCCCGATTCTGACAACAAAACTGGGGACATTTATAATTAATGCAACAATTAACAGTAATTTAATAGAAAAACAATGCAATAATTAAAAATTGTCCCTAGTTCCATTTTTACATTCTGGGGACAATTTGAAAAACGTCCTGAAAATGGGGACGTTTGGTCACCTTATGCTAGCCACACCTAGCAATTTCATATTCAACAATAAACGACAAATTATGTCTAACGCATCCATTTTAAAACGTTTAGACACGTTTGCTATATTTTGTAAACACACTAACGCATAGCTAGTTATTTATTAATAGCATACTTTTTAAAAGTCTGGTCCTAACGGTGATGGCTAGAACGTCTGGCCACCACACACAAAAAGTTTAAACGGAATTATTCTTGCCAGTTCAACGAACGACCCAGTACGTGCAGCCAAACGCCAGTTTTATTAAAATTTACGTCACAGGTATCGAAAGTACGCAAAGGGACAAACCCTCCCGGGAAAAAAAAGAAAAAAAAAAAAAAAGGAACACAAAGTGATAAATAAATATAAATAAATTAAAAGCGTTCACTTTTTAAAGAACCGTTTTCGGCTCGGAAAATGACGAAACGAGAGAGAACTCAAGGGGAAAAGAGAAAACAAACACAGAAAAAAAAAATGAAAAAAAAAAAAGATCTTTAAACGGATTTTAACTCTCGCTCAACTCAACTCAGCTCGGTCCAGTGACCAACTGGCCTTATTCTTTCACGCGGACAATCGAAGCGTAACTGATCCGCACAGATCACTTTAATCGATAAATAGCAAAAGACGGGGATGGCAACGAGAGAAAAATCGCAGATTTCTTCTGGGTTTGGGGAAAAGAATGTTTTCGCGGAGGAAAAAGTTCAAATGTCAGAGAATATTTCGTGGAGAGAGCTCGAGGGGAGAATGAATGTTTTTGCAGCATGTTTGCTGTTCTTACTTAAGCGGATTAATTAATGCAAACAGCTTCCCGATTGACGTATGAGTGAAAGTTGTAAAAATAGCAGGAGGAATGTCGAGAGCTTGAAGTTGATGGGTGTGGTGGTTTTCGAACGATAATTGCAGGGATTTCGGGAGTTGCTATCGTGCGTAACTGGTGAGGAAAGAGGGGATTAAAGAGCTTTCACTTTATTTTCCTTTTAATTTTTACATTTGCAGCTTTTTGTTCTTCGTTAATTATAGTATTTGGACAGCTCAGATTAGGCTGGGAGGAGAGGTATCGCTGGCGATATTTTACAGATTTTAGACAAGACTAGTTACTTTTCAGCGATTAGTGAGGAAAGGATGGAAAATCCGTTAGAAAACAGCTCTTACTGTTTTTCCTTGGTAACGATAACTGCATGATAGTTTTGCTTGGCTCCTCCCCCCCCCCAATCTTTGCATTTAACAATTCCATATTCAACAAAAAACCAAAAATTATGTCTAACGCATCCATGTTAAAACTTTCAGACACGTTTGCTATATTTTGTAAGCACACTAATGCATAGCTAGTTATTTATTAATAGCATATTTTTAAAAAAGTTTACCAGATCATCTTTAGAATTTCCCTTTAAGGGAAATTTTAATTAGATCCGGAGCCGCATTTTTCGACAGTCAAACTCCTTTGTGAGCTGTATATTAACAGAATGCACAGTTTCCATCAATTTACCGATGGTGAATTCGTATATTTCATGTTTTTCTGTTTGCTACCATCGGGGCATCCTCAGACCAACACTGGATGCAAAAGAAGAATATCCCCCATAGTATCTTTTTGTGTGTGTGCAACGATGGGAGTTAGCAGGTTATACCTGACTGAAACATTTTACATCACTGGACACATTATTAAAGTCAAACGAAAATTTTATTTATAAATTAAAATGCTTTTTTTTTTTTTTTTACAATAAAATAGCCCCTTACGGGAAAAAAAATCATTGCTTTAGCTTAACATTTTGCTTTCTTCTAGATTTTGTTTAAGTGAAAGTTTATTTTTAAAAAAATGAACGAAAGAATAAAGCGCTAAGCAACGATAAGTAATTTTACGTTAATAAATCCCACGTTGGTTTCAACAGAAGAGAACATCAGCACTGAAAAAAAAAAAAATATAATATATATTTAAATGATTCAACAAACATTTGGTTGGCTCTATTTCAACCGAAAAATTCTGTTCATTCAACAGAAATTTCGTTAACAAAAATTTTGTTAAAACCAACAAAACTACTAGGCTGAAACAGCGCCGACCAAATTTTTGTTAAATCAACCAAATTTTGTTCAGCTCAACAAAACTCGTGTGTGGGTGTGAACTTTTTTTCCCTCCTGAATTAGGAGCTTTCTTTGTGGCCCTTTGGCGACCGCGTAAATAGGTAAAACAATGAGGAACTAAGCATACACCACGAGAAACACTTCCGAATGTATATTTTAAAGCATTTTACAGTCTTGATCACTTCCCGATTTTCCTAATCACGTTTCCAGCGAAATTCTCCTGCAGTTTGTTTCTAAATATAATTTTATGAGCCCAATTAAGAAATAATTCTCTTCGAAGAGAGACACCTGCAGGTCAAAAAATCCATAAGCGCAAACCTAGGTATTAAATAGAACATTAGGAAAGACCGGAGTTTACGAGAAAAAAAAAAAAAGAAAGAAAGAAAGAAAAATGCCAGACGCAATAACGGTAAATATGTAAGACACGGATCTGACAACATCCAAGAAAGTTTATTATTACGTAATGATAGATAAAGAGATGGCGTAAATCGTTAAAATGATAATTTGTTACTTTTTTTTTTACACCAAAGTTACATCCTCAAAACAGCAAAACGGAAACGAAATATCGCATTAATTAAATAGAAACGGAATCATAAACTCTTTTCGGATTAAGTGTTGGTAAGAGTGTGATTTCGGTTTGCCTGCCTCTCCGTACTGCGGTAAATAGTAGAGATGAGACGGGCTCAGCCCGAGCCCGGGTCCGAACCGGGCTCGGGCTCTGTAATTCACAATTGTGTTCGGGCTCGTGAAAAATTTCTCCCTTATTGAATATACTGCTTGAAACAAATTTTAAAAATTGATTCATGAGGAAAATAAAAGTACTTAAAAAAATATAAATAAATAAATAAAAATAGCGGCACGGGCCCTTAGAAGGTGCGTGAAGCTCTTTGGGTATTTTAGAACGGCGGTTTATATTCCTTAGTTAGTCATGAGATCCGACATTTTTTGATAAAGGATGGATACAAAGAACTAGAAAGTGCATTGGGAGTTCGCAACTATATTTGTCTTTAATTTGCACAAACGGCAAAATTTATTGTATTCTATCAATGAAGTAATTGAATTTGTTTTTTTTTTTTTTATCTTAAGCTGAAATTTCGTGCTCGGGCTCCGACTTAAATAATACTGTCGGGCTCGGATTAAAAGTCCGCGGCTCGGGCTTCAAAAAATGAGCCCGAACTCATCTCTAGTAAATAGGCATCGATTACTACGAAATTTATGCGTGTTATGTCTATGTACTGTACTCCTGTTGAAAATGGCTGTATTTAGCATTTACAGGAGCATTTAAAAGAATTCCAATACATTGAGCTCTTTATTCAGCCAAAAATTAAAGCGTATTTTAAATGTGGCAGACTTCCGTACGCGCAATTTCTCCACCCACCCACACACACACACACACACAAACAAACAAACAAAAATAGAACGCTAAACTAGTGCAACTTCTGTACATGCTATTCTCTTTTACGAGACAGAAAAAAAAACGCTTCAGTGTATCCGGTCATTGCTGTAGAGGGTCTCTTCAAAAATGTGCAGGTCTTTTGCACGGAAAAAAAAAAGGTAGTGGGTCCGGCAAGTGTGTGTGTATTAGAGATGAGACGGGCTCAGCCCGAGCCCGAGCCCGGGCCCGAACCGAGCTCGGGCTCTGTAATTCACAATTGCGTTCGGGCTCGGGCTCGTGAAAAATTTCTATTTTATTGAATATACTCCTTGAAACAGATTTTTAAAAAGGGATTCATATGGAAAATAAAAGTACTTATAAAAAAAAAAAAAAAATAGCGGCACGGGTACCTAGAAGGTGCATTAAGCTCTTTGGGTATTTCAGAACGGCGGCTTATATTGCTTAGTTAGTCATGAGATCGGACATTATTTCATAAAAATCGATATAAAGAATTAGAAAGTGCATTAAAAGTTTGCAACTATATTTGTCTGTAATTTGCGAACGGCAAAATATTGTATTCTATCAAAGAATACTTTGAATTTTATTTATCTTTAGCTGAAATTTCGGGCTCGGGCTCCGACTTAAATAATATTGCTCGGGCTCGGATTAAAAGTCTTCGGGCTCGGGCTTCAAAAAATGAGCCCGAACTCATCTCTAGTGTGTATGCGTGCGTGGTGGGGGGGGGGGGGGGAATCCTGGGAGGCCCCTTGAAAATACTCTACCACTAATCTTTTGCGAAAGTGGAAAAAAAAAAAAAATCAGTGAGTCCAGCCATCACTGTGGGGACCCCCGAAAATATGCTCACTCTGTATGCACACACTCTATACTGTGTGTATATTCAGGAGTCGCACTGGTTTCTTAAATTTTGGGATTCAGGGATTCATAAGATTAAGTATTTGGAATCCTTTTCTCGAAAATATATGTGGGGGGGGGAGGGGTTAAATATAAGGGAAAAGTTACATGCAGAGTATAAATGTTAATAAAATTTAAAAAAAAAAAAAAAGTTTAAAATATATATATTTTAAGATGCAAGACCACTTTAAATCAGCCGAAAGTATAAACTGTGAAAAGATACCTAGCTGCAGAAAATAAAATTACGGAACATCCTTTACTCCAGTATCTGAACCAGCTACTGAATTTTCAAGCAATCTAAACAGATTAAACAAACCTTTAAAAGACGTAGCATGCTGAGGAAGTAAAACGTAACTTAAAAGTACTTTCTGAAACTATTCGTCTCTAAAAATAAATAAATAAATGTATTAAATATAGGGGCGGAAAAAATCTAACTAGTTTATATATTTAAAAAAAAAAAAAAAGAAAAAACAAGGAAAGAGACAAGTGACTAAGAAAATAATTAAATATTTCAGGGAGATATAAACATAATTAATTTCTCATACCATGAATCACATAGTGTACAAAGTTCTGACCTATTAAATTATTGGAGGGTGTAAATGGTCAGCAGGTAGAACTAACATAAATAAATAAAAACACGAACAGCTTGACTAACATCTGGACCCGTCATCGAGTTTTTAAGCAATTTGAACCGAAAAAAACTCACTAAACAGGCGATTGTAAAGTAACTTGTATCTCCGTATTACACGTTAAAATATTGAGTAAGTACCTAATATTAGCCAGTATCTGGGTCAGGGCCGTTGCTAAAGGGGGTAGGGGGGGAGTCTCCCCCCTAACACTCGCAAAATTCTATTAATCTTAGCAAAATTACCTAGTTGTCAAAATGGGTGAAAAAAATTTAGCGAAAACTATAATTTACTTTCTGTTTCTGGTACACTTGGCAAAATTACGCAAAGCCAGTTGGAAAAAGTAAAAAGCTAGTATAGTAGGTAAAAACCGCGATATTTGACTTGGCAGTTTATCGACATCTCCCTCCCCCTCCCTAAAAAAGTCTTAGCAATGGCTCTAATACAATCACTCAGTCAGGGGTTGCGCTGGCTCTTTTTAACATTTCGCCAATTCATTCACCAAATTAAATTTTTCCAGACATCATTAAGAAAAGCAATTGTCAATATTTTCGCCAAAACGTATTTCTTTCGCCAAATTAATTTTATTTTCGTAACTTGCGACGTTGGCGATCGATAGCGCGACCCCTGGGACTCCCACTCACCTAGATATATTCGAATTTGTGATTTTTACCCTCTCAGTCAGCCTTATTATAACTTGCTTTTATTTTAAAAATCAACTGAAATTCGTTAAATGTATTTTTTTTTTTTTAAGTTCAACGAATTGACATTGATTTTCATTTAAAATAAAATAAGAAAGAAAATAACTAATTTTGACACTTTTACAGACACAAATTAACAGTCTTCTATGTGCGCAAAATAATGTATGGGTCAGCCCTATTTGTTTTCCGTACACTGAAGAGTGAGCATTCCCGCAAAAGAGCCACTTTCCCTCACAAACCGAGAGAATCACAAGTCCAGCAGCTGTCAAAAAAGAACATCCCCTTTCCTCGATCAACGTCCACCTTACTCCTCGGACCCATAGGCGTAGAGTTATATGGGCCCGTGGGGCTCGAGCCCCCCCAATAAATTGTGAATAGGGGCTGAGCCCACCCAATAATTTACCACTCAATACAGAAAACTCATTTATACTAACATAAAAAAAAAGTATTTCACACATTTACAAACGTTTAAAAAACATTTATTTGTACTTTTAAAAATTTTCTTCTTTTGATTTCAATCATGATTTAGTATTCATTGTGACGCCACGCACACACAATGTTACTATAAGCTGCCCTCCTCTGGCTCCAAGCTCTGTTAATTAAAATCAGATTATGCAATGTAAAGTATGAAATGAAGAAAAGTTCAGATGTGTCTAAAATGCACTATCTCATAGAGATGAGACGGGCTCAGCCCGAGCCCGAAAGCCCGAGCCCGAGCCCGAACCGGGCTCGGGCTCTGTAATTCCCAATTGCGTTCGGGCTCGGGCTCGTGAAGAATTTCTCATTTATTGAACATACTCCTTGAAACATATTTTAAAAAGTGATTCATGAGGAAAATAAAAGTATTTATAAAAAAAAAAAAAAAAAAAAATTAGGGGCACGGGCGCCTAGAAGATGCATGAAGCTCTTTGGGTATTTCAGAAAGGCGGCTTATATTGCTTAGTTAGTCGGACATTATTTGATAAACATAGATATAATGAATTAGAAAGGGCATTGAGAGTTTGCAACTATATTTTTCTTTAATTTGCACAAACGGCAAAATTTATTGTATTTTATTCTATCAATGAAGTAATTGAATATTTTTTATCTTTGACTGAAATTTCGGGCTCGGGCTCCGACTTAAATAATATTGCTCGGGCTCGGGCGGGCTCGGATTAAAAGTTCTCGGGCTCGGGCGGGCTCGGTCTTCAAAAAATGAGCCCGAACTCATCTCTACTATCTCATCGAAAATGTTTGGTTTTTTTCCTCTTTTGGATTTTTTGCTTTGCTTCTATTTTTAACTTATAACATGGTAGGAAGATACTAACATGGATACTTACCTTACATAGGTGTAGAATTCTATGGACCCATAGAGCTCGAGCGACTCCAATAATTGACACTTATATATAGTAAGTCATAGCTGCCAACTACTACGGAATATAATTAACCACTAACCACTTTTTGTAAACAGTATGTTTTTTAATTATTTTTTTCAAAATAGTAACCAGCTCACGCGCGCAGCACAAAAATTTTGGTATATTTTAACCGAAAAATCATGTAGAAATAGTGGTTGATTATATTCCGTAGTAGTTGGCAACTATGAGCAAGTTATATGTACGTGAATCAGTGGCGTAGCCAGAAATTTTTTATGGGGGGGGGGTACGACTTCTGCAACTCACATATATGTATACGGGTGTATGATAAGGGAGTGAAGAATATATATTTTGTAGGGCAAAAAATTCCTCATGGGGGGGGGGTATGATCCCCCTAACACCCCCTTTGGCTACGCCACTGACGTGAATACATGTGGTTGTGGGGCCCAGCCCCCCCAATAATTTTGAAAACTTTACGCTTATGCTCGGACCTCCATGTTTTTAGAAGAGAAAAGGGTAACGATCAGTGGTTTTTGATAGGTTGGTCGCTCCCAGTTTTGACACTCTCGGTGGGAATCCAAGGAAAACTTGGGGACACTAGAAAATATTTTTTGGGACTTATTCGAGGACACAACATATTACCGCGTACGGTACACCCTCCAAAAAACGTATTCGAGTAAGAGGTAAATTTCCCATTTTGGATTTGCGAATAATAATTGAGTTTTTTAACCCTTTAACGCGCAGTGATCCCGCTCTGGGATCACCAAACTCTGACGTTTAGACTGGTGCCAGTCACGAAGAATAGATTGGATTTCTATAAAAATAGTTGCGGGTCACATAGCTCCACGAGAATCTTTTCCTTTTTAGCACGTCATTTCCCGTGAAAAAATTGTCACGATTATTTTTAACAGCACTGATATCTGCTGAAAAATGGAAGAATGGGAGAACAGCTGGATAGATTGTCCAATGCTGAAAAAAGGGCAGCCGTTGCCATCGCTCGACTTAACTACCAGCAAGATGGCGGACGATCGAAACGTTCATCGCGTGCCACAGATCTAGAGACCCTTTTTTGACGCAGCTGGCTGTGCGCGAGCACAGCCAGCTGTCGTCAAAAAAGGTCTCTAGATCTGTGGCACGCGATGAACGTTTCGATCGTCCGCCATCTTGCTGGTAGTTAAGTCGAGCGATGGCAACGGCTGCCCTTTTTTCAGCATTGGAAAAGGGTTGCGCCTGAAAGGGTTAAAAACGTACAACTTGGCAGAAATATGGAAAGTCATATTCATACATCGCCTAATTCATACTCTATGATAAATAATGTTTAATATACGAAACCAACGTAGGAAATTCATCTCTTACTCGAATACTTCTTTTGGAGGGTGTATACTAGTATGCCCATACTTTAAATCTTGACTGGCTTTGATACTTAAAAATGAACTCGAATAGCTTTTTATATCAATTGTGCATTCTTATTTATAATAAATTAAAGGAAGTATTTCATTCATTTAAAAATATTTATTTAAACCAGAAATATGAAAGGAACATCATGTTGAAGTATTGCAATTTATTTAAAATTTAATTCCTGGCATAGTAGTATTTGTATTTTTCAGAAGACATTGCTTTTTACATTGCCTCATTTCGTGATAATTTTTCATACGAAATTTTGTACACCCTCTAAGAAAAGTATTCAAGTGCAAGAAAAATTTCGTATGTCAATTTCATATTTAAAGCATGACTCTTCGTGGAATGTGATTAATCATTAACATAATTGAAATGGGAAATATGGCTCTAGTCTAATACTTTACTAAATGTTTGTACACGATACACACACAATGACAACAAACGTTTTCAGAGATTGAATTTCATTGTTTCTCTGAGTAGAAGGCGCTTTTAGTTGTTTTGTTATTTTTTCCCTTCAGTTTTTTCTGAAATAAAAGAAACGGAAATATTCAGGGAAAAAGTACAAATCTTTAAATTTGGGGACTTTTCGCGTCCCCAAGAAGTCAAAGTATTTTTGGGGACAAAATGAAAAAAAGATCTATATTTGGGGACTGTCCTCGAATTTCGAGGTCGTGTGGTCACCTTACTTTAGACGCAACTAATGGCGGTAGAGCCAAATTGAAGGTCGGTCTGTTTGTCGGAAGAATTCGAGAATCCATAAGTGAGAACTATCCGTCACAAATACATTCCAATAATATCGTGGCAGGAAGAAGAGATGAGTTGGGGCTCATTTTTTAAAGCCCGAGCCCGAAATCTCATCTAATAGATAAATAAAAAGTCAGTTACTTCACTGATAGAATATCATAAATTTTGCCGTTCCTGCAGATTAAAGACAAACATAACAGTAAACTCTTAATTTCACACTTCCTGCTTTTACGCAGCCATCTGTAATCGATTACAACAAAGAATATGGATTACGATTACCATCATTTACAATTTCCAAAAAGATTATTACAAGAGAAAGAGAGTGTTAATTTAGTGAAACATCACTAATCTTGATATTAATGATATCAAATATTAAAAGAATTTGAAAATGACGCAATTTTACCATAGCATTTCTGTAAAATTTGTAAAATGTTAGTTAAGCAAACGGATTACAGTCGATTGTAATCAGAGCGAAGTCCGCTCTTAATGCCCTTTCTAATTCTTTTTATTCAATAAGTTTATCAAATACTAATAATTCGTAGTTTATTTCTCCCAGGAACCACTTTTTAAAATCTGTTTACAAGGAGTACGTTCAATAAAGGAGAAATTTCTCACGAGCCTGAGCCCGAACCCAATTCGGGCCCGCGATATTGCTAGGGCTGAGCCCGTGTCATCTCTAGTGGGCCCTGGATTTTATACACACCGGCATTTTATCCTCCTCGGTTCCCGTGTATTACAGGTAATTCAAGTAATTGCATTAGTTTTAATTAATGATTTCGCTAATGACATTTTAATAATATAATTTTAACTCACGCAAAAGTAAAAATTTGCAAAAATATTTTTAATGAGAAGCAGAAGAATAAATTTTGTCCTTCCCAGATCTCCATTTTATTTGTATTTACAGTTACAAAGAAAAATTGTCAAATGTGCACTATCAGAAAAACTCGTCTTTATACACCAATTTATTCCTCATTTTTCACCGAATAGTTTCCGTACTCCTTGGAAACGGAATATTTCCGTGAATTCTTCTCGAAAATCAGAAGAAAAGGAAAAAAGTTCGTTGCATCTGATGAAGGTTCTTCAATTGACATGAGAAAAAAGAAACTAACGTTCGTCGTTCCGGCAGTACAGCAGTCAGTAAAATTTCCGTATATTGAATTTTTCTGCCTACAAATCCACATAACTGAAAAGAACTTGTAGGACATCATTTATTTTTATAAGTTTCTTTATAATCTCTAATCTTCGTCTATGGGTAATACTGAAACAGAGGAAAAAAATCAGGCTTGTATTTGAAAATACATACTTTAACCCTTTAACGCGCAGTGTTCCCGCTCTGGGAACACCAAACTCTGACATTTTGACTGTTGCCAGTCACGAAGAATAGATTTGATTTCTATAAAAATAGTTGCAGGTGACATAGCTCCACGAGAATCCTTTACTTGTCATTTCCCGTAAAAAATTGTCACGATTATTTTTAACAGCACTGACATCTGCTGAAAAATGGAAGAATGCGAGAACAGCTGAATAGATTGCCCACTGCTGAAAAAAGGGCAGCCGTTGCCATCGCTCGACTTAACTACCAGCAAGATGGCGGACGATCGAAACTGGCTGCGCGCAGCCAGCTGCGTCAAAAAAGGGTGTCCAGATATGTGGCACGCGATGAACGTTTCGATCGTCCGCCATCTTGCTGGTAGTTAAGTCGAGCGATGGCAACGGCTGCCCTTTTTTTCAGCATTGCGAAAGGGTTGCGCCTCAAAGGGTTAAACTTTTACAGACCAATATTCCCAATTGGGAACATCGAATTAAAAATTTATTAAAAAATGAAATTTTTATGAATATTGAAGTGACAAAATTAGCAGATAAAGATGACTTAATTTTTTGAAATAGAATTTGCATTTTTATTATGAGTGGGAAACTGGATAAAGAATCATAAAAATAGCCATATTCATAAATTTTTGCAGAGCTGTCTTGATACACCCCCTCCCCCTTCAAACTTAATTCATATCTTCACTGAAATTTTAAAATAAATCTTTTATTAATTCTTAATTTTTCACTTATTATTTAAACCACCCTATCAGTATATTCAGTTTTTGAAATCAATGTAAATTACAGTCAGAAATAACCTATGCTCCCAATTGGAGAAACACAGTGAAAATTGTATAAATTTTTCCTTTCTCCATTCAAATGACTAATATCCTGTAACTAATGCATTACAAGACAAAATATGCCCCCCCCAAAAAAAAACTAATTTAAAATACGCCTGGATTTCAATGCGGTCTGTAAAAGATTAATTGTCGATTTCAAGTGTAATAATTTTTTTTAAAAAACCGTTAGTGAATTTTTCCTTTATTTTCATACCTTAAACTTGTGACGGGTCTGATCAGGTTATGCTGATTTTTGCAAACCAAATATTCCTTTTCCTACTATTAAACTCAATTCCCCTTCCCAGGCGTGTTCTTTAAATAGAATTAACAACCCACTTCACTACAAACACCGGAGATAAAAGGTAAAACCAGCTTCAAATATAACTCATAAAAATTAAAAATATACGCATTAAAGAAAGTAAGTCGTATTACGTCAGGCATCGGTGAGTGACGAACTTTTTTTGATTAGTATTCGTTCTGGGGGAAGGGGGGGGGGGACTGCAATATCAGACAGAGCTGTTTCAGGGCCAGAAACCGCGAGTTGCAAAGAAAAACAAAGCCATCACGCAAGAAATAGAGCAGAATGTAAACTTCCATTCGCTTATCTTTTGAAAGCGACGAGAAATGGATCTCGTAAATTAAAAAAAATGCGATACCCGAAGGCTTCATTACAGTAACCACTGATGTATAAGAAAGAAATCGCGTTGAATACCTTTTCGTATGCGAAAATTGTAACGTCGCTAACGTCGTACTACTCACTGTAAACCAGCTCTTCATTTTTTTTGTTTATTTATTTATTTTTTTTTTTTTTATGATTTGAAAAGCGCGATTGGCATCGACCTACGGGGGTGGCAGAACCTTTTCATCGGCAGGGCAACCAGGGCACTTGTTCTGGGCCCACCAATTTCGAGGGCCCAAAAATTTTGTACTTTTCAACAAATATTTATTTATTAAAAAAATTAAATTCTTGATAAACTGTATAAAAAAATCAATTGTCATTTTCTTCAGATAATCAAAGTTAGTGGAGTAAAAGGCCAGAGAATTGGCCGCCAAGAGTGTTTATTATTTCTGAAAATAAATGTTATTCATGTATACAAAAATCCTTTCATATTCTTTACTAGGAATGCACCGAATATTCGGTTGCAATTCGGTATACTGATTATTCGGCAGACAAACCGAATATTCGGTTCGGCTGAATACTTTAATATTTGGCAACCGAATAGTAAACAAATTTAAATATTCGACAATTGGTAAGTAAACACATATTTTTTATACCATGAAGAAAGATATAGTATATTACGAAATTAATTCAAGTTGTTACGTACTAATATTACATTCAAATTAATTTTAACGTAAAAGAAAAACCCTCGGATGTGAAATTTAAATATGGTTGCTATTCAAGTTTTCATAAATTTTATGACACATTACATTAACCTTACTATTACTCATTAATTATGAAACAGTAATCAGAAAAAGAAAAACTTTTAATATTGTGTTCATAAATATGTAGAGTCGATGAAATGCTAATTTTTTTAATAAAATATTCAGCTAAAATAATCATTTCAGAAATATTTAAAAAATTGAATAATAATACATATAGGAAACACTTGGATATTAAATTTTGCAGAATTTTAATTCATAAGTTTTACACCATATGAAATATTAAACATTGTTTAAAAATAAACTAATTAAATTAATCATTGTAAACAAAGTTTAACAATGGTTTAGTAAATTTAAAAATTTTAATTTTAATTAAATATTCGGTATTCGGCTGAATATTCGGTCAGAATTTTAACCGAATATTCCGTATTCGTTATTCGGCAAAATATTGTATTCGGTGCATCGCTATTCTTTATCTTTATTGCAATGTATTTATTACATTTTTATAGCTATATGTGCCCAAAATAACTTAAATGGGTAATATGCAATTTCTCATAAGCTCAAAGGCCCAAAAATTTGTATTTGCCCAGGGCCCAATATTGTGATGATCGGGGCCTGCGAGGGACAGGGGGGTGGAGGTTCTAACGTGTATCAGGGATGAGATTGGCAAAAAAGCAAAGCGACTAAAATCATATCAGAGCAAAAAAATTGTTCACGTGATATTTGTATATAATACACGTGCAAGAAGTTTTAAGAAGTAAAACATTAGAACATTCTACAAGATAAAAATATTACTCAATTAAATAACTATCAGAAATGTACAAAGAAGGTAAAGGTGTTTGTGAATTCCTCTTAATTCACAAAAAGCTGAAGAATCTCATACTTGGGGTATTCACGTTACATCTAAAGAAAACGGCCCAAAATTCCAGACTGTTAAATGGACAGCTATGCAAGAAGCAATAATTTCAAGTTGAAACGTTTTTGCATATTTTGCGGGATTTTTGTAACCAGGAACTTTCATATTTTATTAGAAATTTAATCTAGATTATTACAAGGGATGTCGCCAACATTCCGACAAAGAGACAATTGTCGCCAAAATTGTGCACATGGACGACAATTTCGTTGTCTGAAACCATGGAGCCAAGAAGAGCTTTTTCCGTCTGCGCGCATGTGTTATTTTATATAGCATTATTTTATTTTATTTTTTTCGTTTTTAATACATCAACTTCGCAAAGATAGCTATAGTTATGCATATACATATATATATATATATATATATATATATATATATATATATATAAGAATAAGCAAAGCGTGTAATGAAAGCAGAAACGGCAATTCCAACCTGTGTCTACCAGGTTTGTTCTTTAGACCACCAGCTGCTGATCTTGGGCTTTTTGGGCCACCAAATTTCTTTCGCTGGTGACTTCCCTAATTATTATAAAAAAAATTCACATATATATCTTTTGGAGAGAAATGCTTTAATCGGGGCTGAAAAAGCTAAGCCTATTACTGAACCCATGTTGAACCTGTTTGCTCTCGTCAATAAAAAGAAAAAACAGAGAAGACTCATTCTTTGGCAGACTATGCTTCCCAGAATGGTTCTAAGATAATAACGTCAAAGATATTAATGATGACCCTAAAAAGGATCCAAATTATAGCTTTATTTATCCAGCAGTTAAATCTGTTTCAAAGTTACGATCGAAGGAAATTAGCTTCGTGATCAACTTAACTAGTTGGCCGCCTTTGGTACATACGATCTCCACTGTCAAGTTGTTTAACCCTTTGCGGTGATTTATATTTGGACATGGATGCCGTGCTGGTGGGAATTATTTTCACGAAAGTAGCCTCTCTGCGACGGACCCTACCTCTGCGTGACAGCCAGCAGCTTTGTAAAGTATTTCAATAGAGCATTTCGAAGTGACGTCATCTGAGTCACAGCCGACTGCGCATCCTTTCTGCGCAGATTCCCTTATTGTGTTTAACCCAGAAAAAGCGTTTTAGAAAAATCAGTTTCAATTATCCTTAATCACTTCAAAACACAAAAGTGCCCCTGGAGAATCAAAGTCAAAGGTTTACTTAACCCAATCAATCCATTACAATCATCCAAACTCTTTAATGTAACACTTTTACTGAATGTTGAAAATCGGCTTTTTCCAAGGTGACCAAGCGTTCCCAATATTCGGGGACAGTCCCCAATTTCTGCGTTTTCTTCGATTTGTCCCCAAAATGTAAAAAAAAAAAAAACAATTTGGGACCATTTTTAACTGTTACACTGTTTTTTTAATTAGATTGCTGTAAATTATTTCATTAATTATAAAATATCCCCAAATTTGTTTCAGAATTGGGCGACCTGCCCCCAAATCTATGTTCAAAAGTCGGGTTTTTCCCACTGAAATAGATTACGAAATGTCAAAACTGACATGCAGAGAGGACATACGACCACCAAAAGTTACGAGAATTTTTGTGTTGATTATTGAATTACCGGCCATTGCCTTGCCACCCAAATTCCGCAGATAATCCGGAGTTTATACTGTTTTCTTTATACTGAGAATTAAAATACTAATTACAATAACAAGCAAAATGTATTCGACGAGACCAAAGTTCGAGAGAGGCACGAGGAATAAAGGTACATTTTGACACAGACACTGGGATATATATTTTCAGACAGTGGTTGTTGAGAGTTGGAGCCAAATCCTGACTCATTGCCACCAAACGGATCAAAACTCTCATGAATAACGCTTCTATTTATAAACGGACCAGTTGCAATTCTGGTGCAGCCTGCCAGCTGGATTAGCAATCCCACTGTAGCATACAGAGTTAATGAAAAAAAAAATTAAACAAGATTAAGAAAATTGACATAAAGGTGTAGAAGATCATCCTTCTCCAGTAGAGAATCAGAATACCTCAGATACGATTTTAGTGAGAGGTGGACATGGACAATACTTACGGCTGTTCTTTTTGGAGATCATGCAACTTTTGAACAGATTTTTAAAAAATTTAATTGCGCTAGAGAATTTTGAAAATTTAGAATGCCTCTTTACAAGCTGTACTGTGAAAAACTACAAACAACAAACCTATAGGAGATACAGAGCCGGCCCACATATAATTTAGAGTGGGACGCCGCAATTTCAAAAACTGAATATAACTATGCGGTAAAGTCTAACATTTTAAGTAATTCTGAATGCAAATTAGCCTTTTGAATATGCTGATAACTTTTGTTCAACAAATAAAATGTTGCTGGGAGTTTTTTCCTAACACAAAAATTCAGTACTGCACGCCTATCGATATACACAGGGCTTGAATTTCAGGGCGGGATGGCGGAATTCGCGCCCGAAATTTAAAAATCCCGCCGAAAACGATTGCCGATGCGGGAGCCTCCCGCCCTGAAAAATTCCCAAAATTTCCAGAAAATTTACTTTTTGCAATGACATTTCCCGTTTCTGATAATTTCCCCGATTTTCGGATGAACTTGTTGCTTCTAAAACTCGGAATGTAGCTTAAGAAATCTAAATACAAAAGTCTTATAAGTGGGGCCTTGTGTATCAGTCGTAGTTTTCAGAACCCTTGACTCATTGAGAGCTGCACTGGAACATGACGCTAGTCTAAAAACAGGGGGATGCTGCAAAAGCAAAAGGAATTCTCATGTTAGTTTCTGAATTTTCTTTTGTAGCTCTCATTCACATCATGACGGATATACTCCAACCATTTACAATACTATCCAAATTTTTACAAAGTGAAAATGTGGTGCTTTCTAGTGTCACCAATATGATTAAATCTACGAAAGAAAGCTTAGAAGAGCTGCAAGTGACACGTGGTCCAAATGAGGAAAAAAAAAATTCTGAACTACAGGGAAATATATTTCGTAAAAATAAACTCACTGATTCCTGCAATAATCAAAAATTAGGAATAGATAACTTGAAGTCCACTTATATCGGAAACTTAATAGAAGAAATGGATCGAAGATTTCCTCCTGAAACTCTCGATATGTGTTTGAAATTTCAGTGCATTGAACCTGCTGTAATCAATGCAAATGGAGCAAAAACAGATTTTGGCAATACTTTAATTCAAGATATAGTCAAACAATTTTGTCCAGAAGTGGAAATTGACACTGCAATGGCAGAGTATACCTTATACAAAAAGGTGGCAAAAATGAAAACTTGTCAGATTTTGGAAAGTTTTCAGAAAAATTCTTAAGGGAATATAGTGAAACATTTCCAATAATTGCAATGATGATAAAAATTGCTCTTGTGCTGCCCGTTACAAGTGTTCCCTGTGAAAGGAGCTTTAGTACCCAAAACAGAATTAAATCAAAGTACCGAAACTCACTGAACAATAAAAACCTAGACAATTTAATGAGAATTGCAGAATTGGGACCAGAAAAAGTAAATGAAACTCAATTGTTAAGTTGCCACAAAATTTGGCTAAATATGAAAAAGAGGCGTATGTAAACGATCTTTTGCTTTCTTTCGATGAAAATAAATATTCTCATAGTTATCTTGAATGTTTGACTTGTATTCCTTCAGTATTATTTTATCATGTTTGTGCTCTTAATGATTTAGAGTGGTTTTTGATTTTTTCCCCTCCCTCCCTAAAATTTCAACTCTCCTCCATTCATAAATGTTGGTAGGGAGACTCCCCTCCTATGAAAAAATGAATTTCATGCCCTGATACAAGTTTACAAATATACATATCGGTATGTCTATACTTGTCTTCATCATGGCGCCCTTTCAATGGAAATAACTGTGGGACCTAGGAAGAAGAAAAAAATTGGGCCTCTTGTGATGATAACCTCCACCTTTACAAAAAAACAAAAAAAAAAGGATTATGATTGGTTTATACTGAAAGTTTTAAATACCTTGCCCCTGCCAAACACAAATTTTGTTTTAAGTAATCTGAAATAAACGAATATAGTTGCATGATGTCAAAGAAACAGATAGTTAAACGTCACATGGAAGTGCTGTATCACAGTTGCCAACATGTACGGAGTAGAACCACTTTTTGTAAAGTCATTTTTGTAAATATTTCTTAAAATAACAAATAATTCAAAAATTTTGCTATTTTTTTACATTAAAAATACTCTACAAAATGTGGTTAGTTATTTTCCTATATATTCGTATGCTATATCGACTATGGAGCATTTCGAAGAATTAAGAATAAGTTTAAATTAATTTATACAAATGTAAATTCGAATTATTTTCATTGTTCATACTTTATAATTAAAAAAATCATTTAACATTTAACTTTTGAATTTTTTTTTATCTTTTGTTATTTTATTGTAAAGTTATAAAAGTGTAAGATGTAAGATTTTTGGGCCCTAAAATCTGTGGGCGCTGGGCAGTTGCCCTGTTTTGCACTGCCGTTAATATGGCACTGCCCACAGAGCAGTTGCAACTGCAAGCACCAGTAAATGGCTGGGCCCGTCGCATCTCCAGTTACAATACAATGGTCTCACTAAAAAATTATTAACCGCGACAAATGGCTGCCTCACTGTATCACTTTTCGGCTATACTCACATCGACCCTGTAACCAACACAGAAAACCAGATGCCTGGTAACCTTCAAACCCTGTGGCCAGTCTTGCATAACATTGAAAACGCAGCAAATAATTTGCGCCCGTTGTCAGAGACCATTAACCTGTTATCTTCCGCCAGGTGGAGTTCAGGGGAAATTTTTTTCATAGGCCTAAAACGCTCGTGGAATAATAAAATTCGAATTGATTCCCGGTTTTACTGAACTTTTTCAAAAGCAAAAAAAGAAATCGAAAAAGTAATGCACGTATCAATATTTAGGTCATCCTTAAAAAAAATCTTAAATTTCCATTTTAAACAAACATGGGGGAAATTTATTTTTCTGACACTTTAACCCTTTAACGCGTAGTGTTCCCGCTCTGGGAACACCAAACTCTGACATTTTGACTGTTGCCAGTCACGAAGAATAGATTTGATTTCTATAAAAATAGTGGCGAGTGACATAGCTCCACGAGAATCCTTTACTTTTTAGCACGTAATTCCCGTAAAAAAATTGTCACGATTATTTTTAACAGCACTGACATCTGCTGAAAAATGGAAGAATGCAAGAACAGCTGGATAGATGGCCCAAAAATGGGCCATCTATCCATGGGCCATATAATGGGATGCTGAAAAAAGGGCAACCGTTGCCATCGACCGACAACTACCAGCAAGATGGCGGACGATCGAGGCACAGCCAGCTGCGTCAAAAAAGGATCTCTAGATCTATGGCACGCGATGAGCGTTTCGATCGTCCGCCGTCTTGCTGGTGGTTAAGTCGAGCGATGGCAACGGCTGCCCTTTTTTTCAGCATTGGAAAGGGTTGCGCCTCAAAGGGTTAAATTAGCTTTGGCTCGAAAAATATTTTAAAGAGCAAAATTTAATATAACTGGCACAGTTTAAACGACACAACAGTTTTTTTTTTTTTTTTTTTTTTTTTTTTGCTTGAAAAAGATGACAGATGCAGTGCCGTAGCCAGGAGGGTGCATTTGCGCTTTGTGGACCACTAGCCCAAATTTGCAGAATTGATAGAATAGCGATTTGAAAAAAAAAAAAAAAAAAAAAAAGGTGAATTCAAAAATCAATCCCTAAAAAAAATTAAGCATTATAAAATTCTCAAATCCTGCTTTACCATCACCAAAGTATACAGCGACAGCGGAATTTTAGGGAAGCACACTGTAATCTTTCGCACATGCTGTCGCATAATTAGGACAGTAAACAGGAAAATGTAGACATACTTAAGCAAAGAAAAAAAAAGTAATTAAACAGAATCAATTAATAGAACAAAAGCCAGCCCTCGTGACAATTTAAAAAAGACGCCTGTCATGTTATAACAAACGGAACAGAACCCACAATTCCTTGTCATTTCATTCTGGCCATTTAGTATTACATCACATAGTATTAAGTTATGGTCTGCCTTCACGCAGTTCGTCTGTTTGTGTTATAATGTATAAATGATATCGCAAAAACACGATAAGATAGAAAGATGATAAAAAGAATTAAATAACACTGCTGATTTATTACGTCGATAATTTTTTTTTTTTCTTTTTGAGGAGTAGGAAGAGGGGGGGGGAGTCGTAGGGTAGGGATATATCCGGTGAGTAAGCATCATCTGAAGCAGCAATCAAAACTTTTTTCTTTTTCAGATTGCAGGGAGAAATGAAGTTTCATTAAACTTTTACAGGCCCAATTACAATAAAACAATATTTTACTCTCCTTTTCCTCCCCATCTCAGGGGCATAGCCAAGGGGGAGTCATAACCCTGCCCCATGAGGAATTTTTTGCCATACAAAATGTATATTCTTCACTCCCTTATCACACAGCCCTATACATACATATGAGTTGCAGAAGTCGTAACCCCCCCCCACATGGAAAATTTCTGTCTACGCCACTGCCCCCTCTCAAATACATTGATGCGTTGTTGATGGAACAATTAAAATTCAATTAAAAAATACAAGAAATCAATTTTAGTACTGAACTAAGTAAGCAGACTAATATTGATTTAAACCTGCTAGTATGTCTCTTTATACTAATTTAGTATATTTTTCTTATTAAATAGGCAATTAAAGTTCAGAAATGAATTTTTTAAAATTATTATTTCATTCTGTTCTTATAATAGACACAGCATAACTCCCACACGAGAGCGGCATCTCACCCACAATGAATGTTTTAGAAAAAAATTGTTAAAAAATACTAATTATTTTTTTAGATATTTTTGACGCAGTACACATATTCTTTGTTCTACTATAAATAGCACAGCATCACTTATTTTACTGTATGTGCAGCTTGAGATTTTTTACACAAATTTTAAAAAAAATATGCCGCATAACTCCCGGAATCACCCTAAATGAAAATCCTCTACTGAGAATTTTTAGGGGTAATGCATGAAATGTTTTATGATACTCAAAATTAATAATAGAATATGTATGATAAAATAAAACTATAATTGTAGAAAAATTTTATAAGTATCAGTGATCTCTCACTTATATACGTTTTAAGGGAACAATTTAAAATTGTCTATATCCGAGAGCCGAGAATAACTGAAAGAGTCTTATTTTCAAACTCTTCATCAAAATTATGAGAGACAAAACATTTGAAAAAAAAAATAGTATGCTTAATAATATTTTTTTCAGTTAAAAAGAGTAATGTTATATTTTAAAATATTTGACTATACAATATAAACAATTTAGTTTAACTTTTAATTCAAAAATAGAACGAAAGTGCAGTTTCATTTCACATAGGAGAAACTTAAATTGTACTAACATTCTTGTATCAAAATGTCATCAATATTGCAGTTTATTTTTGTTTGGCCGCGTTTGTAATATAATCTCTTCTAACTCATTAAAATATGTAATTGTATTTCAAGTTAAGTCATAATTTTAACGATAACATCCCAATTTTTCTAGGGCTCTAAAAGGAGTAGCATAAGATGGGACAGAAAAATCAGTTGCACCATTATCTTATTTATCACCATATTCACCCATAACTCATCAAAAACAATTTCAATATCTTAGTTTAGTTGATGCAACATTTTTTTCAACATTACCAACATTTCAGTTATTTAAAATGTCTTCCAGGACGACAGAGAAAAAATACATCTGTGTGACAGGATTTGTGAATTGGGCTGTTTACTTTCGCATATAACTAAGAGAGACAATTCAAAGTGGCGCTTATAAGCGAGAGACCTTTATCATTATTTTGCTATTCCTCGTGAGAAGACCTTCCAAAATTTGCATATATAAGAGAGACGCATATAACTGAGAAATGCATAAGTGAGAGGTCACTGAATATTTATTTTACTAAAATATATAAAATTCTCAAATAATTAAATTGGAAAAATGTAAATTTTCTAATTATATTTTTTAACACTTAATAGTTATTTTTTGTCAAATATCTTTTAAAACCTTTTTAAAAATACTTATTGCTTTAGGACACACTTTTCATTTAAATTATAATTAGCTGAAATAAAATATAAATGCAATTACCAAAAATCTGGATTTTTTTATAGTTTTCAACACGATGTTAAAACCAGGGTAAACTCTGTAAAAACTGTCATGCGTCAAAATCTTGCCAAACCTGAGTTATAAGAGGATTTTCAGTGATACACTTTAAAAGTATTTCAGTTAATTTAAATTGACTTTTAAGTTCAAATTAACAAGCACCTATTGCATAATTTTCTTACATTGTAATGCTTAATTTTGTTTAATTAGATATTTTAATTAAACTGTGGATAATTAGATTTGTGTGTTCAATTGAATTGTGGGCAAATATTTATTTATTTATTTGTCTTGCAAAAGAATTGGGTTTAAGTTCTAGAATTAATGCCTAAGAAGTAACATCATATGATGTGGACAAATGTATAATATACTTTTTTTTCTCCATGCATGTGTGTAATTTATAAAACGTGAACAATGTTAAGTGCAGTCATACTGCAGACTATTGATTTTTTACTTAATAAAAAAGACTTAAAGAGTATTTCGCTCTCTACTTTATTTTCTACATCTGACAAAAGAGCATTTATTATGGTATTCTTCGTGCTTTCTGAATTTGACATAACACAATTTATTTGCTTTTCGGGTTTCCCTACAACCAGAAGTAACTGCCAACTTCTTCTAATTTCATTTTTCGTGTAACTCAATCACATCAATGCTCTGCTCCAAGGGTAAAATCACTCGCTTCTTAAGACATGTCTCTTCTTTAATCTACAAGATCTGCAACTGAATCGGTACTGTGTGCTGTATAATAGAAATTCGCACAAGACATGATAACCAATGAGAGATTGTAAAATATGTGACAAGACGTGCACTTGTCGCAGCTGTCTATCGCAAATCGACATGTCGATCTGCGGTAGAGCAACTGGTTTTGAATGTATTGTTTGTTTTACTTTCAGGAAAATGCAAAAAAAAATGTAACATTAAGTAGATAGGGTAAACAACTGGTGTCTTAAAAAATTGGTTATTGGAAGAGAGGGTCACTTAATAAAGGTGGTCGCTCATAGAAATTTCACTGTTCTTGTGCTATAACATAGCACATAACAAATACTTTGAATAAAATTACTAATTTTAAACATCTCAATAAAATATTTTGAGCTACTGTGAACAATATAGACTCCTTATTCATAAAAACAACAGGGTTCCAAATTAGTGGTCGTTAGTCGTATTTTGCAAATGTAAATTTCATTTTGATGAAGAAGACTTCAGAGCCAGTCATCATTTTTGACACTTCTTATTCCTTGATTTGCACCATTACCCAAAGAGCCGAGCAAAGCAGTAGCATTTTACCAAGCATTCCTGTTTGACAAATTTATTCTTATTTGTCAGCAATCACCTTTTTTTTCTCCTTCAAGAATAAATGCAGACCATACTTAGCCTTTTTTTTAGTGTGTGTTTGTGTGCGTCTATCACAAAAATTAAATTGATTTAAATGGGCCCCTTCACTAAAATACCATCGATTTCAAGAGTCTCATCATAAAAATACTGATTAAAAAACCGAAACAGCACTTTCATAAAACAACATAAAAAAAATTGAGCTTTGCAAATAAATGTAATCAATTAAAATGTCTTTTTACGAATAACTTGATCTTTTTTACGCATATGTTAACACCTTTTTATAGTTTAATACATATTAAAAAAAAAAAAAAAAATCGAAACCACACCAATGTGGAGCAGTTTGGCAACTGAAAAAAAAAAGGTTAGGCACCATTGACGCCAAGATTTTTCTTCCCAATTTCTAACCCTGAAAAACAACCATATCAGTATAAGTAATGCTACCTATGAGTGATTAAATAGACTGTTAGCTTTAAATTATAACACAAATAACAAACTAGATCAATTATTCTAAATACACCCAAATATTATTTAAGTGCACTTAATGCATAGTGAGTAACAGTAAATAAATAAATAAATAAATAAAAATAATAATAATAATAACAACAACATTTTTAGAAAATGAAAAAGTTTCAGTCAATTTAAGTTATGTGACAGACTAAATGACCACATACATAATTCTAATGTGTTAACCTCATAAAAAAAAAAATAATAATAATAAGCATTTTCACTCATGCATACATTATGTGAAATTAAGTACTTATCAATTATTCATCCAACAATCAATATCAGCTGATTTACCTACCAGAGTAGCCAAAAACCAAGAATCGATATTTTTTCCCTTGGTTGTGTGTCAAAACCCTGTTAATCCACAAATTATATTGTCTAAGTAAGATGTGTAGATGTCATTTTCAATTTTATAAATAGGATTTAAAGATTTTGTGTGTCGTACGTGCCAAAGTTGGCATGATTTAAATCAGTTGACTTTTTTGTGAAAATGATTGTTTTATAATATGTATTAATATATACCTATAACCAATGGATGGCGATTCTATAGTTATTGTTAGAAAGCAAACTATTTTGGAAATTTATCCAAAAATTAACAATAAAATTATTTAAAACCTAAGTTTATATAATAGGCCTATTTTATTTGTATATTCGCTATATTTTTTCAACTCTTTCTTCTAATAAAAGTGTAGAAAATCAAATTATGTGTAGAAAAAAAAAAAAATCTTGGGTAGGGGGGGGGTCGGGATTTATTTTTACCCCTCCCGACTCTGCGGTTTAGAAGTGTCCTGATTTTCGGTTCCGAAAAAATGGTCACTTTATACATGCGCTAAATGATAAATGAATAATTCTTAATAATACTATATTTATAACAAATACTACACACTTGATTTAATTTTAAATCACACTGTAAACAAAATAGCATACATGCATATACCATATAACGGTGTTTTCATGTAAACAATTAAAACTTTCAAAAATCGTGATGCTTAAACTAGTTTTATTGATACACATTTACAAATATTAAACATATAAACGTTTCTTTATAAAGTAATGCAACTGAAAAAAAAAAAAAAAAAAAAAAATGAGAGATAATCATCCAATTGCAGAATGGAGGTTAAAAAAAAAATCTCAAGAGACACTACAAGCTAGATGTTGATTAAATAATTATTACATTGAATTTATTGAGATTTACTATCATTTTTAACTAGGACGGTTGAGTGATTTTGAAACAAAAACCTAAAGTAAACATCATATGATGATCGGCGCCAGAAGTAAACAAAGGCCTTCAAACATCAAAAATCAACATGCTACACAATATTAGATGCTATATTTGAATCCGATGCGCTTATAATCGATTATGATCGCTATATTGGACTTTTCAGACGAGTTCTAAACCAAAACAAAACATAGATCACAAAAGCGATCACAATAAAAACGGCGATACATAAATATCAAAGGTGCATGTCAAAGATTGTTTACACTTGGATTTGGCAGAGTAATAACGAGCGGATGCTATGTAATGGCATGGAATCTGTTAAAATCAGAATTTTACATGACTAACCCAACCAGATTAATCAAATTTGACATGATTTTACCAGAGAAAGCGATAGTAGGGCAGAAAATCTTTTTTAAGCCTATCAAAATACATGGGAGAAGGAAAAACCCAGCAGTACAGGAGCACCGATTTAAAAACCGAAAAAAAAATGGAACTTACAAATAGCAGCGATGTGAAGATCCGATGCCGGCCACCCATTAGTACTGTTAGTTATAAACCAACTAATCCAAAATTCGCTGTAAAGAAACAGCACATGGGTTGTTTTATTTTGGATACAATATCATGCTCCGCTTTCATGTTGGTCTATGACGTCACCGGATGGCGGGAACCCGGAACTCCTTTTTAATTAACAGATACTTATCGTCTGCTGTGTTTATCATCAAACATTACAAGAGAAACAGAATGGAAAGAAAGAATACGTGGATTTAAAATATGTAAACACAAAAGATGCTTTTTTTCTTTTTATCCGGAGCACAAGATGTAGAATTAAAGTTCGGTTATTTCTGATTTCTGAATGCAATTTGCAAATTGTTACTACGCCATATAACGGAATATTGGCGTAAACAGCTAAGGTGGCGGCATCAAGTGGTGATAATCATTACCACAAATTATTAGAAGGTAAATACTCAGTACTTGTACCCTTTAAAACAAACTTGAGTCATTTATGACAAAGTTATTTGCATAACTAAAGATGAATTAACGAAATTTGTTGGATTTATAGTTTCTGTAATTGATTTTATAGCTGAACATTTGGACCTATAATATGCAAAAGTCACAAAACCCCAGATGACTTACGAAATTTTTTGCATTCCAAAAAATGTGATATATTGGAGTGGGGGTGGGGGGGGAGGAGGAGGATAGAGCTATAAGAAATCAAGAGTGTTAGTCTATGGATATGCATTCATGGCATTCATACTGGCTGCTCCGTCGGATCCGGCGAATCAGATTTAGCCTAAAATCACGTCCGCTCATTGGCTAATCTTTGAGCTCTCTGCGACAGGTCTTCAGTCGGCATAAGGTCTTCTTCTTCTGGATGTGAAAGGACCCCATTGCTCGTATTCTGCTCGGCTGTCCATCGACACGTCCTGAACTGCTACAGATCGTTTTTTAATTTTTTATTCATGTTTAGAACTGGTCTAAACAAAACTTTTGCTTAATAGGGACTAGAGCAGTCGCAAAATAGGGCTGGGGTGAAAATGTGGCGATCGTCGTCTGTCTTATTGGGTACACTCGAAAATGATATGGTAAGTAGGTAAGTTGAGTTCGTCATTATACCCAGGTTTAGCCTGTTCGCTCCCGCTATCGTAAGAATTTATAAAAATTTTGCTTTTACGTTTATTTACGAGTTTTGCTTCATTTTTTATAAGAATTTTGCTGAGATTCTTTTAATATTTGCATCATTTAGTAGCGCTCTTTTACAATCTAAGAAAGCATTGAAACATTTTCGCTAATATTAATTATTTGCTAATTTTGCTGTAAATTATCTATAGTGGCATAGATATTTATCCTGGAGAGCTATCTTCTCCCTCTGAATTTAAAATTTTGAACAAAGAAAGTTGTTTTTCTATGAGAAAACTGAGAGAACCTTATGGAGGCAACTGCACCCTCAGAACACCCATAGGCCCATAGGATAAGAACTAGAACAGTCGATAATTGAGGGGAGGAGGGTGAGACAATAGGGGGATAGCTACCTGTCCTATTGGGTACATTTGAAAAGGTGAGCTCAGTGGCGGCTCACAGGTTATTTAAATGGAGGTTCACAAAATTAATTTCGAAAATTAAATATGCAGATACGACGCACCTTGCAAATTAAAATATATTTGCATTTCCAGCAGTTAAAGAAAAACAATGCAGGCAACTGAAAAAAACAAATCATATTTGGTCTTACATTTCGTCACCAAGATAAGTTTTAGCAAAAATTTTGTCTTGATTTTTTATTTCAATTTTTTTTCAAAGGATAATATTGAAAAATGTCATTGCTGTAGCTCCGAAACACTTGTTTGACTCCCATCTTAATTATTTACACTAGTTCCTAAAAAATACTGTAGTGAAAAATGATAAAAATAACGAAAATGAAAAAAAAAATGGATTAACAAACCAAACACAACAAACCAAGAGAGAATCCGGAGGAGATAACGGCAAAAATATCTGCTGTGAGCACAACAAAATTGTGCGAACGGAAGCGCCTCGCTTCTTCTCGCAACTCTGTCGGCGTCTTTCCTCGGAGACCGGTTGAGAAGGCCACTCGGTCGATCGCACATGCGAGCGACGAAAGACTATGCTGTAGTAACCTACGATACAATGCGTTAGCTATAATAAACGCGTTTAATAATAGCGGGGGGGGGGAGAGTAAAACTCATGTTTTAAATTCACAAAAATCTAGAAGTGTACTTAATTTTTTTATTATTATTATTTAATTTGATGTGCTTATTATTTAGTTTTTTCTCTGGGGTTCACGTGCTCATGTACCGCTCCGCGGCACATGAGCAAATCAATGGAGGAGCCGCCACTGTCAATCTCAAATGGTCCAATCCCTGGACTCAAATGGTCCAATCCCTCAATGGTCCATTGTCCAATCTCAAATGGAGGAGCCGCCACTGGGTGAGCTTGAGCTATTTACCATTGAAGCCAGGTTTAACCTTGTTTGCTCTCACGACTGAAAAGACGCTGCCTTTATTCATAAGAATTTGGTTTGAATATTTATAAGAATTTTGCTGGAATTCTTATAAATATTTGTATAACTTACTGGTGCTTTTTTACAGTCCATGATAACATTTGAACAATTTTTTTAATTATTCGGTAACTGGAATCTAGAAATCCAGGTTGCCTGTATATCATCGTTTTCTTTTTGATATTTCATCGTAGTCATCAGATATGGATGATTGGGTGATGACCGCCGATGAGATATTTCATAACAGTTCACGACGAGTTTTCTCGTGCTTTGATGAAAAGCCGACGATCGGCCGCTACTAGTTCTTGTATTCTAACATTTGACAGCCAAGAAAAGAACGGTAAAAAAATATTGTTTGCTTTGTTGTTTATAAAACTGTATACTTATACATAAGTATTTACAGGCGCGTAGCCAGGAAAATTTTTCGGGGGGTGATATGTGCCAGAAAAATTTTTCGGGAGGGATATGAACTTATATGTGTATAAATAGACGGAATTTCATCACTAATCCAAAAATTTCGGGGGGGGGGGATATATCCCGATATCCCCCCCCCCCTGGATACGCCCCTGAGTATTTATACCAACATATTTTTTTAAAAAAATATTTAGAAATTTAGTGATGTTCATGCTACTTTGAGAGAGTATACTTTTCTTTCTATTTTCTTTCTTACGTCTGACAAAAGAGCATTTATCCTGAGATTCATGCATTCTGAATTTGCCATAACCTATTGGCTTTAACTCTTCGCCAGTTCAATTATTTTCGAGTTGGAGGGTCAAAAAATGTCCATTTTTTTTTTAAATGCATATTTTGATATATATATATATGTTACCGGAGAATGTCGACTTTCACCGATGAATGCCAACATTCACACAGTCGCTCGATGTATGATCGAAATATTTGCTGAATATTCTTATTTCTCACTTACACTTACACCGGCAAATGTGGACATTCACCCTGCACTAATGATGAATGTTGAATATGTCGAAGATTTGCATTTTCTTCGTATTTCAGGTGCGATAAAACGTTCCAAGGGTTATTTAACGTTTAATGCTCTTTTGTCGAGAGGAGTCACCAATTACGATCAGTGGCGGATCTAGGATTGGCTAAAGGGGGGGGGGAGGCTAACTTACTGGGTATTCAATAATTTGGGTACAGTTAATCATAGGCCCTAAGAGAGGAGGGGCAGACGGGTCGCCGCCAGCTAAAGTGCGTCCGTGAATTTTTCAGCATGTGTTACGAATTTCATTTATAGATCTATAATTAAAATCTTTTTTTTTTTAATAGACTCAATTTTGAATACATAATTCTAGAATGATTTAGATGGCAAAAATGTTAATTCTTTAAATATTATTATTTTTTTATACCTTCGAATATGAATTAAAAGTACCACATTACATATCAGAAAAAACTTCCCTCCCACTCTCTTTCCTTTTAGCATTTTATATGAAAATCATTAAAAAGAGCAGTTTATATGAAAATCATTAAAAAGAGCAGCAAAAAAAAAAAATCCTTCCTCCCCTCCCGTTTTTTCGAAACTTTTGTGCTTTACGAAAGGGGCCAGGAAGATTTTCGCCCCGCCTTATAAAATTTCTCTCGGAGGCCCTGTATCCAAGCTTCGCGACATTTGGCACAATTTTTTACATGTGGCCTGTATATTTTATTTTTCTGCCTATATATAGTATAACGTAATCGAATTTCGAGAAAGGTGTGCGAATTTCCGATAAAATAAAATGCTCGAACTTGCTAGGACTTACACTTCATACGAAAAACAATGTTGAAAAAATTAATTTAAATCATACCTCTTTTTTCCATAATGATATCATTGTATTCCTTCTAATTATGCACCTCTTTACAAACTGCCTGATAGTGATACATGTATATTTTGCGAGTGCTTTCCTCTTGAAATAGCTTGTACTGGGGCTGTGCATTTATGATTTTTTCCTGATTATTTGCGCTTTCACTCTCACTAGACAAATTATCATTTTTCGGAATTTTCATAAACTAATCACCTATATTACGACTCAATGATAGCTTTCTTGAGGCCATAATATTTGCATTTAAATTAAATTCTACACACAAACGGAGCTAAATAAGAGAACAAATGAATCACACTAGCACCTCATCCGAAAAGAACGACAAAGCGGCGAAAGCAGTTTCAATGGGTTAAGATTTTGAAGCCTGCTTAGAAAGGACTAAAGTACTTCCAAGAAATTCTTCCACCATTCCTGAACATTCAAAACGGGTCTACTTTTGTTTAAACAGGAAATGTCCGAAAACCAAATAAGGAAAATTAGCCATAGTAACACACTCACTTCCAAAAGTTAAGCACGAAGATGTAAAATACAAAAAAATCAACAAATATTGCTTTGATTGACACAAAATTCGGCAGGAAAGTAGCATATATATTTATGCAGTTATATATAAAGTTTTGTAAGATCAGATAATGACATACTGGAGGCTTAAACAGAATTATGCATAAAGTGAAAATAAACAGCATAAAATGAAAAAAAAAAAAAAAACATTAATAGGGTATGTGATCCCCTCATCTGTACACAAAGTTTACACCTTGTGACAATGCTTTCAATTAGGTGGTCAACCACCGCAGAATTAAGCAATCGCCATTCTTCTTGTAGAGCAGTTTCCAGCTCAATAAGAGTGGCTGGAGGTGGGAAACGTAAAGATACAACACGGCCGAGAGCATCCCAAAGATTTTCAATGGGATTGAGTTCGGGCGAATATGCTGGCCACGCCATATGCGCAATCCCTTCACTCTCCAGGAAGTCATCGACGATGTCAGCTCTATGGGGACGTGCGTTATCGACCATTAAAACAAAAGTAAGACCAACTGCTGCAGCGTACAATCTCACAATGGGTTCTAAGACTTCATCTCGATACCGGACAGCCGTCACAGAACCCCGTTTAAAGATGTGCAGGTCGGTGCGGTATCCTAATGAAATCCCTGCCCACACCATGATGCTTCCGCCTCGGAATGCGCGATGTTCGGTGATGTTTTGGGGCTGATTGCGTGTTCCTTGTTCACGTCATATCCTTATACGCTTGTTATCTGGCTCCAGAGCAAATCTTGACTCATCCGTAAACATGACATTGCCCCAGTCAGACACAGTCCAATTGACAAGTTCCCGGCACCACTTTAATCGTGCCCTTCTTGATTGGACGGATAGAAAAACACAAACTCGAGGTACCCGGGCGTACAGTCCACTCATATGTAATCTTCGGCGTACAGTAGCTGCAGATATCGCCTTACCAATGGACGCATTAACCATAGATGTCACACGTGTGGAGGTCACTCTGCTAAAATAGCCATATATCGATCTTCTGCTGGGGTTGTAACCCTTGGGCGACCGGCTACGGGCCTTCGGACAACTGTCTGTGTGGTTTGGAATTGTTTCCATAAACGTGAAATTACAGAATGATGAACGCCGAAGAAAAGAACAACATCTGTGATCGACTGTCCTGCCTCAATGCGCCCCACAGCATGCCAACGCTCAGAATCTTCTATTCGTCTTCTGGAAGTCATAGAAACACGTATGTCTTGAAAACAAATTGTACGAAAGTTATAAACACCTTCTATCAGCACTTACAATTAACTTCTGTAACCCTTCAAAAAGCTGGCATCTTATAAGACTGCCCTTTTTGCATATTTCTTGACATGAAAGCGCGATTGGCTGTTACCTAACATATTTGCATACTTCCATCTACCTCTGCAGCGAATTGCATCCTCTTCAATTCTGATTGGCTTCCGGAAATTAGCATTTTCCTCTCCGTGCTTAACTTTTGCAAGTGAGTGTAGTATTCTTTAATAATACCCCTGAAAATGGCAGAACAAAAGAACCTTTCACAATGGTACAGGAGATAGCCACTTGGGATTCCTAGTCACTTGATGTCTATGTTACACTCCCCCATCCCCGCACAGTGCACATCTATTATAAGGTATCCCACATCAAGTACACATCAGTACAGAATCCGAGACGCGCACTGCACAAGGCGAGCGCAAAGACTGTTTATGTTAAACAGTGAATTATATGTACTGTTAGCTCCAGTTTTTACGACTTTACAGGGGGTGAATGGACATCATCGCTCAAATACTGTTCTTTGGACTAGCCATTAACCAACTTGCCATAACCCGTTGTTGCTGTTGTTGTTGCTAATGCAATCTGGCAACCACCGGGAGGTGCCAGATCCCCCATAAAGGCAAGCGATGGGCGGAAGGGGCGGCTTCCATTTTAATGAGCCCCAGTGGGAGGAATGGTACCTTCGAACATGAATTCAAAGTACCATTATATATCAGAAAAACTTCCCTCTCACTCTCTTTCCTTTTAGCCCTGACTCAGCTAGGGGTCCCCTAATTTTGAACCAATTCCAGAGGAGGGACCAACCCCCTGAAATCGGCAACCCCAGAGGTATCATTTAAAAACTTGGAGGACATTGGAGCCACGACGGATTTTACCTGCACCAGCTCCCATTAGCGTAAGCGGTCCCACAGCAGTCGAGGCGAGAGGAAGTTGACCCTTCCAAGCACTGGCCAAGCCGGATGCTGCTTCACTTGCCGTGTTCTTATGGTAACGGAGTATAGCGCCCAAACCACTGCGGGACGCCATAACCCGTTCTAACAATGAGCTATTCTTCGCTATTTACGTATACACGGTAAAGGCGAGAACAAATTGGTTACTGATCATCCTTAAAAGAAACCGGAATGGGGAGATGAATAGGGGAGACGTTTTAAGGGGGAGACGAAATTTCGGGCTATTCGTTTGGACTTATGTTTTAAAAATACCTATAGCCTGGGAACGAAAGGGTTAAAAACCATTGTTGAGGTCAAGTCTAAAAATCAAAGTAGTAAATCAAAAAAGTAAATTAAAATTCCAAAGTAACGGATTTTAGACACGCAGTTTTTAACCAAGCATCAAAACTCTATTCTATCTAGTGTAAATTCAGTTTCAATGGGGAGGGGGGGGGTATAGCCCCCCGTAGATCCGCCTCTGATTACGATAAGGACAAGGAATGCCCCTCTTTAGAGGAGTTTTCACTGAGGGACTAACCGCAGAAAATTTAAATGACTTGGCAGATTTAAAAGGGAATCAGATATTGATTTTTTTTTCTTTTTTTGACATGTAGCTTTATAGAGCAAGAGCCAGCGACCGCCAGACCTTCGTCATAGTATAAAAGCTGAAACTTTCTCTGCGCATACCCCCCAACAGAGGTAGGAACAATCGGCCACTCTAAAGTTTGGATGACCGTGGCTTTAGCCGGTAACAGGTGTATAAAATTGCAGAATATTTTCGTCATTTCATAAAGCGTAATTTTTTTATGGGTTCTTCTTCGCAATACTAGAAATCACTTTATCCCTTGCCAGACACTTTTCCATCGTGGCAAACCCCCGCCAGACAACCTCAAAGTCTTGAAAAACGTCATTCTATTACGAGCGCGCTGCAAGAAAGTTCGCGCGTAACCCATTTGTGCCTGGATATTTTTACGACTTTCTTCGATTTTTACTGATAACAAAAATAATAGATAAATTTCTGATGTCAAATTCTTGAACAAGGGATGATTTCTTTTAAAATCATTATGCATAAAAGTCGAAATATCAACATCCTACTTGGTCATGTTAAAATATTTTGTAGAGTTGAGGCTCAATACTCATGAATAAAGGCTAGGAAAAATAAATAACGTTTCCGACTAATAGCGAAAATGCCGTCCCAAAAAAGGGACACTAGGCATAAATGGGGTAAGAAAGTTCAGAAGTAGCAGTAAAAAATGTGCTTGGCACTTTGTGACAGCTTGACGTACTTCGTCGCCGGAGTTTACGAACACAACAGTTTTCCATGGCTTTGAGATTGTCTGGCGGGATTTGCTACGATGGAAAAGTGTCTGGCAAGGGATAAAGTGATTTCTAGTACTGCGAAGAAGAACATATAAAAAAATGAAGCTTTATGAAATGACGAATTTTCGGCAATTTTATACACCTTTGCCACCTGTTACCTGACAAAGCCACGATCCTCCAAACTTTAGAGTGGCCGATTGTTCCTACCTTTTTTGGGGGGTATGCGCAGAGAAAGTTTCAGCTTTTATACTATGACGAAGGTCTGGCGGTCGCTGGCTCTTAGACTATTAGATTCTAGCGTGAGAAGTAAAGATGCTCGGCATTACTCGCCTTTTTAATCATGATAAAAGATGTACTTAGATAAATGTGAGGCAATAAGATTTTAGTTTTACGTTTAGCCAATAAAAAACGTGGCATTTGTATACCATAGTAGACTTTTCTTCTAAAACTACGCTATTGGGATTCATGGGAAAATAACCTCTCCAACAAAGTAAAAACATTTTTGCTATGTTTCCGCTTTTCTGTTTGACCCCGGCTTCTCTTTTCGACCTCCACCACAGTATATCTGCGATTGACGACATACATCTGTGATAGTCCGAATGTACAAGAATATAATGAAATATTCGGTCTTTCACCGACGTATTTGGTATGCGTTGATATTCACCAGTGTATGTCGACATTCTTTAATTTCGATCTTTCTCAGTAACAAATACATTTTAAAAACATAATAACACTATTCTCGTATAAGATTTCCTAAATCGTGTACAGTGATGCCATCTAGTTGGTAGAAAAGTAAATTAAAGTGTTTGAAAGCAAAACGAAATAATTAGGTAAAGATTATGGGAAAAATAAAGAACTTCCTACTGCCCGAGCTACACTCGGGATAATCCAGAATAGAACGTTTTACCTGCCCGGGCTCAGCTCTGGCAAATCCGATAAAGGGTTATAATTTGCTTTTTGCGTTTTCCCACAGCCAAAAGTAACAGCTAACTTCCTCTCTGAATTTCTTTTTTCGTGTGACTCGATCACATCACTGAGCTGATCCAACTCGTTCCAATCGTTTCTTAGACATCTATCTTCTTTAACCTAAAAGACAAGATTTGTACGTGCATTTGCAGCAGCTGTCGATTTGTATGTGGTATTTGTTCACTTTATTTCGAGAAGGAAGCAAGAGGAAACCGGGACCAGTCGCTTACAGAGGGTTGTGAGGTCTCATCGAGAGGACCTTTTAATATTAAGTAGATAGGGTAAAAATTGGTGCCTTAAAAATTGTTCGTTTGTGCAGGGGCTCGATTAATAGAGGTTATAGCTCATAGAAGTTTCACTGTATAAATTTCCTATACTAGCAAAATTTCCTATTTAGCTTTGTGAATTATGAATTAATTTTTGAAAAACGCAAACTCGACAGAAATATTAAAAAATTATAATTAGGTATACGTAACCGAATTCATATTTTGCTATAAATAATTTTTAATATACGAAATAAACTTAGGAAATTTCACTTTTACTCGAATACTTTTTTGAGGGGGTGTACCACTGAGTTCTGGGCAGATTAGTTTTCATATTTTTCAATATTGTTAGAAAGTATTAATAATTCAGTTTAGATGTCAAAAGAAAATTACAACAATATCTTTTTGTTAAACGCAAAAAACTCACAAATAATTATAACAATAAAATAATATAGTTAGATTTTAACAATGAATGTTCGGGGTAACAATGACATGCAATAATCGGAAAATCTCTCAGAATTTCAATTTAACATTTTCAGGAAACAAATTTTTAACATATTTATCAGCAAAATGGCAAGGATAACACCAATAAACAATACTTAAAGCATAATATCCAAACGCAAGAGAAATGAAATGTGAATGAAAATGCAGACGGAAACTGAATTATTCCCTTAGCAACAAAAAGAAATATGATTGTAAGTTTCATGTGTGATTGATGTGAAAACATTTAGTAAGGGCAATACTTTTAGTTTAGTTTTCTATCTATATATCAATATTTTTTGCTCATCCTTTAATTTCTTTTCCATATTAACTTGTTGTATGTACTGAAGGCTTGATTAAGCCATTCAGAGCTACTAGTTCTAGTACTTTTTGGGGGATTCTAAACAGTCATACATTTTGGCATGGGCACCCATAACAAGTGCCCTACCTTGCCATAGGGGGGGGGGGGCATATAAACAAAGAACTAAATTTGTAAAGTTTGAAATTTGCCCACCTCTAGAAAAAAATTTTGAAGTTTGCACACCAAAAATTCCTATGGGCGCCTATGCCCTTTGATTATATAAGGCCCGTTTATATGGGAAAATGAAAAATCTCGATTAAAAGCAGAGTGTGGGGAAAAATGCGCAGTGCATCATGGAAAGCAAGGTCCCTTCATTGGACTAGGTCTACCCAGCATTTTCCCCCTTACGTAGGGGAAGTGGTGTAGAAAGCAGTGAAAGTTCCATCATTTACCCCGCACTTTTGTGCATGTAAACGAGCACAGTCAGCTGCGTCAAAAAGGGTCTCTAGATCTGTGGCACGCTATGAACGTTTCGATCGTCCGCCATCTTGCTGGTAATTAAGTCGAGCGATGGCAACGGCTGCCCTTTTTTCAACATTGGGCAATCTATCCAGCTGTTCTCGCATTCTTCCATTTTTCAGCAGATGTCAGTGCTGTAAAAAAGAATTGTGACCATTTGTTTACGGGAAATGACGTGCTAAAAAGTAAAGGATTCTCGTGGAGCTTTGTCACCCGCCACTATTTGTATAGAAATCAAACCTATTCTTCGTGACTGGCAACAGTCAAAACGTCAGAGTTTGGTGTTCCCAGAGCGGGAACACTGCGCGTTAAAGGGTTAAGGGTTTCTAACGCATATGCACTTTATATCTGGAGAAAAACGTCCGAAATTCCAGACTATTAGATCAACAGGCACATGAGCGGCCAGAACCCTGTACCACAAGAGCAGCTCCACTGAAAAGGTGCAGGGGCCGTGTGCCCCCTCCTAGAAATATATTTACATTAGATAAAATGAGCTTTCACTAATATAAATTAGGCCTCGCATTTGACAAATTGAGTATTCAAGATCTGCACTCGCTAGAAAGTTTCTGGATCCGCCCTTGCTGGATCAGTGCGGTAGCTCGTCTATTTGAGCACGTAAGCACGTGAACCCCGTAGGAAAAACTAGAAAATAAACACACTAACAAATTAAATTTAATATATATATATATATATTAAGTACACTTCTAGATTTTTGTGAATATAAAACACGAGGTTTTCTCTCCTATACCCACTATAGCTAAAGCAATTACACTTTTTCAACACTGTCTTTGGAAACAAAAATTACAATAAGATTACTCAAGCCAACATTGCTAAAAACTAACCCAGGTGAAATGTAAGACTAGAGATTAATCCTTTTTTCGTAGCACTAGGGTGCTATTTAGCTCGATTTCAGATTTTTGTCTACGCGATCTTGTCGACAGGTTTTGTAGATATGAACTTTTCAAATGTGTCTGCCAGATAACGTGAAGGGGGAGGGGGAAGGCATTAATAAAATATTGCGAGTCGCACAAGGTTTGCAATTTTTGATAATGCATTCGATCGCCAAGTTTGGTGCCAAAACGCGACTATTTATAATAAAGGTGAAGTATAGTTTGACTATGACAATAATTTTTAAACAGTTTTGGTACGCGATTTAGTATAGATTTCAATTTCAAAGAAGGGTTTTGTGGAACAAGAAAGGAAAACACGGCACACTCAGGGATTATGATGCCCATTCCAAACAGTATTTAAAATGGTAGAGTTTAGTTGGAATGTGCTTGGCGAAGGTTGTAAAACAGTTTCAGTAGGTGATTTTAAGATAGATTTCGGTTCCAAGCATGAGTTTTATTTAACAGGAAAGGAAAGGCGAATACGGAACACTCATGGAGTATGATGCCTATTCCAAACAGTATTTAAAATGGGGAAGTATAGTTTATATGCTTGGCGAAGATTGTAAAACAGTTTTAGTAGTCGATTTTAATACAGATTTCGATTCCAAAGATGTGTTTATGGAACAAGAAAGAATTTGATTCCTATTTTAACGCCCCCACTCTTGCCAACCAAAAAAATTGCCGCACTTTGCACGCATGGGTCTCTAGGAATTATGCATACGTTGTTTCAACGCTCCCCAAAAAACTAGATGAAAACTAAAGTGAACAAAATTAACGACAAACGTACCAGTTAAGGAATTTGAAGACTTTAGTTGGAAGACGACAGCTGGCTGTGCCGGGCACAGCCAGCTGCGTCAAAAAAGGGTCTCTAGATCTGTGGCACGCGATGAACGTTTCGATCGTCCGCCATCTTGCTGGTAGTTAAGTCGAGCGATGGCAACAGCTGCCCTTTTTTCAGCATTGGGCAATCGATCCAACTGTTTTCGCATTCTTCCATTTTCCAGCAGATGCCAGTGCTGTTAAAAATAATCGTGACCATTTTTTTTACGGGAAATGACGTGTTGAAAAGTAAAGGATTCTCGTGGAGCTATGTCACCCGCAACTGTTTTTATAGAAATCCAATCTATTCTTCGTAACTGGCAACAGTCAGAACGTCAGAGTTTGGTGATCTCAAAGCGGGACCACTGCGCGTTAAAGGGTTAAATTTCGAAATTCGTTTTCTGAATGAACCACCATTTAAATAACCCACTGGATCATAACAGGAGTATCCTTGGGTCGTCTTAGATTATCAGTGAAATGATCTGTAGCTCATTTGAAGTCTTTTCTCTTGCAGATTTATGTATGGTTACTCGTCACGCTTCCAGAACTTGTCAAAAGCTCCGACGCCTCACATCACAAACCTAACAGATTCAGTGCAGCCCTGGCGGAATCGCAGAGCAGGTACGATGCAAAGCGGGGCGTGAACATTGGTCTCCAGTTGAAGATGCCCACGACAGAGAGGATCAGAAATTTGGAATCCCTCGAAGAAGATATCTTGAAGAAGCTAACCCAAGAAATCAAGGGAGGCAAAGACGTAAAACTGCCTTTAATAACAAAACCGCCAACTAAACGGTAAGTAGAACACAAATCTTCAACAGATAACTAAGATGCATAATGCATATGTTCAACGTACTACTCATTAGAAGCTCTTTTCTACTCTTTAATTAAATTTCCATGAATTATGGAATTAATCTAGCAACGTTCCTGCAATGAAATATAATCACCTTTAATAAGAAAATTTAAAAAAGAGAAAACCCGGACCCGTGGCGTGGTAAAATAGTTCTTTAGCCACTACATAATCCGTGCAGCCCAGGGGTTCCCAAACTTTTTTTACCCTCGGCACCCTTGTCAGGCTAAAAGCATTTCGCGGCACCCTTGTCAGGTTAAAAGCATTTCGCGGCACCCTTTTCAGGCTAAAAACTTTCGCGGCAGATTTCTTTTAAAGCAATATGAATAGGAAGGTTAGAATGAAGCAGTTTGGATGAATTTTACGTTATTTTTTGTTTGTTTGTTTATAGGGCTAACTATCAAGAAAGTACTCTCTTGAGAAAGGGATATAGAATTTCGACAATACCCCCATTTCAGGGAGTTTCTATAAAAGAGAGGCTACAGGACAGTCTTGAACGTGACTGAAATATTTTTGTTTGAGCCCACTTAGTGATCGGCTTGGCTTACTTTCTTGGGGATACCGGTTCAGAGGAAATTATTTGATTATACTGCACCAAAGCACTTTTCTTGATTATCTCCACGGCACCCCTGACATACGCTCGTTGCACCCTAGGGTGCCGCGGCACCCAGTTTGGGAACCTCTGGTGCAGCCTATGTGCCAGCTGTAACGATAGCTATTACTGCGTAACTCCCTTCCTTTTGAATGTGATGCCTACGCAATTCTTAACTTCCCTCTTGAATACGTCCTTCATAACACTGGTGTTTTAATAAACTTCATTTCTGATTTATTCGATACGAAGAGTGTTTGTACCATACTTCCATACTTGATGAAAATACAAGATAGTAAAGTTAAACTGGGTTTTTTTTTTTACTTCCTCAAGCACTATATTTCAAATACTGATTGTTAAGTAAATTATGTATTTCAGCCTCCTTCTAAAACCAGCGTTTGAGTGCGACCGCTGGGATTCCAAGACTCGGACTTGCTGGCTGGACAGAAACACAGGAGACACGGTGACTTTATCTCTGTCAACGGGCTTCAAGTCAAGGCACAGGAGACCCGACGTCATCTGGAAAAAAGAATTCGCCCAGAGGGACTCTGGAACCAGGAAGGAATACATCATCAATCCACGTGAGTATACTGCATTCTGGGGACAAGTAGGGAATCTGCCCAGGTTCCACAAACTTCACGGCGGGTTGTGACAGACAAGCATCTTTCCAAGTTCCAAAACCTTTTAGGGGCAGGCTGTTGTATTACTGACGCATAGCTGGGAAGGGGAGGGAGATCAAGGAGGAACATCTGTCTGCGCAGAGCCTTATTATCGCATGGGCAAATCGGGACTTTGCCCAGGGCCCCCGGCTAGAAAGGCCTCCCACTTTAAAATGTTGTTCTGAAATATTCTTTTTTAAATCAAAATTTTATGAAAAATAAGACAAAAATTACAGATGGGGCCCCCCAAATTCATCAATGCCCGGGGCCCCTGTTGGTAATAATCAGGCCCTGTGTCCGCGGGCGTAGCACTCAAGGGGCACCAATTTGTACTTAAAAGCTTCTCCACCATTGCATTTTTGGCAAAATCTTCAGCTGTCTCGGGCGCTGAAAACCCTAGCTATGCTTCTGTTGTGTAAGCCAAGTGGCTAAGGTATCGGACTACTAATCAGAAGGTAGCCTACCATTGAGGAATACTGCATGCCAAACTGTCGTTCCGAAAGTCCTATTTTTTTGGTCACCATCAGTTTCTAACAGCTGCCAATATTCTGAAGTTCCCTACCACTTGATGAGGATCTTAATTGTGGCGGGAATCTACGGAGAGGGAGCAAGTACTAGGTCTAAATGATACAATCGCCGATGTGAGTGGCCATTTTCTGGCACACAATCTTTAAGGGGGAGACATTTTGTTTCTCTTGTTATCTGTTATGTTATCATTAGGGTATAAAATTAACGGCCTTGCATTTATTATACTTCATATGACATCTGTCGTAATTGTCAATACCAGTGATACGAATAAGATCTCATCATAAGCATAAAGTTCACAAAATTATTGTAGTGGTGGGCAAACGAGCACACTCGTACATATAAAATATGCGCATAATTGAAGGGGTTCAGAGGTTTTTGGGAAGACTTTAGCGGCACATAATTCTATGCCCATCATTCTCAAACGATAAATCAGGCAATGAATCTGCTTTTCATGACATTGTTATTTACTAACTAATCCTGTTAGAATGTTTCGGTTAATGCTTTGGGTGACTAGCTTTTGAATAAAGAATGTCCAAATACGAAGTCGATCCCTTTTAGATAACAGGTGGAGGGCATCCCCCCCCAGCACAGCGGAATCTGAAAGATTCCACCACCAACCCGCAAAAGAATGCACATTACAATAAGCAAAAGGAATTCTCCCTATTCTGCGTTTGAAAATCTTCTCCGATTCCGATGTTCTAATCTGCCAGTAAAACTTTGGACAAAGAATCCCTACATCGCTTTTTAATACATACTGTCAAAATACACTGTAAATATAGCATTTAATTCTAGTCAATACATTCGGAAATAGCAGCGCAATTAGTGCCGTAGCCGTGGACAGTGTCGGAGTGAATATTATTATTTTTCTTCTTGTCATTGAAATCCAGGGTAAAAATTATAAATTCTAAGTTTTCAAAATTGGTTTTTATCTTTCTTCCCTTATTTTTAGAAAATCCTCCCAGGAATCTTGTCATTGGCAGAAGGGGATATGAGCTTCGAGTCAGCCCTATCATGGAACTGGACATTGATGACAACCAATTTTCGGCGACTTTTTCCAGCAACTCCAACATACCTTATGCCAAAATCAACTTTAGAATCCGGATCGTACCCGAGGGTAAGCAAATCTTCTCTGATTAAATTACTCCTTGCTGTAATGCAACCTCTCCAGCTGACGAAAAATTAACCTACTGGTCGATAGATTAAAATATATGTAGTCATACATTAAGGGTATTTTCTGAAACAATAAGTATGTCGCAAAGCTGTAAACTGAAATTTAGAAAATTCAAACCTTCAGAGCTACATTATGTATTTTTACAAACGATAAGCCTCAAGAGTTACCATATTTTCAGAAGAAAATATTACAACAATCATTGAGTAAAATTTGCAGGAGAACGTGCCACTTTTAGCACATTATTAAATGCATGTCTGTTTTCTAAAAACTTCACATTTGCGTAGGTTCGCCGTTTGCAAGCGCAGAAAGAAATCTTGGTAATAAGTCATTATATTGTGCCGATTTAAGATCGACCTCTGACACTCAAAGAGAATGTTTCTTCCACTAACTTAAATTCGAAGAATTTTTTACTTCATTACAAGGGAAAAGAAGATCGTAAACTATTAGCTATCAGAATGAAAAATATATTTTTTTACCCCGTTTTTAAAATAATAATATATATATATATATATATATTCAATGGATTTTAGATTTAGAAAATGACTTGACAGATGAGATACCAAAATGATCTTTTTTTCTTACTTTCTTTCAAAATGAGCAATTAACCAAATTATTTTATCTACAGGGGGTGGCCCGACACGGTAAGCATCGCATCGGGGTGCCATTTGAAATCAAAAACTGAGAAAAACTTACCTAGAGCATAAAAGGGGTGCATTTTTTACGTTTGCAGGGTGGTGCCACGTACTCTAGGGCCACCCCTGTGTGTTTATCTAGATTCAAGGATAAATAGACCAAGTACTAGAAACAAAGGGACAAAAAGATCCCCTAAGTGCAACACTAATGAAGGAGACGGTTTTAATGTATTGTCTGAGATATCGCATAAGAGACGAGTCATTGGCTGGCTCTGCAGATAACTGACTTGCGGAAGACTGTTCATTCTCTATTGAAAATTATAAAGGAAATTCAATATTTGCATATGTACTATGCTTAAACTTCTCTGCCAAAATAAACGGTTAAACTCTCAGTTATAAAATAAATAAAAACTTTGTGAAAAAAGCACACATAAAGAATCGTTTTTATCGTTGCACGTCGCCATGCTACTTTTAAAGAAATGTTTTAGAGCAGCAGGTAAGAAGCAACCTTTGGAAAATTCGGGCTAAACTTTCAGATTTTAACTGAAGTCGTGGGCCGCCGATAATAGGTAGGGGTAAAAAAATAATAAATATGTAACATAAACAGTATCATTTAAGTTTAATGCTAAAGTTGCATGAATCAAAATAACATCATGTTGGTTATTGTGTGGAACAGAATAACATTGATGGTCTTTATTACCACAACAGAGAATCTATACTATTTTATGAGCATGATTTTAAAATGTTCTGCAGGTCGGATGAAAAGCCGGGGAGGGCTGGGCATTGTACATATATGGTTAGAACATCGGTTCCCAAGCTGCGTAACAGCACTCATGAAAATATTTTACTAGAACACCACGACTATTCAAGAGGTTCGCCAGTTTCTTTAGAATTTTTCGCAATGAGAAAAAGGCTGGAAACCATTGGTTTATATGACATTAGTAAAAAAAAAAAAATCTTCAGATTTTTACTTCATTTTCAACTGAATAGGTATGTCTTGTATATTGTTTATAGATCCTTATAAGTGAAATGCCAATGCATGTCTGTTTTCTTACAGATCTCGGTTTTGTTTACATTGGCGAAACACTGGATCTATCCATTGACAGTTTCATCACTCTTCCCTTGGATTCCATGAGTTACCACTGGTACACAGAGAAGGAAGGAGAATTCGCCACTTTGCCCAGCAATATGAGGCTCAGTGCAAGCGGAGAGACCCTTCGAATATCAGAGTTGCGCCAAGAACAAGAGGGAATCGTTGTCTGCTCCATCTACACTAACAAGGATATACATGCCTCCAAGAAGAGGTTCCTCATCAAAGAACTGGCAAAAAGTAAGCTGCTGCAGTGCATTTAAATCACTCATAAAGCAAACAAAGGTGGTCACTAAAATTATAGATTACAATTTCTGAGTTTCTTTTTCCCTCCAGAAAATTACTGCAATACCTTAGTTTTTCTTTTATAAAGAGGTTCATGTGATATAAATGTTGAATGCCTATTTGATTTGTGTTCTTGATGTCCGAGTAAGTTCAGATTTTGCAGAGGGTTCTGCATTTATATTTTGCAAAAGCATATTTATGAAAGGAGTATATTCAGATATGATTCTGGTGACCATCAGCAATCACATAAGATACTGTTCAGAACTTCTGGATGGCATATCACAAAGTGTAATCCCATTTTATTTCCTCCTAGCAGATAAAGATGTCCTGAAGACTTTCTCAGACCACGACCTATCTTTCCAGGAGGAAAACGAAAACCTCAACCGCCGCAAGAAATTCTCCAAATTTCGGAATAAACGAATTCCCCACGAAAAGCAAAATATATCAACTCACCAGATCACAAAAAAATCACTAAAAACCACCAGAGAAATCAAGGAGGCCAACGTAGGAGGGGAACGTTACACCATAATCCGGCCTGTTCAGGATGGAACCAGCAAGACGAATCCAAAGCTAGAAACAGAAAAACCCTACTCTGTAGACAGTGGGCAGTATTCTCTGCTACAGGATACAAACGAGAAACCATTGGAGGGAATGAGCTTGACGCTTGGAAACAGTTCGGACATGGGAACAGTCCTCAATTTTAACTTGGAGCAGGAGAGGAATCTTGAGGAGGACAAAGTTGCACAGTTGGTATCCTACTGCATCAGAGACGTCCAATGTTCGAAGCATGCTACTTGCATCAGGATGAGCCTGAAGGATAACGGCTTCTGCAGATGCCTGGGCGGGTTTTACGGACCTGGTATTTTTTGCAGAGAGGAGGCATAGAACCCTGCATTGTACGACAGGATACAATAAATCGAGAGACAGATGAATGTTTTTTGCAGAAAAGTGAAATTACCAATTTTTATGTAACATAATAAAGACTTTGAGATCGTTACATGTGTCTGTTACTGTTATGGCTACAACCAATAAATAAATAAATATATCGAGTTCATAATTTTGAATAACCAAAAGCTCTCGAATGATCAGCATTGTAAAACTAGTGAAAAGACTAAAAATATTTTCATTTTAGGATTCATGTCTGTATTTTCGAGCAATAAAAGAAACAAATGTTCCAATTAAAAGCATAGACCAGATTTTTTTACTAACTAGAAAGTATGGGTGATAGTGGATTATAGGAATATTTTATGAAGTGAATACAACATTTTCTGAAATTAAGCATGATCCCCACCCCCTGCATAAATAGATATTCATCCCCCCCCAATATTTAACATTATTACAAAATTATAATTGCATTTATAAACATACTCAAAACATATTCCTCAAAAATTAGAAAGTTACACACAACTCTCAAATGACATAAAACTGATTTTGAAATTAAACTGCAATGCATTTGCCCAATATGTGTGTGCCCTAACATAAGTGTACAAGATATACAGGTTTTAGAGTAAACACTGATTTGTTTTTTCAAAAATATAATCCAAGGTGGCAGTATTGATAGGTGCTTTAGCCCAACCGAAAAGAGATTGCTAACTAAAAAGTAATATTCTGCTTTATAAAATACTTGATAGGTAAAATGAGCTTTTTTTTTAATATATAAATTAGTACCCCCTTAAAAAATTTAGATTGGTTTAGATTAAAAAAATTTTGTTTAGGTCATATAAGATTTTTTTCAAAAATTAGTGCCCCCCCCCCCCCCAAACACACAAAATTAATCGGGACCTACCATTGCAAGGTGACGAATTTTAGCTGTCAAGGGAAAAAAGAAAAGATAGGGCAAGATCTCCACAGTTTAAATGTTCACTTTAGAGAAAAACTGGAAGCAATGCTTTGGAAAATTTTTGGAGAGGGGATGCACTGTTTATGTAAGTGTGTGGTCATAGTTAGTTGTACAAGGTGTCTACTAAATTTCTGAAAGTCAATTTTGTTGACTTTTTCCATACTTTTAGGGCATCCTGGAAAAAAAATTCCAGAACATCTACACATTTTATTTTGGGAAATCCCTCAATAGAACCCTCAATTTTTTTATAATCAAATTCCTAGTCAGCTATTTATTTTTTTATAACTTACTTGAAAAATCACATTTTTTTTATAACTTACTTGTAATCAATTTTTAATTGTAATATAATTCATGCACTTCATTAAAAAATATATAAAAAAATACTCATAGTTTAAAACATTATTACGAGTTCACACATTATGTAAGACACACCAGCAAAACAGTATTAAGTAAGACAATTGTTTGTTCACATTTAACTCTTTGGATCCCCTAATAGCCGAAATGATCAGAGTGCGTTCGTTCTTGTAATTGCTGAGTATAGCTGACTAGGAATTCACTCCTCCCTTAGAGCTGTGTCCGGTTAACAAGCATGGAGAGTGAGGTGGGAAAATTTTTGATGAATTGGGTTTAAGCGTTGGGGGAATTTCCAGTCAAGTGGGAGAGAAAGCACTTTCAATAGACCTCCTTTGGATTCCCACTATAGGAAAACTCTTGCCCCTATGCTACTCAAGATGGGAGGTTCTAAATTATCAAAAATCAGTGGGGGAAAAAAGAGCTCGCTTTCGTTACATGGGGAAATTTTTTGACTACTTCTCTGGGAATCAACAGCTATGGGATTATCTTGGAGCTGGGAACTAAACAGTTAATTAACATTGACCAATTTTGTATTTAAGATCTGTGTCTAAAACTACATTCTAAACTTTGAACACGCATATATTAATGACTATGTCATTTTACTCTCACCTCCTTTATTGAAAATTGTCTGAAAAATGTGTCCCAAAAATTCGACATAAAAGTATGCAGCATATATATATATTCAGTATTTTACATATATTTAAATACTATTAGTTCACAACAGCGTTTAATCTATTGTTGCAATATTTTGTAAGCTGTAGAATATGCATCACATGTATTTTTCTATAAATAGGTTACAATAATAAAAATTTCAATAGCTTAAGAAAATTTTTGAGTATTGAATTGTTTATTTTTTTATTGTGCAATGCCTTATCCTCCTGAATTCTGTATCCCTCAATAAACATTTATTTACTTAAATGTAACTGTGCTTGCATAAGCATTCTTTTTACTTCTATACTTTTTTCCTTCTCGATGTTACTTTGTTATGTGATGAGCCAATTTCTTCTGTTCTAATTTAATAAAGTAAATGTTATGTTAAAATCCCACGCTTACTATGTTTGTGCCGTAACTCTGCTAACATTTCTAAAAGGTTATGGATACCAGATGGATTAATTTATTTATTTGCTGATTTTTAACATTCGCTTCAAGGCTGCATCATTCACCCTCAAAATGGCGACTGGAATTTGGCAAATTGAAACAATGAATAAAGATAATTTTGAAACATGAAAACATAAACATACCTGCCAACCTCCTTAAGCCAAAAACAGGAAGACTCTGGTTGAAAAAACAGAAGATTTCACAAAAAATCAGAAGATAATTTTTAAATATCTTATAAATAAAAATGAAATTCTGTTTGTTTGTTTGTTTGTTTATTTGTTTGTTTGTTTGTGGATTTGAGTTGTATACAAATCCACAAAAATGGACTTATCAGCCTGAAATTTTGCACAGATATGTAAAATAATATAGAATAAATCATAGTCCACTTTAAAACTTTGAAAGTCCACCCGTTCCCGGAATTTAAGAGATTTTTTGTGCTCTTCACGCAAAAATCTTTCCGTAATTGTAACCCCTGTAGTGAAAAAAGTGTGAAATAAGGATCGTGGTTGCCATGTGTGGCGATTTTGCCGAATAAGATGTTTTAAATTCTCAAAGTAAAAAAAAAAGAATAATAATGATTTTTTTTTTTGTTAGTTTATATTCGTAAGGTTATATTTTTTTTAATTATAATATCGTGTGCATGGGAAATCGGAGCAGGAATGAAATGTTTTATACGCAAAACAATAAGAATTGAAGATTTCCGAGGCTAATATGTTAAAATTTTTTAGTTTGGCGAAAAAATAAAATGGCTCAAATGCCGAGAAAGTGAGTTCTAGCGGTTTGCACAGTTTCCGGCTAGGCGCAATTTACTGAGAGCTTAAGGAAACGGATTTTTGAAAACAAGTGCAAAGGTTTTATTAGAATAGAGCGTTAATTTTAATGATCCGTGCGAAAATAATGCAGTTATTAAGGGATTTCAAGCGATCTATCTTCAGCATTCTCGCGATTTTGAGGAGGATTCTAACGCTTGGCGCTATTTATCGTAATTTAATCGTCTGCTATTTGGGTTATGAATACACCTGCGTATAAGTTTTTGAAATTTTCATTCAGTTGGATTTGTGCATTTTTCTGAGCAGCTTTTCTGCATCTAATGTATTACATCCAGAAAAAAGGATGTTAGAAATATCATTTTTAATTTTGTTTAATCACACTCATGAATAATGATACACTTTCCAACTTAATGAAAGAAGGAACGAAAACAGGGAAGACCCATGGATTATAACTCTTTTTATATATAGCACTTTAGTGCGTATTTAAAAATCTGAAAGTGTGTCAGATTTTCTATGATTCTAGCGCTTGGCGCAATTTAATGAGAGGGTATTTTTAAAAACAAGCGTAGGTTATCTTATAAATAAAAATGAAATTCTGTTTGTTTGTTTGTTTGTTTGTTTGTTTGTTTGTGGATTTGATTCGTATACAAATCCACAAAAATGGACCTATCGGCCTGAAATTTAGCACAGATATGTAAAATAATATAGAATAAATCACAGTCCACTTTAAAACTTTGAAAGTCCACCCGTTCCCGGAATTTAAGAGATTTTTTATGCTCTTCACGCAAAAAGCTTTCCGTAATGGTAACCCCTGTAGTGAAAAAAGTGTGAAATAAGGATCGTGGTTGCCATGTGTGGCGATTTTGCCGAATAAAATGTTTTAAATTCTCAAAGTAAAAATAAAAGAATAATAATGATTTTTTTTTTGTTAGTTTATATTCGTCAGGTTATTTTTTTTTAAATTATAATATCGTGTGCATGGGAAATCAGAGCGGGAATGTAATGCTTTACACGCAAAACAATAAGAATTGAAGATTTCCGAGGCTAATGTGTAAATTCTTTTAGTTTGGCGAAAAAATAAAATGGCTGAAATATGGATTTTGAGTAAGTGAGTTCTAGCGGTTTGCACAGTTTTCGGCTTTGCGCAATTTATTGAGAGCTTAAGGAAATAGATTTTTGGAAACAAGTGCAAAGGTTTTATTAGAATACAGCGTCAAATTTTAATGATCCGTGAAGAAATAATGCAGTTATTAAGGGATTTCAAGCGATCTAACTTCAGAATTCTCGCCAATTGAGTACATTGATTTAAGTTGGGGGAATTCCGCCAAATTTCAGAAAATTGAAATCTTCTCATTTAGTACATCGGAGTAACGATGAATAAAACACATTATAGTTGATAATTTAAAAAAAAAATCGGCTGTATTAAGGGATTCCAATTTTCAAATAACTCTCTTTGGCTACTCTTTGGCGGTCGAACCATTTCCCATATTGATTGCTGCTAAGTCAATGCTTCGAATGATTCCCTGAAAAAAACTCTTGCAAAATGGCGTATGTTGGCACTTTGGCGAGACTTAGATTTGAAACTGGATTTTATTTGAGACTGGTATATATAATAACACTGGTTATAGATAAAAATGAATGTTGGTATGTGTTTATGAGGTTGAAAAACTCCAGCACCGTTGAGCACCGTTGCACGATGAAATTTGGTTCGCCTAAGTCTTTTATGATGGAGAAGGTTTTTATGCTATCCGTTTTCCTTAACTTGCCACTTGGTGCCGCAGCACAACGTTGAATTCTATTCCGTTTAGCCGTTTGCTATGCGAATATCGTCCAACCGATTTCGATGAAATTTGGTACACGCGAATATTAGAACACTGAGAATATTTTTCACTATCCATTTTGCTGTAACTTGCCGCTAAATGGCGCTGCAACGCATCAACTTCTATACCGTTCGACCGACCGGCATAAAATTTCTTATACTTACACATTTCAGCACGAAGAATATATTCTAACTGTGTTCCTTTTGATGTTACTCACCACTAGATGGCACTGCAATGCATTATTATTTTAACTCGCCACTAGATGACGCTGCAGCAGGCCAAATTCTTGACCATTCAAACGGTCGCTATGAAAATCAGTATACATAGCTATTTGAACAATGAGAATATTTTGGCGTTATCCATTTTGCTATAACTCGTCACTTGACGGCGCTGTAGCAAATCATTACTTTATTGAACCACTAGATTTCCCTGCAGTGTATCACTTCTTGACTGTGCAAATAATCGCTATGAAAATAGGTATACATAGATATTTGAACACGGGGAAGAGTTTGGCGCTATCCATTTTCCTATAACTTGCCACTAGATGTCGCGTCAACACATGAACTTCAGGACTGTCGTGCCGATAGTCATGAAAATTCGTATACATCGATTACTGAATGCGAAACATATTTTCGCCGTATCCGTTTTGCTAAAACTCGCCACTAGATTGCACTACGCCGCATGGCCTTCTGCACCGTACAAACGATTGCCTTGCAATTCGGTATGCATGATTATTGGACACAATATAACGCGATATCCATTTTGCTATATCTCTTTATTACAATGAATAGTAATCACCACAAATCGTAATATCAAAAAGTCCATTCATTCCCGTGCGAAGAACGGGTACTTCAGCTAGTAAGAAGTAAAAACAGAAGACCCCCAGTTTACCACCATTTCTCATTATCTTTTTTATATTAGTAATGCATGGAAATTAAAACAAAATTAAATAGTAATAGAAAAGAGCTTACCTGAAATTTTTATACAAACCAGAGAAAAATGGAGTATTTTCACAAAAATAAAAACAATTACATAGATGGAAATTCGACTCTATTTTTAACCAAAGTACGTTAAAAAATAAACAGATTGTTTTTTTTTTTTTGCTTCTACTAATAGAACACCAGAAAAATTATTTTCATAACAAAGTATGTTAGCTTTAGTTTTCAACACAAATAAATTTTCTAATGATGAATTACTGACGGAGGAATGAAATGAAGTCCTGTTTTTTTTTTTTTTTTTTTTTTAAACTATGGATAAAAGATTTGCTTACAAATGCTTTGACCTCACCCATACAATAGCATTGTGCTGTTAGCTGTTGAAATGATTACCTTAATTAATGACTTTGAAATGGATTTATTTATTTACCAATTTTTTATAATAGTTTGCAATACAATTTAATATATCATCTAAAAAGTTAAAAAAACAGAAGATTTTATCTTCTGGCAGAAGACCGGAAGATAGCTTAAAAAAACAGAAGTCTTCTGTCAAAACCAGAAGGGTTGGCAGGTATGCATAAAACATGGACCCATAAAATTAAGGATGCATCAAGAATAACATGTAAAAGGTGTAACGCTAGCCTGCTAAGGCATTTGCTAGCCCAGTGCCCCATTGGGCACTGGGCTAGCGAATGTGAAAGTGGAAAAAAGAATAATTTTAAACATAAGCCTAACACAGCCTGGGATTCTTATCCATTCTGGATGACTCGCCAATAGGGTTACCAGCCGAAATACAGCAACCCTACTCGCCTAAAGCTCTCTCAGCAATATCAAATAACGAAAAGCAAAATTTTTGGTGTGTTAACACTAAAACTACCATAAGCGGTCAAATGACCGATTATGAACTTTTGTATTAAAAATGTGCATACAATCTTATCGTTTTTGCACATTTGAATTCATGACTTTTTCTATTAATTATATACAATTGATATTCTATTATTTTTATTTGTATTTAGTTGTTTTTTGAGTTATATTTGTCGTATACCGTTATCTACCACAACCGGACATTTGACCGGCTATGGTAGAAATAGGTATATATTAAATGTTGGTATGTTTAGTGTTAAGATAGATACTAAAAATTATGTAAGTTACTTCAGGTATCATCGACCCACATTTGCAATTACAAGGAAAGATCAGGAAACTCCCCTACTTCCAGTCGATGAAATAAATGTGAAGGAAGTATAAAAGAAAAAGGGGCGAGATAAAATGACACAGTCAATTAATATCATTTTAATATGGCAATAATGAAACTGAAAAATTAGAAATTAGGGGGGGGGGTCTCCCCATGACGAGGCTCAAACAGCCGAGTTATATATATATATATTGTCTATTACACTCTAGAAAGTTCTATTTTCATCATGATGAATGGCTTTTGACACAAGAAACCTCTCACTGGGAATGTATAACAGGAGCAAGCATTGTATACCCTACAAATATTCTGAACAATTCTTCTTCCTTAAACATAAATCACATTTATCAGCATTTTTCAATATTTGGAGTCTGACAAAGGAAAAAAAGCACTAAGAAATTTTTATACTGAGGAAAATTTATTCTCTACATGAATTTTCCTGACCCATTTTTCTTTCTCCAGTCTTTTTATACACATTCCAGATCTATTTCATAGCTTTTTGTAGACTTTCCTGATTTTCCTCACCGGCAGACACTCTGTTGTAGGACTCCTTAAAAGTCCTGCTTGAGATATTTGAGATTTATATACAAGCATAGGTTTAAACTGTATTTAACAAAATTTCCAGTTGTAAAGATTTTAAAAATGAATAAGGAATTTCTTTTGTAAATCACTTATGTCAAGTAAATTAAAAATCTCATCTAACTCTTAACCTGAATGGTATTCTGTTTTGTACCCTAAGCCTACAAGTGTCCGTGGCAGGTATCTGTTTGGCCATACTTTTTATGGCATTACAACAGTGAACCTTTCTCAAAACTATATGAAAGAAAATTTCCTCTCTTTTAGGAAAACAAAAATTCGCATTCAGTTTTCCTGGATAGTATGCTTCTTTCTGACTAGTTTTCTACCCATCTCAAACTACCCACACTGATGAGTTAAGAAGAATTAACAGGAATAGGCAACAAGTAAACCAGGCTTGATTAACATTACTATGGATGAATGCTACATGGGACTTGAGGAAAATGACAATTTATGGAGGTTATGCTTTGCATACTTTATTATATAAAAATTAGAATGATTTAATTGGGCTTTGTCCAGATGAATCATATTTCAATGAATTTCAATAGGGAAAACTGATTAGAGATACAAATATTTTGAACAGTGAGCTCGATCAAAGAAAAAATTACAGTCGTACTTTACAATACCACTGTATTATTCCAGATATAAAAGAACATAAATAAAATCAAATCAAAAGTGAATTACACAGACTTAGATATAATTGACTTTTTTTTAATTTTATTTTTGTAGTTATACATAAAAATACCACAGATGACAGGGAATTTAAAGCAGCATATCAGGAACATGAATGATCATACATGAAATCAAATGAGTATTGATGTACATGATTAACAGAAATTCACTACATTCAATGCTTCTAACCACAGATGTTAAAATGATCAACCTCCTCATGTCGACCATAAAAGGCTCTAGTTTGGTCAATCCTTGGCAATGCTTTGTAAGTAATACAAGTTATGATTGTTTCCACAACTGAAATTTTCTAGATTGCCATTTACTTATGACAAAACTTCTTTATTTTCGGGTCTTTCCAATTAAAAAAAATAATCCAGATCATGTTCTTATGCATGTTAAAGATCCTTGAAAATGAAATCATAAAATCCATTCTTAGCAGCTAAAATTGTCAATATATTCATCTCCCCCCCCCCCCCATCACTGTCTAGACACTTATAGAATGCGATTTGTATTTCTAGTAGTTTTGATACTACTTCCATTACCATTTTAAGTTAAACATTTGAATTTTGGAAAACTAAGTCTTTAAACTGCAAATGAATATTAAAAATATGACTTAGAAATACCAAAACTTTAAAAAACAAACAAAGTTATGTACATTGCTAGTAGCTGTCACTAGCTGGGAGGCAGACAATAATTGAGGCCCCGTATAACAATTTTCCTCATGCAACAGAGTAAGCAGTATGTGATTTCATATCTTTGTTGCAGAGACTGTCTTTGAACTTAAAGCTACCATTTAGTATTACAGTACATTGCTAAATAATTCAGAATACACTTGCTCCCCTCTCAAAATAAGCAGTACATAACACAGACTATTTTACAAGACCTATGCTCACAAGTTTATATGCAATCTTGACAAAAAGTACTCAATAGGGTGCTTTTTCTCAATCCTATATTTCATTTCAGAAATACTTTCAGTACTACAATGCTAAACAGTTTTCAAATAATAATCATGATAGAAGGAAAATGTTCCGTAGTTGAATGCAAGATTTAGGATTATATACGTACATTGAAAAATGTTTAATATAAAACTAAAGGAACTGAAAAAATTTTCACGTTAAAATATTTTTGTCTTAAACAATGTGCCAAGAGGGGAAAAAACCCCCTCATTAATATCTTCAAATTTTATACTTGAACGTACATACATTCAAAGTTCACACACACATAGATATATAAATGCATTAAAAGAAAAATGCATAAAATTCAACATCTCTGGAATTTGATTTCTCCGGAACCTAAGAATTATTTTTGTGAAATGAATTTTCATGTTAAATATTTCTCAGTGCACTTTATTAATTTCCAACTAATGGCAATTATAAATTACTACCAAAATTTTTGAAGAAAATATTTTTACTTATGAACAGCACTTCCTCTATGGGAACAAAACTTTCATTCGTAGTAACAATCACTAGACTTATGAATAATTTCGATCCAAAGAACAGAGCGAAAAATACATGCAAGGAATGACCAGAGTCGAGCTTTATAACGAACAGTTGTAAAACACAAATTATGCATTAAAACTTCCAGCGTCATTTTTTGTTATTAAAAATAAAATGTGACATATATCATGACTTCAGAATGAAGTTTAAAAATGCAATGCCCGAAGAATTTACTAATGGAAGTTGAATATGCTTTAAGATTGCTTAATCTCAAACGTAAACACAGGCAAAAAAAGAAACAGGAAGATATTTTACCTACAAACATGTACAGATAAGTAACTTTATTTACAAAATTATATGCATCAAGTGAAATCCAGCACCAAGTAACACACCATGCAATATGCTCACTGCACTTTTCCCAGCTATTTATGCATCTATGAGCTATAGAGAAATGCAATACTATTTATGAAATGAAGTATATAAAAAAATAATGATAATAATAAAGAAAAATATCAATGCGGATTGTGTGAAGTGAGAAAATATGTATATATTTAAGTCTGTATACACATAGACATTAATTATATCATAGTACAAAATTTAGTTTTCAAATTTGACTTTTCAAAAATAGCCCCCAAACTCATTAAGCAAAGAAAAATTGGAAAACAATGAATATATTTAAATAATAAAATTTAATCAATAAAACCATAGTATAAAAAACTAGTAATGTATTTTAAACGTGAAAAAGTGAACCAATGTTAAATCAATTATCGAAATTTCAGTTACTCATTGATACTATAAAAAATTTTAAAAGATTCTATAGCAACATTTCTAAAACAGGCCTCACAATCAGTCCTGAAGGTAGGATTTTTTTTTAAAAATTCCTACCTTCATAAAAGTTTTATTTATATAGCCTAGTATTATAATGACTTCATGGGCAAAACCTTAACATCCAAAAGAACAATTAACATATGTTGAAGCAGCAGAACATTTTACTCTTTTATTTACTGAGGTAGGAATTTTTAAAAAATAGGACTGACTGCAAGGCCTGCTAAAAGAAGTCAAGATCAGAAAATTTGCAGCAGAAAACTTCTGAGGCAATGAAATAGTTTGATGTTTTTCATATAAACTGTGTGTGTGTGAGGGGGAGGGAGGGAGAATTTTTTGGCTCTACAAAATTTAGGAAAACTACTTGTATATTACAATAACAATTACTCAAAAGTCAATTTCTCTCATAAATTTGCAAAATTTTTTCTTGAACCTAAAATTTTCCTAAACTAGACAAAAAAATAAAAATAAAAAAATAATAAAAATAAAAAATTAGGAAAACTTTTCATTTTTAATTACTTTAATTAAACTGAATAATAATAATAAACCATTATATATATATAGATATATATATATATATATATATACGTATAATAGTTTTTTATTAATTTATTCACACACACAAAAAAAAAATTTTCCATAGGAGAATATTATGATGAAATACACAATAAAATGCCACAAAACAATATTACCTTCACACTTCTAACAGGTATTTTACCTATGAGTACAAAACTAAATATTACAACTCAACAAAACAAATGTTCAAAAAAGGAGGAAATAAGTGTGTACTTGAAAAGTGAATAAAATTAAAATTGAATATTACAACTGAAAGAACAAATGTAGGCAAAATTTGGTGTGTATACAAGGAACAAACATATGACATTTAAAACGCATTTATTTTTTAAAAATATTTTGTTTTTGTTAATGCTTTATCTGCTTGAGAGGGATCAGTTAACTTTGTCCAGTCTGTCTGACCCACTACAAAGCCAATGGCACGGAGGCGATCTTGCTCTTTTCTCTGCTCAAGATCTGCCCATCTCACCTAAAAAAAGAGAAAATAGTAAAAATTAGTTAGAAAACAATATAGTGCAGAGTTGCCAACCTGGCAAAGGCAAAAATCAGGAGATTCAATTTTAACCCTCTGAGCGTCTTGGAAATGGGCAAATAATGTAAAGTTGTTTTCACTGCAAAATTTTCATGCAGCTTTAAAATTATTTAAAAAATAAAATTTTGATAGGAAGATTTGTAATTATTAAAAAGTTAACTTCTAAAATGCCCATAAGCTTTAATATCGAAATATATTTTATGATGCCTTGGTGTTATAAATAATTTAAATTATAGATGGATTGCAGTAAAAACTGGAATGAAGTGAACGGGATTTTACGTCTCAGCCGCTTGGAGGGTTAAAAATCAGGAGACTTGTTTTCGACGACCAAAGAATAAATAAATAAATAAAAATAAAATACTTGGGGATGTACCAGCTGAGGCTAGATTTTGTACAAAAACATGTTTGATGCAATTTAGTGACAAAAAAAAAAAAAAAAAAAAGATATTTTTGGGGCATAAAAAAATTAACTTTGGGTCATGTCTTCTATTAGGCAGTAGCTTATAAAAAATTTTGTAATTTGAAGAATATTAAGAAAGAAAATTCAAAATAATGGCCAATTTTTACTCTTAAAATATTGGAGTATTAAACAAAACAATGCCAAACAAAAAATAATTAATTTTAAGAGTGATAGAAAAAGACTGAAATTGCAATGATTCAGAACATAAAGCTGCACTTTTTTCCTCGTGATACATTTGCTGTGAAGCCCAAATTTTTTGATAGGCGTGGGCTTTCTGGAACTAGTTTGATGGCAGAAAAAGAAAAAAATGCCTTGAAGGGTTGCTTGCCATGACTGAATTTTTTGAAAATTTTTCAAATGTGAGAAATTGTATTTTTTAAGAGACAAATGATAAAAATTGGCAGAAAATAAACAAATTAATGGAAATTGGTAGAAATGTACCCAAAATCAGGTTGCCAGGTGGTCAGTGATGTTTTTAAACATATCCCATTTCCTTAAGTATTTTTTAAAATTACAGTAGAAGATCAATATACCACAATTCTCCATAAACTACATTAACAATGCGGAAGTAAACAATCACAATTAAAAAATTTCTACATTCTGCTTTTTTTTTTTTTTTAAACAGCTTTCCTAGTGAATTAATTTTGAGACTTTAGATAAATCTCACAACATGCCAAGCTTAAAACAAATGATTATTCTCTGATGGACACATTATGCATTATCAGCATAGCAGTTGGGCGGCCCGGTCAAAGAGGAAGAATTGTTTACTTTAAAAGAATAGGAACTCCCCTTTTCCTCCCTCCTCTGCCGTTGACTACCCAAACAGTCATTTATTTATTCAATAATATTCTTCTTCATAAATTAAAAACATTGATTTGTTTTACATTAAATTATACGCTGATATTTCGCTTCCTAAATCATAGGTTCATCATCACCATAGGTTCATCATTCATCATCACCAAAAGTTTTTTTTTTCTTTTCATTATGTGTGTGCGTGTGCATGTGCATGGGGGAATGCACATAGCATATTCTAAAGTAAAAATAGCTCTGTTTCTTTAGGTTTTTAAAGAAAAAAAAGTTTTAAAATGAATGGTTTTCACAACAAAGTTGGGGGGCACATTCCCCTGTCCACCCCCCTCTCCCTGACAATATGCTTATGTCTCAACTTAGCAGTATAGTACTTTTAAACAGTCTATGAGAAGTAGGGGAGGTAGAGTTTTCTCAATTTAACACTATTTTAAAACTGGATTTAAGCCATCATTAGTTAAAATCAAAACTGCTGAACTAATGTATTGTCCACAAAATGGAAGTACTCAGTTTGCAAACCTGCATGAAGAAAACATTTTGAACTTTTGGTAATTGATGATAAGTCACAAATTGTTAATCATTTGACCAGTGATGAAATAATTTCCTCTGTTTCAAAACCAGAGGAAAACAATTCTGAAACAGAATCAAATTCTGGAGAGAAAGTCGAAAAACTTTCAATATCTGAAGAAATTTCCATAAGAGATCAATATTTTAAATTGCTAGAAACACAAGACAGTGTAACCGAAGTAAAATTATTAACTGTTCACAGGCTGCAAGAAAGTTACTTGTTGAGAGATCGCAAATTCTAAAGCAAATCAAAATTAATATACCGTTTAACAAACAAACTTTAATACTTTTAACAATTTCAATTTTTTTTTCTGTAAATAAATAAATTGTATATATTTGTGTTTTAAAGTAGTATTTGTATTTAAAAATTATTTTTAAGCATTATATTTATGTGTTCCAAGTATATTTTAATATGTTTACTAGAGAAGTTTAATGATATAAGTGAATGATCTATATAACACAAAATTTTATATAATGCAAAACCTTGCGTTTCGAGGTCTGCGTTATAAATTTCTTCTACTGTATAAAAGAAATAAAACAAAACAGAATCCATGTACAAAATTTTTGCAAACTTAGTGACTTAATGCCTTTATTTTATGACATAGCACATGTGTGTGTGGAGGAACATGGGGATAAAAAAAGTTTCATTAACTATTGTTATATGAAAAAGCCATCTATTTGAAAAAAATGTATAAAATATACTATGAAAGTATATCATGAAACATTATAGAAGTAAGACTGCACTGCATTGATAAGCAATACAGAAAAACATACTACATTTAATTTAGCTAAGTGTTCTGAAAAAGGATTTTATTCCCAATAGTGTCCCTTCAGAATTTTTAAAGCACTTTCAATAATTCCGAGCCTTTCCTACCTTCAGTATACATCTAACTATTTTTTTTAACAAGGTTCTGTTATTCTCATAAGATGTTCTTCAGTATTGTTCTAAATGACTCTGAAATTTTCCTAATTTTTTTACCCCAATCAAAATCCAAACCCTGACATTTCAAGACCAACATAAGCTGAGAAAAAATTAGCAGAAACACAAAACTTACTCTTTTCTTTCCAGGCTCGCATTTTCTTTCATCATAATCATCTGGAAGCTGCAAGTAATCCTCCATTGAGGAGTGTTTTTTCTTGTTCACTCTTAAACCATCCAATTGATCTGAAGTGGAAAGGGAAGAGAAAATATTTTTAAAATATGCTGTAATAAACACTATAGAGCTGATATAATATAACAATGTAGGGTTTTGCGGCTAGTGTCTACACATTGAGATTCATTAGGGCTGTCCGGACTACGCAACCATGGTCCAAAATGAAAAGATCTATTGGATTTCAGAATCCCAATAAAACCTAATCGTAATATCTTTAAAAGAATACGTTCCGACAAAGACAAAATAAACCCCTTAGAAACAGCTGGCATCTATAAAATAAACTTTACTTATAAAGACTCTAACCTTCCCGGCCACTACATTGGTGTAACAAAAAGGAAAATTAAAGATAGGATCAAAGAGCACATTAGTGACATTAAATATAATAGACAAAGAACTGCCCTCTCCCGTCTTGCACTAAAAGAAAATATTGATGTTGATTTCACCAATGTTAAGAAAATAGCCAACTACAACAACCATAGTTACAGTTTAAAATGGGAAGCGTTAGAAATAATAACTCAAGGGGGTGCCGTCAACGATACGGCGCATGCGCAGATTGATGATGCATGGTCTGAAGTGCTGGAGCTGGGAGCGAGCTCACCAGTTCTGAAGATGGCAGCGATCTAGTGCTGCTGAAAGCGCTAATGGTTTGTTTTTAACCTTTTAATGGAGTTTTAAGGCTTTTAATTATGTTTTAAATCTAACTAAGGTATCTCCGTATATGATTTTAACTAAATACACAAAGAACTTTTCTGTGTCTCAAATAGAACATTTTAGGAAAATTTTTCAAAAGTTCAAAATTTTAGTTAATTTAGGACTTGTACAAACGCTGTAAAATTGCACTAAAGTGGTCACTACAGACAGGTGATCCCTTTACCAGATTCCAGTGTATTCTAATTTTAATTAATAATTCATAACTGATACAGGTTTATAATAAAAATAGTGAAGACATCTTAAAAATTTTCTCATGCTTAACACTTTTGGCATAATTAGATTTTTCACTTAACTCTGAAAACAACATTTTGAAAGTTTCATAGCTTATATGAGTTCCTAGTTTGTAAGAGCGTACAGTAGAGCTTATTAACAAATAATCTGATTTTTTTTTTTTTTTCTGATTAAATTAAATGTCTATGACACAGTTGAACACATAATAAGTAACTAACAAAAATTTTAAAGCACAATGAGAAAATCTATAGTTTTTTCAAGACACTAAGTGTTATACGACTTTTCACTTAACCGGAAAAAAATAGAGGAAAATTTTAAAGATTGTGAATTCCACAAACAAAATGCTCAAACATTTTGAATCATCAACTTTTTTAAAAAATTGAAACCTCAAAAACTTTTACGAAGTATGATGAAAGATTTAAATACAGTCAAATTCTCATTTCACAAAGTCCAAGAGATCAGCGGAATCATTTCGCTTAACAAAAATTCATTATAGCGGATTTTTCAGATTAGTGAAGTTATGCAATATATATTTAAATGTTATACTGAAGAATTCACATCAAATAAACATCGGATTTAGTGAAATTTTTTTCTTACTTGTAGTGGAGATGTAATCTGTTATTTGTTTTTTTGAACAAACATTGTACTCGCAGAAGAAACTACGAACTTTTCTAAATTAAATAGTTTTCAAACAGGCATTATTATACTAACATATTTTTAGGATGATAAATATTGTTTTAAAGTCTCTACACCTGCTAAAACTCTGGAAATTACAGTGAAGTTCTCATCTGAGCATTCTTCTTTGACACTGCTGTTCTGAAGGGTTTCTTTCTTTTTTTCTTGAATCCAATGAATAATATCATTATCCGTCAAAGCTTATGATATTATCATCTACAGAAAGAAAATCATCCAGAATCAGGCATACAAGCACGAATGTTTCTATCCCAATGTGCTCCCACAAAGATTGTGGTTAAGTTATTTTCACCCTCATCACCTTATATGTTCAGGATAGCATTTCCCCCTCTCTCTTTTCCAGCTTCATTTTAATGAATTTCATTGTTTGTAATATTGGAAATTGTAATATAGTAACTCCTATGTAGTTTGATTTGGGGATTATGGAAATCTTCACCATGATGAGATGGTCGCTGAAATGGACTATGCTAAAATGGGATTTGACTGTATTTAAAATTGGTATTTCAGTACAAAGCACTATAAAGTAATTTGAAATTATATTTTGTGTTAAAAAAAAGATTTAATAACAAAGAATTGAAAATCTGAAGCATAATAATATTTTTAACTTAGCATGTTCAAGATCAAGATAAATTCCAATTGTATTTCAATGTGTCCTAATATTATATTGTAATATTTAACCATTAAAAATAAATTTCTTTTCTTTTTTCAGTATAAACAGAGACATGAAAACAACCCATGATTAATAAAGAGTTTTTAAATTTACCTAGTTTTTCTTCTGTGGCTTCAAGTTTTTCCCAGCGACTTGGTTCGTGGCTCTATAAAAAAGAAGAAAAGAAAAAAAGGATTATACATTGATCAACACAGTTGCGTCAAATAAAACGTTTAAATACGTTTGTTTTTAAAAAATAGGGAATCTTATCTTTGAAAAGACTGGAGTTTTTTTTCTTCTTAAAACCAAAGAATCGGGAGAGAATAGAGTACAATTGAGGACACAAGAGTTACCTATACTACCGTTCTCATTTGTAAACATAAAGAAAAACGAATTTTCCTCAAATTTAATAATTAGGAATTTTTATTTTATTTTTTAATTACAAATTTAATCTCTATTACCAAAAGAAAAATTATTTAATTCAAACAGAAATTAAATCATTTCTGAAAGGGCTAATTTGTCAACCACTGCAAGTTTTATAGCAAAATCTTTATTTTTAAAATTCCCTCACAAAAAAGTCCATTTATTGTAGAAGTACTCAACTGCAAACATACTTGCACCATAGCAAAAATACAAGTCGTCCAATAATGTATCTTTTCATTGAGGTCTATCTACATTTTATTAAGATATTAAACTAAGAAAAGGCTCTGAATATTTTATAAATACAAAGTTAACAATCTCTTAGATAAAATTCAGCTACGAAATTTTCTTTCTGTACATAAATCATACTGTCAATATATTATACCGTAGACTCTCAACTCGGGATCAGATTATCCGAGATGGTCCCAATTTATTATGCTGATGATGCATAGAAATGAGTTTAAGATGATGATGCATAGAAATTAGTTTAAAGCAATCAGGTTAAAAATATCATGAAGGGCAATTTTATCAAATGAAGGAAATGAAATTGTTCCAAAAGACGATGATAGTACTAAACTGCAAAGAAAAATCTTAGAAGATTTGAGAAAGTGAGACTGTTCTGTAAACTAAAGTGCAACAATGGAGTAACGTACAAATATTTGAAATCGAAATGCTCATAAGAAACAAGGATTTTCATACTTAACAACCTAAATTTCTGTAATTTTAGCCCCCCTCCTCACACACCCCAATATCCATTAATAAATCACTCATCCTAAAGCCTTGTTTTGTGAAATATACACTTATATAAAAATAAAACAAATTTTAGTCCAAAGTTAAGATGAAATTAAATGTGCTAACAGCAACAGTGTGAATAAATACTCACAGGAAACAAATTTGATTCTTCTGAGTCATCATCAAGCTGAACTTCTTCAATAGTTGTAGTACCAGCTTTATCAGAAGATTCAACTTCCATTTCAACCTAAAAATATAAAACGTAACAATAAAGATTATGAGGACATTTCCTGCAGTTTATTTTCCTTGAAAAATTCATCCATTCTTGCACTGAGAATAGTAAGAAACTCTACCAAAACTAATGTGTAGTTTTCACAATTATGAAACACAATATATGTATGGAATTTAACAAATTTTATGCATACACATAATCTACAACCATTTCCTATTAAATTATATTATAAAAACACTTCTCTACACATTCTTATGCACAAACCTTTGCAGATTAGCATATTTAATACCATGAAATACTTCACCTTGTCATGGTGGCAAATATCCAAGCCGTACCTTATTATTTTTTTATTTGGCAGAGTAAATTTTTTAATGAAAAGCAGAAGTTTTTATAAAGATCTAGGGCAAGAAATTATGCACATTCTTAAAACAGCATTGAGATGTTTTCACCATACATATTCAATACATACAAATTCATAAATAATGTTTCATGCATTTTTTTAAAAACATAATATATTAACCATAAAAAAGTCTTTGAAATCAGAAACTTCCATTTGGCTTGATCAAGTCACAAAAGAGCGATAAAAGACAAGCATCAGTGTAAGATTATAATTTTTTGAGGTTTAATATTTTTCAATGTGTCCCAATATTATATTGTAATATTTAACCATTTAAAATAAATTTCTTTTCTTTTTTCCTTTTAATCCCCTTCGGCCCTGAATTTTGAATTGTGCATATAAAAAAAATCTATGAGTGGCTAGATGTGCTGCACTAGATGTAAATATTTTAAATGTGAAATACTATAACATTTAGCCAATTACCAAACTAATTTTAAAATGCTCTAATAATAGGACATGAGGTTGTAATTGAGCAAAATGAAAACAAAATTAAGTACATTTTGCACTTATTTTATATTAAACCTCTTGAAATAATTTCTCTGTGCATGAAACCATGAAAATATTTCACATTTTCTACAAAATGTAGTTTTGTATGTGCAACCTTCCAATTTGCATCTCTGATATTTTTGACTCCTTTCAATCATGATTTAGCCGATCATATCCATCTTTGCAAGCCCCAAAAGCTGGATTTAATTTTTTCTTTGATGGTGATAAAATATGGCTGGGCTATAATCTGATAGCCTCGCATGCTTGGTAGTGGCTGCTGTATCCTTCGAAAACGGCAGTGTTTCTGCAATAGTAAAAGTAAAAACTACTAAATCCACTTGATTTTTTTCTGTTTATTTGGTTTATGTATAAAGCTAATGTCTGATGAATGAAAGACCTTTTTTGAATGATGAAAAGGTTTCCTTTTTCCTTTAACAACTTTTGTAGTCATGCATCAGATATTACTTCCTTTTCATATGATGAATGCCTGCCTGGCTTTATGTCAGAAGACCCATCTAAATTTATAGCTTCTAAATCAGAATCACCTTGATTGTTTAAGTATTAAAGGGCTTCCTTCAATTTTAAACTTTTTTTTACTTCGGATATTGCCCAAAGAGATTAAAATGAATTTAAGTGTGGTAATTTGGCATAAACAGACAAAAGTAAGTTAATAATTATCTAATAAAAACCTTAAAATATCTAAAGTATATGTAAAACACAGTAATTTTAGAGATAATATTGCTTTATTCTAAAACAAAACATAATTTTTTTACTAATAGGCATGGGCGGCGGCAGAATATTTCCCAGGCGGGGGGGGGGGGGGGGGGTCAAAGAGTACTTCAACATATGGTTACCATGTTGGAAAGTGCAAAACAGCAAGAGAAAATACTGCATACAAAAATTCAGGGGGAGGCATTGCCTCCTTGCCCCATGCTGCTGGCGCTCATGCTAATAGGCCCCTGATGTACTATTAATGGAACAAGTATAAAAACACACATTGTTTGCTCCAAGACCTGATGTCCTATTAGAGAATTATATTTACAATGCTGCAATTTCTAAACATTTTTTCAGTTAAAAGTACCAAACTGCGCATAGAAAGCAAGCACGATTTATACTATGGAATTTTTTAAAGATGCGGGAAATTAAATATAATAATATTCTCAGAACTACTAAAAGATGCATTTAATTTTTAGCTTCAAATGGCTTGACACGTCCATTATCTTCTCTGATGACGATGTTCTGCCATCTGCAGAGCAAAAATGATAACGTTCGGCAATTTTTGCATGTATTATTAGTAGGACACCAGCTTTTGGTGTTAAAATTCTTGAAAATGAAGAATATAGAGTAATTTAAAGATGTGCTCTAATATTAGGACATATGGGCTCAAGGGGTTAAGAAAGATATCTGAGGGGGAAAAAAAAGCCTGAAATTCATAATGAATTTTATGTAAGAAATTTTTTTAAACAGATTTTCAAAAATTATGTGAAATATCTATTTCTCCAGGTGCATTTCAAATATATTTGAAACTATATAAACAAATTGTTACCTCAGTAATAGATAAATCTTGTAAAAGGGAACGGACATCCATACTTATAAAATGTTTCGGTTTTGGTTCCCACTGTTGCAGAATCTAAAACAGGAAAAAAAAATATATAGTACTACATTGCATTATACTTAAATTAACAAACAATAAAGTCACTAATAGGTACCATAGTCATATAAAAAAGAAACTGTTCATGCACAAAATCCAAAACAATGCAAATTCATAATAGATACATCTGTGTACTCATGTACACGTATACGCATATACACACAAGTATATAATTATGATATAAGGACTCAAATGTATCTGTGCTCAGCATTTGTCTGTATTATCTGACTATGGTAGTTACAACTAAATGTAGATCTTTATGCACTGATCCTTGAAATTATTAATTACAATATACTAGAAAATTATGTAACGTTTTAATGAAATGAAATGAGGTGTTAAGGCCAATTATCTGCTCAAGGGATCTAGGCCTAGGGGGGGATTGCCCTCCGTGGGGGACTTTCTAAGGGATCCTAACGCGTATTTACACGAAGTTTTGCAGAAAACCATTGAAAACTCGAACGGTTAGGCCGGCAGACGCGGCCTGGTTTTGAACCAGGCACTTTCCGTCTCCCAGTTCAAAGCACTAGCGCTATGCCACTGGTGGGGCATGTAATGTTTTAATATGTAACATACTGCAAATACGTGAACTACAAAAGTTTGATACAAACTAAAAGGTACTACGAAAATTAAAAGGCACCATGTTCTTAAATTCATTAAAAAAAAAAAAAAAAAAACCCTAGAAATTTAGTTTTGGCTAAAGCAAAATTAGCTAGATTTAATTGTTGCAATAGATAGATGATGATATGGTCACAAATAAGCTAAACAGCGATATGGAAACATCAAACTGAACATGTCTTTAAACTATATACTTAAAGCCAAAGTGTTCTTTATAGAATTACAGAAAAATTTTGCTACTACACAACTAAATTCTGCATGTCTACCCCCATGTAACAAATTCTGGGTTTTGCAACACTTACATGAATATCAATGAAAAATAATGAAGTTTTTACCTTAGTAATGTCTTCTAAAGTTCTATTATGAATATTACGTTTATGACAAATAACTGGATCTTTGCAATCCATTTCTGCAATATACACCTGAAACAAAAACATTAGTTACTATATTTAAAAATGCTGGGCCCAATATTATAAATATACGATTTCAAACTTTTTACAAATCTACTCTATCTTCGAACAAATTTAATTCTTTGTTTGGCAGACAAGAAATCATCATCTAAAGTCGGTATTTTTAAATTGATGTTCCAAATGGGTGATTCTCTCAAAACAGGACAAAACTGGTCCCTGCTAGTTTTCTAGAAATTTTTAAAAATTATTTTTTAAAGTTTTACATAAAGCTGAAAAAAGAAAATGCTATGAAAAATTAATTTATTAGGTGTTCATGATTTTGTTTTACATTTTTATCGCTGTGCCGCCCAGGTGGTTCAGTGGTTTAAGAACCATTCTATAACACTTTGGGTCCGGATTCAAATTCTGGCTTGGGCATGGATGTTAACTTGTCCATCCCTTCATAGGGGGAAATGCTAGCTGACCACTGGGTATTCTCATAATAAAATGGCCACAATACCTTCGAGCAGTTGTAGTGGACAATGCCTAATCGGCAAGTGCCTGCTTTTTGAGGGGAAAAAAAAATAAATCACCGCAAAACACAGTTTTGTCATTCTGGTCACTGTCCCCATTATTTCTGTGACGCCAGGGAAATATCAAAGTAAGGAATGACAAAGACAAAAATCTGATTTTCATTAGACATCAAATAAAACATTTTGGATCAAAGTATTAAAAAGAACAAATATTTCCACTAAGAGAATGTGACAGAAACTATGCAAAATTATCAACCTTATTTTGTTCCGTTTTGTGAGAATCAGCCAAATAAACTTTATGAATTATTAAAACAGTTTGACATACCTGAAACCCTTTCTGTTTTGCATAGCTCCAGTACTCTTCATACTGTTTGGATTTTTCATGAACTGCATCAACAATTATAAATGGAAAAAATCGATCATCAATTGTCTTTTTAAAAGACTTAAGCAAGCTTGATCTATATGTTTCTTCCATCTCGTATTCATACTCAAATTTAAACTCCTGTAACAATAAAAAAGAACAACATACAGTTAAAAAACAAAACTCATCAAATTGGTAATGCGTCTTAGGCTTTTCATTTCCTAAAGTACCCTTCTATGCAATCTAGTTTTTATTTTATTGTTTAATAAATTAAATACAACTGACAAAAGTTTTTCCCTTCGTGCACTCAGAATGCTGGGGTTATTAGCAGAAAAAAAAAAAAAGACTATAGTATTAAACAAAGAGTGAAAATTTAATAAAACAGCTCTTGAAATATATACATGGGTGTGAGCATCATAGGGCAAGGGGGGGGGGGGAATTGGACTTTTGTATGCCTTTTCTTTCACAATTTGTTGTTCTATCCAACATGAAAACCATATGTTGGAGTAATCTTTGGGCCCCCTGGAAAATATTTTGCCGACACCCATGAATACATGCCAATTTCATACACTTATGTGCATTTTATGGATTTTTAAAAATTCAATTAATAAAAACTTAAATAAGGGTAATAAAAGAGTGTTAGTAAATTATTAGTTTTGGAATAGTATTGTTTTAGTAAAGTAGACTGTAATAGATAGAAGTTTACTTAGGTAATGATGTATCAATTTATTAAATTACCATATCTGTTTCACAACTACGCAACTAAAAGCTATTCTCTTTTTACTAGCTAGTATTTGTACCAGTTATGATCCATTCAGTTCCAAATATACTCATACCAAAATAGCCATGAGAACTGTCAATAATCATAGTAATTTACACTGAGCTCACAGCATTCACCATGGATGCTACAAGTTATTTTAAGTCCTTAGTGAAACTCAGTTGATTTTCTGTTTAATTTGTTTACTATTTGCTGCAAACATCAACATGAGAAAACTTAATTTATTTATACATACTTTTCTCTTAACCCGCTTTCCAGTATCAGGATCTGTTTCTGTTACTTCTGTCTCCACCATAAAGTAATCATCAAGAGACAAAATGCGTGGTGCAGACCCACCATTTTCTATTTCTTTGTCCTAAAATGGAATTGGGATGCTGCTTTTCAGTTTCTTCATAATTAAAAAAAAAAAAAAAATCCTCGTCATTCTACATTCACACCGACAATCATCTTACCTTGATAAGTTTAGCAAAATAAGTTTTTCCAGAGCCTGGTAAACCTCTAAGAATAATCACAAACTGCTTAGGTCTTGAAGAGCGTTTTGGCTCAACTAATATATCCTCAATGGGCACAGTCTCTGAACTAGAGTCGTTTTTGAAAATATCAGACTGAAGTTTAAACTGAGAAGGAACATCAGACTTGGAATCACTGGAAATAAATTTCTTGTTAGTCTGATATTGATGACATTCAAGTTTAAATGAAAACCAAAAATATATTTCAATATGTATGCAAAAATAAATATAAAATTTTAAATATTAAAGTTTACATTAACATTTAAATACAGATGCTAGGAATATTTTACTAGTATTCAGTGGACAAATAGAACAAGACTAATATTGTTGCATATCATACTTCCAAAAATCTTAACCCAAACATTAATAATGCAGTGTATAAATTAACTAATTTGTTTAAATTACAGCATACACCAACTTCGAAAGTGATTTGAAACTTTGAAAGTTGATTTTATGCTTTATTCTAAAGAATTTGCACATTTCAGTCTAGAATAACTACTTAAAGCAACAACAACAACAAAAAAAATAATTACATGTCTCTTTTGGAGCTGGAAGAGCTACGATTTTTGTCTTTAGAAAAGTCTCTGTCATTATCAAAGTTCTTATCCCACTTGAACCTTTTATCTTCAACATCTCTCTTTGAATCATTGTCCCAGTCTCTATCTCTCTTATAGTCTCTCTCTCTTCCCCGGCCTCTATCGTAATCTCTGTCTCTGTTATCTCTGCTACTGTCTCTACGATCCCTGTCTCTTTCTCTGTCCCTATCTCTGTCTCGGTCTCGATCCTTATCTCTTTCTCTGTCACTCTCTCTAATCCTGTCACGATTTCTGTCCTTATCTCTTTGCCTGAAAGAATCTCTGTCTCGGTCCCTAAAACTGTCCCGCTCATCAAAATCTGCATTTCTGGCTTGGTTGAGACCCCTGTCCCGATAAAATGGGCTTCTGTCACATTCGAAAGGAAGATCAAAACCTGGAAGAGAAAATTAAGAATAAATAATTCGTTTATCATGGCTCATTTAAAAATAAAAACAATAAGATATTGTCAATTTGGGCCTTCCTTGCCCCATGCAGGCAAAAATTGTTCATGATTTGAGCTTGCAAGGTTCACACTAGTAAATAATATTTTAGTACTTTGTCTGGAGTTCTTTAAAGTAATTGAGTATCTTCTTACTAGAAATTCTTTGAATTTCTCACACAAAATTTCAGTGGCAAGTGACAAAATTTTTCACAGGGAACTAGATACTTCTACAATCTCCTACAATCTAGCAAGATCCTAAGTGGAGTACATGAACCCTGTGGGGTACACAGAAAATTCTAGAAGGTATGCCACGTTTCTCAAAAAACTTTAAGTTTCCATGTTTACAAAATTATAGCTGAAAAATAAAATTTAATAAATTTTTTTGATAACTTGTTTTGTGCATTTTTTTTTTTTTCGTTCACTTCCTGAAAAAAAAATTCTTTTTGACAAATGCTCACAATATATACATCCATGCATAAATATAATTAGGGGGAACAATTATTGATTATTTTCATCATAAAAGTACAGAATAAAAAAGATACGATCATTGTTCTAGAATATTTACTTCACAAAATCGCATGCCTTTATAACACATCTTAAAAAACAAGTCTGAATAAGTTCAAGATCACATGCAGAAATTGTGGATTATGATAAAAATAATTTGCAGTAAGCATCTGTTTCACATGCAAATCTTTATTACAAAGTTTGACAAACCAGAGTTCCACCTTCAGCATGCCTGACATTAACACAGAGAAGTTTTTGCTTTTTCCATATATTCTAACTCTGCTTAATAATAATGTTATTGTTAAGCAGGTAACCAGTTACATTATTGCTAAAGGTAACCAGTTTCTTGAAAAGCTGTCATGTAAGTTAATATACCTTTCTTAGAACTACTCGGTAAGTAATGCATATTTTTTTTTTCCCTTGTAGAATTTCAGGAACATAAGAGTTATGTTTAAACAGCAAAATAATACATCAAACTACAGCATGCATTCACAGGTATTTTTGAAGGTTACATCAATTTCTAATTTATTTTGTTATTATTTCATGCAATAAATAACATGATAAGGCTATTTGGTAAATAAATAAAAAAAAAGACATTCATAAACAACTATTAAAATGTGTACACATTACCATTAGTGAGGGTATATGTACAATTAAGTTATATACAAGGGCTGTTTTTATTCAACCTCTGATGGTCAGTAAGTAAAAGACGTTAGTAAAGAATATAAAGAATTTATTACCAAAAGTTAGGTACAGACATGGTCTCTTTTCGACTTACACATTATGAAGATTTGAGCATCTGTTTTAATCGGTAGAGGAGCCTAAATGTTGTTTTAAAATTCTTCATTGGTTTGGAAGCTTTGGCCTCTTAGCCTGTTCTTCATTTCAAGAAACAGATGAAAATCCCTCAATGCTAAGCCAGTAACCAAAAGAAACCAATAAGGTGTTCCAAAACAGTGGTAATGTGAGAGCGAGATTTTTAACTGTCTCTATTGGACATTGACTTAGCCCAGAGTGCAGAGAGCCAAGGCGGGGCCCCAGGAATAAAATCTTTGGGTCCCTTTGCTGTCCCGAAATCCTTTTGATGTCGTATCAGATCAATCGTTTATTCCTTACTAAAATTATTAATCATTTAAAGAAACTTTAAATTAATTGTAATTGGAAAATAATAGAATTAAAATTATTAATTCAAAAGAGTATTATACTTTAATAAACATACATGCTCTAAAAAATACCAACATTTTGTTTTGAAGGTTTCGTCACCTCAATAGAGAAACTGTATTTGAAACGTTAACATTTTTGCATGGGATGTTTCCTCTATTGAAAAAATTAATATTTTTATTCATACTTCCATGCAAGCAGGCAGACGAAACATTTCAGAAGGCCAAAAGAATGGAAATTTCAAAATTTCTCATAGAAAGTCTTGACCTTTAACATTTTTTGTTAAGGAAAATTCAGAATTCCGCAGGTTGGGTGGGCCCATAGTCTCTCCTCTGGCTATACCCTTTCTTCCAATATTTAACAATGTGTCTCGTAAAAAAAAAAAAAATCTTGTTAGATAAATCTTTTCTACTTTTAAGTCATGGCAAACCATTGAATAGCACCGTCAATGTCTACTTTTCTTGCAAAAGAAGACTCAATCACTAACACTCCTCGTTTTTGTCAAGTTGGTGGTTTATGCTCTAGCTGGCTTTTTGTAATTTCATTCAAAAATTAATTTGAAACATCTGGGGACCTAATCTAAATTTGGACTTTTTTTTTACAAAATTGACAGCACACAATTAAGTATCATATAAACAGCAAAAGTGGGGCCCCTTCACAAGCTGAGGCCCTGGGGATTTTTCCCCTGCTCCCCCTCCCTCTCTGTGCCACTGGCAGAGTGATTTCTGATACTTCAATTGAACAACTACCTAGAAGGCCAGAGTAAGAACACCCAAAGCTTTCCATCTAATGAAGTTTTGTAAAACAATTTTAGGCCCTTGGACACATCTCTGGTGGCAAAGTTTCACTAAGAAGGTATCGGAAGTCTTGTTTACCGATTTGTCAATTGCCTGAATCTTCGTGGCAATTATTTTGAAACAAAACCACATACGTATCTAACATTTTGGGGTAAATTCTTTTTATTATTCACTCTTTCTTTGGCTGTGCATGAGAGGTTGAATAAAAAACAGCCCTCATACAAATATATATTGATGTAATGTTATGTTGATTCTGTCAATAAGACCGTAAGCCAATGTTTTATAGCACTGGACAACAAATCACATCACTATTTGATTCCGCCAGTACTAGTAGCACTCCTGAAAGCAATTGTTTCTGTTTAGAGTTCATATGAACTCTTAAGAAAATGTTTAAAGTAAGAAGATATTAAATTAATGAATTTAAATAATTTCAAATGTAAGTATCCGAACACATCTCATTCATAGTATTAGTATCAGACAAGCAGGAAAAACTAACATTGGTTACATTATTTTTCTATAATTCACAATTTATGTTTACCACCATAAAGGTTGCAAGAACACCACGTAGGCAAACTACATACATTCATGCTTCATTTAAGATAAGAACTCAGGTTTTATCAGTAAAAAAGCAAGAGCTATACTACTGAAGCTTATAAAAGTGAACAGTTATAATAAATTTTTCACAAGAATAATTACCGTTAGTAGCATCATATGATGGGTATATAAATATAAATTGATTAAACAGGTAGATATGCAAAAATGTGATTTTGAAATGCAAACACACTGAAATAAATCCTGTTGATAGGCAAGTTATCAAACAGATTATGTTCAAAAGCATCTACAAGTAAAACTGATCAATGTTTGTGGACAAATTCTTATTTTAAACTATTCATTCTTTATACAAATAAATAAATAAAATAGAACAATTGCAAAATAAAAAGTCTGTTTTCATGCACAAGGCTCTTACCTAATGAGAAAAATATTTACACAAATATAATATATAATTTCCTATCAGGTCATTCAGATATTATACGCTGAAAAATTCTCAACCATGCAACTGCATAAATAAAGTATAAAATTCTTGCTTTTCTTACCTCAGGATCACTTCCAAGGACCAATCTTCAAGGCAGACAAGGAAAGTTAATTATTTACAATTTCTTTATAAAAAATAAAAATAAATAAAAAATTCCTTAAAATTAAAAAAAAAAAGCCCATGCATTTCAACATAAGATTCGGGAGTGTCCCAGAATAAATTTCGCAACTCTTGAAGTTTTCTAGTACTGTGAGACTATTCAAATCATTGCATACAAGAAGCAGCATTAAAACATTTTACGAACAGCAAAGAAACATTCAATTCAATGTTCACAATCTGATATATTTTCAAAACTTCAAAGCATGCAAAAGCTACAGCATAGAAACTGGGCATTGATAAAAATACATTTTTTTCAACACTGATAAGTTAAAAGCCTACCTCTTGCAGAAGCTGACGATTCATTAGCCTTTAAATCCTCTTTTCCTTCAATCATAGTCGTTGTCATGGGTTTCATACCATGTCCATAATCAAACAATTCAACATTGACTTGTGAAAAGATAATAGGTTCATGTTGTGCCACATACACACCCGAATTAAAATTATCTATAGGATAAAATAATAATACAAACATCACATTCATCCAATTTGCAAACACACCACTTCAAACTGAAATATACGACAGGAGCAAGTCCTCATGCTAAAATGTAAAGGCTCACAAAAAAAAAAAAGAGGGGGGAGCACACAGTACAGTATTAATAAAATTCAGATGATTTGATTTGTAGGAAACTGTGCAGTATACTCAAATTTATCATAGAATTTTCAGTTTATTTTCGTTTTTTTTTTCCTAAATAAATGCATATAACATTACATAAAATACTTTTTTTTTCTTTTACAAAAATCAATTAAATAATAATAATAATAATGATTAAGAAAAGAATCTTTAGTGTTTGATTTCTTCAAGAATTTTCAATAGATACAAGTACCAACGAAATAAACATAACACAGCAGTACTCAAACTTCTCATAGAATTTTCAGCTTATATTTTGGTGATAAATATATCTTTCAAAACTATTTTGATACTACTACTATTAATTATTATTTTTAATCTCAATCAACATATACATTCTAACTAGAAGGCTCAGTTCCAAAAACGTTGTATTAATTATTTGAGTACATATTATAATTCTCAAACTTTCATAAATGAAAAATAAAATTCTTTTTCTTTTTTTTTCATGTTAGTTTTTTTTTAGCAATGTTTTCATAAATTACAGGTTGAATCTGTTTTATTTTGAGGAATTAATACGCCTTTTGCTATTGTTACTTTAACAGATTAAATAGTTATGCAGTAAAGATACATAAAAGGAAGTTATTAATATGCACAGTTTATAAAGTTATTTAATCTAGATTTAGTTAAAATGCTTTCTATTTATTCTAGCTCTATCATTTTTTTAAAACAAAAAATGAGCAGCTTTAAAATTTAATTCAAAATAAAATTAACGTAAAATACAAAAACTATCAGGGGGAAAAAATTCTTCCTTATTAAAATAAATTTCAGATTACATGGCATTTTGCCACATGTTATTTCTTGATTAATCCAAAGATTCCTATATTATCACAAGTAGTAAAGCTAATACATTTCAACATTTTAAATTAGTTTAGACTGCAGACAACTTTGGTTATCTGTTTATTGATATAGACAAGTACCTACATAACTAGTATAACCATTCTGCGAATTTTTTTTTTTTTTTCTTTGGTAAAAAGAGCAAAATAAGTTTAGTGAAATACATCAGATTATTTTTTTTATAAGGTTGATAGATTCTGCGCAGTATACAAAGTAAACAAATAAAAAAGAATAATCTTGAATAAGTTTTCATGTACGTATTCAGGATACATATTTTAAAAAAAGAAATACTTTCCTTTTATTTTCCTACATTTGGAGCTATTGAGGATTAAAACGAAAGTAAAAAGAATAATACAGATCAACACAAAGATCATTAATATCTTGCACCAGCTTCATATTCATGGATGATCATCAGTTGGAAGTAATCACTAATATGCATTTTTCTTTTTATAAAGTAGGGGAAGACTTGGTACAATAAAACAAAATGTACTAATCCCCCCACCCCCCTGTTCACAAATTTGCATGTACAAAAATAAAACTAATGAACACTCTTAACCTACTCTTTTCCCGATCTAAATACATTTTTATGACCTTGTAAATAGCATCATCTCCATATTTAAAAAATTATAAAAGGTAAATGCCTGACAGTGTTTCATTCTATCCTGTATACTGGGGTATGCTCAAACACTTAAAAAAACTTCACAATCACTCAAATAATAGGTCAAAATTCAAATTTTAGCATGTATGTTTAGTGTACATTTATAATAAACATTAGTGAGACATAAATATGAAATTTGAATGGAATAATAATAATAAAAAAAAAAACCTGTTGTAGCTTAAGACGAAAACATAATACATTTATTAGAGGTTATCCTATAGTTTTTCATCTTATATTAATTTATTAAATCAAATTCAAAAACTAGCATTTCTGCTTTCCTTTCTGTACTACCTGAAGGAATAGGAGGTGATAGTTTTGACACAATTTTTTTCAAATGATGCACAAATTTGAAGCTTGGACGAAGTTGTTTGACGTACAGAACTTTGCATTCTGTTTGATTTAAGTTTAGTATTCCTCCAACAGAAAGCACTTCTTTGCGTTTGAACTCATCTTCCTTGATTAAAACAATCATTTTGAGCGCTACTGCTTGTGTCATACATATTCAGGGTTGAGATTGGGAAAAGAGCAAAAAAGCTGAAATCATACGAGAGAAAAAATTGGGGAATGTGATATTTATATCTAATTAATGTGAAAGAAGTTTCAAGAGAAGAAAAACATTGGAACTTGCTAGAAGATAAAAATACCACACAGTTAACTAATAACTACAATCAGGAATTCACAGAAAGAACAGAATTTTCAGGGAAAAAAGACAAAAAAGAGATTTCCTCTTTATTCACAAAAAGCTGAAATCAGCTAAAAAGCTGAAGAATCTCATCCCTGATATTATATGAGGATAGCTCCTAATCTGTACTGTTTGGATTGTTAGTTGAAAGGCAATCTGGATTGTCACCATCTTCAGAGTCTGAAGAAGATGGGAGTACGATTTAAAACCAATTCTTGTTAACTTTATGTGCTCTAGGGAGATCTCAATCTAAATATTTAACCCTTTAACGTGCGGTGTCCTCACCGTGAGGACACCAAACTCTGACGCTTTTGACTGTTGCCAGTCACGAAGAATAGATTTGATTTCTATAAAAATAGTTGCGGGTGACATAGCTTCACGAGAATCCTTTTACTTTTTAGCACGTCGTTTTCCATTAAAAAAAATTGTCACGATTATTTTTTAACAGCACTGACATCTGCTGAAAATTGGAAGAACGCGAGAACAGCTGGACAGATTGCCCAATACTGAAAAAAGGGCAGCTTGCACAGCCAGCTGACGGCAAAAAAGGGTCTCTAGACTATGGCACACGACAGCTGGATAGATTGCCCAATGCTGGAAAAAAGGGCAGCCGTTGCTATCACTCAGCTTAACTACCAGCAAGATGGCAGACGATCAAAACGTTCATCGTGTGCCACAGATCTAGAGACCATTTTTTGACGACAACTGGCTGTGCAACAGCTGCCCTTTTTTCAGCATTGGGAAAGGGTTGCGCCTCAAAGTGTTAATAGCAAAATCTTTATTTTAAGTGAACACATTCATCCGGGATACATACAACACATTCCATTGCACCCCTTCTATAAGTGCTTTATTGTACCCTGCATTGAAGCTACAAAATAATTTTTCTAATTCCTAATGATTATTATTGATTTTTTTTAATTTTGGCTTTGGGTGTTTGATGACCATAACATAGTGGTCACAATATTTGAAAAATAAATACAGTGAAGCCTGCTAGTTGACCTCTTGCCTAAGTTGAGCCCTTTCACACGGAACGAAACATGCCTATCATTTGAAATAAGACTTGTATAAGTTGACCGAATGTTTATGTTGAAGAGAAAACTCTTGCACCATACATGGTCTAACTTATACATTTTTCACAGTAATTATATCTATGAGAACAAGGAAGTAAAACAAAATTACTTTTAGAGATGAAATTTACTTTCAATGGTGAAAATTCAAAAATTTTTCTTTTGCTCTTGTTGTAAAAATGTGATTGTCTCCAAATCATATCAGTAACTGGAACATGTATTTGTATAGTAGTTGCGTGAGTTACTATCTAAAATCAGTAAGATTTGTCATAAGAATAGTTGTACGTTTCATTGGACCCGTCGTCCCCTACTTAATGATAACTCTACAGTAAAATCTGCGTGAAGTGTAAAACAAACTTTGGAACATGCAGCCATAAAAAATATCCTTACCAAACCAGAAAATCTTTTAACCGAACAACATACAAAATGCTGCAACATTTATGTAAATCAACCCTAGTTGAAGTTTTTATTACTTCTCACCGAAATTTTTGTTTATAAATAAAAAGTACACTAGGGTTGCTACCAAACTATGATTTGCAAATTTCACATACTTTTAGGTCAGAATATATTCTATTAAATAAAAAAATTGTAAATTCCATTTCATTTATACAAGTTTGATTTAATCTTTCAGATAAACTAGGAAATAAGTAGACTTCGCATAAACTAGCAGTGATTCATTAGGATCCAAAGTATTTGATTTAAATTAAATCGCAACGTAACTGTTTAAGCTCGGTAAGCATACAATATTAATAATAATTATACCATGGGTACCCATAAGAGTTTTAAGTTAATGTCTCATGATGTAAACAAATGGCAAAACTAAAGTAAATCTGTTAGAAGTTTAAAAAATTGCCCCTTCTAGAAGTCCCCCCCCCCCCCCAAAAAAAAAAAAAAAATTCTTACGGGCATCCATGAATTATACCAATACTATTATTTTAAAAAAAAAGAAGAAAAAAAATAGATTTCAATATTTGAAAAATATCTTAAAATGTCACAAAGAGAAAAAATTAAAAACCAAATTATCAGTAACTTTTGTATTAATAAAATAAACTCAAAAAGATTGGCATTAAAAACAAATAAACTTTCATTTACAGTGAAACCTCCTAAGAACAGCCATCCTTGGTGCCATCAAAAAATTGGCTATTATATAAGGTGACCAGTCTTTAGAGGTTTCATTTTCAGGTTTTTGACATATGGTTGCCATAACTCATGGAAGGAATGGCACGTATACACTAAAAGCTTCATAATAACCATTAATTATCATTAATAGAATAATTTTAATTGATTTTTAAAAAATTATGATTTAGGTTAAACAAATAAAAAATTGAGTATAATTACCTTATAAATAAAAGCCTAAGTGTAGCAAATTCCAAAAAGTTGTACCAACAAACACACACACAAAAAAAAAACCTTTTACCGGCACTACTCTGAAACAAGTAGTGTTCCATACTAAAATCCATACTGTTGCTTCTATTGGATCAAAAACTTTCACAATTACGTAAAAAAAAAAAAAAGAAAAGAAAAGAAGAAAATCTGTATAACTTAAAAAATCTAAAATTTATGTTTTTCTGATTTTCAAAAAATTTTTCATAATTTTTCCCTCCTCCAATAGCCGATGTTGTAACAATAGTGAAGAAAGCGAGATCGGTATCATTTTTATTCCAGCATGTAAATCAAAGTCTAGAGATGAAGAGATTTCGGGTTGTACCAGGGCTGGACTCCATTAATCGGTAATCCTGAACAGAGTGAAAAAAAAGTCGAGGGATGCAAAACTGCCAGAACAACGTGGAAACAAATTTGCAATATAGTTCCTAAAGTAGAAAATTCTTTGAAAAAAATCTGAAATTCAATAATTTTAATAAATTATCTAATTGTACCAAGCTATTGGTACAGTTTAATTGACTGAATTTGATACACTGCATCTGAAAAAGTTAATTGATGCCTGAGAAATTATTATTCTGCAAAAAATTTTATATATCACATTAAACTTATATTAATAATCTCTGGTGGGAAATTTACGTTAATTTGTAAAACAAATAAGCACACTATTTCAATGAATGATGGATATAGATTGAGGATCTTAGTTTTCAAAAGCTCACTTATTAATTTCAAGTGAGGTTACAACTGCTTATCGCAGAAAAACTGTGTTTGCATGGCAAAAACAGCTCTCTCGATTTTCGTGTATCTGTTCAAAGAAAGTATGCAAGTGTTATTTAGAGTTAATGAGGTACAGTGAAACTTCTATGAGCAACCACCTCTATTAAGCAAATTCCTCCTCCAAAGACAATTTTTTTTAAGGTACAGTAGAGAGCCAGAAATCCGCACAGCTTGGGACCATGGCTTGTGAGGATTTTAGGATTTTGCAGATTTCGGGCCATAAAAGATAAATCATTACATTTCTGATTTTAAAAAAGTAGAATACAATTACTTTTAACTATTTTTACTTCATTGTATTTCACTTATATTTTCACATTAAATACAAAAGTATAGGAGAAAAAAGAAGAAAATTACATGAAGACTAGCAAAGCAAATGGTTTCAAAATTTCCTTTTTCTAATTTGAAAGCATGCTCTATGGTGATTTATTTTAAAATATTATTTTTGTCTATTTTCAGTTTCTTTTTTTTTTCTTTCTTTTCTTTATTCATTTTTGCAAATTGTATATTATCATTAATTCTTGTTTTGTTATAGAACTTTGCTGTTCTAAAAATTGAAGGTATTCTTCTCTTAACTTTAAACTTTTATCAAATGAATTTTATTATTATTATTACCCAAGTTTTCATCTTCAGAATCATATTTATCTAGTTTTAAGACACTTTTAAACAATTTAATCACTGGCGGATGACTTCGAATTTCATTATTTACATCAGAGAAGGTGTGCGGATTTCGGACCTTTGCGGATTTTAGGCTCTCAACTGTACTGATTTTTTACCCTATCTGTTTTATGTTAAAAGATCCTATAGAAGAGACTACACAAGAAGGGCATAGCCAGGATTTTCATTAGGTGTGTGGGGGGCAGGAAGGGGAGACCATGGAGTCCAACAGCTCCTCCTCCTCCTCCCCCCCCAACACACACACACACGCACACACAACGGCACTTCTCATCAAACAGTACGTTGGCATGTTTCTTTTTCTTTCTTTTTCCCCCCAGGATATAGTATATTTGTCCCCTTCATTCATAGCATATTTTCTGCCCCACAAGACTGTTGCTTATATATTCAATACCCTTCAACATTTGTAGTTTCGAAAATGGTTACCATGAAAAATTGTGTTGTTATATAGCAACAAATTGTCTGTAGCAGAAATATGATAGAAAAACACAGTAAAAAAAAAAAAAAAAAAAGTAACAGTACTAGATTTTATGGACCTTCATTTGTTTTGGTTAAGGCACACGAAAGCTATTTACGTATGACAAGGGGTGCTTTGAGCGAAGGACTTTTTAAGGGCTATTACATCAGGAGAAATTACGCTTAAAACTCCCATTAGATCAAAATCCCCGTGAAAGCCAAAACTGTGGACCTGAACAATTTAGAAATCCCCCAATATTCAGTGTCTCATCCACTTGACCACTGTTTGCTTTATGGAGTTTCAGTAGAATATTCATGGATACAGATACTACCGTCACAATTTTTTCCTTAAGCTCATCAGTAGCAGCATTTTTTGGAACTAAAGTGATCATAAAATCGTGAAAAGGGCGTGAAATAAAAAATATAGCATAAAGGACGCGAAATAAAAAAATATATGGAAGGAGTGGGCATCCGAAAGGGTGCAAACAGAGGTACCTTCATGTATTTCGTATTTATCTCTATTGAAAATTGACATTCAGATTATTTTCTGAGGACAGTCACCCGATTTGTAAGTACACAGTATGCACTTTTGGTGAAATAATTTTTTTTTTCAGTATTTGATTTTTTTTGCATCAACTATTATTTTTACACTAAAATGTTTCACACTCTGAATGCCCCCCTCCCCAATAGAGACACTTGTATTTTCCTTAGCATTCAGTTAAATACTGGATTCAAATTTGAAGAAAAGGACGTGAGTGTTTTCGGACGGCCATGGGGCTACTGTGCATACTATGTGTACTTACTACTTACAAATCAAGCCACTGTCGTTGGAAAAGTTATCTGAATGACAATATTCAATCGAGATTAATACAAAATATACTGATGTGTACCTCTGTTTATGCCCTTTAGTTAGAAGATTGACATATGCGTCCATTTTTTGGAAGTAAAATAGGATCTTTTACAATAATTTCTTTTGTCTCATGGGGGGGGGGATGACGACCCCATATAATCTGCCCTTGTCATGGTAATTTCATAAATTAAAATGCGGCAAAATTTAATATCCAATTGTTTCCTTTATATATTATTAATAACTTTTTAAAATGTTAGTAAGTAATTTTTTTTACCTGCATATTTTATTTAAAAAATTAGCAGTTAATTTACTTAACATATTTATGAACACTTAATGTTATGAGTTTTTTTTCCTGGTTACTGTTTCAAATTTAAATGAGTTAGTAATCGCAAGATTAATGTAATGTGTCATAAGATTTATAAAAAATTGAAAAGCAACAAAATTTAAATTTATCCTCTAAGTGTTTTCTCTTACATTAAAACTAATTTCATTGCGATATTAGTTTTTGTGTAATTGTGGCAACGCTATGCTAGGGCGATCTACCAAGAATGGGGGTTGTGCATTGGTAGGTGGACTTTCTATGGATTTCTAATGCGTATTCACATGTGATATTAGTAAGTACCAACTTGAATTAATTTAGTACTATGGTACTATACTATATCTTTCATTCAAGCTATAAAAAATATGTATTTGTTTGCTATTTGGTTGCCGAATATTTAAGTATTCGGCCGAACCAAATATTCGGTTTGTCTGCCGAATAGGCAGTATACTGAATATCAACCGAAATTCGGTGCATCCCTAGTTTTTAGCTTATTTTTTTTCTTGGCTATCAAATGCAGGGGCATAGCCAAGGGGGGTCATAACCCCCCCATGAGGAATTGTTTGCCATACAAAATGTATATTCTTGGCTAACATTAGGAAACATTGTCACACCCACGTATACACATATATGAGTTGTAGTAGTCGTACTCCCCCCCCATGAAAAATTTCTGGCTACGCCCCTGATCAAATGTTTATACTTTGAGCAACCACCTCTCTTATCCACCAATTTTTCATGGAACGAAGAGTAGTCTCTCCCTAGAAGTTTCACTATACTCCATTCAAGAGACATTACCGCTGAACATATCAACCATCACAGGAACTACATTTGCGTGATAAACATTAAATAAATCTCTGTTTATGTCATACAGAGAGAGGATCCCCATTAGTGAGTTAGCTTAGAAATGACCCGCTTATGCTAGCAGGTCAAACCTGCTAACATTAACATAAAAATACAGGAAACATTGAATTTAATCTATAGTTATGGTGATTTTATTCACAATTATTTAGTTTAATTTTTTTTTTACTTTTTCGTGTATTTTTATATGATTTAGTTCATTTATGGGACTGTAAGACCTATACATAACAAAATTAATACCAGTCGTGCGAAGGTGGTCTGTAAAATATGTACCAAATTTGAGCTTAATCAAATGCACCTTTTAGGAGCTATCGTGTTTACTCCCACATACACATAATCGTAAAAATTGCATAAATGAATCACTATGTTTACTTATTTGGTTGAGGAAATATGATTTTTCAGTTTTTTAAAGTAATATATGTCTTCATTTAAATTTCAGGAGGGGTGAGGGAGAGGACATTGAGTCCCAAACATAATTTGTCAAAATGTCAGTTATCAGATTCAATGAAAACATTAAAATTAAGGATTTTGACACAGTTAGCAACTTGTCAAACTTGTCGTTCTTGTCATTAGTGTCGAGATTTATATAGTTTTAAAAAGCAGAATCAGATAAAAAATAATTAACGATGTTCACATGAATGAACTAAGGTAAATGCACTAGTAATGGGCAGCTAGTGTGTCCCAAAAAGGAGTACCTGTTCTTAAAAATGAATAAAACAAACAAATATGGTTACTTAAAAAAAATCTTGAAGGAAATGGATGCATTACATCTAGAATTTTTTTGGAGAGGTGGTACTAAAGGTGGCAGTTGTTGCCACTAACATAATATTTTCAACATGCGCTCCATGTATCATCCCTAAGTCTGTGTGCTTTTTGGACCCATTTGAAGGATGTGGTTTACTGCCAAAATACTGCATTGCTAATAGAGCTGCAGCGATAAATCTGCAAGAAGTGTACATGCATTCCGTTAGAGATGTTGCAGAAAGAATGTACAAATTTCATTCTTTAACTCCAACTTATACTTATGATGAATGGAGAACATTTTCTGAATATTGTCATTTAGTTCATAACCACTGCTGCTGGGATTGCAATAGCTGCAGCATCCCCTGTCAGTAAAGTTTCTAAAACTTAATAAAGTGTTCGGAAGAAAGGAAAAAAAAAAAAATCCAGACATAACACATCTGTTTCCTGCAAGAATTTTAAAAATAAATCTATTTTTTAAATTCATTTTCAAAAACAGATGATCCTTTTTGGGACACCCTGTATAAACCTATAATGGGCCACTTACTTCAGAAAAAGTCTGAAAGACAACTAAGCATTTTTTTCTTGTGTATTTGAAGAGGAGGGTTTCAATTAATCATCTTGAGCTGTTTCCATAGATCATTGATGAGCTTGAACTTTTCTTGTCAATGTGGCCAATTACTGATATATTTATATTAAATATTAAAATAGCAAATAGGCATCTCATTTTGTTCATTCAACTTTATATTAATTCTCTTTATTTTGCATTAATTCAATAATTAATGCCCTATTGTATGATAATTTAACATTGTATATCATTTTTTTCCCATCAATTTTGCAAGGTTTGATTATTTGGGATATTTGCTTATCTGAGACAAGATTTTTCCCGACCATCCAGGTTAATCAAGAGTCTGCTGTATAGAATATGAAAGCAAAAACATAAATTCAAATAAATTAGTAAACTTTGACATTCAGTATGCATTGTTAAAAAAAAAAATCACTGACTTGAGTACTTTGATACTGATAAATCAATTAAATCGAACAAGTATTATAAAAATATATCATTATCGCATAGCAATAGCGAAAATGATTTTATAGCGTATGCTGTTGCCAACAAATGCTGAAGTAAACTTTGAATTTCCCTGATTTAGGAGTCATTTTTGCCGAATTCCCTGAATTCTTCAGCAATGCAAAATCCCCTGATAATTCCATGATTTCCAGGTTCTGTAGCCACCCTGTGTTAGCATATTAAAATTATTTTTATGATTAGAAAATCTTTTCATGTGCCGAAGTTGGGAACTGCTGCACTAGGCAGTCAACAAATACAGCTTGAATGAAGAGAATCTCCAAGCGCATTTATTCAAGACATAGTGAATACGTCTACAATGCAACTCAGCCAGTAAGTATAAGTTTGTTTCTTTCCACATGGAACATCTTACTTATAAAAAATTATCCACCTCTGGCAATCAGCTGGTTTATCAGTTTTAAGAGTATTAATATGCGTGAACCTACAAAGTATTCCAAAAAGGAGTACCTGTTTTAAAAAAATGAATAAAAAACAAAGAGTTGTTAAAAATATTCTTGCGGCAAACAAGCAGGTGATACCAAACTTTTTGGACATTTTTATTAAGTTAGTACAAAATCTTAACAGGTTGTGCTGCGGCTACTGCATTCAGAAGCAGTAGTTGAGAATTACACAACAATATTCACAATATTTCTTCCATTCATCAGAATTTATGTCAAACTAGCACACACTTTCTAAAGGAGGACATTTTGAGAACATCGTTCCAAAAAAATTCCAGACTCGCATTCGTTTCATGTTAGAATTTAAACATTTCTATTGTTCGTGTTTTATTCATTTTAAAAAAATGGTGCACCTTTTTGGGACATATTGTAGTTCCATATTGCCATTAGCAGAACTAAAACTTGTTTAACCACTTCCTGGCTTATCCCGAGCTCAGCTCGGGCAGGCGAAATGTACCATCCTGGCTCATCCCGAGTGTAGCTCGGGCACTATGAAAATTTACACTGATATTCGGTCTTTCCCGAATTTTTTCGCATTTGTTTTTAAATCGCTTTGAATGCTTTTGCTTACTATTCTAGCTACTAGATGGCAGCACTATAAATGTTTTTTTCAACTGTAGGTTTTAGATAAGAGTAAGCGGCATTTCCGGTAAAATTCCAGATGTGTTTGTTGTAAATCATTTTTATGTAAATGCAAAGGATGTAAATAAAATTTGTAATTCAAGACAAAAGCTAGCTCTTCTATGCGTTATAATTTTAGTTAGTGTGAATTGACTCCAAAGTCTAATGATTTCTGCCATACAGGAAGCCAACTTTACAGGTAAGTTACTCATTTAATTAATTAGATTTTTTGCATTAATTTTTAGGAAATTGCATATGCGAAAATTGCTATTATGTTTAAAAAGATATATACGTATGAAAATAAGCGTAAAAAAAATTGACATTTTTTGATCCATAATCCCGAAATAAAATGAGCTTGGAAGGGGTTAATTATTGAAAAATTTAGTTTTGACATATTATATGATCATGAACACAGAGGTTAACAATATATAACAGTCAATTTCACGAAACACAAATAATTAATCAATAATTTTCAATTGAAACCTAGTGCGAATGTTACAATCACAGAAAAAAATGATCTCTTTGAGCATAACATCTCTATGAATAAATAAGATATTTATGTTTCCTCATGCACAGAAGTTTTTAAAGTATTAAAAGTAACAAATAAATTCTTCCACATTCTTTGCTTAAAAAATGCAAATTCAGCAAGGGATCCCAAATAGTTCACCTTATTAATCCCAAGAATGTAAGAATTTAAGAAGCCAACGCAGCCCAGCAGTACAGAATATATACAACAACAGATATAATCCCAGATTTGGCAACTTTTCAAAGGCAAAAATCAAGAAATTTGTTTTTGACAAAAAAATAAATAAAATAAAATAAAATAAAGATTAGGGATGTACCAGCTGAAACTATACCGAGTGTCAGAAAAAAGTTATTTTTGGAGCTCAAAAAAATTAACTTCGGTCAAATCTTCTATTACGTAAATATTCAGTTAGAAAAATCAAAATAGGCATCCATTAAGGCATTGGAGTATTAAACAAAACAATGCCAAATGAAATATAGCCATTTTTAAGAGCAATGAAAAAATGATTGAAAATGGAAATGCTTTAGAACGTGAAGCTGTGCTTCTTTCCCCATTAAATGTTTTTCAGCGAAGCTTGCATTTTTGACCTCACATAGGCATGGCTTTCTGGAACTAGTTTGATGGCAGGAAATGTAAAAATGACTAGAGCGGTTGCTTGCCATGCCGGAACTTAAATTATTGCAGATTCAGAAAATCGCATTTTTCATATGATGGATGATAAAAATCAGGAGAAAATTAACGCATTATTAAAAATCGGGAGAAATGTATTCAAAATCAGGTTAGTAGGAGATCTATGAAAAATCGGGAATCTCCCACCTAAATCAGGAGAGTTGGAAACTATAATCCTTAAGAGCACAAAAATTAGCATTTCTGAAGATTTGTAATATTTTGTATATAAAGTCCCATGCGAATGAGATAAAGCAAAATAACTTCAGAAGATTCCCTAAGTCCATGAGGATCAATTCCGAGCAGCAGAATAAATATTTGCAGCAAAAAGGAGGTATCTCCATTTTACAGGAGTGTGGAATTTACATGCACTATTTTGCAGAAAAAAACAATATTCTTCGTTTGGTACCAAAAGAATTAACTCTAATCATTAGTTTTTATAATACCCAAGAGAAGTGAAGGATCCAGAAAAAATTATGGAAGGGGTATAAATTTTCTTTTACTCCTTTTTCTTGTAAATTCATTAAAATTCTAATTAAAATATAAATGTCTGCTATTAAAGGTTTTCTATTGGTCTTCAAATTGGATGCTGAAAAACCTTCCAATTTTTATACTAAAAAGGTTACTTAAGACTTAATTTTAGAAAGTGCGAAACATCAAATTTTATCTACCTTTAATTAGTTTAGGAAGATTTGGAGTGTTTAGGTGGATCAATTTTTTTTTCCAACTATGCAAAAAATTCCAGAGCTGGGGATCGAACCCAGAACTACCGCTTAATGTCTGGGTGCTCTACCACTGAGCTACTCTGGGACGATTCCCAGATGAAGTTTCTTTCATTAGAACCATTGACACTCATCATCTTCATCTGCAAACCACAGATTGAATAGATGAAACAGTATTTCACAACAACTCCTCACAAATTAATTAAACCTTTAATAATTAAAGGTTGATCAAATTTGCGAGGTTTCTCACTTTCTAAAAATGTGTCTAATATCTGTAGCGTATCGAAGTTATTGCGAAATAATGTTTCATCTGAAAAAACACTCAAAATACTGGTGTTAAACGATAAAATAAATAGAAAACTTTGTGAAAAAACATACATAAGATGTTACTTGTAACTTGAAATCAAGTTACAAGTAACATCTTATGTGTGTGTTTTTTCACAAAGTTTTTTATTTATTTTAATGTTTTATCTGCTCAATCTGTGGCTTGCAAAAGATAAGTGCCAACGGTTCTAATGTGAGAAATTTCATCTGAGAATAGTCCTCCAGTAGCTCAGTGGAAGAGCAACTGCACGTTGAGCGGTAGTCCTGGGTTTGATCCCCAACTCTGGTATATTTTGCATAGTCCATAAAAAAAACTGATCGACCTAAACACTCCAATCTTCCTAAAGGTTATATAGTATAACAAAAATGAATGGTTTTGTTTGTTTGTCATGAGAGGACAAACAGGATAGCTGGTATCCTCAAATTTGTTGTTTAGAAGTACATAAAACCTTTCTTGAGCTTAATGGCACAATTTAGATGATTAGAAATGGGGAGTTTTGAATGCTGGCACCTCTCAGTGCTAGCTCACTGCTAGCGTAGAGAGCAAGCCCTGCCCCTTCCCCCTAATGGTGCCATATAAGCTTTTGTACTGTGAAAGAATGCTTGTATATTTTAGAAGCTAAACAATTAAACAGATCTATTTTTATTTTTTAACTTGTAGTTAAAAAAATTATTTTTGTGTAATGAAATTTAATGCACGATCTTAAAAATTCTGTTCCATACCTGTATAAAACTACAAAAGAAAGAATTATAATTTCATTATAAATAGTCAAAAGGGATTTACTTTTTATTTATCAATCTCTAAAAGTAATTTAACTTGAACTTAAAAAAAAAAAAAAAAAAACCACTTAATATTAAATGATTAAAACAAAACAAAAAGGCATTAAACATATATTTGGAAAAAAAAAATAACTCATCTATCATAGGTATCTTATCAAAAATCGTGGTTAAAATTTATTTTTCTGCCAGTAGTGTACACATAAAATGAATATTTTTACTGTTTATATTTTAAGTAAATTTTTATGTACATAGATGTAAATATATTTAGTTTTTATAAATTATAAGTCAATTTTTAAAAAATACTTTAATGATGTGTGAAACATGTTTGCAATTTATTGTTCTGATGTCATCATATTAAAAAAATGAAAAAACACACTTAACTAAATACAAGTTTAGTTTCCGATATCTGGCAAAATCAATAATATCCTTTACATCCCTAATTTTAAATCCTAATAGCATTTTAGACTGTAAATCTCAATCACTGACATTATGGGTGCGTTATATGCTGAAGCATTAAAACTTGTTTTTTTTATAACTGTTTTGCTTATTTAACATTACAACTTCATTGAATTTATGTAATTTATATATATTTATTTATTCTAGCAAACAAGGGCAGAAAAATCTCTAAAAGTTTACATTAAAAAAAAATAATAATTTATGAATCTCTCATGGTTGATTTTTTCACATGCCCAATTGGGAATGTTGGAAAAAAATAAATAATATAAAAATTATGGCTTAAAATGTTACATTTTAAATTGGCCCGACATGCCCCAGGCACGTCGGTCAATAGATTTTTCTGGCCCCGATAGTAAATGTAATATTGAAAACAAAAGAAAATCTCCACACATGAACACATTATTTCACTATTTTTAACACATATTTAAATTCACTCAAAGCACCGTTCAGCCCCCCCACCCTCAAAAAATATGAGAGTAACATCCTACTTCAACCCAGAAGTAATAACAGAAAATTTGCTCATGCGTGATGCACAGTACAGATCAGTTTGGGCTTATTTGTGAAAGCCCAAATAATATTATATGTCAGAGCCTGAGCTCAAAATTTAAGCAAATAGATAAATAAAAGTCAATTACTACATTGATAAATATCATAAATATTGCTGTTTGAGCAAATTAAAGACAAATGTAGTAGCAAACTCGATAATCAAATACAAATAATAAAAACTCTTCAATTTTTATCAAAAATTCTAGAGTGATCGCATTAGTGTCAAACATTTGTATGTACTTTGATATATTAGATACAGAAAAATGAGAGTTAATAATCTTGAGTTAATGAGAGTTAATGATATTGACACTCAAAAACGTTATATTTAAAAAACATTCAGAAAAGAAATTTCTCCCATGAATCACTTTTTAAAAGGAGTATGTTCAATAAAGGAAAAATTTCTCATGAGTTTGAACACAGTCGTGAATTACAGAGCCCAAGCCCAGTTCGAGCTGATCCCATCTCATCTCTAACGCACACCACTTAAAACTAAACTGTGAAAGAAGTCTCTTATGAGTGGCAGTCACTTGAAAAGTAAACAAGTACCTAGTTAGTCACCAGAACCATAGATCATTACAGCATTCATATTCAATTTTAACACAAAAATCCACATCTAAATTCACACATCCAAAAACGAGGAAAAAGAAAACACTATTATTACAATATACCCTGTACTGGAGGTTTGGACCTCACCGGATTCCATCTTTTAAAAAATCTAATGTGGACAACACATGACTTCCTGGCACATCTATTAAATTAAAAATATTTTCGGCACACTTCATCTAAACTTATTTTGTTTCAAAGAGATGAAATACCGCAGTTATACCAAGACGAATTTATACCAAGACCCCCCAAGACGGGGGGTCAAAATCTGCCCCCCCCCCCAAATTTTTGTGATTACATTACTTCCTTACACTCCTACAAGGAAGTAAAAAATTCAATCGTCAATTCATTTGTTAGAGAAAACCTATTTTAAAAAATCAGCTAGCAGACAGTATTAGAACAGTCTATGACACTCAAACTCACGAATATTATGCGAACAGAATATCATGAATACTATTTGAATAGAAATCACATAGTATTTAAATAGTGAAACCGCAAATACAATTCAAATAACATCCACGATTTTTCTCCCTCCTACCCTAGGCCCAAGTTTTTAATAAGAGCTTCTGCATCCACATCAGTCAACGAATCCTATCATGATCATTCAAATACATTAAATTCTACAAAGTTCAATCATCAATTCATTGGAACTAAGCTATTTTTAAAAATCTATTAAATTGCTCAGCACCATTGGTGTCAACTGATTATTTTCCAAGAGGGGGCAAAAATTACTTTAAAATGTATTTAACATGTTGGAAAGGGGAAGAAGAAAAAAAAAAACAAGAAAAATAAATTATGCCAAATGCATTGATTATAAAACACTTTCCAAAACATCAGTATCATTAAACCATGTTTGGCAATGTATTTTCTTTAAATCTGCCAAGATTTCGGAGATAAGATAATGTTGTATTATCACTATAAATGCAGTTTTATAAGACCCTATAATTTTTTTTTTTTCATCGTTTAACTGAAGAAAATAAAAATTTTATACTCATTGTCTTGTGCTAGAAATATATTAGTGTCCCTCAAATGCCACAGATTGTGAGGTATTGGAATTCTTTTCAGTGTTCCTGTAGAAGAACTATTAATAATACAGACAATATTTTCAGTTGACAGCATTATTCCGAGAACCTTAATATGCATATCAACTTTGTTTGCTTTAAAAAAAAAAAAACGAAAATATCTCTAAAATACGTTTTCAAGAATGACTGCCCATAACGTGCGGTATATTACTTTTTTTTCTCCTGCAAATGAACTAAATGCTACTTACACTATTTTCAATAGGGTACATGCAGTGGCGTAGTTAGAAATTTTTATGAGGGGGGAGGGGGGTTTACGACTAGTGTAACTCACATATATGTGTATGTGAGAAGTGAGTAAAGAATATAAATTTTGTATGACAAAAAATTCCTCATGGGGGAGGATTGTGACCCCCTAATTAGAGCTGAAGCAAACCACATGTATTCGGTACTAAGATACGGATAATCACTCAGACTCAAAGTAACGAATTGTTACTTTTCGGTTGATATCATTACTCGTTACTCGATCCGAAGCTGTTTCGGATCGAGCAGCTTCGAACTTCGAATACAGACTGCCAGGCGAGGCGAACTAGGGGGGAAACGGGTTCCAGTATTCGACTACTAATATCTTCTGTTATTTGTTACTGAATATCGGATCGCGGTTTCAAGGGGGAAAATGACTTTTGAGTGTGCATTTCGGATCGACCAGGTTCGAACTTCAAATACAAGACTGCCAGAGGGAGAAAATGAATTTCGGTATTTGAGTAATAGTATGTTCCATTCCGTTACTAGATACCGGAAGTATTATGGATTCTCGCTGTTTGAAGGGAAAAATCAGTTTCGGTATTTGAGTAGTAGTATGTTCTGGTTGCAATTCGTTTATGCCGAGCCGAATGGTATCGTTTTGATGAGGTTTGGAAGAATCCGTATGTTTCGTTACAGTTATGGAGATGGATATACTATCTGCTGCTCTATTGATATGGGTCGTACAATGGGGGGGATAGGATCCGGTGTATAGTATGTTCTTATGCGCAGTTGAACTTTTTTTTGCGGGGGGGGGGGGGGTGTTCTTATAATTGTAGAGGAGCAATACATATAAGAGAAGCATGTTAGTAAGGGGTGTTAATTTCGGGCTTTCTAACATTTTAGTACTAAATAGTGGTGCAATCAGAATTCTTTCTTTCAGGGTGGTTCCGAAGAAGGATTGCAAACTTAACTTTTTCTTTTTTTTTTAGCTAGAATCGAAATATGAGTAATAAATAACAAATTATTTAAATACACCTTTTAAAAAAATATATTTTTATAAAGTAAACGAATTCATGCATTTTTATTATTTGAAATATTATTTGGAACTGAAAAAAAATATATTTATCATGGAAACCTAAACACATTTTTTAAGTAATTGTTAAAAAAATATATAAAATATTGGGAGCTACCCGGGATTTCTATGCCCACTCCTGCGTAAGCCACTGGTATTAAAATAATGCAATAAAGTTCAGTATGTTTCTAAAGTGTCGGCGTTTAGGGGGGCCATCTGCCCTATTTTATGGTACATTTTATTCCATGAACTCATGGAATACGCATAGTCTGGTGCAACCATTCTTTCTATATGTAAGGAGTGATAGTTTTTGTTTAAAGAATGCTCTCATATATGCACCCACAGCAGGGGCTAACCCCTTTCATCCCAAAAGTGCAGAAATAGAACTGGAAATATCTTAAAAATAGATAATTCTCACTGAATTAAACAATTTTAATTTAAAATATGGTAATTTTTAATTTACTTCGAAAAATCGTCCAGCAAAAGAAGTTTTTGATATGAAATAAGAACTCACAAATAATAAAGATATTATGCTTGTAGAGACACAAAGTAGTTGATATCATACTGAGATACCCTGCCCTGTGAATTTAATATATGTGGCCCAATCTCTGGATCTCAGTATTCGAGAACCCGCTCCCAGAAAAAACACGAGTCACAAGCTTTCCTTTACACTTTTTATGATAAGAATGAACAGGTTAAACCAGCGTTCAGAATTTAAAAAAAGGGGGGGGGGTTGAGAAAAAAAAAAAAAGAATGGCATATGTCTTTGGAAGATTTCTATGTGCACTCAGTAATTCGGATAATTTAGCATTGTATAAAACCATAGATGTGTATAAAAACAATCTGTAAATCAGAGAAAATAAGCTCTAAATACAACTTTGTACAACTTCGCTAAAAAAAATTCTTTTTGGTTAGGTTTTGTTATGGGTTTATGTATGGGCGGCATATACCCATAACAACACTGTCCCGGATGTGTTGTTATGGGGCACATATAACACCCTATTACCGATTCTATTAGTAGTAATGAAAGTAACGAGTAACGAATACTTAGTAACGAATAGCGAACATCTAAGTAACAAATACATACGGATACCCATTTTGTCGTTACTTTTACAGCACAACCCCTAATATCGGACGAACACACAGAGTGAGAAATTTATTCTTTGAAGGGTGTCTAAAATTAATTTTCCAAGTGCTAAAATCTAATCAATTTTGTTTAATTTCAAATAGCAGAATATCTCTAAAACTAGAAGTCAAAGACCGTTGTGAAGCAATTGCAACAGGTGCTGGAAAAAATAACATTTAATGAAAGCATGTCTACACTCAATAAATTACTTCTTATTCAATATTTATTATATATACCCACATCGAATTTCATGCACTACTGGTAACGTGCAGAACTCTTCATATTTGAAAGATTTCGTTTTGATGTGAACATCCAAAGGAAATCGTTTTATTAAAAAATGAAATAAATAAACTTATAAATCTGGAAAAGCTGTTAACTATGACGTGAAAATGAAGTCATTGTCATTTGCAATAGCTAATTTTGTTACACAAATGATTAACCTTTTTGACTCTCGGAAATGAAATGTTGCTGAAAATAGCAAAAAATCTCTTAAAAATGAGGGAACGGGTGGATTTTCAGATTTTTAAAGTGGCGTAGATTGTTTTCTATATTTTTATACATAATTATGAAATCAAGCGGATCGTACAAACGGTGTAGAAATTATTACGCTTTTTGTCCTTGACATTGCAATGTTCTGCAGTAATGGCGGAAAAAGTTTTATCTTGGTCAGGGATCAGCACAACTATATAGTAAGGATGATACGCTTTACAGAAAAACTTCCCAGAGAGCGCAATGTACTTGGAATATTTTGAGTGCTCCTGTAGAAACACTATAAATGCTACATAGACCATTTTCAATAGGTTACATGGTACTGTACATAAGAATAACATTTAAATTTTGCCGAAATCGATGCATATTTACGGGAGTTAGAGCACAGACAGGCAAACCGAAATCATAAACACTTTTCAACCTTGTTGGAAAGTGTTAAAAAGCAGGGAAAAAAGGGCACATAAAAATCAGGGGAGGGGGGCAAGTGACCCCTTGCCCTATGCTGCCTATGCCTATGCTCAGCATATAGCATTTGAAATCATGAGTACTATTCACATAGTGAAATCGTGGGATGCTATTTGAATAGTGAAATCACAAATACCATTCGAATAGTGAATTCATGAATGCTCTTCAAATAGGAATCGTGAATACTATTTGAATAGGGAAAACTGTGAATCTTCACTATTCAACTAAGCAATTACTGATTCTATCCAAAGAGTAGTAATAGATTATAAAAATCATTCAAATGGCATATCACTAGTGTAAGCATCATCAAGAGAGATGATTTTGCACGACATCTTGCAATAGATATTTGTATTACTTACAGCTAAAATAAAAAATATGTATGCTAAAAAAGCAGTGTTACTTTATTACTTTACTAGCCGCCCCCGGCGACCAGTTGGTTTGTCTTGTTAATAAATCTTGTTCGGACAGAATCCTGTTTCTCTGCGGCTTCCTTGGCACTGGAATCTCTCAGATTCTGAATAGAATTTAAAGTTAAGATGGTTAAAAATAGGGGCGGCCCTAAGGTAAGTGGTGCCCCCTGCTAACAAAAAAGACGCTCCCTTTCATGCTCTACTTAGTTTTCGAGTTTGAAATGATGCCCCCTTCGTAGCCAGTGCCCTGATGCGATGCTTACCTTGTTTACCGTGTTGGACTGCCCCTGGTTACAAAAATAAGATGGTTTAATGAAAAAAACCTACAAAAAGGTACAAATTATTCTCATCCTATATTAATTGAAAAGAGCTTCTGGAGATATTGGCCGTTATCAAAAAACTTTATTAAAATCTGAAACACTTTCAGATTTTAAATATGCACCAAAACGGTAGAACAGCTTTAGTATCGCCCACCCGCCATTCTTTGCACCTTTTTCTTTTCGTCAAACCTTCCCCAAGTGTCGTGTTTTATAAAAGGTTTACCTTTCAAACTTTTAACGCAACTCTCTAGTTTCAGAATGGCAGACATCTTGCTTCCGGACACAAAAAATGCCGACAAAAAACATTACACTTTCATGTACAGTTACAACGATATTATCCAAGAGCTCGTAAGAAAGTAAATGCATTTCATTTGCTATAGATTCTTAATTTTTATATTTTTCATTAATTTTAAAATTATCACTTTTTTCCCCCTGACAAAAGCATTTTTATACTACAATGCAAACAAAAAATGTCAGCAATCCCTTGTCAATGCAAAACTCCCTAAAACTTAAAATTCTACCAATTGATATCCCTTATTATCTCAAAAAAGTCATTTGCACAAATATATGCTATCGTAAAAGGTGTATTCAAAAAACTTAAATTCAGAATGAAGTATGGGTTTCCATCAATAAAGGCAAGCATCTTGTTTCTAAACACAATATTGTTGATAAAGAAAACATATTTAAACAAAATTCCTTGTAAACTCAGACATGAAATATCTATTTGCAATTCTTAACTTTCCTACTAACTCAAAAATGCAAACGTAAATGACTCAAATGAAATAAAAAAAAATTAGCTTTTAACTTCTCAATGCAAGTCCTGAAAATCCAATGTTTTAATTATTAAAAGTTGCATATTCTGTAAGTTTGCGCCATCTGTTGACGGCTTTGTAAATAATTTTTTTTTTTTTTAAATAACAGATAGCTTTTTTGTATATTATAGGAACAGTGTTTTTCACATGATAAAAAGTAGCCTTTTTGGTAATCCAGGACTTTAACTGTCTTCATTCCAAATTTCATCCAAATTCATCAAACCATTTCAACGTGAAAGAGTAACAAACATACAAACATTGACATTTATAATATTAGTAGGATGACAGCCATACAGCAATGAGAATCGGGTTGACCAAGTGCCTTGGTGGGATTACCATGCAGCCTCGGGCAGACTACAATACTAATGAAAAGTAGCCGGCCAGGCTACTGACCAGCATCCCATTGGATATATACACACAGCAGAGAGGCAGAAATCTGCACAGCTTGGAATCAGGGATAGCATAGATTTCATAGGATGCAAACATTCATATAATATTTAAAACAATAAAAGATGTTACTACCAGCAGTTATCAGTGGTCAAATGTATCTTATGACTATTTATTCTGTGTTCTTAACATTTTGGAAGCTATTATCTAAAATCATTTAAGACAAACTCTTCAAAAGTGTAACTGGTTTCGGAGATTCAAATGGTCTCCACTGCACTTAAAATAATATGCCTTAAAATGAATTATCAGCCCTGCAAAATATTGGGATCATCCATATTTTTGTAGAAGCCGAAGATTAAAAATTTGGACTTTCATTGCCGCAGATCATAATCATTCATTATTTCAACATTATAAACTGCATTCATCTGCATTTCTGCATAGCCAAAGATTGTAATTACAGTTGAATCCCGTTATAGTGAACATTGTATATAACAAACTCATGAATCTAATGAATGAAAACTTTGGTCCCAATGTTTTAATGGTTCAGATATAGCAAACAAAACTTTTGGTCCCTTTTAAGTATGTTATAACGGGATTCGGATATAGCAAACAAAACTTTTTGTCCCTCTAAGTTCCTTATAACGGGGTTCTACCGCATCTTCATTTTTAGCATTACAACAGATCATAGCTATATAATTTTACAGTGTTATGAAATAATCAAAATTCATCCATGTTTTCGGCATCATCAAATATTAAATGATTTTTAGAGACGCAAATGATATTTATGTGCTGCCTGCAAAAGATTATCACCGCCATCATAAAAAATGTGATCATCCGTATTTTCGTATAAGCAAAAGGTAAAAATTATCACCGTTTTCAGCAATGCAAATGAAAGCAATCCATTATTTTGGCAGCGAAAATTAAAAAAAATAAATAAAATTATAGTACTGCAAATTATTGCAATCCACTATTTTGGTATAACAAACTGGGAAAAAAAGTTTTATAGTGCTGCAAAAGATTGCAACCTTCTGCATTTTTGATATCATAAAATATTGTAACTATAACACACACTTGAGAAAAAATTAAATTTTTAAATCTGCCAATAAGCAGATGATAATCATGCTTTTTGTTTACAAAAAAAAAAAAAAACATACCGTATTTAACCACGTATAAGTCGACCCCCAACTTTTCTGATTAAGAAATTTGAATTTTTTAAAATCCCGCGTATATGTCGACCCACCACTTTCCACCTTATCGAGAAACTTTAATTTTTTAAAAATACATTTATTCAAAATCATCTGAAAAAAAAAAGAAAGTACTAAATATACAATAATAAAGATAATAATATGCAAAAGTAGTATACAAAATTAAACTGAAAATAATGAATAATAATAATAGGACGCTACTGATAGTATGATATGGTAAAGTACTAATACACAAAGTTAAACTGATTCAAGATACGATTCAGTATCGGACTCGTCAAACAATTCACAAAATTCCTTCGGCATCATCGGTTTATCATGATACACATATTGGATTAGGATCCCTTAGAAAGACCTCCACGGGGACACCCTACCTTTCGGCCTAGAGCCACACATGTAGCTAATTGGCCGTAATCCCACAACAACATGATACACGTTTTCAATCTTTCTATCGCTACATTCTTCCTGGTATGGAAATCAACCTTAAATGACGTCATTGTGTTATGGAATGCGGGAAGGGAACAATTGCCTTTTAAAAGGGTATTTTTGGCTTCTGATAAAAAAAAAAAATTAAAATTAAGGACCCTTGTATAAGTCGACCCCCACATTTTAAAGCCTTTTTTTTGTCCAAAATTTCTCGACTTATACGTGGGTAAATACGGTAGTCATCTCTACTTATTATAAAAGAAGGTGTCTGTGTGTGTGTGTGTCTGTCGGCAGCGTTACGGACAAACGGCTACACCTAGAAACACCAAATTTGGTACTCGGGAACATGTAAATATGTAGTTGTGTACCTCGAAGCGATTTTTTCAAAATTCGATCTAGATTTTTTTTTATTTTATGTTTTATGCGATTTTTGGCATTTTTTCTCACCTAATTCGTAATAACGGCGGAAATTACGCTCGCAGCAAAACGGCATTTGTATCATCGGATAGAGGAGGATATTTCTTTTAAAGACAGTTTGTTCTGAATAAGTAACATGATTTACCGATTTTTAGGAATTTTTTTACTAAACATCTGCTTCGCGATTTTTTTTCGTAAAATAATTTTAAAACTGTCGCATCTTGAATTCTATCCGTCATAACTTTTAGATATTTTGACAAATCGTGAAACATTCTTTTCTCCCTCTTTTAAAATAAAAACGAAAAAATTATGTAAATTAGATGATTTTTTACGAATTTTAATGCAGCCTAATGTTTAGAATTTAATAGCATCAACGCGATCTTACGCCATTCATTACATTGCGATCACGGCATGAGAATTTATGTTCGGTTGTTGCCACAGAAAGGATTAAAAAAAAGGGTTTTTTCAACCAATCGAGTTTTTAAATGGGATATCAGAATTTCAATTCGCAAGTGAGGATCTATGACATCAAATGCTTTAAGATACGTAAAAATTACGCCATAATTTTAACTCATTTATTCCAGCTCTGTTTTCAACACAGGGAGACGATATTTTGATTAAAATTTACTGTAGAAATAAACTAAGAAATTCGCGATTATTATTATTAGAAGTGGTATTTTAATCCGGTGCTTATTTAAAAATTGAAATGTTTTCACGGCGCTGAAAATGTTCATTTTAAAAGTTACAAAGTTCGTTTCAAAGCGCGATATATTAAAATTTTTCTATTTACTATTTTTAATTTTGGCATTTAATTTAGCGTAGGTGTTGCCTAACATACGCATGCAGGTTGCGAGTATAGTTTTATTTTAACGTTGAATTACGTTCCTCCATAAAGGTCCAACGCAAAGTTTTAATGATACCATTTGAAAACAATTATGCGAAATATCGAAATTAACTCCCTCAATCTACCGGGGTATCCTTTACGGCAGTCAAACAGTGACGTCATAAATTAAAAAAAATGTGTGAAATTTGTAAACTCTGCAACTCTAACGCCCTGTCACAGTTAAAATGGGAATAAGTAGCTCCTCGAGATTACACAGTTTGATGTTTTGCAGGAGACAGGACTATGGAGGATATAAAAGATATCGCTATATTAGATACATGGATATTTAAAATGACACCCCTTGGATATTTTCTCCCCACAGTAAGATGAAATGGTTTTTCGGCGCTAAATACGCCAATCTTATAAAACTATGTATAAATTAAATATATATGGAGAGTTTCATTAATGGCAACCATTATGTGAAATTATTATTATTTATGCTAATGCGTAAATTGCAAAGAATCGCCACAGAATCACAAGATACCATTGAGGCCAAATAATCTAAGCTGTTTCTTTTAAGGGAGCCTTGAAGAGGGAGAAGCGAGTATAGATAGTATTAATGTACGTAATAGGTAGTATTATTAGATTTGTAAAGATAATATGAATAAATCGCAATGTACCACGTTAATAAATATTTCATGAAATTAAAAGTGTTTATCCTTTTTCAACGGTTGTCTTACAACCAACTAAATGAAAAGTAATTCTAATTTGCGTTAATATATCCCGCAGTCATTTCAACAGAGGAGATTACTTGAACTTTTTTAAAAATGAAATTCTGTTTTGTCACATGCAGATATGATTTTAGTAGTAAAATATTCCCTTCTTCCCGTATGAAGAGCGGGTGCGCAGCTATTTTAAAAACATCTCTTGAAAATAGCATGAATGAATTCAGAAGACCTCAAAACGTGTAAATACACCAAAATCTCGAAGTCGAATTTTTTCATGATTACAATACGTTCCTTATATGGTGCATGTTCGGAAAGAAATAAATGGTGCTCTATTTCATGTAGTGTCTTAGGTATTTAATGCTACAACTTGAGCCTAAAAAACAGTATTATGTAGAAATAAGACATTTTGAAAGCCAGGAATTCTCTGCAAACCATTAAGCTTTCCACTTTTTTGATAGTGAATGACACAACATATTTTTTTGAGTCATTATACTGCAATGATCAGGTTAGTACTCATTACACAAACTTCAAATAATTCAGTCAAATAATTTTGCTCCTTTTTTTTTTTTAATTCCACATCATGAATAATTTCGAATTACACATGTAAGGAAAATTTTAGTTTCCTACCGTGCGAAGAACGGGCACGCAGCTAGTTAAGGAATATGACAGATTTTAGGTCGATATATTTTTGATGCCATATTATATATACTCATATTGGGTGTCCCAAAAACATTGAACTAGGCTTTCATTCTTTAAATGTTGATCATAGATATACAAAATAAATTACTGAGTTTAAAAAAAGTACGGAATTTTATGGTATTAAAATTTACCAAAATCTAAATCAATACAAAAATTAATTTTTCATGTAGTAAAATGTGCCCCATTCATTACTTAGGTTCGTTATGTACAAAATTTCAGCATTTCCTTTAAAAAAAGCTCAGAGATATGAAAATAAATATATGTTGACTTTATTAAATGGATTTCGAAGAGAAATATCATACCCAAAGATTTTGTTTCAGGGACTGCACACAAAATATGAAATAAAGCAATGATGCTATTGTTATAATTGGTAATGTATATCCCTTTACCAACTTTGTTCAAACATATCTCTGAGCCTATGTTTATGGCAAAAGGCTGAGATTTTGTACATACCTAATTAATCTATGGGGCACATTTTACTATTTGGGAAATTTTTCTATGGGGAGCCTTGTAAAAATTTTAACACCATATGGCTGTTTTTTTTTTTTTTTTTTTTTTATAACTTTATAATTTACTGTACATGTCTATCATTAATATTTAAAACGAAAGCACAGGTTAGTGTCTTCAGGACACCCTGTATATGTATGTATATATAAGAGAGAAAGAAAGAAACCTGTACATAATGCTGTAAGGACCTAAAAATATATAATTATAGACAATTTAGAATGGTAAACAGATTGAGTTTTAGAACTTTATTTACGCAAAAGAGATAAAATTCTGAAAGAAAATCACAGAACGTAAGCACCCGATACTGACCAAAAATGAAAATTTTTGAGCTATCTGTAAAAAAAACACCACTTAGTCATAGCTAAAATGCAGTAGAACAGGGTTTCTCTTTCCTTCTCTGGTGGAACACTTATAAGGAACTGTGAATTTTCAGTCTCCACACTATTGCTTTAGAACACCAAAATGTTCCATTTTGGAAAGAGAGACTGCAATAAGTGTCAGTATATTTTATGTCTGCCTGACATTCATGCAGACACAGAATGGTCTTTTCCCTTAAGAATGAGTTACGAACCATATATGCTCACAATCGGTGGCGCACACAGGATTTTCTCTTTGAAGGGTTCCAGCCCATAAAACTGCAACACCATCCACCTGAAAAATGCGGATTTCTTATAGTACCCCCCCCCCTTTTACGGTGTTTATTCATCTTAATTACTGAAAACAGGAATTTGATAATGCGTTCCAACATATTTTAATGTAAAATTACATGACGGTTTAACGAAGGAAAATTGATAACTCTTTTGGGTGGGGTCCGGACCCCTCCCTTGTGTGCGTCACTGCTCACAATAGTAAGTTTTCAGATACTGTGTCAGAAAATTTAATCTGTCTTAAAATCTGCTATAACTATAACAAAGTAAATTCAGTAAGATCCTGCATCCAAGCTCAGCCTGTGGCTGTCGACTAACGGTCTGGAGACTTGTGAGATAAGACAGATGTAACGTGCATATGCATTAGAGCTCCTTAAAAAGTCCTCTGTACTACTACAATTTCAAACATTCGGCAGCATAAAAAATCACGCATATAAATATACATCGCATGACAGTTTTGCATTCAAATTGTGCAACCCACCATCCATGTAATAATATGAAGTAAGCTAACTTAAGAAATTTAATAAAGCATTCTATTATTGAATTAAAACAAACTAAATTGTATAGTTAAATATTATAAAATATAGTATTGCTCTTTTAAAGCAAAAAAATATGATTAATAACATGTCCACCAATATCAGAAGGCAAAAATAGTATCATTTGTAGCATCACTGACATAAAAATGTTGCCAGTTTAGCAGCCATTTTCTTCATTTCAGCTGCCAAAATAGCATTTTCGCATGATTTTGTAGTTAAGATATAAACATATGCCATTTAGCTTCATTTAAGAAGGAATGAATAAAATAAATAAAAAACTTCATGAGTTGTATTGATACAAGAAATATAGTGCTTTTTATAGCACAGTTAAAAAATAGATTAGAATGTTTCATGAATGTCCAATAGCAAATTTGAAAAGAAAAGGGAGTTGACAAAAAAACGAAATCTGATTTTCAAGAGAGTCGCCTGGAGTAAGGTACAAGTAGCTAAAAACTTTAGTATGAAAATGCCATTTTTTTTTTTTAAATTTTCATCAAAAAAGTAGCTAAACTCGTCTAAAATTTAAATTAGTAGAAAAAGTCTCTGGTGGACACCCTGGATTAAGAACTTTTTTTTTTCAAATGTTTTGTCTCTCATAATTTAAGAAGAGTTGGTAAATAAGACGCTTTCAGTTTATACGAGATTTTAAATCGGTCCCTTAAAACGTACTGGATCAACATTTCCCAGATAAAATAATGAATACATTAATGTTGGCGCTTCTTATTGCAAGCAAAAAATCTTGAGTTGCTGGCAAGGAGAAATAGCCATTTGCGTAAGATAGATCATGTTGCAGTGCAAATCCACTGCATATATCCAATCTTTCTAATCTTCTTCAAAAAGAATAAAGTCAGATACAACCAGGAAGTGTCAAAATTTAATGCACTCTCCAAAAATCAATTAAAAAGGGACAACCAATGATAAAAACTTGCAGTTTGCATGGATAGGATCAAAGGAATACAGGATATTTTTATTAACAAAAAATTTTTAGTCCAAAATGTTATAGATGGCATTTACACACCAATATAATGAAACTAAAGTTTCTGATAAAAAGAAAATCTGATTTCTCATCTTATTTGTGCAAGCTGCAAATTTTCATGAATTATTCCTTTTTAATGAAAATTTAGAACTTTAAGTTTGTCTGGCCTTTTAATGCACCTGATAATATTGTACTTGAAACAAAAAATGAATATAACTTCTTTAGAAGAACATTCTAAAGGGGGAAAAAATAAGCATTGTGGACTGTCGGTTTGTTCTGTTTGTCTCCAAGGGTAAAAACAATTGAAAATTAATTAGAAATTTTATAAATTATTCAAATTTTAATACCTCTCTTTAACCCACTGGCAAGAAATACCCAGCAAAAACACAATTTTTGTTCTTTTAATAAGAAAATTTTCGGCATATTTATCAGTCATGTATCATGACGGAAAATATACATTTTGGACAAGGTGATTATGAATGTATGAATGATTAAGCATTAATACAGGACACATGTAGAGTTTATTCATGGAGTCTGAGTGGAGGTGCCGTGTTAAGTGAAAAATGATGGCACATCAATACCATTCACTGCTTTCCTTTTCCCAGCCAAGCTTTACAGAAATAGTACTCTAACGATCTAACACAGTAAGCAGAATATCTTAAAAAATTTATTAGACAATGAGATCTTATATGAGAAAGCAACAGTACAATCTACAAATTTTAAACTCTTATGTACAGAGAGCAGCCACGTCATGTAGGATAGCAAAAAGTGCTTGCAGTGGTATGAATCGATTGTCCCGCTTGCGGTTATGACAATGACTTACAAATTTCCGGTGATGTCAAGACTCTTTCAAGTGTCCATTTGATATCAAATAACCTGGAAAGGGTTTTTTTTTTTTAAACGGAAAAATTCATGACCATTTTCTGAAATCGCGACTTTTTTTGTGACTTTCATGATTTTTGTGACCGGTAGACACCCTGTTATGGATTGTGTCCGTAAAACTTGTCTAAAGTTATCAGGAGACATGCAGTTGCATTCTGCATAAATCAAATCTATGCAGTTGCATTCTGCATAAATCAAATCTATGCAGTTGCATTCTGCATAAATCAAAACATGGCCCTGATTGTCAGTACATAGATAAAAGAAAAGACAACTAATATTTCTCAATGAAACTCCAATATTAGTACACTGTTTTTAAAGAAATTAAAGTACCCCAGTACCCAGGGGCATTTTCTCTTGATATGTAAGTTGTGTCAATGACCAATCAAAAAGGGGGAAAAATTGCAATGATTTAACTAAATTAATTGTTAGAATCGTAATGTTTTTCCCTTCCCCCCCTCCAAAACAGGCAAATATCGAAGCGTAGTGAATCCAAAAACTCTACGATAAGCATCCCAAACACAGCTAGGCGAGGCATTGCAATGGCTTGACCTTGATCCTCTACGTTGTTTGGAGCATGCACTTTGAGCCTTCTACCTTGAGCTTACGGGAGCCAAGATTCTAATTTCAACACATTGTTTCTAACTTCAACATCTATAGCCGGAAACTTTCCCTCCTTCTATATCTTGTCTTCAGCTCTTCACTACATCCAGGAAGTATCCAGAAAAACATTTTGGAGGGGGTCCAAACAGTAAAAAAGACAGAATTTTACACAAAAAGACTATATCGTTATCATTTTAGTAACAAAAATCAAAATTTTAGGGGGGTCTGGACTTCCCCGCCCTTGACTACATCCACCTGCTTTGTCCCTCACAAAATCAGATACCCTCCTTCTTGAAGACTCCTGGGAACCTTGATTTCTGACTTGTCAAATGTTTTAAGATGAACTAATCCGAGTTATTCAAACACTGTTACAGTTGATCAGATTTGCTTTAATATTACAATGTCAATTAAGGTAAAAGGTGTTTTCACAGTTTTCTAGCAAAAAAGCAAATAATTTATTTATTCATTTTAATAGATGAGTTAGGGGTCGAATCTGAACAGCTGAGACATAACATTGCTTTCACTGACATCTAATGTTCAATTAAATATACCTATACCATTTGGTAACTAAATTACGAGAATCCTAAATTATTTTTCAACTTTAAAATGTTGAAAATATATAGTTAAAGAAGTTAGTCACCCCTTTATAACCTGTTCACTTCTATCATTGCAAAAACAAAGTTTCCCTTTGCATACATCATTGTTTCTCAGATTTGATCTTTAATTGACCACTAACTAAAAGACGGAGCCCCATTGGCCATTCAAAAATTTGTTGGAGAAAAAAATATTGTTGTGCACAGAAAAGAATAGTCAATGTTGTGTTCTTGAAAAGAGCGAAGTGAACTGGTTAATCCCGAGACGAGTGGAGAGTTATAAGCACGATAATATCCCGTCCTTCTAATACACTAACAATTGAACTCAATCTAGAGTGAAAACAAGTTTTCAAACTTCCAACAACCTGAGTTTGAAGTCAAGAGATGCCACTGTTCCAAACAAAATTGTATGGGATGGTATTTGTTGACACCCTTTTCCAGTCATTTAGACGTCGTGTGTCGATAGCCACGTTACTTTGTCTTTTACTGATGCATTCAGAAGTGGCCAAACACAGATCCTTTTTGCTGCTGAATGATGGTACAATGGCGAGGACTCCCCACAACCTGCTCCTGAATGAAGGTTTTGCCCCTAACAGCTTTTCTGGAACTTTATTCTTGAACCAGTGTTATATAAATAAGAAATCGCATAACAAAATGTGTTTGTCAGAGGTTATAATTTTAGTTCTTTTTTTCTCCCAATGATGAGGAAAGCTTAAATTCTTCCCATCCATTGTTTTGAATATTTTCTATTTGTTTGAAGTTTTCATCCTGTAAAAAAATTGTATGTTGATATGTAGAGAACGAGTTAAAAAAATAAGCTCCAAATAGGTTCTCAACATTTTTATTAAAATTTTGAATGTATCATAACAAAATAGTTTGAGGACAGAAATATTCTTATATAATAAAATATTAACATACTAAGTCATAATGGTATCAATCATCTTTCGCTTTATCTTTAGCTACGTCAGTATCCACATTCTTATCCTCATTGTTATCATTACCCTTATTGATGTCCATGTCTTTCTTCTTCTCAACAGATGGCATTCTCTGAGTATCCTTTTTTTTACGTTTCGGGGGACGAGCTGGAAAGAGAATAGGTCTTTCAGCATTTTTTGGTGCTAGATATTATATCCGTTTTAATACAAAAATTTGTGAAAAGAAATTAAATATTGAATAGTTTTACATAAAAAAATCAATAACGCAAATAACCAATATTGCGGATTACGGAGAACACGAAAGTTTAATATTACGGAATACGGTATTTATACAAACAGAACGTGAAATTCGCACGCTAGTTTAACTGTACCTTTGGTAAATTTTACCACATCAAAATCTTTCGCCGTCTTGATCTTGAAGAGCATTCAACGAGTCGTTGAGTGAAGTATAGATGCTCCATCAAAATGTGGCAGTTAACTCCATGCAGCAATGTAAACATCCCAGAAGTCCAAGGTATATGCAGTCTCTTTCATACAGAAGCTTGTTACATGATTCTTTAAGCTATGAGTGGCTAGTATATTGATGGCCAACCCATGACTTGTATGCCACTGTGTGGCATAGCAAAATTTTATCAGCAGCACGTGAAAAGAAATATGGATAGTTTTACATTAAAAAATAATAAACGCAAAAAACCAATATTGTGGATTATGGAGAACACGAAAGTTTAGTATTATGGAATACGGGATTTATACAGATGGATTGTTAAATTTGCAAGGCAGTTGCCTTGCGAATAAATTTTATCGCATCAAAATCAGTCACTGTTTTGATCTTCCAGAGCATTCAATGAGACGATGAGTGAAGTACAGATGCTCCATCAGAATGTGACAGTAAATTCCATGCATCAATGTAGACATCACAGAAATCCAATAGTCTCTTTCATACAGAAGATTGTTACACGATTCTTTACGCTGTGATTAGTTAATACATCGAAGACCAACCCATTAAATGCAAGAAACAGTATAAAATAGCAGAATTTTAACAGTGGCACTTGAAGATTCATTAACAAATTTTAAAAAATAATGTTATTTAATAATTTTGTTAAAATCTTAAAAACCCTACCCATACACTACTCAATAAAACATTGCAAGAAATCAGCACTACTTGTCACCACTAGCACCTCAATGCAGTCAAAAGACGAATTGCTCGTGTTATGATTTCAAAAAATGTTTTTTCGAGCGATCTATGAGTAGTAAAAACAAATTATAGAGTAATATTTTGTGTAATGTTTAAGTTGTACTACTTATCTTTTGGGTTTGTTTATTATTTCTTTCACGGCACAAACTTTCCGATTTCGCGGTTTGTTTTGATTCGTTTTTTTTTTTTTTTTTCTTAAATAAATTTTTGATACAAACATCATATTTTGGCTTTGTAATGGGTTTGCTAAATTTTAAGTTTTGGTTTAAAAGTGGAGTTTTTTTTATGCTAAAATTTTCTCTCTGTCTTTAACTTTTTATTCTGCCTTTTCTGTTTTTTTATTACCTTTTTTCCCTGCATCAATTTTACATAATTCGATAGATTGGATGAAGATTCGATACAGACATCGAAATCGGCAGAGGAACACAACCACGTGTAAGAAAAATGTAAATGCCTCAAAATATATCAATTAACCAACGAAATAATTAAATTTCCTTTTAATGCGACGTAACTTCACCAACTAAATAAGTTTTACTTCATTTTTATAAGCACTAAGATACGAAAAAATAAAGTTCATGAACGAACTTGATTGTCGCATGAATACAGAAGTGAAGAGGCAGAGCGGTGAAAAGCGAACACGAGGGAGCAAGCGGGGACTCTCTCGCTTGGCGGTGGACCGACGTGCTGGTGATTTGCCTGGTTTTTGGTCTCCTGAGACGTGGCGTAGAAAAAGAGAAGATGGAATGGTGTGGCGAGACGACTTAGAATGAATTCGACAGGGGGCCCCAAGACGATAAGTCATTCCCTTTTCTTTTCTTTCTTTATTTTTTTATTTTTATTTTTTTGTCGGCTGTTAAAAAAAAAAAAAGAAAGTTAAGTACACTTCAATAGGGGAACATTAATATGTTTGTAATAATGGGTATTTTAAGTTTGAATTTTGTAAAAGAAAATGTTATTCCATCAAAATGTTATGATTAAGTTAATTTAAAATAAATGTGAGTGTTTAAAATCTATCAGAGTGTTTTCTTCGTTCATTCCTTGAGTCTATTTACTGGGTCTACAATGGCATCGTTGTGCCATTTTTCTTTTCAGTGCATTGCACAGATAGAACCTGGGTCTTTGGCGGTTAAGAAGTTTAAACTATACGATTATTTCGGCCTCTATGCCATTTGATTTAGTAAAAAGATATTGGATTGTTTGATATTTTTATTTAACTTTAATTTAGGTACTTTAGAAAATTTAACTTAAGCTTTGTGAAGTCATGGCACTCGTGGAAGAATCTTAATATTTGAGTTGCCCTGCTTTGGCATCTTCCTAGAGCAAGTGCGAATGCGACTTTCTAGCTGTCTGACTCAGTTGAATTTTAAACTGCATAGCAAGATGTTAATCTTACTTGAAAACTGTTTTTAGAATATAGCCTTGAGAACCATTGTTTTAATAATTTTATTTTTATTGTGTGTGTGTGTCCATGAGTAAACCTTCAACATTGAAAAAGAATATGAAGCATACAGTGCATTTGGGATTTTAAAGCTGCCTGGGAAGAAAAATTTTTGTTTATGCATCAAAATACTTCCAAACTTAAGTCTGTATACTTGTTATATTTATTATTTTTTGAATTTCTATTACTCAAACTTACATGGGGAGGGGGTGAAAGAAATCTGCTGCTTTCATAAAAATCTCATAATCAGCCTACAAATGAAACAATTTCATCCTTTAAAGCGTTTTAGTATGCTCAAAAAGGCATACATAATTTTTTTCTCTCCCTAGACAGCAGCACCTTTCCCCCCCAAAAGTTGGAAAGCCCTGTGTGGGCTAGTCTACTACTTAAACAGAAAGTAAGGAGAAAAATAACAAATTAAAGGCTAAATTATCAGCAATAGTAAATCTATCTTATTTTTAATTCCTAAACTCATACAATAATTTGGTTTGATCTGACACTGTCTACGAAATGTGAAGACACTATTAATAAGGACAATTCATCTAAGGCTGTGTGTTAGAATTTAATGGGCTTCAATTTGCAAAAATTAAAGTCTTGAAAAAAAATTATATAAAGTCTTGAAAGTTGCACATTTTAGGAATCACATGATTATACTGATGAGATGCTCAGTTCATGATAATGCAAGTAGACATCACATGTTCATCAAGATCCTGAAGTATTTTTTTAATCCAATATCTTTCACACAGAAGTTTGATTCAAAAAGTCTTCAATCTTTGCAAATGCTAAAATTTTTTCTGAACTTATTTCAACTATGATGCTAAAAAAATCCACATAGTAACAAACATTGAGGAGGTCTTCCAATAGCTTGAGCAAGCATCCTATTGTATTTTCTGAGGAAAGTTGAAACTAAGATGTCGCAAGGGAAATAAATAATGGATTTGGTTGTTTATTGGCATCTGTTTTGCAAAATTAAACATCTTATTTATACAGATTAAGCAAAACGAGAGATGAGAGAAATAATGAAATAGTTCTTGAGCACCGTTTCGGCAAGTCACATGACTTATACGCTTAACTGTTCCTTCTACCCATTCCTCTCTATGAAAGAACTTCATTATTACTTTTGAACCGACATATTTTCGGGTTTTAAATGGACCTTTATTGAACAAATGACTAGATAGGGTGAAAAATAGGTCTATCTCATGAAAAATTTATTAACAGGTATTAATGCAATATTGTTTCTGCAATAATAAATCCACTGGTAAAGCAGCTTACTGCTACTTTTGTTTTTTAAAAGCAATCCCTAACAAAAAAGATCCCTTTCATGCCTCAAAGAAAAATTAAGAAATTCCTTCCTCCTACTCAAAACTCTGATATTCCACAAGCACAATGATTTTTTGCCAATCAAGTAACATTTTTTTTTTTTCTTATTACATCAAGGTTATACGTTCTGAACAAAGTATTCCAAGAAATTCAAAATATCAATAATGAGAATAAGAAAAAATCAACTGGAGAAAAGATTTATTGAAGTTCTAAGCCAAAAATTAATTCAGATTAGGCCTTATGTTGAAATAGTGTAAGGCAAGGGGTTTCTCAAACTCAAGGTTTCCTCGTGACAGTATTAAATGCTCTGTGAAAGAAGGCTCTTTGCTTTAGACTTCAATTCACTAGTCTCAAATTTACATAAGTTGATTTGCCCAAATTCAAAGATCCCCACGGTGTTCCACAGAAAATAAAAAGTTTGATAAAACCTCCGGTAAGGTAAACTTCTCTCAAAAGTCTAAACCATACCAAAAATGATTTTATCAGTAGTTAAATGTTATAATTATATTTTTAAGAATTCATTTAAGCAATTCATAAAGATAAATCTTATAGCTTTAGCATTGTGTCTTATCAAAGCATTCTGACAAAATCTCCATAAAAAAGCCATATCTTGAACTCTCTGCATGCAACTTGCTTAACAAAAGCTAGCAAGAAACCTACCAACGTTTATTTATTTAGACACAGAAATTAGAAATGACAGATGTGTGTTTATGTGTTTTTTCATGAAAAATGAAAAGCTGATAAGTCCTGCAAAATATGAAAAATTAAGACATAGTGCAAAGGTAAACCAATTTTTCAAAAATGTTAAAAAATCATCTTAAATGGGCTTTTTTTTTAACATAGTTCTTGATTACAAAGTTTTTCCTAACCCTCCTCCTACACACACATGCCCCAAAAAATAGGGGGAGGGAGGAGTTAACGAAATCTACTTAAATAAATAAATTCCTCTTATTTTAAAACAAAAGAAGCATTATACACAAAAGCAGAAAACAAAATCACACAGCAGCGGTCAAATTTTATAATAGGTATCGAAGAATAGCAGACAAGTCTTGCATATTAAATTTGAGATATAAAGCAATTCAGATTTCAGTGAAAAATTAGGTAAGTAAACGTTAATCAAGCAGAATCATTTTAACAAATCAAGTCACGCATATACCTTCATAAATGTGCATCCATTTAACTTATTACATTAGAAGCACTTTAATATAAATTGCTAAGTTTTATTTTCCATGTAGCCTTTGCGTTTATATAATATAGTACTACGGTATTCTTAAATTATTTTATTTGCGCAGATACTTCAAAAGGAAATCTTAAAATCCAAGCGATAAGAGTCAGAGTATTTTCTGAATAATAAAAGTTAATATCAAAGTGTTCAAATAAAGGAATAAATACTTCAATACAAATGATAGAAGTGGTTTTATTATATAATTAAAAAAAAAAAAGCATCAAAATATTACCAGATTAGCAACAGAAATAATTAAAAAGTCAGTGTTGACAGAAACACCTCTAAAAGTTTCACTAAAATTCTTAAGTGATCTTCAGAAAAACTGTAAATCTTCTCTTCACAGTAGATCCAACTTCACTTTTTGCTCCATGATAGAAAATAACCACTCTCTGGTACTCAATTCTTTCAAAATTTTAGACTCCAATTCTGCAACTTCTAGTCATTTTATCTGAATTACTGGTGATGTTCAGATAACTTCTTTAGTTTTCAGAATAATATTGCCAAATTATATAAAACCTTCCAACTTACAGATATGGAGGTACTAATTTTCAGCTTTGAACTTTAAATTATCACTGCCAAACACCCATGAATTTTCTATAAGTTCCACTGAAAAAGATATACTTAGCTTTGAACAGGCAGTAGAAACAAGAGATCACTACGTTCTTTTGGCTTTTATGTAAGTGGAAAAGAATTGATCAGAACTCTCCAATAAGAATATATTTTAAAAAGTAAGATAAAATCATCTTGCGTAAGAATGCTATAGTAGCTCCTAGAGTAATTATAATCACAGGACAGATATTACACTTCTTCTATTTGTTGAAATACAGTGAGCTGAGCCAAAAGATAAGCCAACAGGTAAAAAAGCAGATTGAAATCAATGCAGTGTTGAAATACTTTGCTTGTTGAAAGCACGGCAGAACCTATTGATAAAACAAGGACGATTTTACAGCTAATCTTGACATACACATTCAGAGGAAGTATTTTGTAGATATTTGCAATCTCTTTTATATTAAGAAAAAGCAGACAGGACAGAACTTGGTTGAGTTTCGATTTCAAAGTTTCATATCCAGTCTGTTTATAAACTATGCAAACGAATAGCATTACAGGCTTCCCACTGCTTGGAACACATCAATACCATTACTTAAAATGAACTTTTAATTCCACAGACGCTACCTTCTTACCATCAGCATTCAAAAAAATTTTCTCTCTTATCCCTTTTGAAAGATCAGACAAAATATGGTATTTTATTCCAGAGCTTTATTGAGAAACTTTTACGCTAAGTGGCTTTCACACTGTTCCAGCTTGGTTGCTTGACTTGGGTAAAGTAAAGCTTTTTCATTCCAGCTCTAAACGCAGTAGGATTTTCTTTCTTGAATAACTTGCAACGTTGTCATGTTTATAGACACATCCACATGGAAAAGTTTATAATAGAATTCCTCGTTACAATAAAAATTTGACATTTGAAATGTACAAATTTAATCAGGCTGAAGAAATTTATAAGAGTACACAAATATCACAATTGATTAATGTAATCAGTAAGAAAAAGGTGTTTTCCCTGCTAATATTTAAGAATTATGATCACTGAAGGGTGATGAAATGTATAAAAAGAACAACAGTATAATATATAAATATACAATAATATATTTCTGTCCTCAAATAATCATATGTTTCATCAAAGTTGTACAACATGTTTTATAGTCATTTATATAGCGCTCATATGATTCAAGAAAATTTAAAACCAATCATTGGAAGTAACAAATCCAGGGGTGTAACCAGGGGGTGGCTGATGGGGCTGTAGCCACCCCCGAAATGATTAAACATAGGTTACGAAGAAAATTATGTATTTGAGGATAAATTTGAAATTTCCCTTACATTTGAAAGGTTTCCTTGAGTAATTTAAGGTTCAGCTACAGACCTAGGGCAAATTAAAAAATCTTTTGTAATGTGTTTTTCTATCTGCAAAGATTTTAAACTCGATTTATGATTTTTTCTAAAATTTCCATCCTTTCTTTTCTTTAATTCATTTTTTATCCCAAGGAAAAAAGATGTATCAAATTTTACAAGTTTTATTGCATTCTAGATTTTGACTTCTCAGCCACCCCTGAAAAAAAATTCCTGGCTATGCTACTGAACAAATAAATCTATAGCATTTTTTAAAAAAAGTTTGTAATGTAATCCAACATAAAAAAAAGTGTATGATGATAAGGAAAAAAAAAATCACAATTTGTAATTCAGACTTAAGAGTATCCAAATGTCCTAACTTGCTTCTAAATAAATTTCCAGTCATAAATTTTGCACCAACTAAATAGCCTAAGTATGCATTCCATACACAAAGCTTTCAATTTTACTTTTTCTATACTATTTATTAAAAAATTCAAGGATCTATCTCATGTAAAAACAAATCAATAAAAAGAAAACTGTTTTTGAGCAATTTTGTTTACTTTTTGGCAAAAACCATGTAAGTTGGTAGGTATGAGATAAATACCTGTTAACACAAAAAGTATTTCAAAGTCTACTGATAGCAACAAGTTTCACACCTAACTTTTTGCTTTTATTTGAAAGAGGTGAAAGTAGATTTAGATGGTAGATGCATTCTTTCAAAAAACAAAATTTTATAGGATTTAAATTAGGGATGCAACAGGTATCCTGCAAACATACTGCATCCAACCTATCCAGCCAATACGCCGGATAATTATTTGTGTTTGTAAGTAAGTTTGCTAAAGTTTGGTGTTTTTAAAGATTTTTGGAGAGGTTTATAGAGAAAGCTTTTTGGAATTTGGCAAAACTTTACTGAAATTGGAGGAAGAATAAGTGTGCAAAGAGAATCAACCTTTTTAAGAATAAGTGAAACATAACTACTTCAATACATTTATCTAATATATAAATATGAAAGCGCTCCTTTATCCAGTATACGAATCTATACCTTAAATTCTCATTTGACTAACTGCCTTGAAATTTTCCAAATACGCAAAATAACATTGAGGCCTAAAAAACTACATTCTACAAAACAAAAGTTCTTTTTTTTTTTTTCAAAGTTTAGGTTAGCTACAGTGACATAAACTTTACAATATGTAATATGATTGTACAAACTGTATTACAATAAACATGCAGTTTTGCAAATTATGCTCCCCGTATTAACTCAAATTTCGAGTGATAGAAAAATGCCCGCTTTCTCCTTTTACAAAGAATGGTTACTCAGCTAGTATCTATTTATAAGTTTTATTTATTTATTACATAAAATGAAGCTTACTTTTATTAAGTTACAGTAAACAAGATTTGTTTCTGGCATGAAACTAATGACAGAATGGTAATATTTTTTTAAAATGTATGTTTACTCACAACTTCGCAAATTTATACTTCTAAAACTAGTGAGAAATCCACTGATGACCATCACCAGAAATGAATACTTGTCATAGAAGCTCCCAAAATACTTTTGAAATCAATACAGACAGGGGACATTAATATAACCAGGGATTAAAATCTAAATTATCTGACCAACATGATAAAACAGATTATCTGAAAAACATGACAAAACAGCCAATACGACAAAATGCAGTACAAAATGTGATCTGCACAGATGAGGGAGTATAATTTATTGTGCTGTAAAATGAAATTTCAAAATTCCATTTCGCTGCAAATTCAATAGATTAATAATTAATGAATAATCTAAATCAGTTGTACAAATTCATGAAGACTTTTCTTCAGCAAACAAATAACATTTACAGGGTTGTCCAAATTAAACTTCCCCAATAGGGTGGGCCGAAAAATCTCTTTTTTTTAATTTTGATGTTGTAATAGCGCGGAAAAGTTGCGAATTACATAGACATAGAAAAGAAAAGAAAAATTATCAAAATCGGTTGACATCTTGCATTTGCGCATAGGCCCTAAATTTTGACAAAATATGAAAAAACTTGATTTTTGCGATTAAAAAAAAATTTTTTTTATTAGAGGTTATTGTAATGTAATAGTTTGTAATTTCTTCTAATAGAGCCTAAAAACATTGTGTTTTAATTTTGTTTAGGTCTGTTCACATCTTCCGTTCGCGCATAGTAAAAATGTGAAATTTTTAATATTTTGGCAAATTTTAGGCCCTATGCGCGAGCGGAAGATATCTACTGATCTTAACAAAATTAAAACACAATATTTTTAGGCTCGGTTTGAAAACGTTTCAAAATATTACATTACGAAAACATCTAATTCAAAAATTAAGAAAATAATCGCAAAAATGAAGTTTTTTTTCATATCTTGTCAAACTTTAGGGCCTATGCGCGAACGGAAGATGTGAACAGACCTAAACAAAATTAAAACACAATGTTTTTAGGCTCTATTAGAAGAAATTACAAACTATTACATCACAATAACCTCTAATAATTTTTTTTTTTTTAATCGCAAAAATCAAGTTTTTTCATATTTTGTCAAAATTTAGGGCCTATGCACGAACGGAAGATGTCAACCGATTTTGATAATTTTTTTATTTTCTTTTCTTTGTCTATGTAATTCGCAACTTTTCCGCGCTATTACAACATCAAAATAAAAAAATGAGATTTTTCGGCCCACCCTATTCCCCAACTCAGAGGCCTGTGCAGGATGTTGTATGGGTCATAATGTAATGAAATTTTGAAAACAGACACTTCAGATCACGCGCTCGTGATTTATTAAAAAATAATTATTAGTACAAGAAGTTGCCGATAGGTGGCGCTGTAGCACTAGTAATTTGCATATTGCAACAATGTGATTTGCAGAAATAAAGCTTCTGCGCAAGGTATCTAAAAGACGAGCCCTACAAAAGTGGAAGACAGGCACTGCACAGGCAGTTGTTTCCAGCTAGCTGATGCACAATGGCGACTTAGAAAAGGCTCTGTTAGTGAAGCTTTTCTACCAGAATGACGAGAACTCCTGTGCTGCAATAAGAGCATTCCGTCGGCTGAAGAACTTAAAACAAGGATCAATGTCACCACGCGCTTTACGAGACATGACAAAGAAGTTTGAAATAACCGGACAGCTGGGAATTTCACCTGGTAGATGACGACATGTTGTGGATTCTGCGCGCATACACGACGTTGCTTTGGTGATCGTGGACGCCACTAGTCAATTACCACATGGTTTTGTCAGTGTGCCAACTGTTTCTTGTGCTCTTGATATGCCCTATTCGACCACGGCACACATATAGAACATCTGTAGAAAGTCTTGTTGATCTGCAGCGCACCTATCGGCAACTTCTTGTACTAATATATTTTTTTTAAATAAATCACGAGTGTGTGATCTGAAGTGTCTGTTTTCAAAATTTCATCACATTATGATCCATACAACATCCTGCACAGGCCTCTGAGTTGGGGAAGTTTAATTTGGACAACCCTGTATATAGAGTTACTGGTAAATGGATGTATTCCTAAGACATAAGAGAGACAAAATGCTACATTTTAACCCCCGTAAGTATGGCCAAAAATTAATAGTTTTCGAGAAAATTAAAACTTTTCTTGGATAACTCAAAATTTGGCATTCAGGTGGAAATTTTAAAAAATCTACTAATTAAATGGGTTTCATTTTAATTTATTTTCATAGCTGAAACTCTAAGCTAACATAATCAAAAAAAAGTACAAAACTATTTTTAATTTTAAATTCACGTGGTGTTACATGTAATTTTTAAAGTCCACAATATTCATCCACATTACAAGAGCACACTTATTGGCTTAAATTCTGACTAAATGAAGAACATCATTTCTCAGCTACTGTGGAAGCTTTTCAAACTAATTATCAAAGGATTTGTCGTAACAACTCTCTTACTCCATCAACTGAAGTGAAGTGGTCTTGAAACTTTAACAGTCCAGCCTGAAATTTCTTTTACCAGAAACAAAGTTTAAATTGACCAAGCCTTACCTTTGTTAACCTCCAGAGAGTGCTAAATTAATTTGAAACTGCAAGGTGCACAGTACACATTTAATTAAAATTGCAAATACCACAAATAAATCCAAAAAACACATACCTCGATAAGCATTGACGTCATCTTGAAATTCACCCTCGAACTCATAATGGGGGTCAAATTCATCACCCATCACTACAGCAGCAGGCCTGTGGGTGTAATCAACACTTTTAAAACTCCGAGGAGGACCATCTCTGAAAAACGGAGGTTCTTCGGGGAATTGATCTGGAGGACCAAATCTACCAGGCTCAAATGGAGGCCTCATGCCACGTGGAGGGGGCATTCTTGGGCCATCACCAGGAAACCCAAATCTGAAATTATAAATGGTTTAGTGATTTAGTGCCTAGAAAATTAGCATATACGCAGAAAATAAGATTAAATAGGCTAAAGCTGTGATAAACTGGATTTTAATAAAAGAACAAAAGTGACAAATTTATTTAGTGTGCACTTTTTAAGTTACACTTTGAACACATAATACAAACAATATTAAACTTACAATAGAAAATATTACATTAACTAAGATACATAAACTTACTACATAAACTTACAATAGAAAATATTACATTAACTAAGCATTATTGGTGGAAAGCAATAGAGTAAAATAATTACATATTTGGCATAATTCTAAAATTTAACTGTACAATGCTAAGATTTTGTAACATAACTGTGCATCTTTCTCTCTCCTTTTTTTTTTTTTTTTTTTAACTGTATTAGACTGGGCAATTTATTCCAGGTTAATGGTGGCTTTTAGCAAAATATTGCCAAAGTGCCAAAAATAAATCTTTACCCAGCTTGCCGATAGCTCAAATGTTTGGCTATAAATTGCTAAACCTTAGTGTTATTGCAGTATTGTATCTCTTTCAAATGAAACAAGTTTCGATGAAGTGCACCGAAAATAGTTATAATTTAATCGATATACGGGAAAGTCATATGATGATTTTTTAATTTAGTTATCTGGTGACGACCAGTGGTGACTGTCCTCTAAGCATAGATAGCACATTAATACAATTACTTAGTGGTTTAAAAAATAAAGACTGAGATTGCAGAATGTTTAAAATACTTAATTTCTTTAACTAGAAGAGAAAGAACATATTTAAGAAGCAGAATTGGAGAGGTTATAAAACTATAAAAGAAACACTTCTTTGTAGGTGTTTTTGTATTAAACCAGTTGAGTCAGAAATTTAAATGAAGTGTATTAAATAATAAATAATACAAATAAATGTTTTAAGAAGCGTTAAATTGGATTCAATATGAAAATGTTCAAACATTACGTATGAATCTGAGCTATTCTACGAAACAAAATTTAGAAAAGGAGATAGACTGCAAATATAAATTAATTGCAAACTATAAATATTAAATAGAGGAAGATACTTTTTGTCTCTACATATTCAAGCATTCAATTTTTCATTTATTAATTTTGATAAGCTTGTGTAGTTGGTTCAATTACTGCGATTAGCACAAGCTGTGTTCAGCCCTCACAACAGATTAACACTAGTAAGTTAATTATACACATACACACCTATCATCTGGTGGAAAATCTGGAGGAAAGTCATTTCTCATTCTTGGTCCAAATCTGTCAAATTCTCCACGGAATCTGCCACGACCACGGAATCGGCCACCTCTTCCTCTTCCACCCCTATCATCAAAAGGTGGGAATTCATCTGGGAATGGAGGTGGTCCATACATATCATCCTCAGGAGGAAACTGGTTAAAATCTCTATCTCCAAATCCACCTTCATCCATCATGCCCCTAGGAGGTGGAAATCTTTCACGTCCTGGGGGAAATCTGCCCTCTTCAGGTGGAAATCTTTCATCGCCAGGAGGAGGAAACCTGCCACCTTTCGGAGGAAACCGTTCCTGATCCGGTGGAAATCTTTCTTGTTCAGGTGGAAAGCCTTCTTGGTCAGGGGGGAATCCTCCTTCTTCCGGAGGAAAACCTTCTTGATTTGGTGGAAATCTCTTTTCATCTGGCGGAGGAAACCTGTCATTGCGAGGAGGAAATCTCTCATCGCCTGGTGGAAACCTTTCACGATCAGGAGGAAATCTCTCTTGACCACGAGGAAACCTATCTGGTCCTGGTGGAAATCCTTCACGTCCTGGAGGAAATCGTTCTTGATTTGGAGGAAATCTATCATGATCAGGTGGAAATCTTTTCCGATCAGGAGGAAATCTGTCATTTTCAGGTGGAAATCTTTCGGGAAATTCTTCATCTGGTGGAAAACGTTCATCAAATGGTGGAGGTGGAAAACCATCATGAAATTGTCCAGGTCCATCACGGAAATTAAATCTATCCCCTGGGGGACGATTTGAGTTTGGTCTATCATCTGGAAATGGACCCTCACCTTTAAAAAACTCATCACGGCAGTCTTCAGTAGGGTATTCAAAAGGCGGTGGATCATCACTGCAAGTATAACACACCAACTTAATAAAAAGAGTTAATACACCCAAAAAATAAATAAATCAGAATAGCAGTTAAAGTACAGTTTAATGAATATGTACTATAATCTCTAAATAAGCATACACTGCTGGTAAAGTTTAAACAATGGTTCTTAAAAGAGGGTCTCTACTAAGCAGAGCAGGGGGAAATCCATGAACAGAAAGAAATCACAACATCCTAACATGCTGATTTCCATAAATGTAGAGAGGTAATTATGGTTACAAGTAAAGGTATTTTCTTCAAACTATATTTTTGTAGGATGGCTACAGAGCAAAGAAAGCTCCTCTATACTTCTCTAACTGTATTTAACAAAATTTGGCTTAAATAACCTGACACTTCCCCCACCTCCCCCAGATAATTTGGAAGACAACATCTGAATAATAACTGGAATGTATAACACCTGCCACCTTTCGGAAACTTAACTTTACAACATGAAAAAAATATTAATGCTGCTTTAGCCATTTGCAAAAATAAAATTGTGAAATGAAAAATGAAAGAGTGTCTGTATGAATAAAATTTCTTAAATTTCAAACTAATAAAGGGTTGAAAGGCTCAAAGCCTGGCAACAGAAAACATGTTCAACTACAGCCAAATCTCGTTTACAGCAAAAATCTCACTTTAGCAAAGACTTTGATGATCGCCAAATCAAATTATTTACATTTTCCTCTAAAAAGTAAATTATAATTTAACCCAAGCTGTATTTTTAATTCAATTTATTTTCAGGTTAAAAAATACACATTGAATACACGTTATAAATACAAACATATATAATTCTAGCTATGCCATAGGTACGATTTTATCTATTTAATACTGTAATAATAGGTATTTACAGTTTTTTCATTCAGCTCTTAATGGAAAATAAATTGTACATGAATTTTCTTTTATTTTGCAATAAAAAAGAAACCATGTATACAGACCAGTGGTTAAATATTCTAATTTCTACCCCTGCAAAGATGTTAAAACACAAGTTAAAAAAAAACTATACAACTAAACAAGCACATAAAATTTGCTATTACTCTTGTACAAATGCTCCAGGTCCTGGTTCTGGCAATAAAGTTTTTCTTTGGTTTCTAGGTCCTGGTCCAGGAGGAGGAGGAGGGCCAGGCCCAAGCCCAGGCCTGACATCCATTTCTGTAGGATCACCCTATAAAGAAAGGAAAGGTAAAAATAAAAGTGCAGGGTTAGGTGAGGGTAAAATGAACAGTCTACGTAAACAGACAACAACTGTCAAATGCATAGGTTTGTTGATATGCTGATATTTTTTTCTTTTCATTTACATCATAAGCAATATTTTTTAACTAATTTATTCGATTTAGTGACATTCTTTTAATATGTAATGGCAACATGTTAGACTTTCTCAGAGGAACATTAAAGTTTAGTTTGCTGTAGCACTTTTGTAATTCAAAGTTCTAAAAATTTTGATGATAAAAAGGCTACCATCATTCTTTAGGGAAAATGCCTGCATGTTCCATTTTATTTTTCAGTTTTAGAGTACAGTGACCTCTCACTTATACGACTTTTAGGGGACTTTAGAAAAATGTCATACAAGAGAGAGTAATAACTGAGAGACATTCTAAATTTTAGATTTTTTTTTAAATTTAGAATAAGTTTTATCATTTTAGATACGTAATTTAGCAAAGTTGGAAATATCTAAATTTTAAGTCATTTTACTTCACCTGACCCTAAATTCGAATCAAAGCTCAAATACACTGATATTCTTGAAAATATAATAAATTAGTTAATGAAAAGAAAAGTAAATCTTATTGTTCATTTCAAGATAATTTATGAAGATATCACTTCATAAGAATGGATAAATATCTGATAAAAGTTACGTGCAAATTAACTGAAATATAAAGAAATCCCTTTTATATTTAAATTTTGATATTATTTATACATTCTTCTTAGCAAATGCATGTGATGATGATTTAAAAAAAAAAAAAAAAAAAAATGCTTACCCAACGGCTGTCACGACCTCTGCCTCTTGCCCGACCACGGCCACCTCTTCCTCGGCCTCGGCCGAATTTCCAGTTATCTCTCTGGAAGTCACCCTTTAAAAAAGAAATATATACATTAATAAAACTGCAAAACATTTTTTCACTTTAAAACTAGTAGTATTTGGTCAAATTATACCAATAACATGGACATGATTAAACAAGTTTATCAGGGCTGCCAACCTCTTTCAACCTATATGTGTAGTACAAAGAACAAAAATGTGTAGTTTTCACTGTTTCATGTGTAGTTGCGTGCTTTTTTTTATACTAGAAGTGCCTTGGGACCATGATATTTTGTATCATCTACACTAAAACACCCTGAAGTTATTGCATTATTGCCCTTAAAAACTAAGTAAAAAAAAAGTTACATAGAGAAAAGAGAAATATGATACTTATAATACAAATGCTACAAACAGATTTTCTGGATTATCTATTGCAAATTTAAGGAATAAGGCAAAAATAAGAAGTCAATTTTTTTCATTTAAATGACGCACACTTGCATGTTTTGCTCTTAAAATAGGCCCACCTTCAATATACATCCTACCTTGATTTTTGGTGCCAAAAATGCCATTTATGATGGCGCCAAAGAAACAAAGTAGCTGTGAAATCGCATTTCCAAACATGTTTTCCAACCAGATACACTATTAAAATTTGAATATTTGTTACAAGAATTTAGGATTAAGAATCTAAAAAACATAAATTTCAAAAATTTAACTAACAATTGATTTCTATGCGAGGGGGGTCCCGCAACCCTCAACCCCTTGTTTCATTTTAATGATAAAAATAATCAAAAAATTAAAAAATAACAAAGAAGAATTTTAAAATGTTAAGAAAACTTTCCGAGAGCCAAGGAGTCTAAAAATCTTATGGCCAGCCAACTTGCGCATACGTCAAGTTGATTACTTGGCAGGCGTGCGCCGATATCTTTCTATCCACGTACAAAACATAAAATAAGATAGGGTTATTAAAAAAATAAAAAAATACCAAATTTACATAAGAGTGTACATTTTTGGTTGTAGATTTCTTTTCCTTGAAAGAGAAGGAAAAAAGAGTAAGTTCTCAACATGCGTTGCGTAGAAAAAGTAAACAGTGCGTAGTTGCTATGCCAAATGCGGATACCAGTGCATTGTTCAATTCAAAAGTTATACAAGAAAGCAGAAAACAGTCACAGTATTCTTTAACTGAATTAGTTTTAATTCAGTAACTTGAAGCATATTGAGAGAGATATTACATAAAGCTTGATATCCCAAGAGATAGAACCAGTGCTAAATCAAATATGATTAAATAATACTTTTCATGTGAAGATATGATAACAGCTCTGAAAAGAACTAAAATTTAAATTTTGTAAAATTAATGAAAATGTAAGATCTGACAAAAAATGACAGCCTAAAAAAAATTGGGTATTTTGTTTTGCTGTACAAGATCACAATCAAGAAATGAAAACAATTTAAAAATTACCTCAAAAAAATCACTTCACCTGACAACAAAAATTAAAGCAATACATTAAAAAAATATTTTAAATATTTTTATCTTTATTGGTTTTGATGATTGGGGAAAAAAAATTAAGATATAAAAAAAATAATTGGATTTTCCTGTGTAGGTCATTAGAATATAACTGACAAAGAATTTCATTTATCTTTTCAGTGAAGGATATACAAATATAAATTTCTACTAACAATGTGAAAAATAGTTTGCCTTCACACTCACAGACAATGTTATAGCAAAGCACATTAAAATCCCTTCACATCCTTATGTAACCTTTTAAAAACAAAATAAAGCGAAGGAATCAAGTCACACTAAGTACAAAAAATAATTATGCATTAAAAAACATTAAAGTTTGTGCAGTCACAAATAAAAACAAAATATTAAAATAAATAATACTATCATGATTTTAATTAAATTAACAGAGTTGGCACTAAATTTGTCAAACAAAATTCCCCAACTTTTCCAGAACATTTTCAGCAAAATTCCAGGCTCGTATGATTGATATATACATATAATATAAATAAATAAATAATTTACAACTACCATATCAACCCACGTCATCATGAACCTTTATCACACCTATGTCAAAACGTGTTTGGAAAATTCCGACTTATGAGAAACAGAATTATTAATAAACCACTTGTGATACTTTTCGGGGTCACATTTTAAGATTTTCCAGGCTTTGGGGCAAAATTCGTGATGTTCCAATTTTTCCTTAGTGAAAATGAAATTCCTTGACTTTTAAAGGGTTTGAAGGTTCCCTGACAGGTGGCAACCCTGAAATAACTACATTTTTACACTTTTATAATAAAAAATATGCATGGAATAAAAAACAGATTGGTTGGTTTGTGTTTAATGGCACAAGGTCCAAAAAGGACATGCTGAGACAAGAACAAAACATAGATTGGATGAACAGTGTAGGCTGATAATATGCAGCCAGGGATTATAATGCATTAGATACAAAACTCAACTAACCTCAGGGGGATTCATGTTAGGATCAAACCCTTCGTAATTAGGCCCCATGCCATCATCTCTAGGACCATTTCCCCTCATAGGCGGTCCATAGTTGTAATCATCATATTCCTGGCCTCCTTGATTATCCTAAAAAGTAGAATATTGAAATTACTGAATAGCTTTCATACTGACAGCAAAATTTTGCAATCTACAATTTTATATGTCTAAACGTAAAACTCATACTTTAAGTCTTTTAAAATACAGAAGAACCACCTATAATTCTGGTCCGGATCAGATGGATTCATAGAACAAGGCATAAAAATTGCGATGGTTTTCGTGTAACACGAAATGATTCGTGTAACGACAAAAATTCCTCATGGGGGGTCATAACCCCCCCATGAGGAATTTTTTGCCATACAAAATGTATATTCTTCACTGCATTGTCACACACACGTATACATATATATGAGTTGTAGTAGTCATAACCCCCCCCATGAAATATTTCTGGCTACGCCCCTGACACGAGGATATTTTAAATTATTTATGAGTTTTGTTTACTTTGAAGTTTGTTTAGTGAAAATCGAAAGCAAATATCTATCTAAGTGAAATTCAACATCATAAAAGATTTTGATAAAGGCATGAAGCAAAATAAATAAGGATAAATTAATGGGTATGCATTTTCAATTAATATCTAATACATTTTAAAAAACGCTTTTGCGGCATTCGGGTATTATTTATTTAGACATTATATATTTGTTATTCAAATATGCTATAAATATTTATAAGCTATATCTCGGCTAGAATCCCTGGCGAGGTGGCAAGGGTATTTAACTAAAATTTGTGAGTGTTGTGAAAATTACTGAAAACTATAACCATGATTTTCTCCTTTTATTTATTATATATTACTTGCAAAGGTGTGCTGAATGAAAACAGAACACTTTCAAGTGATACCACAGGGTATGGGATATATGAAGAACAAAAATCAAAAATCTTTTGACCTCCAAAATATCGTTATAGAGGGATTTCACTGTATAATTTTTTTTTTTTAATATTTTCATTCACAACTGAACCTGCTCTACTTAGTGAAGTTTTTTTTTTCCCCTGGTTTCCTTGTTAGGGGAAAGGGGGAGGGGGGTTAAAAATTTAAAATATAAATCAGGTATGCGCCAGCTGAAATTAAATTTTGGAACAACAAAAGACATTTTTGGAGCAAGGAAAACAGATTTCTGGAGCAATTTGGAGCATAACCGTTTTGCAGCAATTATACGAGAAAGTTCCCACTCCAGGGGAGTATTGCTCAGACCCTATACAACATTAATTCACATAGCACGGAACATATCTACCATGTGATAGGGGTGTAATTTTTTTCTTTAGAAGGCAAATTAAGAGCTTCGCAAGCATACTTTTGTCTGCAAAAGAGGTGTTTTGCAGTCTATTTACAGTAACAGAAGATGCATTCATGACATCCTCATTTAACCAGGGGTGCACAGTTTCGTGCAAATGAGGTTCAGGGGATAATCTGAAGCGCTGGGAGAAATTTTCCCCTCAAGTGCACTTAAAGAAGGAAAAGGGAAGTTTTCAATATAAAAGGAGGAGTTGGAAGAGGGAACATTTCTTCAGATAAGGGTTGGCTAACAAGGCGATTGTGATATACTTATCTTTAACCCATAGAACACAACAGTGCGCCCTGTACTAATACAGTGTGTAAACATTTCAAATTTCACTCATTAGACTACGTTATGACACTAGGTCAAGTTCCACAGTGGTCTGGGCACTAAACTCCGTTCCCATAAGATCATGGAAAGTGAAGCAGCATCTGGCTTGGTAAGTGCTTGGGAGGGTGCACTCTTCTTTCGGCTGGACTGCCGTGGGACCGTGTATGCTAATGGGAGCTGGTGCACAAAAAATCTGTCATTGTTCCAATGTCCTCCATGTTTAACTATACCTCTGGTATGATTAAATTCCACATGAGGGACCAGGGACTTTTGAGCAAAGTTAGACTTCTTCCTACTGGGGCTCATTAAAATGGAAGCTGCCTCATTCTTCCCATTGCTGCCTTTCTATCGGGATCTGGCTTCGGCAGGTTCGGTGCCAGGGGGCATTAGAAGCAACAACATAAGTCAATCACAATATAGAATAAATATTATGTACAAAAAAGTTGGCTACCCTGCTTTAGATGAAAGATTTTATAAATGCTTGGAATATATTCCTAAAAATAATTACATTCAGTTAACAGTCATCAGTTAGAAATTATTTAAAGCAAAAAATAAATAAAATCTGCTGTTTTCAAGAACATGTGGCCACCACGATATTAATACACATAATGGCAATAGATAAACAATTGAATTAAAGAACATACATAGTTCATATTTTCATTGTGAGAAGGCGGAGGCATATTCATTTGTCCTTGATTTCCAAAGTTGGGAGGTCCAGTTGGTGGCATGTTGTATGGCATCTGTTGAGGAACTGCTCCTGGCATTACAGGAGGTGGCATAGAACTAGCAGGTACTGCCGGTGGTACCATGGGAGGTATGACTGCAGGTGGAACCACAGCAGGTGGCACAACTGCTGGTGGCATGGCAGCAGGAGCCACCGCAGCAGCTCCAGGATACATGTAGGGTTGCATATACATGTACTGGGGATGTTGGTAGTACATTGCAGCCGTTGAGGTCGCTGATGTAGGATCTGCAACAGCTGTGCTAGTAACTGAAGTACTTGCAGCAACATCTAAAAAATAACATTTTACAAAAAATGAATGCATATAGATCAAATCAGTGATAAGAATTCAAGGTCACATGTTTTAAAAAGAAAAATTATAGATAAATTAAGATTTCAAAAGTTTCTGGAACATCTAACTTTTACATAAAAAATGACCTTTTTTTTTTTGATCTTCATTAATCGTGTTAGTAAAGGAAAATAGTTAATCCTTAGGGGTCTCTCCTTTTAATCAATCAACTTAAAGTATCCTTTCTCCCACAGTTGAATTCAGAATGATCATTAAGTTTTAATATTAGATACGAGTGAACTAATTTTCTGGTTTTACATGATTTTGTTTATTGTTTGATGAAAAGCTCAGTTAAAATAAAAATAAGATAAAGAAAAATCAAAATACCTTGTTTCTAGAAAAGTTTATGTATAAAGCAAAAACAATCAGCCTAAATTTATTAACTTAGATTAAAAAAAAAACACTACTAACTTTACATAAGTACAGATATTTGGATGCAAGACTTTGCAAGTTAACAGTACTTAGATTTTCTTAGATGTTTATATTTCATGATACTTTGTGACTTAGATCCCCCTTTAGATAGATATGAATTAAAGCAGAATTTTATAAGCAGACTCAATAGTTTTCTTAAGCTACTATCAAAATTTAAATCAATTTTTAAACCAGAGTACAAACAATAAGGACAATGATGAAACAACATACTAGAAGTGGCTGCACTGGATGCTTGTGCAGCATTACTGGCTATTTGTTCAGCTTTTGCTTTCTGCATTTGTTCCTTTTTTTGAAGTAATTGTGCTCTCCACTCTTGCCATTGTTTTTCATACTGAGCAAAAGCTTCTTTGTCAGGATGATTTTGGTTTTGTTGCTTCCATGTTTCAAACTGCTTTTCCCAATCTTTAAACTGGCGCTCAAACTCTTCCTCCTCTTTTGTCAACTGGCTCTGAAATTTGGAGTGGGAAAGAATCATAAAATTGGACAAAATATTAATAAATGATATATACACATGGCATATATTCATATTAACAAACTTTTAAATTCTAAATTAGCAAATATATTAAATACATACAGTCAATTACAGTTAATTGGACCACACTGAGACAATTGTTTTGGTCCTATTAACTAGATGGTCCAATTACACCAAGTCCTGCCCCAAGAATACATAATGGGACATATTGTATAACATATTAGAAAAACTATGGCTTTATCAGGTGATACAAACTCTAGGGAAAGGATAACTGCTATTTCTTACAAACTTTGTTAATTAATTTTTTTAATAAGTAACTTTTTTTTAAGCACTACACGATACAGTCAACTCTCTGAAATCCGCACATCTATAATTCGCAACTCTCTATAATCCGCGATAATTTTTAGATGTAAACAGTGAAATTTACAGTTATCAGTTAAGTAACACTAGGAAATTACGGGTGAGTTGAGTTGTAGAATTAAAAGAAATTTTATGCTATTTTTCATATTTTCTGCATATATCTAATTAAAATTGTTCTTTTAACCCATCTAACAAAGTCTGAGCAGTAAAATGAAAGCATGATTAGCTGACAGAAAAGATTCTGAGAGACAATCTTGCACACCCAGTTAACGAAACATGTATTATTTTGATTTTCATTTTTTATTGAAAGAGAGAAATTTCCAAAATTTTTCACTTGAAGAAGGCTTATCTTTAGGCTATAAATATTTAAAATTCATCCAAAATTATTCATTGGCATCACCACAAGAAATAATGACAATAAACAGACTCCAGGAAAAAAATATTTAAACACAAATCAAAAGCCCTAAAACAAACAATTGATTCCATGTTTGCAAAATTAAAAAAATAGTAATATAACATTAAAGTATGAAAGTTTAAGCCTTCTTCAAGAAAAATTTCAGTCTGCAAAAGTTTTGTAAAATAAAATTAATTTTTTTTCATATTTAATAAATTCTTTAATAATTAAACTAAGTGTGACAGTATAATTAATTTCAGCCATTAAAAATGTTCTGTTGCTTCATAACTATAGTAAGAAAAAATGTAAACAAAACAATGATCTGTAATCCGCAAAATTCTATAATCCGCAAACCCCTTGGTCCCAAGGTGTGCAGATTTCAGAGAGTCTACTATACTCAACACCACCAGCATAACAGGGGAAAAAAAAAAAAAAAAAAAAATCAGTGAGCTATGAAATATAATTGTGTATTGAAAAAAAAATCAGTGCAACAAAAGAACCTATAAGTTCAGGCTAACTAATAAATACACTATATTGTATATATTCCAATCTGAGATGCACCCTCTTTTTCTGAACTTTAAAAGTCGTACCAGTATCTTGTACTCATTTCTAAGACACATCCAGGATATTCAATGAGGCAACTCAGAATTTGATAGTACAAATTGGATCATACGGGTTTATTTGTTCAAACTTAACATTTAAGATTAAAAACTGAACAAAGGTACTATTTTACAATCTTACTTGAACTACAGTGAAATTTGCAGTTATCAGTTAAGTAACACTAGGAAATTACGTGTGAACATAGGACACACACTTTAGTCCAGTCACCCCATCATAAGAGGTTTGTATGGGATTCCAAGATACTCCCACTTTAAACTTGAAATTTTGGCAGAAATAGTGCATATTAGATTCGAGTAAATATGGTAATAAATAATTACTACTATAATGATACCAATAATAATGAGAATTTCAGGGGGGGGGGAAGAGAGAATTCATTTCAATATCCCCTGTCCATATCTATGGTTCTCGGCACGATATAAAAATTTAAGAAATTCTAGAACTTGCGATTTTTGGATCATTGGATTTGGTTGTATACATTTCAATCATCGAGGCTTTACACACCTGCTCTACACAAGACTTATAATCACTTTTTCTTATTCAATCTTGTGTCCTCTGGTCCGATTAAGCAGAATTTTGGTCTGAATGAACAGATGATACTATGCTTATGTAATAGCGTTTGTTTTGGTTCTTTAAGATACGGTGCAAATAATAATGATAAGCCACAAATAGCAAATCAATGATGCATACACAAAGTCATTATCGATGATGGCAGAAAAGAATTCTCAACGATTCTAAACAATAGGGATGCACCGAACATTCGGTATATAGCCTATTCAGCAGACAAACCGAATATTCGGTTCGGCCGAATACTCAAATATTCGGCAACCGAATAGTAAACAAATTTAAGTATTCACCAATCGGTAAACACATACATATTTTTTATATCATGAATGAAAGTTATAGTATAGTAGCATAGTACTAAATTGATTCAAGTTGTTACTAACAAATATCACATGTGAAAAAGCGTTAGAAACCCTCATAAAGTCCTCTTACCAAGGTACCCCCATCCTCAGCAGATAGTCCTAATGTAGCATTCCACAATCACACAAAAAACCAATATCCCCATGAAATTTGTTTTAATGTAAGAGAAAACACTCAGATGTTAAATTTTAATTTTGTTGCTTTTCAGTTTTTCTTAAATCTTATGACACATTACATTAACCTGTGCTATTACTAACTGATTTAAATTTGAAATAGTAACCAGGAAAAAAAAAAACTCATAACATTAAGTGTTCATAAATATGTGAAGTCAATTAACTGCTAATTTTTTAAATAAAATATGTAGGTAAAAAAAATTACCAGCATTTCACTAATATTTAAAAAAGTTATTAATAATATATAAAGGAAACACACTTGGATACTAAATTTTGCAGCATTTTAATTTTTGTAGTTTTACACTATATAAAATATTGCTTAAGAAAAAAATTAAATTAATCATTGCAATCAAAGTTTAATAACGGTTTAATAAATTTTAACCAAGTATTCGGTTAGAATTTTGACCGAATATTCGGTATTCGGCAAAATATGGTATTCGGTGCATCGCTACTAAACAACATTAATGGGAGATGTGACAAGAAATAATGAAAATGAGGGTGAAGCTGACCTCATACGTGCTCTACTTTTATGGTTTTTAACAGTAATTTTATATATCTACTGTGAAATATTTCTGCAATATTAACTAGCCAAGATTAATTAGCAATAAACAAATTTTAAAATGTCCCATATCAATGGTAAATACTAACTTGTGCGGAATCGGACTGTGTGACATTTGTACTGGTAAGTGCTTTTGATGTGTCATTTGGTGCTGTAGTGGTGATGCTTGATGAATCTGCAGTGGAACCAGCAGTTGACCATGATGAAGCAGCAGCAGCTTGGGAACTAGTCCATTTCTCGGCCTGCTCTTTCAATTGCTTTATCTTTTCAGATTCACTTAAGTCTGATAATGCCTGCATAAAGAAAGTAAATAACACTAAATTAGTGTCTACGAAAGACAGAAAAAAACGAACCCCGCATGATAGGATGTTGAACTAAATCGAAAACTGGAATTAAAGATGCAGATTCCATTACCTTACTGTTTGAAGTATACTTTACTGCAATCAACACAGAAAAGGAAGTATAAGAGGCCAGAAACTAAACCTAATTCCATATGAAAAAAAAACTGATTTTTGAAAAGTACATTTAAATTACTTAACAGCTCAAATTGTGGCTACTTTCAAATGATGGCTGAAGACTTTATTTAAGGATATAAGGAAAAACAACCCATTCCAGTTAAAATAAATAAAAACTTTGTGAAAAAACACACATAAAATGTTACTTATAACATGATAGGATCGTTTTGACCAAAAATTCTTTCGGTCTACGTCAGCCAAAGAACTTCGTCTCGCTAAACAGAATTTTTGGTCAAAACAATCGTATCGTGTTATAAGTAACATTTTGTGCATGTTTTCTCACAAAGTTTATATTTTATCGTTTAACACCATTATTTTGAGTGTTTTTTCCTCCATTCCAGTTAACATTTTTTATTCAGTACCACTCTCATTTAGAAATAATTGGCTAACACATTTAATACTGTCTCTTTTTTGCTCACTGCTAATTATTAGCTTTTATCGACACCCTTTTAAACACAAATTTCAGCTGCAATCATTAAATTAACAAGTTTTTTCAATGCCTTAAAGAAAAATACTTATTCTAACAGTTTGAGGGAAGAAAAGCAGACTTAAGAATTTTATCCAAATTTCCTTATCTTACCTTACATTTTAAAGTATTTTATTAACAAAACAGCTTTCATTTTCAGGAGAAAAACTACAAAATTTTAAAAGATTTATCATCATAAAACTGCTTAAAATTATTACACTGTCTGAATTAATCAGTATTTATTTACATTAAAACCTGTTCATTTAATAATCAAATTTATTGGAATAATTTTCAAAATCTATTTCTGACACTAAGTACAAAAAAGCTATGCAACATATACACAAAGATCACTTATTTCCATATCTGCTAGGAGTAAAAACAAAAAATTTCTAAGAATTACCTAATGATTCTAATTTTGTTATTTCTAATTGGCCCCATTCTAAATTAGCTTAGCCTTTATACAGGTGTAAAAGGCTTAGTTTATTTTTATTTGCTTTGACAAAGAATATCTGTGATGTAGATCACATATTTAATAATAATTGTCATTTGTTTTCTGTTTTTTAAATTTAATCTAAAATCAACCATTTGAACCTTTTTTCTTTCTGCACTCATTTTTCAATTATCTCAGCTTTCAAAATTTGTATTTAGGCTTTTCATTGGTTGCAGTAGCCTTCATTGTTTTTTTTTTTTTTTCATCTGCCCAACACCATTCGAGGTATTTTTTTTTTTTTAACGAAAGTTTGTAATTTGCAACCGACCCCCCCCCACACACACACACACACACTGTGTTGGCACTTATTTTGAAGCCATGTACTAAATTTCAAATTTACCCATTCAAGGCTTGATTACTTTAATTTTATTGGTCTAAATTTATTGTAACTCTGTAATTGGAGTTTGTTATCTTGGCAAAGTTTATATTCTCATCAATGTCAAGTTCACTGCACCACTTTCAACTCTATGCCCCTGTCTATCACAATTGAAGTGTTTAACTTAAAGAACCTGTGTTTTGCTATTCCCAATGCTCCTTAAAAATGTAAAACAGCCTAAGCAATTGTCTTGATTATCCTATCTATGACTTATAGCTTATTTAAAATTACAGACAATTAGTGTACATTTCCCCCCCCCCCTGAAATATATACTTAATAACAAGCTTAAACTAGCATTTAAATGACCAAAATTTCAGAAATAAATAGAGCTTTCTCATATATACCAACACTGCAAAAGAAATATTTCTCGAATTCTAGGAAGAGCTTACTCAGTGTGAAGGGGGAAAGAAAAACTGCATGCATATTACAACTTACCTTTTTTGCTGCATCAGTCCTTTTTCAAAGCATACGAACAACAAAACAACTTCCATTGCCATTTAAACAATTGATGCCATTTTAGTTACTTTGATCTTTTAAATTGAAAAAGAAAGAAGATAAAAATTAACTTCATACTCTTTGGTACCAAATGGCAACTATTTTTAACCTGGAAACCATTTACAGGCACCAAATTCCTAGAAAAACCCCTAGTAAGTTCAGGCAAAAACATTTACAATATAAAAAATATTGCTCGATTTATTTTATTTTTTTTAAACCTTCTTCTAAACATAGTATGCTTGATTTTACAATTTTAAATGTGCTAGTTTTTCCACTGTTTGAAAATAAATGAAATTAATGATTTTGTCTAGAATTTCAGTTATGAATAGTGAAAAACTTTAAAGCTTACATCTATTAAACATACTAGCAGATAAGTGAAACATCTGAATATGTGGCAGCTCTGAAAGAGGACAAAAATTTAATTTTGGTCTTCTTAAAAATACTTCGATATTGAATAACAAAATTTAAGAATATAAATCACATTAAGCAAGAGATAAGCATACATACAACTTTTTCACATCATTCATCGCAAAAAAGTATCTACCTGCAGTCGCGAAACTGGAAAAACAATCGAAGATTATCTTCATTTAAAAGAACGCTACAAAATATTGGCATTATAAGATTACATTATACTATTTTTCACACACACAAAAAGATATTCTCAATACCAGTCTAATTTAAGTATTTTCCAGCCCATAATTCTATAATGTTTATACCGAATAAACATTTTAACTCAAAACTGTTTTATAGTTTCTATAATCTTCTATCTTCATACATAAAATGCTCCAGTAAAAACTAAATTTTAGACACTTAACTGATTAAATTGTACATTGCATTTTAACCGGGATACAGAAAAATAAAGATATTGCTTTTTTTGAAAAATGCTCCCTATAAACTGGCTTTCGTATACAGTCAACTCTGGATATAGTGAACTTTCGGCTATGGTCAGGGACGTAGCCAGAAATTTTTTATGGTGGGGGGTGTTACGACTACTATAACTCATATATATGTATACGCATGTGTGATAATGTAATGAAGAATATACATTTTGTATGGCAAAAAACTCCTCATGGGGAGGTTATGACCCCCTAACCCCCCCCCTTGGCTATGGTAAACGCATTTCATTAGTCCTGATTCACATACATAAAAAATGCACATATCTTATCTTTAAAAGCATTCATTAACAATAGCAGGATACTTTCGGAAGTGAAACAAAAATGGAAATTTTGCTTTGACGATTTATTTTTCCATTCCCAATGCATATCACAGGTTAAAAGCGACAGCATCATTTGTCAACTGAACAGAATGTGCATTATTTCCATAAATGTGATTGTGTTTACCTTACTTAACAAATAGCTCTATAACCATAAATGTGGTCAATCATGTTTGATTTAATGAATAAACATTCAGTACTTGTATAAAATACTACTGTCTAGTTTTTGCATTGTTTTATTGTTCAACATGGGGAAATATCGGTTTTAGTGACCTTCGGAACGAAATTTGCACAACTGGTATAGTTTAAGAAACCTTACATTCTGATGGCTTATTCATTATTTATCTGCTAAAAAAGATGAAAAATATATACGGTGCAAGTATACGCTGTTGCATGTTATCGGGAAAAATATTTTCTTGAAATCATTTTTTAATAATTAAAAATAAGTTTTCATTTTTTCATCCAACATGTTGTATACAGGGCATCCCAAACACACTGACCTAGGATTGTATTCCTTAAATACTGATCACAGACATATCATAAATTACGAAGTTACGTGAAAAAAGGTACAGAATTTTATAGTATCAATCAACATTTTCAGGAAATTAAATCTAAAATACAAAGTTTAAATTTGTATATGGCCTCCATTCGAAAAGTTCCCACTTAGCAAAATAATTGTTTTTAATTGGAAGATGTAACTCAAAACTCCCTTAGGATGAAGTTACCTCTTTCTTACACAAACCCTTCAATTATGAAAGAGGACTACTCAAGTCAGAAGAGGTTTAGTTTTAGCAGTTCAAACATTTTCTTACATTAATTCACTAATAGGAGCTATAACAACCTCTAATATAAGATAGTTTTCTAATAAACGTTTAAATTTCTCATTTTAGACTGATTTTAGAATCCTTCAATTTATCTCACAATAATAAGCTTTTGCATCTCTCTCATGATAAGCTCTCTCTTGGCTAAAAATATAATTATTACAGATATTAATCCCTTGGAAGAAAGTTTGGAAGATTCACAGTACAACATTGCTGCTTTGGATAATACCCATGCGTAGAGGGGGGATGTTCACAGGATGTTCACAGAGAGCATCCTGTTTTGACACATTTTAAATTTCATTCTGGTGAAAGGATTATTTTTAACACTTAAAAATATACTATATAGTTCCAGTGAGAGAGAATAAAATCAAGGAATTTTTTTATGGTCCCTTAGATTAGAAAACTTTTTAACGATACTACACTGAACGAACAACTGAATCATTTTTAAATTTAAGTGTTAAAATGATCTTGTCTTGCAAATTAAAAATGGGTCAGAAGAGATTTACAGCATAAGACACAAAGTGCGGGAGCTATTCAGCAAAACAACTGTATACAATGAATCTTCTGAACTTACAGCATGTGGTCTCCCTCACCTTTTAGCCACAATTGTAGATATATATCTTATTATTTTTGGTGTTTGGGACATTTTTCTTCAACTCAATCTACACCTCTCAGAGGTGCAGAAAATGTTCAGGGCCCAATATTTCCCCAGAACACAATTTGTTATGTCCAAAATTTTCCCAAAACCAAAGCATATTTTCATTCTAGTTTAAGCGACCATCTATCACTAGGTTCTTTTGATAACAACTGCACCTCTACAATATTTTCCTACACTCGGGACAAAAATTTCCCCCGAACCTCGTTCGTGCATTCAGACATATTCTGCACCCCTGCATCCAGTTGTCATAATTTCCCTTATTCTATGGAATAAATCCTTAACAAGAATTACTAGTAATGAAATAGAAAAGCCTAGTACTGGAGAATGACAGAGCTTTTCTCTTTATCATTCCATAGTGATATAATTCCGTAGTTGGTATATTTTTATAGTTCAATTCGCAAACCATGTATTACGTTGCCCCAGCAAAGAATACAGCTTTGATGCAAATATGGTAAATACAAGAACTCTAAAAGTGCAAGAACTCCATATCTAAAAAAAATAAATTTTAATTTGTTCTAAATATGATACTTAGGAATGTTTACTCAAACATTTTGAAAAATGGTATTGATTCTATAAAAAAAAAAAAAAAGTATAAAACAAATCTTTAAAAGTTGAGATTAGCTTACGGAAGCTTTACAAATGCTGTTCACACTAGCTATTTGTGGCCAAAAGTTTGGTTAATGACTGAGCTGTTCGCGCCAGCTCAATTAAATACTGCTCATTTAAAAACTACGAATGACTGATGTTTACTCTCAAAAACCTTAATTATTAAATACAAAACTCCCAACAATTTGAAGCACCAAAAACTGAGATTAGCCAAGCATTACTTTTGATTTAGAACACACTTTTAAAACTAAAACTACTGATTTTTACTCGTTTCAAACACCTTAGAGTATTTTTCAAATAACATTGGACTTTTACACTTTGAAAAAGAAGGATATTAATTTTATCAATATTTGTGAAAGATAATCCGCTTTCTACCTTGCAGATGAGTAAAAGGAATTTCCGAGGGATATACAGTATCGTATCGAACATTTTTGTTATGCATCAAAAACATAACTAAAATGTTAGTTTACAATTAGGTCACTAAAACTAAAGTCTTACTTCTTTTACTGCTTTATCCACAATTCTAAAAGGATATTCAAGAAATGACAATTATTTCTCAGTATTCCCATGATCTCCAAAAACCAAGATCTGTGCAATTGACAACTGAAAATAAATTTAACAATGGGAGAGTTTTAAAGTAACAAAAATAAAACCCAAATATGCAAATATGATCATATTATGTGTTTCGAAGGAAATTTACTCAAAAAAGCAACCACCGTGGTTCTGAAACATTTTTTAATAGCCGCTTCGAAATTTAAAAAACTGTAATAGTGGCTATAGCATAGATGATAGTTATGCGAGAGGGTAATGATCAGTCATGTTGTTGAGGAAACATCATTTAAAATATTTCCCCTTTGTTTGCTAACTCTTCCGAAATCGCGTATGTGATCTTGACTAAACTTGGCCCAGCAATAGTGGCTCTACTGGAGGAATGGTGATTTCTCGACTCTGAGGTGGTTAGTGACACCATGAAAAGCATGGTCACATGCTGTAAGTTTTGCATACGGATTAGAGTTGGTCCCATATATTAATGCCCATTTTGATTGCTCATTATGAATTTTACTAACGACTCCAACATGTCTTCATCTTTTAATTTATGAAAATTCAATATCTTTTAAATCTGTTTGTAATTTTCCCCTTAGCTTCATGCATAAAGATATTTGTCACTTTCTTGACAAATTTTGTATAAGCTGTATTTATTGGTTGTTTTACGTTTTCCTTGCTTTTCCTAAGTTTGGCAGTACGTAAATGCATTGTAATTCAATTCTAAAAAAATAAATAACATCTAACTTTAAAATCAATGTACAAGATGTATCTATTACAGACGAAGTGCTATTCTACACAGTAAACATTTTTACCTTCATTCTGATACTTTAAAAACACCTTTAATGTTCAAATAAACAAAACCCAGACAAGTTCACCAGAAAGCAGGGAATTTTTCCGATGGGCTGGTTACTTTCATATATATATTGTATTAACAATGTGTATGTGTGTTAATAAAATGTAAGTGGCCAGCCATTTATATACATGGTAGTTTAAACTTCCCATAAAATCCATTTTGCAGCTGAAACAGCTGATCTGACTGCCACCAAATTTGGCACATGGGATGTACAGCTGCAGGGAAAAAAAAAACACCCGCTTGCTCTTTATTTGCCCGTTGTTGTACAGCAAAGTTATATATACCATTTGTTTGTAAATAACATACATTATAAATTACTATTAGTTTAATTTGCATAAAAGGTTGTCTTCATATTTAATTCTGCACCAACTTCATTTTTCTCAATGGTAACACTGTTTTGACTTTATTAAACGAAATAAAACCTTCAATTTACCCTAAAAATATATTTTCACCAATTTTCTATGATAATTTCCGGAGATATTGCGAATTCTTTTTTGTGTATTTTAAGGGACTTTCTGCAAATTGAAAAATGTTATTTGTAGGTTCCGAACTTTTATTAATTTTGCTTGCAACAGTTAAAAGAATTAAATATTATTTACATGGAAAATATCGTTTCTAGTCTAAACTAGTTTTTGTACTGTGATTATCTGGTGTAGAAATTAGAATATTTAGTCAGTGCCAGTGGTCCAAATGACATGTGACTCCAAAATTTCCTTGGTCCATATACATGATTTATTTTTTTTTTTAATGCAAAACGAATGCTTACGATTTTGAAAATTTTTCTAATTTTGAAACTGTTATTGAGTATTTGAAGGTTCTCTTAGACAGGTGAAGTGTTGCCAGGAGTGAGAATCTGTTCTCTGCTCTTATGACTACAAGCATGAAAGTTACTCAGCTACGGTTGAACATGAAGAATGGTTTCATGATTCTCAATTTATTTGTTTGAATATTATGTAAAAAAAAGCAACTACTTTTTTGCTGACCCAATATCACTGTGTTATTTCACTTTCTTCATGTAATATTACTGTCTGCAGAGTGCAATATTTTTATAAGACTTTTGGCGGCATTTTAATTTATAGTCCGATGAAAATTTACACAGAAAAATGTGATTTTGAATGTTTGATAAAATAGGGGGAAGTCCAAAAACATGATGCTTCAGATATTAAAAATGGTCAAATTCTTGCCTAAAATGTTAAGGATGTTCGTTTTTCAGAAATAGAATGTTGTATTGGAAGACATTGATCTACAGCATCTAATTCTAGACAAGGAAACAATTTTATTTTGGGGGAAATAGTAGCATAAACAATGATAGACACTTTATAGAATCACCATCAAACTGTACAAACCTCAAATTTATTTGCTTCAAAATTTGCTATTTTTTAATACAGTTAAATTCTACTTCTTTTGCACAAAAATAGTAAAAGTTATGTTTATTTTACGCAATTAAAAAAAAAAAATGTCACTTAATAAATTTGTGTATGGTCCCTTAACTTACATTAAATAAAATGTGTTATTTTCATAAGTTAAACTACAGAACATAAAAATTTGCAATTTTGCACAGCCATGTAATATTTTTTTCATCTATTTCCATGAAAATTCGACTAGGTCCCTATTCATAATTTTTTTAAATATTAATTTAATAATTCATAATACATATATTTTATTAAAAATTATAATAGTAAATTATGTTTGGGTCGTTTAGTTCTAATAGTAAGAATAAAAATCAGCTTATTATCAATATTATGAGATCTAAATTAAAGTAGGAAAAAATTATTTTAACATGGGGGAGAGGGATTTTGGAAGCTTATAACTCACTCATTTTCAGTTCAAATTTATTGAAAATTGGTATCCGGGGTTAAAATGAGATAAATTTATTGAAATATGAAGTGAAATCTAGGGGTTGCTATTGGGAAAATCAAAGTTGGTGGAAATTTTAATATGCCTAGGGCGATTCCATGAAACTAGGGACACCAGTGGCACAAAAAAAAAAAAAAATTCTTAAAAAGAATACTTTAGTCCGCTATGAAGTAAAAATATGTAAATTTCTATAAAATGGTGCTAAAAAAGTTAACAACACCTTTTTAAAAGTTTTATACACAATGTTTGGCAACATTACTGTTTTTACACGAGTTCTTGTCTTAAAAAGGTGTAGGAAGTTCATATAGTTTTATAAAAGAAATCAACAAATATGAATGCAATCTTATTTTTTTAAATTGAAATTTAGTTTATATATGAAAGGATTAGACCAATGCAGAAGCCTTTAATTGCAATATTTATCTTAAAAACAATTTTTGTAAATTAGGTCTAATATTAGAGTAACATCAGTCACAAAATTCTATAAAAGTTTTTCCGAACATATGAACATATCTTTATGAACATATCTTTAATATTAGTCTTTTGAATACTTAATACTAGTTCAATTTATGAATTTTAAACTTATAAAAATATGTAACACGTGTCACATTTCTGCTTTTTAATTAGATACCTACATAAAAATATTGAGAAAATGGCATTGACTACTGCAGAAAGACAGAAAAGGAGGAGAGATAAATTAAAGAATGAAGGGAAATATGAAGATTTTAAAAGAAAAAAGCAGAAGTAATAAAGAGCCAAAATAAAAAGGAAATGACCTAGCTAAATTACCTCAATCAATTCAGAATACTCTTTTTCAAACATTTTCTCAAATTTCAAGAAAAATTAATCTTTTTACCTTCTTCTGAATTGATTGAGGTAATTTAGCTGGGTCATTTCTTCTTTTATTTTGGCTCTTTATTGTTTCTTTTTTTATGATCTTCGTATTTTCCTTCATTCTTTAATTTATCTCATCACCTTTTTTGTCTTTCTGCAGCAGTCAATGCCATTTAAGTTAATTGAAAAATAGAAATGTGCCTAATGTTACACATATTTTATAATATACATTTACACATTTTTTTATAAGTTTAAAATTCACAAATGGAACTAATATTAAATATTTAAAAGACTAATATTAAAGATAATTATATAAAGGAAGAGAATACAACTTTTTATGTTATTAGGAGTGATGTTACCTTAATGTTAGGGCTAATTTATAAAAATTGTTCTCAAGGCAAGTAGTTAAAGGCTTCTGGGCTTGTCTAATCTTCTCATAAATGAATGAAATTTAAATTAAAAATTTTTTTATACATATCCATTGATTTTTTTTTTTTTTTTTTTTTTTTAGAAAGCAAGATGAACTTTCTACACCTCTAAAGACAAAAACATATGCAAAAATGTTTTGCAACTTTTTAGTATAATTTTATAGAAATTCACAAATGTTTACTTTATAGGGAAAAAAAACTTATTCTTTATAAAAAAAAAAAAAAAAAGCTTCTTATATTGAAAATGGATGGCAGTATTGTACTTATTTATGATACTCTTGATCAATTTAAATAAATAAATATATATATTTCAAGCCACTAGGAATTTAAAAGGTTACAAATGTAGTCAAATTGTAGCGCCAGTCACCATGGAATGACCACATAGCAAATTAAAGTGTTCATCAATCGTGAACGATTGGTATATGCAACTTTGCTGTACTATGAATGACGGCCGAATAAAAGTATAAGTGGGCTTTTTTTTTCTGCAGCTGTACACAAGATGTGCCAAAAAGATTTTTAAAAAGTTAACTTCCTAAAATACCTACTAGGAGGCACTTTGCATGGTGGATTCTTAAAAAACGGCCCAAATTAGTTAAATGCCCCCAAACCATTGAATAATTGTTGAAATAGTTTGTGCATTTTGATTTAGCCATTTCCATTCATAAATTTTCTGCTTTTCAAGCAAAATGCCACCTATCGGATATTTTTTGAACTAAAATTTTAATACGAAATTTATTCAGCACATCTCATGTATAATCTACTACTATGTTACAAAAATGATATATGTACTATTTTCAATGAGAGTGCACTATTTTAACCTCAACAGCATATCAATTTCATTTTGTTTGTAAAAGAATTAAGTCCTTAAAATATACTTTCAAACAATGTTTGCCCATACAGCGTAACGTATAAAATTCTTTGAGTGCTCCAGTAAAAGAACAAATCTTGCTATAAGCACCTTTTTCAATAGGGTAAATGGTACTATATATAGCAACAAAATATTTAAATTTTATATCAATTTCTAAATATTAACAGAAATTAAGAGACTGAAAGATGGACACAAAAATTAGTTTTACTGGAAACAAACTTATTTATTCATGCTTAAAATATTGAAATTTAATTTTTTGTTATCTATGCGAATAAATATGCAAATATTTATGCCATGGTTTATATGGCAGAGATAAAAGAATCACCATGTTTTTTTGAAGTTTCTTAAAATCTTCAAGATAAGGAGAAAAAAGACATCTAATTTTGTAGAGTTCCTACAGATATTTTAAGCAATTTTGTAGACATACAGCAATTATTATGACTAAAAAACCTGCCAAAAATTGATTTGTAAGAACGGGAAACTAGTTTCAATCAAAATGAAATTATTGGCATAACATTTTGCAATACCACAAGGTACCCAGTAATATAGCCCTGTGGGATGATCTAATCCCCGAATTCTTTCACATTCAAAATACAAAAAAAATGTAATATGACGAGTTCCTTTGAATTCAATAAAATAAATTCATATTCAAAGTATGCACGAGTTATTCAAAATATCAAAACGAAATTCTGTCATATTTCAAGGAACCATCTACTCACATAAGTCCAATATCCAAGACTTGTATCGCTTTCTCGATTTGACGAGTCTTGAAAAAATTCTTCAGCTTGAAGGGCAGATATTTGTTTTCCTCATCCGATTCCATGAGACAGCCTGACGTGTATTCTTTGATAATTAATAAAAAAGGAAACTTGTTAATGAGATTGTACATTATCGAATGATTCATTTTGAATTTGCAGTAATTTTTATTCATGCTTGGTTCGCGGGATATTCGCAGACATTATTGAAACAAATACTGATGATTTTTTAAATGTTCTTCTAGAAATATCAATACTTAATACATCATTTGTATTAAAGTATTTATACAAGAACACTCAAAAAATACAGTATTTGCAAAACTATTTTTTTTTTTAATATAAGGCCGCTACATCAATGTTTTTGTTACTTGGACACTTGTATGTTCCACCTTAATTCTTGATGGATTTGCCATCACAAGGTTGCTACTCAATTTCTGAAAAAAGAAATTACCTGATTTTTCCATGTTTTCCAGACTTTTTCTGCGATAAAAAATCCGGACTATATTTTTTACATTTAGGACGTCAACTTTAGATACCTTCTCAAATATCTCCAGCTTTCCAAAGTAAGCTTTAAATGTTGACATTATTTACGAACACAGATTTCTGATAATTTTTCAGGTCACATTATGCGATTTCCAGGTTTCGGGCTGAATTTTACGATTTTTCCCCGACTTTTCCCTGACTTTTTTTGCCAAAATGAAATTTCCCGACTTTTCCAGGTTTTCCCTGACCGGTAGCAACCCTGCATCTGTTTGAAGGGAGAGTGTGCGGCGAGAGCTGGGTTTGAACCCAGGGACTTATGGGTGGTAGAATGAGGCACAATCCGGCTTGGCCAAAAGGTACCTATTTGACCGGCCTTCAATTGCCGGTGTTGTATGCACGGAGGTGATCTCATGCCACCACACTACTCCCCCCCCCCCAGAGAGTCTGTCGGAGGCTGACGAATGATGTGTTCCAAGCATTATGGAACGCTGCCGCTCGTTGCGCAGACTTCGAAAGAGCCGAGCGAGAGATGGAAGAGGGTGGTGCTGGCACCATCTGTCGCTGTTGGCGAGAAGGAGAATGCGTATTCGTTGTCCAGATCACCAATGTGGGGAGACCGTGCGGCAAGAGCTGGATTTGAACCCATTAACTTATGGGTGGTAGAGTGAGGTGCAATCCGGTTCGGCCAAAAGGTACCTATTCGACCGGCCTTCAATTGCCAGGTGTTGTGTGCGCGGAGGTGATCTCGTGCCACCACAAGTTTTTATTCTCCTCACTGCAGGAACTTTTAATGATATCTAAACTCTGATTATGCGCAAGTTATTACCAGAAGAATAATGGAAAATCCCTAGGCTAACACAATCGGTTCCCGTAAGGTCTCGGCCCACCCACAAACGCACCACAGAATGTGTTTCATTTATCTACAGACAAGGCATTAGCATTGTGCAGTGTCATAATCTACTGTTTTTATGGTCCTTCTACAGCTTTCCCAACACAAATAAAATTTTCATCAGTAGGTGTATGACTTCCAAATAGCTGCACTTCTCATTCTTGTAGCAGCTAGTAATTTAGTACGGATATACACAGCAGTCTTTTAAGCGCGGATCCAAGGGGAGGGCAGTGCGGGCGATCGCCCCCTCCTGGGCAAAGTCCGAAAATCTGTTAAAATATATTATGAAAGTATAATGAAAATTATGTAGCCTTTTTCTAAGGATTGTATTGCGGGTACTACTCCCGTCCTTTTTAATCATCACTCATATATAGATTTTATCAATAAAATAATTACATTAATTGGTATAATTGATTATATTAATTAATTATATAATGATTTTGCGCATTCTACCCCCCTGTTTCAGGTACAAAATCGCCCCCTCCTTGAGTAATTTCTGGATCCGCCCCTGCGGTCTTTAGGAGTTGGTCAGGAATCAAACTTGCGGCTATCAGGCCACTAATTTGAGGCATATGCCACTAAATAATTGTAATGAATAAAAATCAGTGTTTTCTTTGTTGCTGATTTGATCAATTTTATAATTTAATTTTTCCATACCTACAGTGGCATGGCACTAGTATGTTACACCTTCGCTAGGAGTCGACCATGATGGCCATTTGTGAAAGGGCATCCTACATCTGGCCATCATTATCCCTTATACCCCATTTACATTCAGCTATTCCCACTTTTCTTCTCACTGCTTTTTTAACCAAGAAATACTTTTGCAGCAGCTCCAAAAGCAGTGAGGGTTTTACATTCTGCTGCAGTCCCTTCTCCTGCTATTCTTCCCACCTCACTGCCTTTAAAATCCCTTCAGAAGGGAGCACGAATGGCAGCAAGAAAGGTTATGGCATGAGCAGGATGAATGAGGTGTTTGCATTTCTGTTACTTCCATTTTTCTTTCTCATTGCCGTGGAAGTAGGCTGAGTGTAAATGAGGCATTACAAGGACATCATAAACACCCAAGCCCAGACCCAAAGTGTGGAGGATTAGAAAGCTATCCTTTATGAGACTCCAGTTAACTCAATTGAGGATCTTGTAGATTGACTGCGTACTGGGAAATGGGATAGCACTTGGGCAAAAAGGTCTTGCAGCTTTCCAGATGTTCAGTAATCAGTCACTACTAAGCAAGCATATTGCTGTTTATGATTTTAATTTTGAGCATCTTGCATCATTGCAGCATTTTCTACAATGACGATGTAACTAAACAATGCTCTTGTTTTCATGTTCATGTTTGTGCTTTAATGCATCACTCACAAACAAACATTACTATACAAAAAATGCACATTTTAGTAAGCTGCACCATTGCTCAAAGTTAGTCCCATGATTGTAGATCAAGTACATGTGTATATTGGTCAGATGTACTAAGTAAACAAAGCCATTCTTATTATGAATTATCAGTTTTAACCATGTATAGTTAAAATACCTGAAACATGAAGGGTTCTCAACAAAAACAATACTTGTCTAGCAATTTTTTTTTTTACTTCTCAAAGCTCTGAGTTTGGACAAGTATTCCTTTTGATGAAAGGCCTTCATATTTTTTGTTTTTTATTTATACAAAATGTTTTTCAAGTATTTATAAACTACTAATTTAGCATTAACGGAAATGTAGTTTTTTAATCTTTCAGCAGATACCTTACTTTATGCTACTTATTTCTTAAAATCAATTAAATGCAAGTAACACACCACACCTCCATTTTAAAAGTTTTTTTTTTTTTTGTTTTTTGTATTTAGCAACAAAACTGAATTTGATTTTAACATGCATGTAAGGCTTAACATTAGAATATTACTTTGTAAAATTATGTGATCTGATAAAGCATGAGTGTTTTCCATTATATCCTAGCCTCCTACTTTATGTAGATCTCTAAAATTCCGAACGGAAATCCACACACACAGAATTTAGACATGTCACTGAAATTCACAGTTCCTTTGGGCAAAAAAGTGTAATATGTGGCATTCTATCTGAACCCCCCTAAATTAATGAAATCGCTCCCTGCTTGATCTTTTGTTCATATATATCAGCACATTTCCTATCTTAAACAAAAGTATTCATGAATGATTTAGCACCATGTCTTAGATATCTGAAGGTTAAAATATAGAACATGTGTTTTTACAGACAAAAACGTTTTAATAAGCTAAACTGATATTTTGTAGTACTTCCTAATACAGCAGTCTTAGTGGAGTGAAAACTGAATAGTATTGGAGGCTTTGTAAGTGAGAATTCTATAGCCTTAGCTGGCTGAAAGCCTGTTGAATTTTCAGCTTTTGCTGGTCGAAAACAATATTACAACCATTTTCAGTTGAAACCTGGATTCTATTTACAGCCTTTGTAGATTGAAAGCTTGATTCAGTTTGCAGACTCTGTAAGACTGAAAGCTCAATTCTGTATGCAATCTTTGCATTAATCATTTAGATTTTACTTTTTTCCTTTGGTGGGAGAAACATTGTGCACAAAAATCTGTCAACAGATGATGCTTGTTCTCTAATTTTCATGTTAACGAAGTACTTGAATCAACAAATATGCTTTGTTATATTTCAAAGAAATGTTTTGAACCTTCAAAATTGCAAAATTTGATTAGATTGTCAATACTACAGTAGAAATAATCTCAAGAATATTTTAGTATCTTGCCAGGAAAAAAAAAAAAAAAAAACAGGCAGCAAATTCTTAGCACTATAATCTGTAAAAACACATGTATATACAGTGCGACAAACCCTCATACAAATTACATTACCCAATATAGTGAATATGTAGGTAATGCTATCATCCAACATCGCAAATTGGGGATTAAAAATGTGTACAAGTTAACGCTCGAATCTGGTATACATCTACGTATGTGAGCATGCAAATCAGCCCGCAAACAATAACACTGAAAAACGATAAAATTATCAGCCATTGAATTTAAGGGGGGTTTTTACTACCTTGATCTATCTTACCTACAGCTGTACTAGAAGTAAGCGTCCTCAAAGTCGTGGCAGGTTGGCCAGGATGGGTTCAAAGGCAAAAACTCAAATCATCCTTTTGTAGATTAATGACGGGTCTTTTCCAAGATGAGTAGCCATCCTACAAGACAGCATTATGTGTGGATCAGGTAACTAAAACACTCATATTGAAACCCAGCGAAAAATAAATGTTTATTCCCCAAAAAACACCACAACCCATAATGCAAGCTGAAATTCTTCATCAAATGCCAATGATTAAAAACCATGAGCCAGCTGAAAAAATGGGAGAATTAGTTTTGTTTAATTATTTATTGGACGTCTTCAAAAGTAAACATTTTGAAATACTTCTGACTAAATTGCATATTGAAGCTCAACAAAAATTTTTAGAGAATAAATTTTTAACTTCAATTTTAAAAAAAGGCAAATAAATGAAGAAGTCTCAGCTCATTACTAACCCAGAGAACAGTTCTACATAAGGAGCAAAAGTTATCTACTCCTTCCTCTAATGTTTGTCCCATTGGCAGATTTTATTACCACAGTAACTGTAGAATATACTACTAATGTTTGTTATAACAGTTCATTCACATAAGGCAAGAACCTCCATTACTCCCTGTTAAAACCATGCGTACTTATTTCAACCTCACCACGGATAAAAATTACATTTCTAAAAAAAGTGGTACAGTTAAGGTCCTAGCCGATGCCGATAATAGACAAAAAAATAGGTGTTTTCCTAAAATAAATCGTATTTTCTTCCTGTTTAAAGTATTGTATACCTGTATTAAGTATCCTATATATGCTGTTTTTATTAATTTTGTACACGTGCTATTGAGATGTCACATTACTGTATATAAGATATTATCCCTAACATGTTTCTTAAAATTATTATAAACACAGTACTGTTTACCTTGATTTTCAAAGACCTTTTTAACAGTGATGCCAAAAACAACCTACCAACTAGTTAGAAAAGTAAAGCAACTATAAAAAAAAAGAGGTAACAGCCTTTGCCAGTTGTGTAAATACTAACCACCTACAACTGACTTTTCCTTGTGTAGCAAAAAACGGCTGTACTATGGATACTTCTCCTTAGATTGCATAATGAATACCCTTTTAGAATTTATACTCAGTTATACTGGCGTAAAAACATAGTACACACGGTTTCATACCAGCAAACAAGGTAGGACTTTACAATGGTTTCAAAATGTCTCGATGTGACTGTTGTGGAATACAATACAGCCTTGCCTTGTGCGAGGGATGTGTTCCAAGACTGCTCAGCGTTAGTGAAAATTTCGCATTGTGAAATGTGCTTCTTATTATAGGTGAAAAATCTCATGTCGCAGGTGAGGAGTCTGCATTAGCTCTGAAACATGTTACTCCTGAGAAACTCTCATATCCCATTTGCGTAAGATAGATTGCATTGTAGCACTAGTCCATTGTACATGAGTTAGCTGAACAAAAACTGTCTTGCTCAATGAGATTTCCACAAATTGTACTGAAACTGCACCCAACCAAATTATATTGGCTTTTAATTATGCTTTGTACAGTCAATCCTTGTTTATCGCAGTTAATCTGCTCCAGACTCTACCGTAATACGTGAATTTCCACGAAGTAGCGTTCTTTATTTAGAAATCGAGTATTTTCACAATCAGATTATAGAAAACTTGTTTCTGAAAAATTTACTTTTTTTTAACATTATCAGTTTCTCGGCATTATTTATATACATATTAGATAAGAAATATCACTGCTTGTTTAATTATACACATATGGTTGTTACACACGATCGTTAACGTATGAAAATTACAAACTGTTTAATGATGAAGCAATGATTATGAAATGTGCTGTGCTGAAAAGAGAAAGTTTCCTGTTTCTCTGAATCATCTAAATTGATATACAGCAGAATCCTGACTTATGCGTGGAGTGTGTTTCAAGACCCCTATCATAAGTGAAAATTTTACGTTATTAAATAGGGTACATACATGATTGTTTGCACCACAGACGATGTTACTTTAGACCATAACACCGCTCAAGCCACTTTAAACAATTCCCTAACTATTTATTACCATTTCCCACAAAAAGCTATGTTTAGATTGGGACGGTTTGCACAGTTCCACCACACTCTGGATATACCTAAAGTTCCTCAGATGATATCATGTATAGACGTGTATTTAAAACACTGTTAAACCTTCATCCAAGTACTGAATTATTATTTCGAAACTCACCCCTCTCCTACCTCAACCCGTGGTATTATGTATTGGCTACATTATCATAAATACCTTTATATACAGGGGGATTCGAAAATTGCCTTACAAACTTTTAGGAGTGATAGGATGCACCAAGAATGTTCAGAATCCCATAGCAATGCAGGGTTGGAAACGTCATCTTCATGTAGATATTAATAATCACTTTAGAAGAAGTGACTAATAAACCTTCGCCAACCAGGGTTTTTCAAAAACTAATCAATCCTTCACCGATTGCACTTGACAAAAATTGTTAATTCAGAAATTTTTCTTTATTAGATTGATGAAATTCTCGGAGGAAAGCCCACTGTTCATGAAACTTGCTTAAGAAATTAGGCGCACACTTTAACATTTCCACCAAAGTGATTATTAATAGGTACATGAAGACAATGTTTCCTACACCACATGGCTGTGTGATTCTGAACCATCTTGGTGTATCCTACCCCTCCAAAGAGTTTGTAGAACTAATTTTGAATCACACTGTATTATACAATTATGTGCAGTGGAGTTTTGATTTAAGTGAGGGATATGTCAGAAGATTATTCGCGTAAGTGAAAATTTCACGTTCTGAAATAAGGTATATATTATACATGTCTTTTTAAAACATGCACAGTTACTTTAGACGCTTATAAATACTCCTCTGTTTTAAAAAATTTTCCAGCTATATATTACCATCTCCCATATAAAGTAATAAATAAAGCGAGGTTTAGACTGGACTGTAAAGGTACATCCGCCTTCAGTGACACTACGAGATAAAACACGTTCACTGATAGGCTCTCTTTTTCAGAAGCCAATTACAAACACTTACATTTCATATACCACACTTATAGTTTGAGCTTCTTACTGTTGGCAAAAAATCTCTTATTGCAGGCGAGGAATCTGTTTTAGCTCTGAGATATATTACTCGTGAAAAATCCCATTTGTGGAAGATATATCGCCTTCTAGCCACTGTACATACATATTTAAAATAATTATAAATAAAATTAAAATATGTTGACTACAGAATTTCCTTCGGTTTTCAAAGTCTGTCAAAAAAACAGCGATAGAGCGAAGCCAAGAAATTCAAAGCACAGTATTGCGGGGGATGACTAATGTTCTAGAAAACCTATCAGATTAAAATTTCTTTTTAGTTAGCTTCGAACAGTTATTTCCAACGTAACATATTGGTACCAGATATCTCCATGCAAGATGTTGATGCATGTAGTACCATTAAAAAAAAAAGCACGAGAATTTACTCTTTTATTAATATACACCATCAAATACAAATTAGAAAAATAAAATAGCCAAGCAACTGTAAACCTTCACATGTTAGCACTGGTGTTCATGTTCATTTAGAAAAATACCGAAATTTTCATTAAAACTAAAATTATGCTGAAAGTATCAGACTTGTGTTTTGTACAATCAAAACACAAAAATGGTAGACAACACATTATATCATGGGTCTTGGTAGACATTTTGCACACATATTATAATCTAATTTTTTTAGGCATAATCGTAGGAATCCCCCCTCCCAAATTTTGATGTTGATACATAAAAAAAACTTGGATACTTTAAAAGCACACACATCTTTTAGGAAAGCAAACAACAAAATTTTCCATAAATCCTTTATATTTAAAATGAAAATTCATAATTACGAACAATTTTCTAACATTACCGTAGCAATTTCCTTACGCAATGCCTATCGTTATACACTTTTAATTCCTACTTTAAAAACTTGGTAAAATCATACAAGCCGGTGCCCACCCCATGTAAACATGGCGACAGTCGCTGGAGCTTGGCGACCGCCAAGCTCCAGCGACTGTCGCCATGTTTACTAGTCATTCTAGGCAACCAGTGGTCCGTTTTTAACTAAAAAAACCTCAGTGGATTCAGCAACCTAGTTGTACAGCTATCTAAACTAGGCAACCAGTGGTCCGTTTTTAACTAAAAAAACCTCAGTGGATTCAGCAACCTAGTTGTACAGCTATCTAAACTAGGCAACCAGTGGTCCGTTTTTAACTAAAAAAACCTCAGTGGATTCAGCAACCTAGCTGTACAGCTATCTAAACTAGGCAACCAGTGGCCCGTTTTTAACTAAAAAAACCTCAGTGGATTCAGCAACCTAGCTGTACAGCTATCTAAACTAGGCAACCAGTGGCCCGTTTTTAACTAAAAAAACCTCAGTGGATTCAGCAACCTAGCTGTACAGCTATCTAAACTAGGCAACCAGTGGCCCGTTTTTAACTAAAAAAACCTCAGTGGATTCAGCAACCTAGTTGTACAGCTATGTAAACTACGCAACCAGTGGACCGTTTTTAACTAAAAAAAAACAACAACAGTGAACTAAGCAACCTAGTTGTACAGCTAATGTAAACTGGGCAAACACTGGCCCGTTTTCAACTCAAAAAAACATCGGTGGATTAAACAACCTAGTTGTACACCTCTTATAAAGTCAGTATGATTAGAATAGCACGTAAATAGCACTTACGAAAACATAAACACTTCAAATATCAATTTAAAATTCACATTAAAAACCTTAAACATCGAAAGATTCGTTAAAAAAGAACACTTACCTCTATTTTTTTGGTAAATAACCGCTCAGAAATGTCCCCAACACCCACCGGCTTATAACGTACTATATTTCTAACAAACACCCACAAATTCTTTTCTTATATTAACATAACACATTTCATTCCCTTCCATCAATAACGCAAACAATTTCAAATTCCCAAACCTGACGAAACATGTATTCTTTATGGTTGCCAGTCACAACTACCACCGGCAGTTGGCGGTGCATCGCTCACTCTCGCGTCAGATTGTTCGCCAATGATTTGTAAACAAACCATTGACATGTAAACAAGGCACCGTATACGGAATATAGTCCAAAAACTTAATTAAAGAAGCAAAATTTTATTCTGTATTATTAATGCTATGCATACATTAACTCACAAAACCTATCTATTAAAAAAATCTATCAAAAAATGATACAAGCACTTCGTATAGAATTAAAATTTCAATGAAGTTATGAAAAAGAACTGAATTTTGACAACCGATGAACTTTCGTATAAAGTAAATTATAAATTTTACCATTAGTATCACAATTGGGAGAAGCAGCTATTATTCAAAGCTTTATTTTTAATTTAGCAATGAAAACACTTACTAAACTGTACGCCACTACAGGCAAGTAATATTATATAAGAGTAATGCAGAGTGTTTAACAGCATTGTAACGGAAAATTGAGAAAAATTTAATAAGCAGGTCACCAACACTAGCGATTGATGAATATCTTGTTAACACAATAACTCGGGAATGTGACATTCGAGACGTGTGATCCATTATCCAAGTGTTGGAATTTTGGAAGTTCTTTGCTGAAGTTTCAAGCTTTCATGGTTTTTCAATGGTGTTTATGATTAGGAAGTGAAATTTCTGAATTATTGTACACTAAACATGGATGAGTTGTCAAGAACTGCAATAAAGTTTGCTTTGTTTTAAGATGTGTTGTTTGTTAAATCATTGATAGTGAATTTGAGAAAACCGGAAAATATTGTGTAGAATACTTAACATGCCCCTCAGTGGCAGATTAATGCAAGTTTGTCAGGGGAGGGGGGTGGGTTAATCTGTCAGTGGGGGCAGTTAATTAGAAGATTGACATATACACCCATTTTATGGAAGTAAAATGGGATCTTTTACATTAATTTCTTTATTCCCCCCCCCCCCTTAATCCGCTCTTGATGCCCCTGTTAGGCTTAAGTTCTGCTTATTTGAATGGATTTATTTAGTGAAAAAGTTCATAACTAAGAACATACATCAAAGGCATTAAATTAGGAATTAAACGGAGAATTTTAGGCATGTACTTTTATTTCTTTTGTTTATTAGTTGCTTTACTGTGTATTGGTTTACCGTTAAGAATTTAAATTGTGTTCTATGGTCGCATATTTATATAAGGATTTTCATATGTTGGTGTTATTTCAGTTTCATGTGAATTGCTGCAAAAGTGAATTGTGATGAAAAAGTGGAGATTTTTAAGGTTTTAAGATGGATAATTTTATTTAATATATGGGTTTGCTTAAACTGATTTGCAGAATTCCCGTACGTTTTTTAGGTTTAATATGAATCAATAGATAAAGATTTTTGAGTTTGTATTGAGTTTTGATTTTAGTCTGATTTTACTAGTGTAAATTTTGCGAGTTTAGAAGAAATTAAAATTGCATGAATATTATTGGGGAGTCTATTTATTCTAGTATTTTTCTATTATTTTTAGTGTTTTTAATTTTATGTGAAATTTTGCTATATATTTTTCTGTAGAAATATATTTTAGTATTTTTCATGTTTTGATTTTTTTTTTTTTTTTACATGTACTTAGTCCAGAGGTAGTGTTTTGTTTATGTTCATTTTATTTTTTATTGCATTTTAAAATATGTGTACAAATGTTTTAACAAGGTGTTTGAATAAGTGTATTATTTTCGGTTTATTTTTTCTTATATAACTATGTATGTTTATGTTACGTTTGGCAAGGAAAAAATGTCGCCAACTAAGCCTGTCCCCACTTACTAAATTTTCCCCCAGAAATTTCTTAATCCTAGCTTAATTACCAGGACCTTTCCTACATTTTGTGATTTTGACAAAAAAGTTTGGGGGGAAAAAAAAAGATGGCATATGATAGCATTTTTACAAAAGCGAAATGACTTTAAATGTGAGCATTAAACTGTCTATGAAAATCTCTACTGCATCTAGATATATTTAATAATAATTCTTAAAAACTACTAAAAAAAATTAAACAGACAATTTTATCAACGACCCCACCTCCAATAGATAAAAAGAATGTTATAGATTATTTGAAAACTTTCATAAACTTGGAAAGGGTCTACCTGACCCTTGTGAATTCCCGATTTAAATGAAAGGAAAAAAAATAATTTTTAATAGTATGAATAAATATAGTTTTATGAAACATAAAACAACTTTTAATAGTTACCCAAAGTTCCAAACGAAAGATCAAAAAATAAAAGGTCGTCATTAAAAATTAAATTGAATTTTTGTTGGTGCCAAATGCTAGTCCTTTTTATACTCTTGTCCACATTTATTTGTTACAAGAATGTCAATGCAGACTCAAATGAGGTTGAGAGTCAGATGTATTGCCCTTAGATGAGGCGTAAGATTAATCTAAAATTAGAAGTTTTAAAAAATTAGAATTATGAAACTTACTTTGATAAGAAAATCCAGTCTTTTACACAGGCCACTCAAATTAAAATTATTTTTCTTTTTTTACATAGTTTCTTTGAGCAGAGTAAAAATGTTCCTTGCAAGTAACCCGTCTGCCCAGGAGCAGAATTATATCCACTGTTTTGCTGTTTGTTACCTTAAACAGTTGCAAATGTTTTGCAGGCATTTTGTCCAAATCCGGCAGATCACGGTACGGTAAAATGCAAATAGATATCAAAAGTGAAGAGAGATGAGATAGCAAAAAGGACACTAATTGTTCTGTAGAAATGATTGTTTTTATTTTTTCTTTCTTTTAAAAGCTGGAATGTTCTGCACAGTCTGACTGTTCTGTGACATACGTCAGGCACTCTTTTAAGCACTTTCTGGTTCTGGGCCAAACACTGCCTTTTTATCACGGGTCACGTGTTTTTTAAAATAGCCTTCAGTGAAAAGATTTTTTTATATAGACTATTCTTATCCAAAATAATTACGGGTCGTTTACACTAAGCGTAATTTACAGTTTCGAAAACTCCATATTTAGTGATACACAAATGACAATTAACTGGTTGCTTATGATGAAAGCCCACAATTCATTTTCTTTTAAACGTAAAACATCTTATTTCTAATTTACACTTAATTTCTATAAGGTACTCAAGGATCAATCAATGCAGACAAAATTCAGCTGCAATCACTTCACAAAAATACAATTTTTTTAAACGGTCCCTTCACAAAAATACAATTAAATAAAACAGCCCTTCATAGGCATTCTACTGTACATTTTTTTTCTTTTCATTTGGGGGGGGGAGTTAAAATATTTTAAATATATATATTTAAAATAATTTTCCTAAAAACGGGACCCTGGAAAAAATCCTTGAACTGACCCTTGGTCTAAGGCACAAGCATGCCACTATTATTAATACTAAAATTTAAAAAATACTTTATATGAATTATAATTTTACAATCAAAAAGTTTATGGATAATTTACAGAATTAATGTTCACCCTATTACTTTTTTTTTTTTTTTTTTGGTAATGGAAATTGCCACATTCTCCCTTCCCAAATTTTGTTTGTTTCAAAATTTGCATAATGCACAACAAAAGTAATATCAAAATTAACAAACACAACAACTGATACATTTTCTTTACTTTTTCCCTCTCTAACATTTGCAATTTTGAGATAAATAAAACTTGGTATACCATGCATAAAATGGTACTTATGAGAATGGACATTTATTTTTTCCATGCCAAAATTTGAAAAATTGACGGCATTTAAAAATATATGTATATATTTTTTTAAAAAGTAATTTATGAATCTCTTGGTCGTTTTTTTTTTACATGGCAAGTCGGGCAAGTGGAAAAAAGGAACACATGCCCAGCTGAAAATTTTACATGCCTTCGGCATGTCGGGTAATAAATAGATTTTCCCAACCCTGATTAGTATACGTTATTTCATTATATTAGCCTACCTCGTTTAAGTTAATACAATTATCAGTGCCTGCCAGATCTTTTATATTTTTTCGGCATGGCTATTCGGAACAATGGTCTCATTAGCTCACAAGCTATTAATGTTTGCATTAAAGCTTTTTTTTTTTTAACTTTTAAAATCACTTTAAATTTTTACCTTTATCTTTTTCAGGAAGACATCTAATCGTTGATTGGTTTATGATAATAGATGTGTTATAGTTTTTCTCAGAACCATGATTACATTACTGTTTTTACACAAATTATTTTACACGAAACAATGGTTTGAACAACACCATGTGGGCTTATACCTCCCTTGCAAATTTTAACGAGTTTTTTATCAGATCAAGAGGCAGGGATTGTGTTGTGAAGTTGGTCAAAAACTCAAAGTGATCCCTTACTTTAAATTTCTTACACTTGAATTTTCTGATTGGAGCTGGGGCACGCCACCCCCCAGAAAATCAGTGGTATAGCTAGGGGCATTTGAATACACCACTGTTGTTGTATGGTGCCTTTGATCTTTCATATCTCTCCCCCTACACATGAAACATGGATACGGATGAAGAAAATCCAGCACTGGCAGTCATGAATTTCTACCACTAAAGCACACAGCCAGAAAAAAATGTTGGGGTCCCTAATAGGCAGGATTTTACACAAAATTATTTTAATATTGCTATTTTGAAAACATTTAAATTTTGGAATGGTGAATTAAACCCAATTTTTTTCTGGCTATATTGCTATTTGATAATAAGAACAACGAATTTTACTCGATATGAAGATCAGGACCTGATTAACACTCAGATACTATAGGCCTGCTACCATTTTGAGGCTCCCTTCCACCTACTCCTATTTCATTCTGCAAGTATAAATAACAACTACAGCAGTTTTGAGGCCCCAGATTCTTTTTTACAATAGGCCTAGGCCTCATGGGCCTATTCAGTAATCAGGGCCTGATGAAGTTATATAAACAAGCATCAGTCACCTCAGATACTCAAATACCATCACAGACACATTCATACATAAATTAAAGAGGAACCATATTTTTCTGAAAATGGAATTTGAATCTTACCAGCAAATTAGATTAAATTAAATTAGAATTTATTTCGAGATAAAAAGAAAAGCAATTAAAGTGCAATAAATACATAAGAATAATTACTTACCTGCTCTGCAGAATTTTTTGGTTTCTCGGTGCCTGATGTAGCAGTTTCTGATTTTTTTGCCTCAGTTGTAGTAACAGTACTTGCAGCAGTTGAGTAATCTGGGTAAGCCCCTGTAAAAGCGGCGGTTGTTTGTTGATCACCAGCCACAGGTACGTTAGTGCCATAAGCATATTGCGCTTGACTAGCCCAGGCTGCTGCCCATTGCTGTTGCATTTCTGGGGAAACTGCATATTGACTATAGCCAGCAGGCCACTGTGTTGTGGCTGCTACTGGCGTTGAAGCAGTTGGTTGTACGAAGCCCGAAGTCGGGCTTGCTGATGCCGCACCTCCCCACGACCAAGCTTGGTGATACATATTTAGTTCATTCACAAAATTCGAAAGCCTACAGGATAATTATTATAAATAAACACTAAAGTCCAGGAAAAGTCAAAGTTTCACTGATAAAAGAAACATTACTAACGCTGAGAAAACACTTCCTCACGCTCGGCCATTTTCTTTAAACATACGTATCGATATCGATAACGAATCGTAGTTGTAGTACTTCTACATTTATGTTGCACTGTTGAGGCTGAAAGGTAGTACCATAGGTGACCGTCTTTAAATTCCAAAAATATGTTTCAAACTAGAATTAAATTTCTTCATTAAACTTAAAAATAAAGTTTAAAGTTTCATACAGAGTTTTCATTGAGCCAGATTTTTTTTTTTTCAGAATTCCACATGACGTGCATAAAGGACGATCCTAGCAACTAGTCTAACAACTTATACTGCGTATCAAACAAACTAGAATTAAATTTCTGGATTAAACTTAAAAATAAAGTTTAAAGTTTCATACAGAGTTTTCATTGAGCCAGATTTTTGTTTTTCAGAATTCCACATGACGTGCATAAAGGACGATCCTAGCAACTAGTCTAACAACTTATACTGCGTATCAAACAAACATTTCCCGTCCCCGTGAAGTATTTCATACGGATAAAACTCGACTTAAAAAATAAAAACAAGCGTAATTAAAAAAACGACTTCAAATTACTTCACCATAACAAAAAAATCATTCCAACTTTAAATTAATAGGGTTTGACAACTTCTCGCCAAATATAGCAGATGTCGCCCAGCTCGGCTTTGGGAACTTATTTTTTGGTTCCACCAAACTTGGCGATAAATTGCCAAAAGTGGCCAATTTTTGACAAAGCCAGCACCGGCAAACCTTTCTAAGCTATACCATTATTCCCATTGTAAAATAGTAGGAATTCTCGCTGAATATAGAAAATATCGCGGGGTTCAGTTTTGGGAACTTATTTTTGCACTCTAGACTTAGCGATAAATCGGCAAAAGTGGCCAACCTTGGCAACTTTTGACATTAAGACCAGTGGTGTTACTGACAACCTTTAAAGAAATCATTTAAAAACACGGTTTTTCCCAATTTTCGGACATGCTAATGTCAGCTCTGCGTGACCAAATTAATATGGGACTACTCTTGAGCTATCAACTTTCTGATAAAAAAAGATTTTTTTAATCAGTCCACGTGGTAAAAAAGATTAATATAAGTGTTCAACATAGAACCTTCTCTTTTTCAATTCCTATTAATAGCTCACACTCTCCCTATCAGGCCCGTCGAGAGACCAACTCGGCCCCGGGGGATGGATATCTGCCGGGCCTTCCCCCCCCCCCCCCAAAAAAAAAAGTTGTTCACATTGTAAAATACAAATAAACTGCTTTTTTTACACTATCTGGCATTTACAATTTTTGTTTAAAAAAGACGCTTTCATTATTTCTAGATTTAGTTTAATGTTGGTCTTTATAATACGAATAATTGGATTTTTTTCTTTACAAAATTAAAACTATTAAAAATTAGCTTTTCTCGCTTTTTTTGTGGCGAGAGTATCAATAATAATTTTAAAGTCTAGTTCTTTCGCTAGTGCCGCTGTAGATAAACTATCCAGTCGAATGGAACCGAAAGGGGAGGTGCACAACTAAATGTTACAAAAATCCAAAATATGAAGTTTTAACATTCTACGCCTAATAGTTTTTGAGATATGCGAGTTTAATGAATTTCGGCCCATAGAGCGTAATGTATTTCGAATCTTTTGGGCGGTCCTGTACATAAACTATCCATTCGATTGCGACCAAAAGGGGAGGTGCACAACTAGATCATAGAACAATCCTAAATATCAAATTTCAACATTGTATGATCCAATAGTTTTTGAGATACGCGAGAAAAACTGGCCAACGCCGGTGGTCAAAATGAGTTTCAGACGCATTTATATCATCGTGCATGCTAGCTTACGATGGGATGCATCGAAAAAATTCTTAAAATAAATTTAGAGGTAATCAAAATCGTTTTTTTCGTCGAAATTGGGCCCCCTATATTTATCGGGATCACGCTACTTCCTTATACTACGTACAAGGACGTAAAAATGGTACATACTTGCTCTGCATATGGATGCGATTTATGATTTGAGCAGGGCTTCGAGCCGTAATTTTTTTCGTTCCGGTTCAACTAAAAAAATATATCAGTTCAGTTCCAGCTTTCGTTCCGCCACCGCCAAAAATAACGGTTTTCGGTTCAATTCTGAATGAATAATTTTATTTTATGTATATTCTTATTTGTACAAAACTATAATTGTATCATAAACTAAAAAATATAATTATATCAAAACTGATGATCATAACTCAGATATAAAGATAAAATAAGATCTTTCAGGTCTTTATCTCTGAGCATAACCCAGAGATAAATATCTAAACATAACTCAGATTGATATTTTTCTTAAAAAATCCGTTCAACTGAATAAAATCTGCCTTCTACAAGTAGTTTCATGCAAAACTGAAACAGAAAAGTACTATAGTGAACATCAAAACAGGAAATCGAGAAGCAATGTACTGTCCATTTTGCTAAAGCAGAGCGACTGCAAACAAGACGATTCTACTCGGAAAGGATGTGATTGGTTGAGATGAGTACATTTTGAAGCGCTATTTGGCGAGCCGTCTTTTTATGAAGTTTTCCATTTTGTTTTATTTCAATTTGGAGCTTTCAGAAGCTGTTTTACTTATTGCTAGTTCAAGTGTAAACTGAGTTTTAAACAAAAAAGAGCGTAGCTAAACTCCAGCTCGCACCTACATTGATGAAATCGAATCAGATCTGACGCAGGCGTAAATGGAAGGAAGGCTCAAAAAAAAAAAAAAAACGGAAACAAACTGTACATGTAATGATCATAATGATATAGTTGACGTTAAATTAGAAAATATTGATAAGTTGGTTACAGTAACAAAATGACTGAAGATATACCGAACCGAAATAAACCGATCATTTTTTAACCGACGAAAAACGGAGGAGGTTCTCAAGTCGACGCGTATATATATATTTTTTTTTATGTATGACCACGCATAACTTTACAGAGTAATCCGATTTTGATAATTTTTTTTATTGGAAAGGGTATACCCCGAAGTTGGTCCCATATAGATTTGGAAAACAAATTCCAACACTAAGGGTAGGAAAACATGGGATGATTGATTTTTCACTCACTGATTGTAATGTATGAACTCGATTAAATATGACTTATAAATAGCTATTTTAAATGCCAGCTCGTTTAGTGATCTTTTTCCTTTTCCTCGTGAAAATTCAATAGTCCTTAAATTTTATAGTTTTCATAAAATAAAATAGGAGCTCTAATGAGGCACATAAGCTCTTGAATCGATATTTGTTAGATGCTATTACCAGAAGAGTTGATTTTTTTTTAATGGACGGTGTCCGTGTGACGTCATTTTTCAGCCAACACGTAACCACCAACCAATCAACTTAAAATGTAGTTTCAGTTGACACTCCATGTTTCAATCTGATTAGTTCAAATTTGTATTTTCCACCGACACGTGATTGAAATAGCATCTCGTATCGATATCGTCCATTGCAAGGGATATTGGCGAAGTTTTTACGTCACCGTTTAAAACTGCACATCAAACCACCTATACATCTTCGTTCACAGTACACAGCACATATGTGTACATTTTGTTTTCGCTTGTTAAAACGATTCTTTTAATATTTTTTGTAGTTCTGAATTTACGTACATATGCGCCGATGCTTTAATTTTGAATAAATCATGTTAACGCATGCGAATGTGTAAATCCCGCGCACACATTTTGTTTGCAGTTTCGCAAAAGAGTATTTGAATGTTATTAAAATTTCCGAAGTTCAATTTGTTAATTTTTTTTTTCCGAAATTCATACAGCTAAAAAGAACTGGTCAATGTTCCGTATCCGGTGCTGTTTACATTTTGATGTTCATGGTTTTGGCGGGGTGAAGTTGGCGACCTTTTTTTTTTTTTTTGAGGTATGATAATGTGTCAAATATTGCAAATTGGAAATTTCAGAACTGTTGAAAGATCCGAAATTTCTTGAATTTTCGAGCATGGGTAATAGTTATTTTTTTAATTCTAGCTACTGTGTGACGTACAAAGATGAATATATAGAATTCGCTTGCTCAATTTGACGTCACTAGGCTGTTAATTTGCGTTTATAGCCACAAAAAATTATAAAATAAAAACTTTTTAACAAAAAAATTAAACCGCCGAAAAACTCAAAAGCAAAAAATAAACCTTTTCTTAATTAACCTTAATAACTAAGTTCTTAAACTAATGTAAGTATACCTAAGTAATTTTGAGTCGGTGCCAAACAACCAATGAACAAAGATCACTAAATTACCTTAAATTTAAAGAAATAACCAAATCAAATTGACATTGCAACGTGAAATCTCTGGCGATAAACATTAACATTCCAAAATATGCGCTCTCCTCACGTCTCTCACGATCAACGAGCTTTCGCAGAAATGCAGAGAGGTCTACTTTGTAATACACGACTCAAAATCTGTGTGTGAACAATAAATTACTCCTATTAATAATAGAGATTTAGGCAATTGTGTGATCTTTGTTCATTGGTTGTTTGGCACCTACTCAAAATTACTTAGGTATACTTACATTAGTTTAAGAACTTAGTTATTAAGGTTAATTAAGAAAAGGTTTATTATTTTTTGCTTTTGAGTTTTTCGGCGGTTTAATTTTTTTGTTATAAAGTTTTTATTTCGGTTCAGTTCCGGTTTTCGTTCCAACCAAAATAACGGTTTTTCTCAATTTTCGGTTCAGTTCCGGTTCAAATCGGTGGATTTGTGCAAGTTTCCGGAATAACATTTCAGAATAGAGTGGTTTTTTTTTCAATTTTTTAACACATACTTTTTATAAATGAAGAATATTTCAATGTATCCACATCCAATGGCATAGCGAGAAATTTTTCATGGTGGTGGAGTTACGACTGCTGCAACCAGTGGCGTAGCCAGAAATTTTTCATGTGGCTACTGCAACTCACACATATGTATACGTGTGTGTGATAAGGCAGTGAAGAATATACATTTTTTATGGCAAAAAATTCTTCATGGGGGGTTCTGACCCCACTAACCCCCCCCTTTGGCTACGCCACTGGCTGCAACTCTTATATATATAACATAAAATCAAAAGCCTGCTAAAATCCCAAATTTTTAGAACTGCGCAGTTTTAATTCAGTTGGAACAAAGGAATTCACTTTCAAAAACTGCAACTACTACGCGGTCCCTTGCAATTCCTTTGTAATTTTTTAGACGGTCCCCGCGCCCAGTCTGTTTGGCGTCTTAAAAGTCATAACAAACCTTGAAAAACCGCTGCCCAGATTTTGGTTTCGGCCAATAATTGCAATGTGCGCGGATCATGTGACACGACCTCAAACGTTAATAAAAAGGGCTGACGCAATCCAGGAGAGAACTTTTCGCGTGACCGCAACTGCCAAAGAAGTATGTATCAAATCGTCCAATAAAATAATGTAATCGCAGTTGGGACTCCCGACCCATTATTCCTCCGCCAGCCGTACGCATGCCCGAGGATCGCTCCCGGCCATCGAAGACCGGCCAGGATGCTACAATAAAGGTACTAAGCCAGAATCCCGAGCCGCCTCGCCAAATAGCCAACGTCGAGAATGTGTCTCAGTGAAGCCTCAACAGCCTCGCCTCCTCCGGTACATGACAACAATCTTCCCGTAGCCGTTTGTGCTACATATATGTATATATATATATATGTTTTGTAGTTTTGTGTGTGTGTGAAGGAAATCCATATTCCTCATAGGGGGGTTATATACTACCCCTAACGCCCTCCGTAGCTATGCCACTGTCCATATTCACTAAACCTTGACAATTTCTTTTTTTTTTTTTACGCCAAGAGGTTTTGAAATGCGTATATTGAGGCAATTTTGCTTATATTTTTACACGTATCCCTCGCCAAGTGGGACTATATAGCGCAAGTCTAGCCTCTGCGCATTTCGTTATGAACACGAATGAGTTAATGTACAAAATTTCAGCCTTTCCTCATAAAATGTCTCAGATATTTATTTAAATAAAGATGATATGGGGGCTACACATGAGTTTGAATATGTAAATGTTTATTGCTAGAATGAAAAAAAAAAAATTATTTTCCTTCGTAATTTCTCTACGACCCCTGAAAAGTGATCATCCAACGTGACGTTTTCCTTTCGAGTGCCATCGAAAAAAGGTTTAAGTCACCATATATTTATCTTTATATCTCTGATTCTTTTAAGGATGTAATTCTCAAAATTGGTACATCACCTCATAAGTGTATGGAGTACATTTTATTAACTGAGAATGTTTTTTGTACGGGGTCGTATACATATTTTACCATACGTTTTTTCGAATGACAATGTTTCGCCTAACCAGGACTGTTAAAGCTAATACGAAATTTGACATGTACGCGATTTTTTTAAGGTAGGTCTGATTAGATAACATTTTCGAAAATTCGTAACTTCACGGGGAGCGAGGCAAAATGTTCTTTTCAAGTATTTATCTCAATTTCAAAAAAAAAAAAAAAAAAAAAGAAAGAAAGAAAGAAAGAAAGAAAAGAAAAGGAAAGAAATACGCATAAAATTCTTGCTGTTAAATACAACACTCACAAATGCCTAAAAATCAATTCTAGCACACTCACACTTTGAGTGTTTTGTGTTATGGCAAGCATAAACAAGGGCATCTACCTCCGGGGGAAGTGTGCCTTGGGCGGAGGGCTCTTTAACCCTTTAACGCGCAGTGTTCCCGCTCTGGGAACACCTAACTCTGACGCTTTGACTGTTGCCAGTCACGAAGAATAGATTTGATTTCTATAAAAATAGTGGCGGGTGACATAGCTCAACGAGAATCCTTTGCTTTTTAGCACGTCATTTCCCGTAAAAAAATGGTCACGATTATTTTCAACAGCACTGACATCTGCTGAAAAATGGAAGAATGCGAGAACAGCTGGATAGATTGCCCAATGCTGAAATGCCATCGCTCGACTTAACTACCAGCAAAATGGCGGACGATCGAAACGCTCATCGCGAGCCACAGATCTAGAGACCCTTTTTTAACGCAGCTGGCTGTGCGGCACAGGTAGCTGCTTCAAAAAAAGGGTCTCTTGATCTGTAGCACGCGATGAACGTTTCGATCGTCCGCCATCTTGCTGGTAGTTAAGTCGAGCGATGGCAACGGCTGCCCTTTTTTCAGCATTGGAAAAGGGTTGCGCCTCAAAGGGTTAAAAGAGTTTCTAACGTGTATTTATATTACATTTTGAGAAAACCACCCAAATCCCTGGCCGCGCAATAGCCCAAACACGGGACCCTCAAACTTCAGCCGTTTACCATGGTCAGCTTCCTCTCGGCTTGACTGCTGTGGAACCGTGTACGCTCATGGGAGCTGGTGCACGTTAAATCCGTCGTGGCTCCAATGTCCTTAAACGATACCTCTGGGGGTCCCGATTTCAGGAGGTTGGTCCCTTCTCTGGAATGGGTTCAAAATTAGAGGACCCGTAGCTGAGTTGGACTTCCTCCCACTAGGGCTCATTCAAATGGAAGCCGCCCATCGCCTACCTATATGGGGGATCTGGCACAGTCCCGCGGTTGCACGACGGCATTAGCAACAACATCAACAACCATGTTCAGTGCCTTATCCACTCCAGTACGTGGTGAACCTCCAGGGCACTTTTGAAATTTGTCCCCCAAGGAGGTTAGATGGCTACCTGGCCCCGTTTTTATACACATCTTTCTAGATAGAACAACAAATTATCTATAGTATTCTTTTTTTTTTAAGTCCTAGGCTCAGCTTGCTTATCCTTAAAAAAATTCTTGAAAATTTATTTGTTTTAATTTAATGTTAAAATTATGCACTACAAATGTAATCACTTAATACTAGGCATGGGCAGAGCCTGATCATAGGTGGACGGGGCCCCGGGCCAAGGTTATTTTGGGGCTCCTATACTATCACAAGCATTTTAACTTATTTTTGTTTGCTGTTGCATTTTCCCGACATAAAAAATAAAACATTTTTAAAGAATACTAAAATTGAATTAAAAATTACCTATATATTTATACTTATTTAGAACAAGACTATGTATTTAAAAGTAATTTTAATTTTTTTATAGTCCGTTTGTATTATTAGCGCATGAGCTAATTCATGCCTCGGAATGGCAATTACGAGGCACGGGAGCAAAGTTTCTCAGGCCAAAAAAATTTTCTTGATACACCAAAAAGTTCAAAATTTTTCTTTCCTTCATCATGAAATAAAAAATGTTAACTAATGGATATTTTGTGATAAGTATATATATGACCATACCATACGTTTTCAAAAACCCCTAACTTCTTGTTTATGGATCCATGAGTCTTAAAGACCATTCAATTAAAAGGACAGAAAATAAATCTCCATTTATTGTTAAAAATTATGCGATAGATATTAAAAAGGAAATTTAGCTGCAAAAAAATTATTATTGCAGTGTATATGAATATGTAATAAATCATGATAACGATAAATCGGAAGATTTTGGGGGCCCTTATTTTTTCGGGGCCCCGGGCTATTGACCCGCATGCCCGTGTGATAGTCAGGCTCTGGGCATGGGCGTCAGCAGAATATTTTCAAGTGGAGGGCAAAAATTACTTCAACATATAATTACCATGATGGAAAGAACTAAAAAAAGCAAGAAAAAAAAGATATATAAAAATCCGGGGAGGGGAGGCTTGCCCTATGCTGTCGACGCCCATAAATAATACAGTACTACACAATTTTTGCACACTTTTCTTGTAATTATTTCAGAAGAGCTCTAGATTTATGAAACGTCCCCAATTTTTGTTTCGGAGTCGGAGACATCCCACTGATTCCTTCCCTATTCTGTGATCAAAAATTTTGGTCGCCTTAGCGATGCACATAGGGTTGCCAGGTCGCCAAACCAAATAGCCGGACAGACCAGACAGTTTGGCCGGACATTTGGGTAAAAAGGCTGGACAGCCTACAATATTGAGGATTTTGTCTCAGTATTAATAGGTACGACAAAAAAATTGTGTGTAAAATCAAGCTTTTTTTATTATTACCATGAATCTTGTTCAATTCTAATGAAATATAAATAACATCGAATGCCAAATCAGTTCAAGCACTTTATTACTAATCAGCCAAAGTCACCAGTAAAAAGCCTAACAAAAGCCGGACACCGTGAAGTTTGGCCGGACACGCAATTAAAAGCCTAACTATGTCCGGCTTTATCCGGGCGCCTGGCAACGCTAGATGCACAACTAGCAGAGAACAGCACGGACGAACCTTGCTGTCTCGCCATTGACAGAAGCAATTTTCGATTTCGAACTTCCCAGTTGTCGCAGCTGTTATTACTCCATTCATTCGTGTTCCCCCGGTCTTTTGTTTGTTTTTATCCTCTTTTTTTGGTGTTATCTGTGATCGATTCGCTGATATATGTATGGCTTTCTCTTTTCAAAAGTGTGTCATGGCAACAGCGAGATGTACGTGTACGTTTTCGTACCGACACGGAAGTAGAGAACATGCACATGGGAATCAAACAATTATACTAAACATGTTTGTAATTATGAACTTCCGAGACAGACAGTGGAGTGGTTAGATTTCGGGCGTAATCACACCCACAGAGGGGTTATGAGGGTCTAAAGCTCCCCACCCCTAAAGGGACCAATTTTCTGAACCGAAAATCAGGACACTTCTAAACCGCAGAGTCGGGATGGGTAAAAATCAATCCCGATACCCCCCCCCCCCCTGCTTAAGATTTTCTTTTTCTACACATAATTTGATTTTCTACTTTTATGAGAAAAATGAGGTGAAAAAAATATAGCGAATATACAAATAAAATAGGCCTATTATATAAACTTTGGTTTTAAATAATTTTATTGTCAATTTTTGGATAAATTTCCAAAATAGTTTGCTTTCTAACAATAACTAATAGAATCGCCATCCATTGATTATAGGTATGTATTAATACATATTATAAAACAATCATTTTCATCAATAAAAGAAAATCGGTGTTAAATACAAATAACGAAAAACTTTGTAAATAACACAATCATTTTCATGTGAACTTATTCTCAATTTATTTTGCATTTATTTATTTATTTTTCATAAAGCAGGACTTTGGCGGGACGGGAATGGTAAAGCGGGACATTTTAGGGTTCTGTAGGGACAGCAGGACATATAGGTAAAAATCAAGGACTGCCCCGCTAAAAGCAGGATGTCTGGTTACTTTACCCCCCCCCCTAAAAGTGGAAAGTTAGAAAATATAGAAAAATGTCACTTAAGTAAAATAACGGCGGGTTCCACTTTCCAAGGAACCAGTGGCGTAGGCAGAAAATTTTCATGGGGGGGGGATTACGACTACTGCAACTCACATATATGTATATGCGTGTGCGATAAGGGAGTGAAGAATATACACTTTGTATGGCAAAAAATTCCTCATGGGGGTGGGTGCCCCCCATCTAAGTTAGGCCCCTGCAAGAGACCAATCTGAAAGCCGACACCTTTATGCCTTGTGAGAGAGATATACAGATAAATCTGATATTTAAAATACTGTAAAAACACTTTTATTTTCGCGAGACTTTAATTTTAGCGATTTTCCGAGCCAGCCGTCATCGAAAAGATTAAATTCTTGCGAAATACTTTTTTCCGCTTTAAATAATAAAAAAAAATCAGGACAATTTTCACTTATTAAAATTTAATGAGTAACTGCACAGTTGTAAACTCTTTCTTGCAACGTGACTTTCTTTCTAACTTATTTCTTGAATATAAAACAATAATACAGCCCAGGGGAGTCTGGTCCCCTCACCCCGCCCCGAAATTTAAAATTTTGTTATGAAAATAATAATGATGAAGTCTTTCTGTGAAAAATTCAGCCTTGTTTGGTCTCCCTCCGGAATTTTCGGTTAGTTCCCGAAATTTTTTTCTGGGTACTGCCCTGAGCTAATAGGTTGTAACGAAAGTTCCGTGCCACCGCAAACATCGTCAGCACACAGTTCTCGAAAGCGTATTTGCTCATATTTTGTCAAACGATTTTTGGCATTTGAAAGAAAGAGGTTTACTTTATAACACTGTGTTGTGAAATCTGTAAAAAATATAGTTATCATTAAGTATAAGGTGTCTCAAATGGAACTATCACTCTAGAGGATTAGAACCATCATTTACTTTCAGTTGTGTTGCAAAAAGTCAGCTACAGAATATCAACGAATTATGAGTACAGCTTTAAGTACTATTGTTGTATCATGTGACACTGTGCAGGTTTGGTACCGAAAGTTCAAAAACAGTTATCTAAGGAGTTAGGAGTTAGTTTTTCAGGCAGATATGGCGGAAAACTTTCGTTACAACCTGATAGAATGCAGCTCATTCACTTACAATATTTATACCAGCTTCTTTGAAGCCATTCAAAATGGGTAGAGGGGACGAACTTTTCAGACGAAAGGAATTTTCTTAAAATGCCTTATGCAAAAGGCTTCCATATTTAAGTACTTTCGGGATTTCTCAACTTCCGGTACTATTTCATAATAAATTTGCGAAATTTTCAGCTCGCGAAATCACCCATATCTTCATTTTCGCTAAAACAAGTGTTTTTACAGTAAATATTTATAGTATATGAGAAACAGATCAATTCGGTTACAACGTTACTAAAAAGTCCAGATAAATGTTCTTGATTCTATACCGAGCGTGTGTTCTATGGGCGAAGTGGTAAAGAATATTTTGACGTTATAAGAGAGTTGTAACTATAAGGGAGGTCACTGCAACCGAGTTCAGCAGTATTTGTAGCCACTCCCCCCCCCCCCCCCCCCCCGACACCAAAATCTTGCGTGCGACACTGTTGTTTCGTGGCATAAAACATTATAGCCCACCAAACTAGAATTATGTTTTTCAAAATATAAAAGTCTAGATTTTTGCCCCTCCTTTACTTTTTTTTATCCACACTAATATGTAAAGAGAGAGAAAGGTTTGTTTACTGGATAACTTGTCATTGTGCAGCCAAAACTGCTGGAATCCGAGGTGGCCGAAACGTTCTTCTCGTCATATCAGTGGCGTAACCAGAAAGTTTTCATGGAGGGGGAGAGTTACGACTAGCAACTCATATACAGGGTGATTATAATTAAAGTTCCACTTTAAAACGATCAGTAAAGGAAAACTACTGGACCAAATGTTATCAAACTTGGTAATTGTGTAAAGGTTGTGATGGAATTTATTATCCGCGGGGAAAAAAAGTTCAAAAATTCAACACCAGGGGCAAAGACGTATTTAAGGGGCTAGGTGGGCGTCAGGGGTCCGACCCCCCCCCCCCCATGAAGAACATTTTGGAGGGAGTTCAAAAGCTTCGGAGGGGTCCAAACGGTAAAAAAGGCAGTATTTTTCTCAAAAGGACACTATATCATTATCATTTTAGTAACAAAAATCAAAATTTCGTGGGGGAGGAGGTTCGGACCCCTGGACCCCCCCCCCCTTAAATACGTCCTTGCCCCTGGTGTTGAATTTTTGAACTTTTTTTTCACCGATAATAAATCCCCTGACCACCTTTACACAATTACCAAGTTTGATAACATTTGGTCCAGTAGTTTTCCTTTTCTGATCGTTTTAAAGTGGAACTTTAATTATAATCACTCTGTATATGTATACATGAGTGTGATAAGGGAATGAAGGACATACATTTTGTATGGTGAAAATTTCCACATGGGGTTACCCCCCCTAACCCCCCGTGGCTACGCCACTGCTTTATATCTAAAACAATTTCGGGATTTTTTAAAATTCGAATTAGAAAGTGGTGTACTGGTACGCAGAGCCATTGCTAAGACTTTTTTTAGGGGGCGGGGGGAGAGATGTCGATAAAATGCCAAGTCAAATATCGGTTTTTACAAACTTACTTATGTTTTTTTTATCAACTATGTTACTAACTTTTTACTTTTGCAAGCTGGATTTGCATAATTTTGCCAAGTGTACCAGAAACCTAAAGTAAATTATCGTTTTTGTTAACATTTTTTCACCAATTTTGCCAACTGGGTATCTAATTTTGCCACGTTTTATAGAATCCCCCCTCCCGTTTTAGCAGCTGGTACAGATGCTTGAAAAGACAGACAGCAAATAATTTCGCGGAACATCGCGCAGCGTCATTTCGAGTTTGTACATCACCATCAAGGCCGAGTGGATAAGGCGCTCAAAATGGAAAATGGCTGTAGTGTGAAGGTCCCTGGTTCGAGACTACCGCGCTGTTGTCAATCCATGGCTCACTGGGATATATACAGGCTGTCCAAAAAGCTCCGTTTTTCCGTACGAGTAAATTTTCGCTTCTTCGCCGATTTGTCGCTTTTACCCAACGAATCACTGTTGCCATGGCATATTTTCTCCGGACATATGCCATGGCATATTTCTCCGGAGATGGCAACAGTGATTCGTTGGGTAAAAGCGACAAATCGGCGAAGAAGCGAAAATTTTCTCGTACGCAAAATCCCATAGGAGAAACTGGTTTTCGGACAGCCTGTATTTATCCAAGTGAGCCATGGTCAATCTAACGGCACGGAGTTTTGCTCGGTTTTCTTCAGATGTAAAGTAAATACGTGTTAGAACCCCTTATAAAGTCCTTCGACCAAGGCAACAGCCCCTTTCGCGGCAGATAGCTCTAGCGTAGCTTTGCCATAATACAGCACAATTCACAACACAACGCGATTTTGTACTAGATAAAATTTCAAATTCTATGTGTTAAGAATTTGTACCGCTACGGGGAAAAAACCCTATTCGGCTGCCACTAGTTGTACAGCAAAGTTACATACATCAAATCGTTTACGCATATCGTAGACGTTAATGTATTACTCTACTTGCATGCACTTTATTTCAGTACAGTAACTTTGAAAAATAACGCACCAGTGGCGGCTCGTGGGATACAGCAAGTACAGCCGGACTGCACTTGAAATTATCAGCACATACTTTAAAATAATTTATTTTACTAATTTTCCTAAATTCAGATTAGAATTATGGAATTCCTACGGTAAATTAAAAAAATCTCCAAAAAAAAAAAAAAAAAAAACGTATTGTGGCAGGATCGCTCATTGAGAAAAAAAGCACTTTAATCTTCCCGCAATTCAATTGGGAAAATCTTTGGTACAGCCCAGAGCGCTGATAAGAAAATTGGCAGCAGCGTTGCCATGGTAACGACTACGTACGCACTTTCTCCGGCTTAGGATGGCATAGGGTGTTTTAGCTAAGACTCAGCCGAAAAGAGTTTTTATGACTTTTGCTGCACTAGTGAATTCGACGAACTGATTGGCTCGAGAAGTGAGGGAGGGGGTAAGGAGAATATTTTCGGAAAACTCTTAAGCCTGAATAGACGCTTATGAATGGACAATTACCCATTAAAGCAGTATTGTTTTTAAGTAAGCAAGAACTGGCATTTAGAGAACATGGCGAGCGAAAAAATTCTTTAAACATAGGAAATTTTAAAGAGCTTTTAAAATTATTGATATCAGAATTAAAACAACGCCTTTTTATGAGGGCATTACTGACCGATTCGCAAGTTTAAAAGAAAGGAGGATTGATTTGACTTATAAAAAATAAATAAGTTTTCTTTTTTTTTTTTTCTTTTCTTCTCAAGTTATCGTTACAAAAGAAAATTCTAAGGAAACTTCGAATCAGACACGGATTAACGCAATTTTGAGTATAAGAGTGGCTGGTTAAAATTTAAGTCCATTTCATGGAAGTAAAATAGGATCTCTTACATTTTTTATGTAATTTCTTTTTTTTTTTCCTCGGTGAGGGCTTAATCCGTCAGCTTTCGAATTCAGTAACGAAGATTTTCCATTCCTGTCCCGAGGAAGGGGGGAGGGACTCATATGCTTCCGGCTGCACTAACAGTTTAGACCACGGGCCGCCACTGTAACGCACATAATAATTTACTTATCTTCACTGAGCATCAGGGACGGACATTCAAAAGGGGCGGGGGGGGGGTAGGGGGTGACATGGGGGCCTGGGCCGAAATTTTGGATGTTTGTTAATTCGTTTTAATAGTATATCAATCATTTTTGTAAGAAATTCTATCCTTTTCGCCTTTTGGACACCTCCCGAAATTTTTTTCTAGCTACGTCCCAGCTCTTCTGCTTTCTTATTCGGTTGGACATTTCAGCTGATGAAGAGTGAACATTTATCGCCTGAAACGTGCGCATTGGAGATAAGGAAGTATTATGTGTGTGTTATTTTACAAAGTTTTAAATTTTTCATCTTTTAGACACCAATTTCCTGACAACTGAATAAAGATAGAGTAGGACATTTTTCTGTAGCATTTATGAGAAAAGGGATGCTTTTTAACAGTCCTTCAACAAAAAGCTAGCATAGCCGAGTTCAGTTTGCGAATTCTTTTCAAAAATTCTTAAAATGATGACTGAGCAACCGCTTAGTCATTGTTACAAGGCACAATCTGTATTTCCCTTGATCATTGCGTGGAATAGCTGTTTCATCCTTGTCTAATACAGATGACACACATTCGTTCGAAAGAAGAAAAAGAAAACTAATAACAAGTGCAGTAGGTATATGAAACAACTATACCTCTATTAAATTCATATCGATTTCGTCATTTTTCTAAAACTCATACACACACACATGCGTTTTCCAAATTCATTGTCCAATATATCCACTTACAGCTGCATACAGTCACGTAAATGAATATTAATCCGTTTTATGACCGTATGAACGAGGAAACATGCATACGTAATTCCTGCGAGCAATTTTCGTCTGCTCATGGTCTGTTGCCATAGAAGTAGAAGATTCGTGTAAATTGATTTCTCCTTTCAATGAATAATGCATTAGTGGCGTAAAAGCCTTGAAATTTAAAATTTCAAAACGCCTTTCCGCTGTTGGAAATGCTTCATTTGATTTTGTTGCATAAAAGGCAATTTATTTGCAAAGATGAAACTTTTAAAATATATTTTCCTTTTGTTCTATTGAAATCCTCCGCACAAAAGAAAACATCGTGTACAACTATTTAAAGCTGGTATCTGGTCTGAACCAATCAGATGCCATTGTAGAGTGGGAACCCCTTCAAATTTTGGATTTCTATTAAATGTACATAAATCAAGCATTGTGAGAAATTCTACCTTTTGGGCACTGTCCGAATTTTTTTTTCTCTCCCTACGTTCCAGGAATCAACTCAACCAAAAGGTGCTAAGTGTGAGGTACGAGACTTTCCTATTTCCCATCCTGCGTCCATCTTTAATAGTAACATTACTAAGGAAGAGGGGGGGTGTTAAAATTTTACTTTCTATAACTAATACTATCATAATTATCATTATAAAAAAAAGAGTTTAATATTCTTTTTCAAAAAGTTAATAAGTAACTTTTCAAATTTGAAGTTTGTTTCCGTCGACAGTATGGTTTGTGAGGAAACAGTCTAAAAATTTTCATAGTTCTGGCATTGCAAGTCTAAATCTGATCTTTAGTGAAAGTCCATCAAAAACGCCTTTCTCTGAAAAATTGACAAGATTAACATTTAAAAAAAAATTAAATAGTTCTTCAAATTATATCTGAATGTCAGTTCACAATCTAGTTTCTGAGGAAACATTCTGAAAAGTCTCATAATTATGGCATCGTAAGTTTATATCTGCGCGTGAGCGAAAGTCAAGAAAATAAATAATTCTCTGAAAAGGTGTTAAGTTTAATAACACTAAAAAAAAACTGAATAAATTTTCAAATTTTAGCTAAATGTCACTTCAGAGTATTGTTTCCGAGGAAACATTCTGAAAATTCTCATATGATTATAAGTTTATTTCTTATCCTGAGCGAAAGTCAAACGGATCCTCTGTTTTCAGGTTAAACAGCCTTAACAAAAATTGAGCTATTGCGTGGCACATAAAACGTGGATTATTCTATTCTCAAAATTTCCATAACTTTTACCATTTGCATAACAACCTGCTTTTGCTAAAGGAATTCCTGCATCAGAAGTGCCTATGGGATCCATCCAAACATTTTTTTTTTTTTTTTTTTTTTCCACTTTTATGAATAACTATGTTCGTTTCCCCATCGGGAAATCAAACAATTGTAGTTAGACAATTGAAGTTTCCTCCCAGGAAAAAAAACACTAAAAGAACGCTGAAAAAACAACAAGGCATTTTCGAAACACGGGGCGAGTCTAAATGAGCATGAGCAATTATGAGCATAACATGCGTTCAACAGCAATTATTCACTATATCAATGAGAAGTTTTGATCAGTTCCTCAATTAGATTAACAACATGGAGGAATTATAAAGAGACTTTTAAGATGCAGCGAAATTGCAAGATCGCAAATACACGTACATAACAAAGGCGCGAATTTTCGGGAAAGTAATCAAATGCTATTTTGTGGGTGGGGGCGGCTAGTTGGAATGAATGTCCAATAGGGAACAAAGTAAAATAGACTCTTTACCGACTTCAAAAAACAAGAATGAACTATGTACAACGCGTATATATGTGAGCATAGTTTTATTATGTATGTACAGCCATAATTTTTTACCGCGTGGACCGATTTCAAAAATTCTTTTTTTATTGGAAAGGGGATAGCTCAGGGGTGGTCCCCTATAAATTTGATCACGTTCTGTTCTGATATTATCATCTTTTCCAAAATCGGAAGAAACACTGTTTCTTAACCATGGCTTAAAGGGTTGCCAGTGATGAGGCTGGTCTTAATGTCAAAAGTCTCCAAGGTTGGCTACTTTTGGCGATTTATCTTCAAATTTGGCGCAAAAACACGAGTTCCCAAAACTGGAAAGACTTGGCGATATTTGCTGTATTTGATGAGAATTTGCCAAACCCGACTAATTTAGAATGGGAATAATTTTTCGTTCTAGTGAATTAATCTGAAGTCTGTTTTCTTAATATATATATATATACTCGTTTAACCCCCTTTTTTGGATATCTTTTTTCTCGGAGGTGGAGGTGCCCCCCTTTACTGAGCGCTCCAACTATTACCTCTTAAACCATAAGTGATCGAAACATTCTTCGATAAACGATCTCCGAGCCTTTTTATGATGAAAGGTTTAAATTTTGAATATCACCTAATTAATATATGGGCCACATTTTACTGAATGGTAATTCTTTTGTAACCGTATAAGAATGAATTTTTTTTAGTTATTTATAAGTTTAATAATTAGAAGTGTTTATCTGTCGCGCACAGGCGGTTTCTTCATTGGTTGTTACGCTTACTAAATGCTCTCGCTCTCTATACATTAAAGACTGCCCAGGATTAGCGCTTCAAATAAAAATAAAATTTAAACACTTGCGTACATCGGATCGAAGCCTGAACAAACACAGAAACATAAATAGAACCATCAAAGCATCATAATCGCGCTTTTCCCGTTAGCTCAGCAGCTGTCAATGAAGCCTCTATTCAAAGTGGAACGTTTCGGGATATTTGAAAAACATAGGAATTAGGAGCTCAGGGTCACGCGATGAAAATGTTAAATGGCGTTCATTCTCGGAGAGATTCTTAAGCTTATCATAAAAGCTATAGATATGTGCATACCTACCTTTCGTTTTAAACGATTGCAGGAAGGAGTCATAAGCCCACCCCCGTGAAAAATGTGCGCGGATGGTCGTAAAAAACCCTTCCCCGTTATATACAGGGTCTCACATAACGGGCTTAATTTCAAGTGGGCTATGTACATGGGCACCGGCAGAATATTTCCCAGGGGGGGGGGGCAAAGACTACTTCAACGTATGGTTACCATGTTGGAATGAGCAAAAAAGCAAGGGAAAACACTGCATACAAAAATCCAAGGGGGGGGATTGCCCCTCTCTTGACCTATGCTGCCGGCGCCCATGGCTATGTAAATTGAAAAAAACGTTCAAAATAAGACTCCGTTAAGAAAAAAATCCCCCCATTCATTTACAAAATGTTACACTTTTTAAATTTGTATATGCCCTCCGTACAAATAAATAAATAAGTAAAATAAAATAATTCCCAATTTGTATTATGTGTCCCCCTATACACTAACGAGGTGATGTACCAAATTCCAGTTTTTCATCATACAAAATCTCAAAGGTATCTTTAAAGAAATATGATCGGGGACTATTATAAGTAATGTAACGCTTAATCCTTGAATGGTTAAAAAGATTTTCTTTCAAGATGCGATCATTCGACGTGATTTTTTCCCTTTCGAGAGCCATGGAAAAGTGGTTTAAGTCAGCGTTATACAGAATTCCCTACTGGGTTTGGAAGGCGTATAAAAAATAATATGTTACCGATACAGCAACAAAGTTGACTTTACTGGAGAAAGAAACATTACAAATTTTGTTTCACAAATAACTAACTTTCTCGTTGTTGGATTGGTCGAGGTTCTGCCGCCGACAACCGCCTTCTTCGGTGACCCTCCCCGTTCTCCGGACATAACTCCATGCGATTTTTTATGGGGGTTACATAAAAGATCGTGCCCCCTATGCCATGTGATTTACAAGATTTATGCCAAAGGATCACAACCGCATTTGCTACCATTGATCGTAACACGTTAAAGCGAGTGTGGGGAAGGAAGAATTTGATTTTAGACTCTATGTCTGCAGCATCCCGAAAGGTTCACATACTGAACATTTATAAAACAAAACTTACAACATTTCTTTATCGAATAAAGTCAACTTTGTTGCTGTATCGGTAATATAATTTTTCTATAAGCCTTCGAAACCCGGGAGGGAATTCTGAATAACCCTGTATTTGTCTTCATATCGCTGACACTTATTAAGATGTAATTATCAAATTTTGTACGCCACCTCATTAGTGAATGGGGCATATTTTACTCATTGGGAACTTTTTTGTGCAGGGGTCGTATACAAATTTAAAAAGTGAAACTTTTTAAAAATTAACGAGAGGAGTTCTTTCGTAGCGTAATCTTTTTTCCGACCTTATTTTGAACATTTTTTCAATTTACAATGGCAATATTACAGTTAAAACCCGAAATCAGTCAAAACCTGAATTAACTAGGGAAAACGCGTTCTGAGTGCGTTAGGGAAAACCCGAATTAACTAGACAAAACGCGTTCTGACTGACAGCGCTAGACAAAACCCGAATTAACTAGGGAAAACCCGTTTTATTCGAGTAGCGGTAGCACGTTTTCGAGGGGCCCCTACAGCGGAGGCATATTTTCCAGGGGGCCCCCTAAAGCGATGGCCATACACACTGATTTTTTCGGGTCTCGCAAAGAGCCAGCGTTAGCATATTTTTGAGGGGGGCCCCCTACAGTGGTGGCCGGACCCCATGTGAATTCCGGAATGTTAATGCTTTATCCACTAAAAATTGGATCTTGCTCCCCCTTCGAAAATATACTATTGCTGGCTCTTTGCGAGACCCAAAAAAAATCACTGTGTCCGGCCACAGCTGTAGGGGGCCCCCTCGAAAATATGCTAACGCTGGCTCTCTGCGAGACCCCAAAAAACATCAGTTGGTCCGGCCATCACTTCAGGCGGACCCCTCGAATATATGCTAACGCTGGCCGTTTGGGAGACCCCAAAAAACATCAGTGGGTCCGGCCATCGCTGTAGGCGCCCCCCTGGAAAATATGCTAACGCTGGCCCTTTGCGAGACCCGAAAAAAATCAGTGCATCCAGCCATCGCTGTAGGGGGCCCCCTGGATAATATGCCTCCGCTGTAGGGGCCCCTCGAAAACGTGCTACCGCTACTCGAATAAAACGGGTTTTCCCTAGTTAATTCGGGTTTTGCCTAGCGCTGTCAATCAGAATGCGTTTTGCCTAGTTAATTCGGGTTTTGCCTAACGCTCTCAGTTAGAACACTTTTTCCATAGGTAATTCGGGTTTGAACTGTAACAGCAACACCTACTTTTTCAGCGCATCGAAGAACCGTAAAATCAGTTGGAATGATACTAGTATGACGAAAATTGGCGGCGTAAAACATTTCCAAAAAAGAGGATTGTAAAGAACCAATAAAAGTCCAAAGTGAGGAGAGGGGGAAAACTGCTTTTATTTGAACTAAAAAATCTTAATTGATCTACTGTTAGTTTAACATTTCTACTGCCTATTCCAGTGAATTAATGAGAACTGTGTCAATGCACTTTCTCTGTGCTTAATTCTTTATAATGCTATGCAATTCATCGCCAATTTTTGTCATACGGGTATAGTTCCAATGCCATTTACGGTTCTTGAATGCTCTGATCAACTTCCGCGGAGAAAAAGAGGTATTGCCATTGGAAAATCTAGAAAATTTTCACTCTTACTGTAACCGCGAGAGCTTTATTGTTACCAGGGATAGAGCTGTTTCTCCTACGTCATTATCACTACGCCACACCTTACCCAGCAAACACACACAGGTTCTCTGAAAGTCTATTAACGTTCAGAAAACATCTTCTGAACGTTAATAGACGTTCAGAGAACCTATGTGTGTTTGCTGGGTAGAAACCAATTTATTCTGGTCAAGCATTCGTTCATTTGAGAATGGTCATTCGCCGAAACCGTGGCTTTGTATCCCTAAATATCCGAGTTGACCGAAAAAAAAATTCAGTGACGTCACGTGAAAATACTCTATGGTGCAACCTGTGGAAAGTTGCGGATCAATCTTCAGGATGTTAGCGAAGTCGCGGACCGCATAAATGGGATTTCGAGTAGTTTATATGGTGTGACAAGTTACTACTCCCCCCAGAAATGTACCAAGGACTCGATGTGTTTCCCACGATGCGGAAAGCACACTTGACCAGTGCACATTCCAAGAGCAAAGGGGGTCCTTTGATTTTGCCGACCGACCCCACACGACGAGTGCGAACGCACAGGGGGCTTGGAGGAAGATCGGAGGAGAGAGCTCAGAGTCGTTTTGGAGACTGTTCGAGGAGGTCGGTCAGAGATCGGCTCTCAAAGGGACGAGAGTTCCCGAATTCCAGAGCGGAAGTTGATGCTTGTATTTAAGTCTGCAGAACGCAGTCAATGTTTGTAAATGTGTATTTTAATAATCAACGTTAAACAAAAACCTCAACTCCTGTCTCGAGTCTCTTCAATTTTGTTTGTGTTTCCTGTTTAGCACTTGTGGCGAGTCCAAAACGCCACAATGGGTTTTCACTGGGAATTTGAAAGTTTTCCGCGGGCCGGTCAAAAGCCGTAGCGAGCCACAATCAGCCCTCAGGTAGCCTATACATGTTTTAAACAATCCCAAACTCGAGCGAATACCTCTGAATAACTATTACTATACATAAAATCTCATCTGGATTGGTTGAACGGAAAAATAGCTAGAGATCCATACACCAGGGAAGTTTTTTTGTGATCACTTCAGTGGCGGCCCGTGGTCAAAACTGTTAGTGCAGCCGGAAGCATATGACCCCCCCCCCCTTTCTCCGACAGGATTGGAAAATCTTTGTTACTGAATTCGAAAGCTGGCAGATTAAGTCCTCGCCGAGGGAAAAAAAAAAAAAGAAATTACTTAAAAAATGTAAGAGATCCTATTTTACTTCCATAAAATGGACATAAATTTCAACCAGCCGCTCTTATCCTCAAAATTGCATTAATCCGTGTCTGATTCGAAGTTTCCTTAGAATTTTCTTTTGTAACGATAACTTGAGAAGAAAAAAAAAAAAAAAAAAAAAAGAAAAACTTAAAAAGAAAACTTACTTATTATTAATAAGTCAAATCAATCCTCCTTTCTTTTAAACATGCGAATCGGTCAGTGATGTTCCCATAAAAAGGCGTTGTTTTAATTCAGATATCAATAATTTTAAAAGCTCTTTAAAATTTCCCATGTTTAACGAATATTCTCGCTCGCCATGTCCTCTAAATGCCAGTTCTTGCTTACTTAAAAACAATACTGCTTTGATGGGTAATTGTCCATTCATAAGCGTCTATTCAATCTTACCTTCTTGATAAATTCAGCAATATAAAGTCGAGAGTTTTCCGAACATATATTCTCCTTACCCCCTCCCTCACTTCTCGTCGAGAGCCAATCAGTTAGTCGAGTTCTCAAGTTCAGGCGCCGTTAGAAAATCGTTCATCGGCTGTATCAGCTGCATACTCCCTTTGCCGGAGAGGCTGCTTACGTAGTCGTTGTCATTGCAACGGTGCTGCCAATTTTCTTTTCAGCGCTCTGGGCTGTACCAAAGATTTTCCCAATTGAATTGCGGGAAGATTAAAGTGCTTTTTTTTCTGAATGAGCGATCCGGCCACAATACGTTTTTTTTTTTTTTTTGTTTTTTTTTTCCGGAGATTTTTTTAATTTACCGTAGGAATTCCATAATTCTAACCTCAATTTAGGAAAATTAGTAGAATAAATTATTTTAAAGTATGTGCTGATAATTTCAAGTGCAGCCCGGCTGTACTTGCTGTATCCCACGAGCCGCCACTGGATCACTTTGTATTTACACTAGATAAAATAGGCTTAGAAAAATGAGTATATAAGATTTGCGACCCCTCCGCTAAAAGTTTCTGGCTCTGTCATAGTCAATCCAGTGTGTAAGGAATTTCTTTAGATTACGATTCCTGTAGAACATTTTACGTATGTCTTCATAAAATAATCTCCAAATACCAAAGCAACTATGCTTGGATGACAAAAACAAACCTCTTGTAATGTATTTATACAGGGAGATAAACAGTGAAAAAGCAAACCGTACTTGCTATTCTTCCTCTTTAGTGAGCTGCCAACCCCCAATTGTAAAATATAGGAGATTTTCTTTAAATATCAGAGCATCTTTTCACAATATAAAAATTTATATAGTGTGTGTGTGTAAGGGGGGGGGGGTCGCAACTTCCTACAAAAAAAGTAAATAAAAAAAATTAGTTTTAAACATTTAAATTTTAGGAATTTTTTTTTTTTTACATTTGATTTCGATTTGTGAACCCCCCCCCCCCCCCCAAACAAAACAAGATCATTCAAACTACTATTTGTAGGAATTGAGAATCGTACACAATACTGTAGTAGTAACTAAAAGAACTATTTTAAACTGGCGAAACAACAAGTTATAACATGGCGGTCTGCACAGGTAGTCATGCTATAATTTTCATTAATAAATATTTCAAAAAGATGGTAACAAGCTTTAATTTTTTATTAGAAATAAGTGGCCAATATAAAATGAAAACATATTCAAAACAAGATAGGAAAAACATTACGTTAAGAAAAAAATTCTCATTTAATTTCAAAAAGTTACACTTTCAAAATTTGTACACAGCTCCCATACAAAAAAATTCCAAATTAGTAAAATGAGTTCTACACACTAATGAATCGATGTGCAAAATTTCAGCCTTTCATCATAAAACATCTAAGGAATATCTTTAAAAAAAGATGATCAGGGGCTATAAACGAATTTTAATGGGAGCGTTTAATGCTGTAGTTCAAGAAATGAGTTTCTTCCGAAATTCCAGCAGGATCCCTGAAACGCTGTGATCTGATCTGATTTTTCCCTTCGACATTCATTGAAAAGTGGTTTAATTTAGTAAGACGTTAAAAAGTGTCTGAGATATGAAGATAAATAAATTAAAAATGCCTCTAAGACGTTTTATGATGAAAGGCTGAAACTTGGTGCATCCTGTCATTAGTGTATGGGACACATTTTACTAATTGAGAATTTTTTTTTTTTTTTATTTAGGTGTCGTATACAAATTTAAAAAGTATAATCTTTTGATAATTATACAGAGGAATTTTTTTTAACAATCTTTTTCTTACCTTATTTAAATTTACATTGGCCACTTATCACCAATGGATAAAGAATTAAAACATGTTACCATCTTTTTGGTACACCCTGTATAAATAGTAACCCCCCCCCCTTTATTTAAAAAATCTATACAGGCTTTGAAAGAATAGTGAAGTAGAGTAGCAAATTGAGGAATTATCGTTGAAAAAAGTACAAAAGAGTTAGGCTTTATGCAGCAGATATAACAAGAATAAGCGAGATATAGAAAATATTACTGAAACAGTACAGAAATAATTATTAAAAATTTTATTCTGTATATTATAAAAGCAAATTTGTGACTTAATGAAAACAGTACAGAGTAACATCTATTCAGTGTAATATTCATTATAGTAAATTGCATAGATTCTTTTAAGTATTTATGAAACAATAATACATAAAAAGTTAAGCACATTTTTAACCCAAACTTGGAACAGTACACAGGGCTCACAACAGAATTTCAAGGTCAATTCCGGGTAAAAAGGGAGCTATTTTAAAAATAAAAGGGACCAAATGGGAGCTGTTTTGCCTCGAAAAGGGACCAAAACGGACTTCTTCTGTTTTGAAAAGAAAAAAAAAGCCTACACACAAAAAGGAAATTGTTTTTAGGCTGATGAACATAAAAGTATATATCGTATAGAAATTATATTTTATACAACAGAAACACTTCAGTTTTGAAACAAGAGTAATTCATAGCAGTTATAATTAGTATACACATAAAAATATCTGCTTGTGTAATGCAATTTTAATGTTCCAGGAATTGTTTATCGTAATTTCAATGTTTCTTTAGTATTAACCAGGAGGAGGAGGGGGAACCCAGGAATTTTTTTCAGGATCCTATTTTTGTGAATTTTCTTGCCAGTTTTGTAAAAGTCACTTTTTTTTTTTCTTAAAATAGTTACAAGACAAATTAAAATATACAGTAAGATGCCAATGAAGGGTTGCTTTTAATTGATTGTAATTTTGTGAAGGGCCTGTAACAGTTCATAAAAACTAAATTTTAATCCTTTATACTCCGATGGCAGTTCAAAGTCCCATCCATAAAACTAATTAATAGGACATAAATCAGAAATATATCACCAACAAGGTTTTAATTTCATGTAGTTTAATATTTAATTTATTATGAGATATTTGTAATGCATAAAAAGTTTACTTAATAAGAGATAATATTTTTTATGCTACATAAAAAAACTTCAACTTATTTTTCGAAAGGTAAATTAATTTGGTACATAAATGGTTAAAAAATACAGTAAAAAAAATTATTTTTTGAATAGAAGTTTCAATAGAAACTAATTTAATGTAATTATTCTGTCTTTTTTTTTTTAAGGTTAATTTCAATTGTCATTTTTTTTTGAAAAGATGTAATCATCCCAGTGCCCGCGATACTTTAGCAGCAGAAAAATCATATTTATTTATTGCTTTTTTAATAATTGCATGCTTGCAGAGATCTGAGAATTTTCCTAACTTTTTAAGTGTTTTTAATTTTTTTTTTTTGAGGGGGGGGAGATAGGGGTTCTTTGACATTTGCTTCTTTAATTGATTTTATCTCCCCCCTCCCTCACACACATAGGGAAATAATCATTGTAAAACTTGCATGTAACACTGACAGAAGCAGCGGGTTCTTAGTGATTGGTACTAGCTCAGGCTTGGTTTGAAATTGCATTGCACACAAGTTTTTAAACTAAAAATAAATAAATAAACCTTGTACAGCAAAAATCACAGTATTTGTGAAATATTTTACATAAGATAATTTGGAATATCAAACTCACTGACTTATATTTTTGAACTGCATTTAAGAAATAATTTACAGTTCCCGTTTAAAACATCACAATCATGTCTCATTAACAGGTTTCTTTAGCAAAACTAACACATTTAATTTCTATCAACACATCAAGAATTAGACTTCTGAGTTGTCATGATATGGTGATTAAGGCAAAAATCTTCACTTTAATATATTAAACAGTTCAAACAATGCAGTATTTCATAATATAAAAGAGCAAAAAGATAATAGCATAACATCATATGTAAAGGCATTTCATTATCCAATACACGAAAAGTTTGTAATAAAGTGACGGAATAGCTAGAATCCATAGTTAGCACTATGGAAAAGGGGAAAAAGGAACCATTTTAAGAAAAAAGAACTTTTAAGGACATTGAACAGAAAAAGAGACCATTTGTGAGGCCTGAGTACATTATAAGCATTGTTTAAAATAAATTTATATGATTCAAACATGAGCATGGAAGACAACTTTTATAAAATATTGCCAATAAAGTACGAAATCAACATTATTTAAAAATAAGTTCTCATATCAAATTAATATCAGCTTATACGCACAGAACCTGACTAAGGCAGGCACAGGCAGGGCAGCTGGCTCAGGCCTACAGTCAAAGAGGGGCACCCTAATCAGAAATGTTCCTACTGTATTTTGTAGAAATGTTTTGTTTCTAGAAAAATTCTGCTTAAAGAATTCTCTAAAAGAAGTTAATAAATTATACTGAAAGGCTTTAATAAAGCATTTTGGGTAAAATAATGAATGTCTGGTCAATATAATTTGTTGGGTAGTACCAAAGGTCTGCCCTTTTTCAGTTGCAAGAAAGCACCAAGTATCTACAAGAGTAAAAAGCCTGGAACTTAAGTAAGCCTGTAGTTCCAGGCCTTCTAATTTTTGTGAACTGAATGGGTATGTATGAAAGGGACCACTCATGACAATTGTCTTCCCCAGCCCCCATGATGGCTTAGTCGGGCTCTGTATATGTAGACAGTGAATTAGCATGTTCTGGGATATTTAATTAAATAACTGTAATTATGAGTTTGAGATTCGTATTGTAAACACATGCATTCTTAAAAATAAAGGAAGGGGACAGTGATGCATTGCCAGATGCAGTACTTTTTTTCACATAAAATTTGGAATGCAGCATTTATTGTGGTATTTTTTTTTTAAATGTAGGGTGATTCCATGGGGACTGTCACGTTGACACAACATGCATATTTTTTTATGAAAAATTATTAATACAAATCCTAATTACTATTGTCTAAATTTAAACTAATAATCTATTCTAAATTTAATTTAAAAGTTTTTAACAGTAACTATTTTTAAAGCTTTCAATTTTCCTCTTAGCCATTTCATTTGCAGTGCAATAACGTACTTCAAAATCATTTCGCTCTTATCAGCTGCTTAAATAAAAATAAAATAACATTGATGCAGTTGTTTCTCTCTTGCTGCAAGGAAAATAATAAACCCTCCTGCATATGGGTCTGCTCTCGCTGAAGCAGATGCGTTTTCATGCTTTTTTTCTCCTGCGTAAAGGAGCAGGCGTCTTGCATTTATTGCGGTGTCTCCTAAAACACCTGCTAATGCCTCGATTGTTTGAGAAAAATCGAGGCTCTCTTTTCTATAGGAATATGCTTAACGACTTGTTAATGGTCACTTTTTGGCAGTTGGGCTGTTGTTTTCGGTGGGGGAAGCCACTCACTTCACATGAGGAGGCTTTGCCCGCCAACACGTAAGGCTCCGTAATTGTAAAGGAGTTTAACACTGGAGGATTCTTTTATATATATTCTCCCATGTATATTAATAGTGTGTACTTGTGTTGTGACATCGACTGAAAGCTAAATAAAGACATGAAGCATCCCCATTGTATTTTTGTGATTCCTCAAGAGTGTTTTTCTTCCAGCATTGCAATTTCTTCAGTGTTCCTTTCATAGGAGGCAAGGTCGACAAACGTTAAGATGTCTATGTTTTTTTCACACCAACATCATGGATCAACAATTAGTTGGCCATCTCCTTGCGTTAGTGAATCTCCTTTGGTGTACCGCTATATGTTGCGATTTCCAGCATTCTGATATCGTTCGAATAATCTGATATCGTTCTTTCTCAATAATCGAAGAAAAACAACTAAGATGTCGTTTAAACAGAAATCTTCTTTACACAGTATATTTCGCCAACGTATATCTTGCTATGCACTATGGATTTTCTACACATTTTTTATCTTTAATACAGCGACGCAATGATCTTCACGATTGTTCATATAACGAGTGCATTTACGATCACGACCACCATTCTACTTCTCCATACCATACATACTTCTACAGCATAGGGACTCATGCTATATTTTTTTTAAAAATTGCATTTTCAAATAGGCATGCTAATAAAAAATACATTTATTTTCTTTCAAGAAAATTCATGCTCATTACAATTTTTTTTTTAATAGATCATCAAAAATCTTACAACTAATTAATTTTTTGAAATATTAATTAAAATTGCTTGGTAACTCATCTTTATGAGACTTTGTATGTACCTTTCTTATCACAAAACATCATTTAGTTTTGCATATAAAATTGGTTATTGAATTAAAATATATTCTTGTCGTTAACTAAGATGTCGTTTTAACAGAAATCTTCTTTCCACAGTGCTATATTTCGCCTGTGACTTTAAATGCATGGTAACTAATGCTACAATGTAAATGTCGGACTTTGAAGAGTTGTCATTCTGATAAAAGAAACTTTTACACAAAATAAACTGCTATCAACACAGCTACAATTCGGAATAATTCTCACATAATTTATTAAAAAATAATTTTTTTTTATGGTCATGTCCATGTTTATATGGAATTGCCCTGTAGTGTGTTTCTGGTATTTTTTAAATCATGCCAGAAAGAAAAATTTATGGATGGAAAATACTAAAGTAGTATTAAAAATACTGTGTCTGGCAATGTTAGAAAGTGTAGTATAAATTACAGACTGGAAATTATATGGAATAAAAACACTGAATACTATGTACATTACAAACCTGTAGTATTTTTTGTTGGTGTAAGGGATATGTTTTATTATTACATTTTAACCTTACTGAAATTTATTGAGTTGAGATGTGAAAGCAATAAAAATTTCTTCTGCATAAATGAAAGTTAGAATCTTTTGAACATTAATCAATTTAAATACAATAACATATTATGAAGTACAAAACTTACACAAATTAGTTGCAAGTTAGGCTATGTATTTCAACTTTGTAACTGATTGCAATTTCTATTAGATTACAAACATTGTATTTAAACTTCAATTTTGAACTATATATAGAAGGAGGTTACAATAAATGCAAGCAACTCCTATTCTAATTTTCCAAATTGTTATTATCAAGAAAAGCACGATTAAATTGTGCATACCTAAAAAATTTAGCTGATATTCATTATAGTATTAGAATGATTGCATGATTGTGGTAATGTCTAATTAAGAACAGGATTTAATGTTTAATTTTTCTATTTGACAAATTGAAAAGAAAATCCCATGATGGCTGATCAAATATATTTATCTTAAAATTTCATACAAATGCAACTGAAACAATTTTCAAAAGGAATTTTAAAATACATGCGGGTTCACTTTATGTCTATTTTACATTAAAGGATTTTATAAAGCATTGTCTTTTATCCATTTTATTAAAATTGAATTACAGATTTATTTAACTCTTAACTCTTTAATGTGCAGTATCCTATCGGTCACAAAAATACTCAAGGAATTATTCCAATTTGATTTCAATAAAATACCTAGGGGTATTACACAAGAATCCTTCACTGTTTAACATATTATTTCGTAAAAATTGTCCATTATTTGTAAAATTGGCTGAGTATCGAGGATACAATGAGTTCTCAGTACATCTCCACTACAAATGCCAATAAAATACCACCAACACCTTAAAATGTCATTCAATTTAAATGCTATAGTGAAGGAAATCTTGAAATTGAGCATATGAATTAATATTTCATACAAGACACTAAAGTTAGTTGATCTTGCTTAAAAAAGAGTGGGATTGGGGGGATGTTTTGAAAATCTCAAAATTGAATGAAATAAAAGATAAAATTCCATGCTTTTTACCATTTTTTTTTTTAACTTGCCTTCATTCTGGATAGTTAACCCCTGAACTGCCATATTAGGCAATCCCTCCTCCCCTATTCAAATAAATAAGCGCATGTAGGGCGAACATTTCTTCAAATTGAAGTTGTTGCTTGTAAAAAAATTTAGAGTACTTGAAATACTAGCAATAAATTACTGAGGAAATTATTTGAGATAAGCGTATATATACGTTCTGGGCAGTTAAAACATCGACTGGGCAAAGCGTATTTATACGCCCAGGACAGTTAAGGGGTTAAAAGTCTATTGTATTTTCAAATGCAAATAAAAAATGAGTAACTATTTTAATTAATCAATACTACAATATAATAAAAAATTTAAAATACTGAAGAAAATAGCTTTCAGTTACACTATTTCAGTGGTTTTCAAATTATGTTGGCTCACAGAACTCCCTGAATTGAAATGTTTTTTTGGGGAACCCCATTCTACTGTTAGAAAAATCAATTAAAGGAAAGTATTGAATATTTTATAAGTAAAAAAAAAAAAAAAAAAAAATTAGCATAAAATAAATACAATTTACACGTGAATATACACTTTTGCTCTGGGTGCCCTTGCAACACATTTTTTGCACACACAAACTACAGGAGTCTAGTTCTATAAATCCAGTTGCTTTTCATATACTGTATTTAATTTGTTTTTAGATTTTATTTTTAATGCTATATATCAAGGAATATTTCTCATTTAAATGTGTTGTTCGAAATTATACTGAAATATCCCAAGCTGCGTTAAGAACTTCTATGTATTCTACAAGAATTTGCAACCAAAAGAGGAGAAGGTGCTCTTACTTGAAATTAGATTTTAAAATCAAATACATACCCATAGCTGCCAACCTTAGAGAATGAAAATTAGGGAGATTTTCGAAAAATTAGGGAGACTTTAAAAAACCCTTGTTATCGATGAAAAAACTCCATGTATACATGCGTAATATATCAGTAACCAAGAAAATTACATATAGAAGAAAAATGTATAGTTTAAAACATTTATTAAAACAGCCAATTTTAAAATGCGATACTTTTTTAAAGAAATAACAATTTTTTAAACAGTAAGTACTTTTGAACTATTTGCATTCATCGGCGCCGGCAGCATTGGGCAAGGGGGGGCACTTGCCCCCCCTGGATTTTTGCAGGCATGAAAACAGCTGAAGAGCAAAAAAGAGGAAATACACGTGGACATATTTTCCAGCAAAAAATTGAAAAATTTACGTGCACGTATTTTCAGGCATATATAACAAGGTTGATAATGCAAAAAAATGGAACTGGGGAATAATGTGTGAGCTTAAATTCAACCACTGTTAAACTAAACGGTGTACTAAACAATTTCTACCATTTAAATTTCAACCACAAACAAATTGACTGTGATCCTGAAGAAAATAACTATGCACTGTAAATGTTTAATAATCAGTTTTGGATATACAATATTTATTAAAAGAAAACAGGCTAAAATTATTTAAAATAATTATCTTAAGTAATATCGTAAAATCCTAGATCAAAACAAATCATGTCTCACATCCAAATTTCAGACTATTCTCTTGATATGAAAATAAAATTAAAAATTGATTCTCAAAAAAAAAAAAAAAAAAAAAAAAAAAATTAAGACCTATCTTTTTTTTTTTTAATTTTGATCAGAAATGGAATGAAAAATTATATATATGGCATTGGCATTTTCTAAAATAAGCATTCAAATGATAGAATAAAAGTGAAGTTTTCTTGTTTTATTGGAAAAAGAATAATTATTTAATAAATGTCTAAATATTTTCTCAGGTAAAATTTTAGAATCTTAGCAGTCTATCAGCACACAGAAGTGGAACTTATGACAGGGACATATGTTCTGCTCCTTCCTATATTAGCTGCAAAATACCAACTCACAAGATTATGCTTTTTAAAATTAACTGTAAAAATAATTACCAAAGAAAAACCTGCACATGAGAATAAAACGAAATTGCGATTTTCCTGATTTTAAAATTGAAGGGAAAATGATTCAGAAATCAATAAACGTATTATGAAGAAAATAATACTTTTCTGTTGAGTTGAGTTACACTAAAATGCCTTAAATTTTAATTTAACAATAGAGTGTTAAAAACTCTGTTTTACATCTTGTTTTTAAAATTATTCATTTACCAAAAGGCTGCAAAAAGATTAAGTTCAGTTGGCAAATATGGAACCCGGAGATCGGGGATAGTTAGTTACCATAATTTAGCTAGTATAGTCCGCGGACTATGCATGTCAAAAGGGATTTTTTTCCAGGACACGGACTATCTGGCTGAAATAAATTTCTTATGCAAAAAAATTTAGTATATTGATCTTGCTTTTTGATCTGTAATTAGCGCGCAAGCTCCGGTAAAGCCGATGCTAACAAATTTATTTCTGTAGAAAATAAAGCACATAGATGCATTTCAAGTGACGGCACGTCGGCATGCAGGGAGCATTTGATTCCCCCCCCCCCCCATTATGTCATTTAAAGCATCGACGTAGTTACAGGTGCGGACAAGCTTCGTGAAACCATTTTAGAAATATTTCAGTCCGATATGCAGAAGAACCAAATTTTGAATGTGCTTTTAAAAAAAAATAATTTATGTAATACGGAGGAAAACGGGCATTCACAAACGGAGATACCGACGCCGCGTCGTCTTCGCGAAGGTTGTTGTTGTTTTGTCTTCACTCTGCGAGCTGGCTAATAAAGCAAGAGAGCGAATTCTGCTGAGACGTTAAAACATGACTTGTGTTGCCTCAATTTCTTTCTTTTTTTTCAATTGCGAGCGCGAATTTTTAATAAAGAGCATTTTTAAATTTTATATTTCGTTACTTTTAACCCAGAGAGAGTATCAATTGAATGTTTAAAATTAAGTATTATGTGGCTTGACCCATGAGAATTAGTAATGATCTTTCCTTCTTATTTTTTTTTTTTTTTTTTTTTTTTTTTTTGGCTTGGTTATGTACATTTTCCTAAATGATTAATAAAAGTAATCTTTTTATTTATTTAAGGGGGCGATACGTCTTGCCTAAGGACAGATTAATGCAATTTTATGGGCGGTTAGATGAAATTTGTCTATTTTACGGAAGTAAAATAGAATTTCTTTTTCCTGTAGCGGAGGAGTAATCGCTCCCCCCCCCCCCAACCCCTTTAATCCTCCCGTGGTCTTACCATTAGTTAACTTTTCACGAAGTTACGGTAAAATCCGCGTAACTGTTTAAAAAGAAAATGCAAAAAAAAAAAAAAAAAAAAAAAAACCCAAAACTCGGAAAATTTTGGTTTTCTTTTTCTTACGGATTTCTTAACATTAACTCACATTTTAAAAAAGCATTATTCTTTTATTCAGCATAAAATTAAGACGTGCACGTTTTAATAGCTATAAATATCGAAGTATTTATTTACTGGAATTATTATTAATAATTTATTTATTTAAGAAATAAAGTATATTTAAACTACCATGAATTATTTTACATCCTTTGCATGTTGAAGACCTAAAGGAATACGACAAGATTTATATTTTAAATACCATTACTAAAAGCTGCACTTTTATATAAGTTTTATTTGCCGTGCAGACAGTCAGTTTGCTTTATTTAAACAAAAATTCCAGCTTAGCATTCATAAAATGTCTGGACGTTCTCGTTCGGCCGACGATTTTTTCAAAACCAAGCAAATTTTTGGATCCGAAAATGACCACAAACATTTCGTTTTCAATCCAAGTTTTCTAAGATATTCGCTAACACCTTCCATTTTCTCCATAATCCACAATAGAAGTGTCAGTTAAGCTGGTACGTGTTCGTGGAAAAAATTTATAGATTCATCAAGTGCGCAAAACAGCAATAAAAACACGTCACGAGTAACAATAGCTCATCGACAACGGTTTTCCAGTGGCGAAAGGTCTCGATAGATAATTATTGTTGTGTAGTAGTTCGCCAAGTACATAATTATGTATCAGATGCCTTTCGAAACATCGAGGATCTAAAATAAGAATTTGCCCCTCTGAACTAAGTTTTGAATTTACGAACTCGGAAATCAGTAACATTGCACTCTAGCTGACTTCAGTATAGGTGCAGTGTGAGATGCAGTGAAAACGTACATCCCAGGCGCATTATCGTCCTCTTGTTACTCTGCTATGTCCGCTAAGAACGTCATAGATTTAGGACATGTTTTGCTTTAGGTTCGGTAATCACTGCTGTTTTCCCTTGCTTTTTTGTAACCATACTTTTAAGTAATCTTTGCCCTCTGGAGTAGTCTTAGCGAAGTTTCTTCAGTTTCTGTCGTTAGCATTTAACAAGTTCTGTAAATTTTTTTCAAAAATTGATAAGTACATAAAACATGGGAATAATTTGGAAAAATTCGGGAGATTTATAAACTTTTCGGGAGTTCGGGAGATCGTTCTGAAATTCGGGAGTCTCCCGGAAAAATCGGGAGGTATGGCAGCTATGCATACCGATAGGCTAATAAGTTGTTAGATTTCCTTCATTACCGAGCTTTATGTAGTACAATAACTACCGAAAAATATTTTCTTACAGTTTTCTCCAATTAGTAAAGGTGTTCCCCAGTGCCCCTGGGTTTGACTAGTGGAACACAGATTGAAAACCACTGAACTAAACATATATTTGTTGAAAATATATTTACAGACAGATACACACACACACACACACACAAACAAACAAAAAGATAACCATGATGACATAACAAGAATACAACAATAGCTGACAACCATACAAAAATATATATAAATATAAAAAATACATTTCCCTAATCTTGAATTTTATTTATTAGAAAATTTAACTGTAATAAAATCATCAATATAGTTTGAGCTCCTATTTAGAAACTTTTATGAACAACACACTGCAAACATTTACAATAGTGAAGATTAAATATCTGTACAACTACATTAATACGATATTTAAAGATTCAATTATCTAATGAACTGGTTGAGTGAATGGCAAGAAATATTGAAAGAAAGGGGGGGGGGGAGCTTGAATAATATATTTCATTATATCAAATTATTTCAGAAAGCAGTACATATTTTAATTTTTTTTAATAAAAATTTTCTGCAACTTATGAAAATTTAGAAGCATTTCATTATAAATTGGATGTGTACCTGTTCTTGGCACAAAATGAAGTGGATATTTTTTCTACAAGTATGTTATTTCCACTCCCAGTGGCAGATCCAGAAAGTCTGTTTTGGGAGGGGCTAAATTTTGAGAAAAGCTTATTTCACCCAAACAAAATGTACAGTAAAGCAAAATTTTAGTCTAAATCAATGTAAAAACTTTTGGGAGGGGCTAAGTCATTAAAAAAGATCATTTTACATTCTCAAAGTGCATAACTAAGCAGAATGTTACCCTTTAGAAATCTCTTTTGGGGGGGGGGGCTGAAGCCCCCTAGCCCCTCCCCTGAATCCGCTACTGTCCACTCCTACTGCCTGCTATCTGTTAAAAATTGCATTAAAATCCATAAAATATTAAATCAAAAGTTTGCTAGGCAGATTTAAAAAAAAAAAAAATGTTTTAGAGGGGTGATTAATTTTATGATTAATTCATCCTTTGTAAAACATTTGGCATAGCTGCGTACAACTAACACCAATCCTCTTTTATAATAAATACATATGTGAACAAAAATACTAAATTAATAAAATATACTTAACATTTGCAATCAGCATTTTTGTAATTACAGATGTAAAACAATAAATAAATAAAATATACTTAATATTTGCAATCAATATGTTTGAAATTACAACAGTGAACCAATAAGTACTGTAAAAGCATTTATTTTCGTAAGCCGTAATTTTTGCAAAAATGAAGGTATTGGTGATTTTGCGAGCTGAAAATTTCACAAATTTTATATGAATAGAACTGAAAGTTGGAAAATACTGAAAGCACCTAAATAGAGAACTCCTTTTGTATAAGGCATTTTAAAAAACCTTCCTTTTGTCTGAAAAGTTTGCCCCCCCCCACCTCCTCATTCTGAATAGCTGAAGAAGCTGGTATAAATATTGTAAATGAATAAGCTGTATTCTATTAGTAGTATCATTGTTTTATATTCAAGAAATAGTTGTAAGAAAGAAAGTTGCCAAGAAACAGTTTGTAACTGTGCAATAAATCCTTAAAATTTGGTAAGTGAAAAATTTCAGATCTTTTATTAATACTTGAAGCGGGGAAATAAGTACTTTCACAAAACTTTAATTTTCATGATTACGACAGGCTGACGAAAATTAAAGCCTCGAGTAAATAAGTACTTTTACAGTAAATAAAACATACTTAATATTTGTAATAAGTATGTTTGTAATTACAAGTGTGAAATTATAGTACTATTTAGAAGATAATAGCATTTCAAAATCGGTTTATTCATTTGTAATCACCATTAATTGTAGTGATGTGTCTGATTTTACTGCCCGAAGTCCACCGATTTTTAAAAAAAAAGTTATTTATTTATAAAAACTTTAAGCATACAAGAACTGGTACAATGCTAAAAGAAATTAAAACAATGACAAATTAATGATAATTTCTATCTTTAAAAAAGCAATAAAATCTATGCCTAAAATATTTTAATGTGTGATCAACAGCAATAAAATTCAGGTAGTTAAAAAAAAGACAGACATACACTTTTATTCTGAAATGCATAGTCGCTACTTCAAAATTCAAAGAAACCAATAAAAACAAAATTTGTACTATTAAATTTCAATCTGATTTATAAGATCAATAATTGCATCTATATAAAATAAATCAAAGACAACAACAACAAAAATTTCTGAAAACTGCATCATACAAGTAATAGGAATAAAAGTAAAATAAACTCTATTAATGTTTTGAGAAACAGAAGTTCACCAACTTATTGGAAATCATAATTTAAAACAAAAGGAAGCTGGGAAAATTGTTTTCATCATTAGTTTTCTTGTGATTCAAGGAACATTCTAATTTATAAAATGACTGCCTTATGATAAAATTTACTAAATATAATAGCATTAAACATTTAGTGAAATAAGATAACCCATTCACTTTCTACATAAATTAGAACAGAAGATTTCGCCTGAGTTTTATTTTAAGTACAATACAACCAATAAGTTTAATAACTTGACTGCTTAACACAGCGCTGTAGAACGTCTGAGTTTCCAATCTTACTCTCACACAACTGCTATATATTAGAGATGAGACGGGCTCAGCCCGAGCCCGAGCCCGGGCTCGGTAATTCACAATTGCGTTCGGGCTCGGGCTCGTGAAAAATTTCTCCTTTGTTAAACATGCTCCTTGAAATAGATTTTAAAAAGTGATTCATGAGGAAAATAAAAGTATACTTATAAAAAAAATTAGCGGCACTGACGCCTAGAAGGTGCGTGAAGCTCTTTGGATATTTCAGAACGCAGCTTATATTGATTAGTTAGTCATGAGATCCGACATTATTTGATAAACATGGATATATAAAGAATTAGAAAGTGCATTGAGAGTTTGCAACTATATTTGACTTTAATTTGCACAAACGGCATGATTACATTGACATGATGCATGCACATGATACATTGATTGTATTCTATCAATGAAGTAATTGGATTTTTTTTTTTTACATCTTTAGCTGAAATTTTGGGCTTGGGCTCCGGCTTAGATAATATTGCTCGGGCTCGGATTAAAAGTCCTCGGGCTCGGGCTTCAAAAAATGAGCCCGAACTCATCTCTACTATATATGGTTGTCAATCAATTTAATTACAGCACTATTACAGCTAAAATAACATTTACCTTTAGGCACAGTCAGTGTTAATGATGGAAAATTTAATTCATAAAAATATATCAGTACCAAGAATAATCTTCTACTTTATATTTCATTATAAATACAGAAAAAAAGAAGAGGTTTTAATCTATGCAAATTAACATGTATGATGATTGAGATTTGTTAATGTTTCTTATTAAATTAAGCAAGTTATAAAAAAATAAAAACAGATTTCAAATATTTGTAATACTTGACAGATAAGAATCATTATAGAGTATAATAAAATAATATCTCTGCGACAAATATCTTTATTTAACAAAATTTTTAGTCAGTTGTAGCAGATGATGAGTCAAGTAGTCCAAAGTATGTCCAGTTATGCATGATGGTTCATTTACATAAGCACATATATTGTGCCTAAATTGGTGAACTGTCTTTATTTCTAAACACCCAATTAATAAGTCAAAAGGTAGGAATTTTAACATCACCATTTGGCAACAAATGGAGTCTGGGTAACAGAAAGTAACCATTTTTTAAAAATACAGTAAAAAGTACACAATTACAGAGATAGTAAACAGTCAGGTAGCCATGAAAATTAAAATTTTCAAAAGGATGAACAAAGAAAATTAAAACTATGATTTTACAATAATGTACAGTTATAAATAGTGCAAATAATGGAGTCCTGTTAAATTGCATGACTTAATGAAGTTTTCATGAGTTAAGAATTGATGAGGTTATTTTTCATTCAACAACTATGTAAAAATATAGTAACATTTAAAATAACTTATGCTTCATTTAATAGAGGAAGTGTAAAATGAATTAAACACAAAACCATAAATTAAAACAAAATTCAAAATCACCGGTCAAGTGAGTTAATATACAGCAAATCTACAGGCAAATATAAAGTGAAAATTTTATGCTTTCTACAGAACTAATAGCAAAACACAGCAGCAAAAAGTCATTCAAACAAAACAGAGGTATATTTTTTAAATGAGTTCATTAACTGATTCACAAACTGATTTACAATAAAACAGTTACAAAATAATTCTACAGTTGTTTCGATCATGTCATGATGGTTCCATAGACATTTTTATAGCAGCTTCTAACATTTCTTGCTCTGTCATTTCTATAAAATAAACAACAGAAATTGCAATTAAAAACATAAAAGCCTTACAACTGAAGTAACAAACTTTAGCATTAAATATAACTACTTCTCTTAAATTTAATTCAACTATAATTGTTCTTTGTACTCTGAAAAAATATTACATAATTTTACAAGAGTTTATCATATTCAAAACAATTTTTTGTATTCACTATAGATATACAGAGACCTCTATCCTATACAACTTTTAGGGGACTGTAGAAAAAAGGCATACAACTGAAACAGTCATATAAGTGAGAGACCATCTTATTATACAAATTTAAAATTTTGTATGCATTAATTACTTTATCCATACTAAAAAAATTAAGTTTTGAATAAGAACATATTTTAACAAAATTTATAAAATGTACTTAAAAATTTAAACATAAAATAGTTTTTAAAAAGTTCACAAAATACATAGTTTACTTATCACTGTTCATTTTAAAGATTTACAAATCAGATAAATAAAAAAGTAATACAGTCAACTCCGGTTAAAATGAACCTTTGGGGACCATCACATTTCGTCCACTATATCCTAAGTTCACTAAAACCGAAGTGTCCACATACTGAACAGAAATACTGTATGTGAATCAGGACTAATGGTTTGCATTCACTATAGACAGAAGTTCATTGTATCTGGAGTTGACTGTAGTAGTTTGTTTCTGTAGTCCACAAAAAGAGAAAATGTCTTCTTCCAAGTCTACTAAAGCTTTTAAGTTATTTTGGGAACAATCGTTTTGATAGACATACAACCATCTTACCATCATTAACAACAAAGGAAGTAAGATAAGAAATGCTATTTATTATCGATTATACACTTTAACAGTAATGAAAGGATAAAGGTAAGAAAACATGCATGAATTGTACTTCAAACATTATAAAATGAATTCTTGATGAAAAATGTAAAATTTCCTGAACCATTTAAAGCGTCTAAGTGAGAGGAGAGTCGTACAACTGAGAGAAATTTAGCATTATTTCCCATAAAGCATGGATGGGACCAAGTGAATTCGGCATATAACCAAGAGAGTCGTATAACTGAGGGTTGTATAAGTGAGAGGTCACTATACATATATGACTTGTAGCATAATGGGATATGGAATTTAAGATGAATATTCACAATTTGATTTTTCACAATTTGATTCACAATTTGAATTTTTTCTTTTTTTGCATTTCTTCATCTTCCAATAAGTTGACCTCTTACATCCTTTCTTAAGACCTTGAATGGATCAATTTCTTAATGTTTCATTGACACATGCATGTAATAATAAAAAAAACTTTTCTAATTTAACCTAATTTAATGAAAAAGCTTCTTTAATCTCGGTTTCTCTTACAGTAAAGTTTGTTTCTCGGCCAAACAAATATTATGCTCAGAGATGTTTTTTGAAGTTCCATAAGGAGTAAAATTGTTGATTCAGCAGTATTTTCAGTTTTCTGTAATTTCGTTACTACGTGCTTTTAGAACTCCTGGGTAAGCAGGTGTTTCTCATGTCTTGATTGACAATCTGGTTAACTAATCACATTTGAGAGTAACGCCTTCACGATTGTGCTGCACCCTGCCAGCACATGTAGTAACTAAGGAGTATTTAAGCAAGAGCATAGAAATTTCGAGAGCTTTTTAGGAGTTTGGAACGTGAAGCTTTTTCAGGAGCTTAGCCTTAGCTTAGAGCTTTAGCTTTTAGACAGCGATGTAAGAAGATAGCCACGGAACTAATAAGGTCGCCGACCTGATTCCTGCCCTCTGTCCGAACTTTGAAATAAACTATTCAACCCAGAACCCCAATGAATTTGTGTCGATCATTCGAACAAGGGATGGCGTTAGGCCATTCCTTACATGCATTCAAAGGAATTGGGTAAAGATGATCATGTGATAGGTTTTCTTGTTATATACCAGTGAAAGAAAAAAACACACGCTTGTTCTGGGTCAAACAGGAGAACCTTCAGCCAGTCCTTCACTCACAGACATCTGTGACAATATGCTTGTCAGGTAAGTCTGATGGATCTTTCTCTGTTTATTTCCCCTCTAGAGATGACTGGCGAAAGCCTCCTAATTATAGTAAGAACAGGTGTATTGTGTGGTACACTGATGGCTCCAAGCTTGGTAATCATACTGGAGCTGGAGTTTGTTGTCCGGACAAGGGTATTAAGTTTTCTTATCTCTGGGTCGGTATGCTTCTGTCTTTCAGGCGGAGGTTTATGTTATCCTTATGTGTAATGTTTTTTGCTTAAATGCTGGTTACTCTGGGAAGCATATTTTTATCTGCTCTGATAGTGGGGCTGCTCTAATGGCTTCGCAAAGCACTGCTATCTCTTCCTTCATAGTCTGGTCATGTCACGGTCCATGCTCCTTCATGGTCAGTCACATTGCACTTTTACCTACTTTCTGCTTCCGGGGTTATAACAACTTTTGAGATTTAATAAATGCTTTTCAATACAACTCAAGTTCATCCTTTCAATAGTTTTGTAATTTTAATTGGCAGTTCCCAATTTTCTCATATAGACCATGTAAATCAGAACTGAATTTTTTGAAACTGTTGAATTAGACTAGGGTTTCTCAAACTGTGCTCTGCAGAGAACTAGGTGCACCTAGCAAAGGTACTAAGAGAGCCTCAAAACAATATCTTGCTGCTTTAACCTCCAATCCACTAACCTCAAATTTACACAATGTGCTCTTAAAGATGATGGCAAGATCTGCAAAGTGCTCCACTAGTGAAAAAGTTTGAGAAATTCTGAATAAGACTTTATCATTTAGAGACATAATGACATGCATCCAGCAAAGCTGAAAGTAGATACTATCAAAATGTAGTACAAAAGTATTTCCACAGTTTAGAGAAGTTAAAAAAAAAAAAAAAAAGATCAAAATATTTATCATTATATAAAATCAATGTTATTAAAGTGAAATGCTGTTTAGTTAAGGCAAAGCATATGAGAGCTATCTGCCAAGTGAGGGATACCTTGGGTGGAGGATCTTTTTATGAGGTTCTAATGCATATTCACATTACATATGGGAAAAAAAAAACACAAAAAACTCCAGACTGTTAGATTGACAACTGCATGTTAGGTCAGAGAGTGTAAGGGTCTTGGACCCTTACACTTTACCCATCTAACAATGTCCAGCATGTTATCTTGGATATTGGTCAGCCAGTAGAAATGGCAGCATACATGCAAGCAAAGCACAAACTATTCATTTAACATTCATTAAGTTTACAAAAGTATTCAAAGAGGAACTAAAGTACTTGGTTTTTCTTTCATCATTATAAAAAAACATTTGAAATTCACCAGAACATTGTTTCTGAATGTAATTTTTTTTTTTCTAATTAAAAAATATAATTGGATAAAAAAAGCTAAGGGGGATTTAAAACATATTAAAGTAATAAAAAGTTAAAAACTACTGCTTTTCTTAAACTGATATTTGCCCACTGAAGATGAAAATAAAGTGCCATGCTATCCAACGAGAAAAAGCATTTCACTCATAGCATATACAATTATAAATATCACCTTTATAAATATTTGTGAAATAATATTTCTCTTATCTGCATATTTTATAAAAATTAGCAGTTAATTAACTGTACATTTTATATTGATATTTTGGTTCAGTTTTTTCCTCCACCATCTAGCTACTGACACAATGCATATGTTTTAAATTTGTGATTTTTTTTTTTCAGCTGCTACTTTAAATATTCAGACAAAAGTTGCAGAATCAGTTTTGCAAACATGCATTGAATGTTTAACGAATATCAGCAGAAGAAATATGAAATTTTGAGAAAACATAAATTGTGCATCATATCGGGAGCTAGACAATGGAGAAAACACAGACAAAATACAGTCAATTTAATTTCTAACAAAATTCAAGGGACTCACAAAAAACTTTGAAATAAAGTAATTTCATTAAAATGCTGTAATGAAATCTGTAGCATACAATTACCAATATCATTACAACACTACTGGATATGTAATTATTTTAGAACTATTAAGTACAATTTATAGATATTACTATTTTTAATTATTAAACTTGGTAATTAACACATGTATACAGTTAATAATATTGTACTTGAAAATTTTTTGCTTAAACAATCAAGTTTTGTTAAAAATAAAAGATAAACAAAAATTGTCTTGCTTTTGCACTTTGCAAATTGGTTTAAAGCAGGAATGTCCTAATCAGATACAATTCCGAGACAATACAAATTACTAAATAAAAAGGTCACAGAAACAAATAGTTCACAAATAAAAACAAATACTTTTTAATATTTTTGTAATCTTCAACCAAATAAATTTCATAAAATAAAAATTTTGTTTTTGTGGTGTTTTTGTGTATTCTAAAGACTTTCTAAAAGCATGTTGCATGCTGTGCTTAGGACATCCCTGGTTTAAAGCATTAGGTATGTTACCTTCCACTCCAGTCAGCTATAAAAGACTGCTTAGCAGAGATCATTCACATAAATCAATGAAAATATCTCTATAAAGTTCCAGCAACTTCGTAAAGTGTTTTCCATTTTAAGATAATCAGTCTCATATTTTAACATTCAATCAACCAAATCAAAAATCAGTATCTGATCTATTGTGTTTTGTTGTAAAATGATCTTTTCCACAGCATAAGATGGGACTTTGCAGCTTCATTTTGATGGGCAGATATCACCTTAAATACTTGCACTTAATATAATGCTCACCTCTTTCTGGAGATGAAACAAATGGCTGTGATCTCTGGCTGTCTCTACTTGTACTCGGCACATTACTACTTTGGCTTGATGATTTTTCAAACTCTAGAATTAGAAATTAAATTCTGTTACAAGACAAAGACAGAATTTATATGCTTGATATTTTCATCATGTTTTAAATTCTGGAACCATACATCTAAAAGTATAATCCTTAGAGAAACTGCTTGCTGAAATGTCATTTTCTTAGTTTTGAAGGGTGAAAAGTTCAGATTTTTTAAAGAAAAAAAAATTAAATGGATGAAGTAAAAGCATGTGGGAATAAAATGATGAATATTTATGATAATTTTAATGTTAAAATATGCATTTTACAGCCAACCCTAACTTTCTGACAAGTGCTGCATGACAGTGATTCAAGTGAGGCAGGCCGGGACACACAGTAGTGGGGCACCTTAGGCAATCCCAAGCAGTCTTACCACGGTGTGAATTGATGAGAAAGTAATATATAGCATAGATAATTATCGTGCAACTTCCGCTGATGCTTCAGGAAAAACAATTTGCTAGAAGAATCACTAAAGCATGAACAGAAAGCCAAAAAAGTGAAATGTAACTTCGAATTATACAGAAAAGTGAAGAAACATAATCAATGCAATTAGTTCAAATGACAAATAATACAAAACAACAATTAAATAGATCTGACAGAGAGAATCAATATGTTCAAGAGGAAAGGTCTTCAAAATTAAAATATAAGTTAAAATATAATGTAGGGGACTTAACTTGCATAGTAAAGTTTTCTCGCAAACGTTCAGTTGTTGCTTTTTTAGGATATGTAGAGAAGAAAGGGCAACGATTATGAACTGTCCTTTTTGAGAAGGTATGAGCAAAATTTTCATTTTATTATCAGATAAAGAGGACAAATCCTTTGTGGATTCCAAAGACATTCTTTTAAAACTAGATACTCCAAGAGCTATAATAACACAAAGATGCATTCTACTAGAATTTAAGGCAGAACAATTTCTTAATGTAAAATATAATGTCCACTAACATAATGAATTAGTAAATTCATTCGTAACACTCATTCTAAAGACTTTCTAATCTATTCTATGAGTAAAGTCTTTTTTTCAATTGAACTTAGTCATTTGTAGAAATTAAAGTTTTATTGTGAGTGTCCAAACTTGCCCAATGAGATGGGGCAGATTCGGACACTTTAAAGGTTTTTTAAAAAAATGTTTCCTGAATTTTATCTACAAGAAATAATTAGGGAATGCAATCCTGGCTCTGTGGGAACGGGATCCCCCACTAATGTTTGTGGGATTAAGAGCGTAATCCCACAGGACTGAAATTGAGAAATAAATTTTTTAAATTACAATTTCACACCACCTTCCCGATCCTCAATTGGCTAAAATTTCTTGCATGAGTTGAAGAATAAGAACCAGTGATCATGGGTGCTCATACCTGTTGGCAGGGAGGGGCCATAGTCCCCTTTCCCTTCAGCTCCCATATTGTTATGATCTAAGTACTGGTATAACACAGAAGTGCTTCAACACTAAATATTGCATGTCTCTGGGGCAGGACCCTTGACTTACCTCCCCCAACCCACAAAACAATCATATGGCCGCCCATGCCAGTGATATCTTTAAACGGTGAACTTCAGATAACCATGCAAAAATGCATGGCTCCTTCACGGTTTCATACAAGGGGAAAAAAAAATTCCACTGAAATTAATTTTATTTAATGTAAAAATATACAAACTAAATGTAAAATTGCTTTTGGTGAAAATTGAATGAAAAATAAAAATTTTAGAACTAGTTATCTAAAAAGTGGCCCAATATGCCTCACTCTCCCCTACTCTTGTAACCATGGACACAAATTAAATACATTCAACTCCCGCTAATCTGCGACTCTATAATTCGCGATATATTTCAAATGTAAACAAACAAGTTTGTTTACATTTTGAGCGGCATTTGACTGGTAGTATTACTGTTATAGAAGTTATTTGATTGGCTGAATGTTATAAAGACATTTATTAATGATTTTCCACAGGTATTTGAAATAAATAATTTCATATATTTGAGCATATTATCATGTAATTAAACATTAATCCTATAAACTTATATCCTAAGTTGCATGCGTTCACTGAATGGATGTAAATAACGAACTCCGAAGCAATGCACCATCCAATCACATAGCTTTACTCTTTTGCTGAATGAAACAAAAAAACGTTTGCTCTATGAGAGAGAGAAAAACTGACCGTTGCAATTAAAATTGGGTGAAAATATGTAACATGTTTAACTTTAAACGCAAACCGCGATTTGGCAGACAACACAGCAGTCGCACAATTTTCCGATTCTCCCCCTTTTGATCGTCTGTCTAGCGATTTATTATGCAACAAAAACTTTCTCCACATAACTGTAGTTCCATAGAAAGAAAGAAAAGCATAAAGAGACCACATGGCATTTCTCTTTGTTTAAATTTAACTGCCGGAGAAGCACAAGCAGAAATAATGAATCATCAGCACTTGAAATGTAACGCATGTGTGTGTGTGAAGAGGATAACATTCTTTTCTCTTTAAAGCTGATATAATAGCATAGAATATTTTTACATAACGATAAACCGAAAATTACCCCGCAAGCGACCAGTGAAATTCCTCCCTTTCTGGTTGAGCTTGTTTATTTTATAATAGATATATTTAGTTAAAAGTGGTTTTTTAAAGAAATTTAAAAAAACAACAACTGCCCTTTAAAAAAAAAATGTTTGTTTGTTGAAAAACTTCCGGATTTGGGGTCCCCTACTGTACTATTACTTTTGAAGAAGGATTAGCTGTGGGAGACAAGTATTTAAACATTTTGCAAAAGCAATCATTTGTCAGTGACCAAGAGTTACTAACAATTAGAAGGCTTCAGGACAAAATTTCTGAAGAAAAATTAAAATCTCTTAAACAAATTACAACCACTGTAATGTTTGAAAAAATGAAAAATAAATAAAAATTTAGAGAATTTATTCATTTAAATTTGTATTAGTAATTGTATTTAATATTAAAAATAGTGTTTTAGTTCAGCAGCATAAATATTTTCTTTCATCTGTCCTTTAGTAAATTCTCTGTAAATTTAATTGTATTATTTATATTGACATTTAATTGTGTTTTTATTCAACAATACATGCATTTTCTTTCATAATTTCCTATTTGTTGACAGTAAATTGACTATAATTTAAAGGGAAATTCTAAATATAAAAATGTAAACAAAAAAAAATGACCTATAATCTGCAAAATCCTGTAATTTGCACAACCCTTGGTCCCAGTGAGTGCGGATTAGAGGGAGTTGACTGTAATGCGAACATAAGAATTGATACAAGGCTGCTAACGTCGACATAATAGCACTGATGCAATGCTACAGAAAAGTACCAAAAAATTGATAAAACCAGAAATATACTTAATGTTTTTTACCACTTAAGCTCATTTTTAAAGCAACTTGCATACATTCTTCTTCAATTTGTTGTGATTCATCTAATGTGAGCCTTAATGCATCATTAAGTGCCTTGTCCTCATCTTGTTGAGAATAATTTACAAGTCCTTTCACTTCCGAGATGAGCTTAGGCTTTTCAATTTGTATTGCTGGATGATCTCGTAACATTCTGTCTGCAATACACTCTGGAAGTTTGCCATCCACAATAAATATGGAGTAGCCTGTTGAATGAGTGAGTATTCAAAAGTGATTAGTGTTAAAAAAAAAAATAATAAAAAGACAGAAAGCATACAAAATATGTGTTAACTACTGTACATTCCCTCTAATCTGCAAATAACTTACAGGAATGTCTTCTAAATTAAAAAAAGTGAAGCATTCTGTGGATTCAGGAATAATTTATAATAAAATGTGTTTCATGCAATACCCAAAGATAGAAAATAGTTTAAATAAAGCATATTATTAGCTCATAAAGGAAAGTAAGGAACCACTAAGAAAATCAATAGACATATTTTGTAGCTTTCATCTAACAGCAGGTGATATGTTAAGGTTGTGCGCGTATCTCTCTATTTAAAAAAAAAGTAACAGCCGCTGCCACTGACGCAGCCAAGATCTTGTTTGGCTATCTTCTACTAAACTATGGGGATTTGAATTTCGAGAAACATGTCCACGCATTCGGAAAATTCCGAGGAACCTGATAAGCTGACTTAAATTTTGAAAGTCGAATATTTCAGAAGATATTAATAAAAAACTGATAAAATAAAACATAATGGTTGCCAGATTTGGCAAAAAATCATTCATTCCTTTGTAACAAAGCAATTCCAAGTATGTAGAATCACGTGAAATTGACAAACATGAAGTAGAATTACACCCATTTTATGCCAAATTAAAAAGTATATGAAATAAATAACTCAAAGTGTGTTACACAAAGTTCACAATTTTCAAAAGTTCGCTTAGACAACAGGAGTTTAGAATTAGCGATTATTCATTTTTCCAAAGCAGAATAACTAATGCTAACTGATTTTAAAAGAGCCATCTTGGCATTTGGTACAATCTGGCAAAATGGTATCTTTCCAAGCAGGGTGAATCTAAACCGCGAGTTCAAAAATGTTAGAACCCAATATCTAGAAAATGAAAAATAATTAAAAAGCTGATTATTTTAAAGTTGGTTCGGTCCAGCTGGATTATTTGCTACCAGTAGGAATATCTGGTTGCGTTAATGGCACTTATGTATTATCCCGGCAGTCATTCCCACCAAACTATTTTTTCATCATATGTGCTGGCAAACTGCTGCCAACCGTATTCCAAATCATAAACAATTTCATGTGCCCGGCATTTATCTTGGCAGACATCCAGGAAAATACGTAAGTACCACATTAACTATGCCATTATAGCAGTTATAGTGCACTTTGGATATTTGCCAGAATGGCGAGATGATATAATTTATGGTGCTAAATATGCCAATCTGCAAAGGATTATTCATATAAAAATATGGATAACGGTTTTCTGGGAACCTTAAATGAGCAGTAATTATACATTGTGAGCATGTGTAAATCGCCAAATACTGAAAAGTCGCCTTTGGTGGCAAGCAATCCTAGCTGTTCCATAGTTTTTAACAAAGAAAACATATGAAGTACTGTTTTCTTAGAGCTAATTATTAACTATACATATATGCAAGTCGTCAAATTATAAAATTCGCCATAACTGGTTAATACGCAAGGTGTTTCATGTGTTTCACATAATTTAAAATAGTTCAAAGTTTAAATTTTTATCTTCCAAGCAACATGCAAGAACCAAGAAATGTGGAGCTCGGTAACATTCTATCTGACTCAACCTTTGGGTTTTGTTTGTTGAAATGATGCCTTTTTTACGAATAAGTCTTATAGGGTCCTTGGCCCCCTAGTTTTTAACAAAACAATATGGTTCCAGTAACAATGCATAAGCCTGAGGTACAATTAACACATGCAGTCTACTGATAATGTAAACTGGCAACATGCTAAAATTTAAACACTTTTTCGAGGTTGCAATTACTAAAATTCCAGTGCATTATGGGGGGATATAGAGAAAAAACCATTCTTAAAAATTTTGCTAACAGAGAATAATAAACTAATACCAAGCATGCTTTATAGTACAGTGAAAGTATCTAAACAACGCAAATTTTTGTGCCATTCAAATAATTAAACAACAGTAATTATAAATAAAAAGGAAATACCTTCTTCTTGAAGTTGTCTTAAGTATAAAGCTAAAAATGTATCAGATATTAATTCTGGACCCATTAATAGAGAATTTAAATTGAACCACTGAAAGCCAATTTTCCTGATGGTCAACCAATGATCATGAAAATTGCATATGTAAGCAGACTGTTGTCTAGACAGAAAACAAACAAAACATTGTTATTACAATTTAAAAACTATATAAAACTATTTTTTAATGCATCCAGCATATTCAACATTACCTTTAATAAACAGGGAATGCATTAAATTTATTAAACCTACTGATAAGTCAATAGATTTTAGGGGTCGATGCTGACAAAAAGTGTGTCTGCTTTGAAGCCCCTTCACAAAAATACAATCAATTAAAATGGCTCCTCACAAAAATACAATTGATTAAAACGGCCCCTCACAAAAATACAACCATTTAAAATGGCCCCTTCACAAAAATACAATTTATTAAAATGGCCTTTCATTGTCATTTTAGCCTACATTTTAATGTTTTATCAATTATTTTAACAAAAAAAGTGACTTTCATTAAAAATTGTTAAGAAAATTCTCAAAAATAAGTGTTGAAATTCACAAAATTAGGTATTAAAATTCACAAAAATGGGACCCTGAAAAGAAAAAAAAATATTCCTGGACCCCTATATTTATTGAATCAATATCTTAGCTTGATGCTATCGAGTCAAATAAATGTTGATTACTTTAATTATTATCAACTGAAAAGAATGTCACCTTCCAATTTTCTCAGTGTATTTTCACTTTGAAATATTTTAGGGAGTTCTATTATATTGTGTGTATTAAGGAAAACCTGCACGAGGGGTATCTGCCTAGGATGGGGGGGGGGGGTGCCTGGGTTGGAGGATTTTCTAAGGGGTTCTAACACACATTCATGTTACATCTGGAGGAAACCAACCAAGCCTTCAGGCCGTTAGATTGACAGCCACAGAACGGGCCCAAACCTTGGACTTTCACAGTTTGGTTTAGGTAGTTCTAATCAGACTTTGTGCTTTTACATGGTCATCTGTAATCGATTACAAGAAATGAAATGGATTACGATTACAATTACTGACAATTTCCAAACAGACTATGACTAGTTAATGTTAATTTAGTAAAATAATAGTAATCTTGTTGTTAAATAAATCGAAAATCAAAAGAATTCGATAATGCAATTTTATCATAGCATCTTGGTAGAATTTGTAAAATATTATTTTAGTCATCGATTACAGGCAACTGTAATTGGCGAGAAGTCTGGTTCTAATCCTATGATGAATTCATTAATTAAGCTAGTCAAATTTTTTTTGCAAGATATGAAGCACATAGAAGCTAGTTTTGCTAAAATGCACACAAAATTTTGTGATTTGTGTATCAAGTCTGACACCTATAAGATAGATAATTAACTTTTGTGAAGTTAACAATAACCTCAGCATAAAAAAACGGAAGGCACAGAAAGGTGGGGAAAAAAAAAAAAATCACGAAGGCTTTGCGAAGTGGGTCAATTACACAAATTCTGAACTCCAAACTAAAAGTAATTTGAGAGGGAATATATATAGATAATTTGTTTTAAACTTCTACTGGCTCTTGGAGTTTGTTTCCACTTTTATTTATTATTATTATTTTTTTCAAGCTTTTACAAAATACAGTTATTATTAATATTGAAAAGCAAGATGCTAAAATTGCCATTTTAGCATATTGCTAAAGACTTTTTGCTACAGGTATTATCTTTTTCATTCCCTAATTTAAACGTCACACTGAATCATATTTGGAGCTTCATTTATAAATGTAAAATTCCAATAGCTTTTAAGTTTTAGCCAACTTTGCAGTATTTTCTTTCCGGTAATATAAAATTCCCAAACTTGCGACAACTTGTTAAATGGTGCGTATGCATGCAAACTCAAATTAGAATCATCCCATTAATTGATTTGCATTTTAGATGGGTTTCATTGGTTGTACCACTGTTAAAGAAAAGATATTTAAAAAGCTAATGTAAGTACCAAAGTTGTTGGTCGCCTGCTTAAATTTATGTGCTTTTGAAGAATACAGGGATGTTAACTCCAACATTCGATTTGGGAGCACCCCGGGAGCAGAAAAAATTTCATTTGGGTGCACCTCGGGAGCAGAAAAATTCCATTTGGGAGCAGAAAAATTCTATTTGGGAGCAGAAAAATTCCATTTGGGAGCAGAAAAATTCCATTTGGGAGCACCTTGCGAGCACAAAAATTTTGCTTCCACTAGGAAAACTAAGATTTGGGATCAGAATTAACATGATTTTGGAGCATAAAATTGAAGATTTCTCACTGTGTTGACTCTAGAAAAAAGGCCCGCCTGGGGGGAAATTTCAAAAAGGGCACCCTGTTCTCAAAAAGGGCACTTTGGGGTTCCACGAGAATGTACAGGTAGATAACATATCTAGAAACTGGTTTGAAACTATCTGATCCCCGAAAATTTAACATGTAGAGTTGTAATATGTGTTCTGACTTACAATGTATAGTTAGATTTTTTCCAGTTTGTCTTTAGTTTTCCCCCCTCCCCCCCTTCTTTTGGAGAAAATATCCTGTAGAAGTAAGTGTAAGTGAAATAGGAAAAATGATTTGTTGATAATATTTTGCTCTAAACATGACATAAATATGTGAATTAAATCTGTAATAACTAGATGTTTTTGATTTAAAAAAGTTTTAATCTAAGTAATTTTGAATTTTCTGCTTAATTTTTTTTCCTCAAAATTACGTGATGTAGATGTTTATTATTTATAAGAATAGTACATTTATTGAAGAAGGTTTCAGAAATTTTTAGCCAGACATGATTTGTTAGGCAGTAGGGGAAGGCAGAGGGACTGTTAATTTTTGTTCCTCAATTTTATCACACTATCACTACTGGACCACAATTACTGGATCACATTCATATATGATATTTCACCTATATTGGTACAAACTTTTAAACTGAAAAGGACTGTCAGTGTAAGTGGATTAGGATAGATGTGTTTAGCATGTAATAAAAATAATAAAATTTCTGCAGTGCGGGATGTATAAAATTTAATAATATAAATCAGAATTTTATTTAAATTCTTTTGTTCGCAATAATTATTGAATGATTACCAAGTAAAGATTTTTAAAGACGAACTCTGGAATAATGATTGTTTGCAACTACTTATCAACTTAATAATTAGCAACTACTTATTTATCAAACGTACCTACCGATATTTGAGGATTGATAGATGGAATAGCAAATTTTTAGATAACTTAAGAAAATTTTGATTTTTACAACCGTATTTTCTTCCCCCAACTCCTAAGTGAAATGCCCAGGTAGTTCTGCCGGGCTGATCGGGCTTCTCATTGAGTCAGCAAAAACAAAACATACTAGAGAGGCCCGTTTTCGGGTTACTCGGCTCGCGCACATGCAATGAAAAAGGCAGTAACAGTATTTCGATCTGAAAGAATAGAGTATTTGAAAAAGGCATTTGTGGGAAAGATCCGATTTTATAGACGGTTTTTGTGAAAGGGCCGCAAGCAGGAGGGCGTATAAAGATGAGAAACAGGGCCGCCGGGCGCTAAAAAGACTATAAAAGGGGTTCGTAGCCTGGTTATTATCGTTGCTATTGTACGATTACAATCCAGAGGTGGAATAGAGTATTTAAAATTATTGTTGATAAGTCTGCGGCTGGCAACAGCATTGGCGTCAATTAAATTTGTGATATTCGATGACTGAGGGCAAGATCTGGATTCCTTGGCAAGCACATCAGCTTTCTCATTACCAAGGATATTAGCATGTGCTGGAATCCATTGTAAAGTGCGAGATCTCTTGTCTGCGATGACTTTGTTAATGGACTGGATAATTTCATGGCTTATCTGTCACTTGCCTTTCTGAATGGCTTGCAGCGCGGATCTTGAATCAGAGAGGATAACTATGCCGCTGGATCTGTGGATGCTCTCAGTGAGGAAAATGTGTGGTTAAAGATTTTTGAATTATTTCGTAGTGAGCTCGATGTTTACCATCTGTTTTTGTTAGTGTAATTTAAGCACAATTTTAATTTGTTCATTAAAATTTTTTGTTTACATGGAGCTCACACCTGTTCATAAGAAATTACTAGAAATATATACTGTAAAAGCACTTATTTTCACAAGGCTTTAATTTTCATGATCCCATCGTAATTGCAAAAATTAAAGTCTAGCAAAAGAATTTTTTTTTCACTTTAAATAATAATAAAAATCAGAAATTTTTGACTTACCAAAATTTAATGGTTTATTGCAGTTACAAACACTTTCTTAACAACTTTCTTTCTTACTACTATTTCTTGAAAACTATACAATTATTTCTTGAATATAAAACAATAATACAACCAATATAATGCAGTTAATTCACTTACAATATTTGTTTAGTGTGGAATGCGCTCATTGAGCAAAATCAAATTTGATGAAGAGCACCGCGGGTTGTTTTTAGAGCATTGGGATGGGGAAGGGGTGAATTTTTCGGATAAAAGGAAGTTTCTTAAAATGCCTTATCAGTGATGTCGCTAGACTTTGGAAGGGATGGGTCCTTGGAACCCATGACTTCCGAATTTCTGGGTCATTTTTTCCCAAAAGTGGGTCCTTATCGATATAAAAGCATTTGGTTAATTTCACGACTGATGTTATCATGTCTCACCAATTTTGGTGTGCCGATGCGTATTGAATATCTTATTTATAAATAACCTAGAACTCATAAAAAAATAAAATAAAATAATAATAATAATAATAAAGAAAACTTTGTTGTGACATGCATGACATTTTATCCACTTTGCCGTGAAATTAACCATTTATGAGTATGAAATAATTGAATATTGAAATTTAAACATGTAGTTAAATTAAAAGAAATGGATGAAAAATATGACCAAAATCATGAGTGCAGAAAAATAAATAAAACCAGCACAGTATGAAACTACGGAAAAAAAAATATTTTTATTGCTTTGACAAGTCTTCCCTGCATGTTTTAGTTCAATAAAAAATATCAGTAGGTCTTTTAATAAATAGGCTGTGACTATTCAGGGAGAGAGTTCAGGTCCCTGAACTGAAATCATTATTAATTTTTTAAAACTTTCCTTCGGACATTCTATTTCTTGCATTAGAGAGAGGACACGTTATATAAAAAAAATTACTCTCTCTCTCTTTTTCAAAATTTTGCATGATGGTAATTACGCATCCCACGTGACGTGTCATAACTTTTTTTTTTTTTTTTTCATCCCATCATCGATTTTTTGAGTATTTGACGCGCTATAAGGCACAACTGGCATTATTGCATTATGTAAAAGGGGTTCTATACTTAGGTACTTTCAGGATTTTTCAACTTTTGGTTCTGTTCATATAAAGTTTGCAAAATTTTCAGCTCATGAAATTACCAATAACTTCATTTTCATGAAAATTACAGCTAGTGAAAATAAGTGTTTTTACAGTATATATGAAATAAGTTAACTTAAAGGGAAAAAATTCAATTGTTAATAAGCATAAGAAATGACCACAAAAAATACAACTTGTGTTTATTCTTTATATAGAAGAATTTGCATAGCTGTATGCACATACTTCTATAAAGCTAAATGCTATATGATATATAGTAGAACTCGCTAATGTGACCACTTTTGTAAGATGACCAGTTTTATTCTTCCCAAAGGTGGTCACGTTAGACAGGTTCCTCTAAATTTAACACTGATACAAAGACAGTTGTGCATTTAACATTGATTGGATTTAATAATTATATTAAAAATACTTACGTGGGATCTTTTCTGGCACTTTGGGCAAGTGGATTCTGACTATTGTATGGAATAATGTCAAGGCCCCATACTTTTAGAGCAGATGCAATAACTTGTACAGAGAAATAGCCGCTGTCATCTACATTACTAGAAGGTTGCTAGAAATTATAAATAAAAAATACATGCATTTATCTATTTTCAGAATAACAGAATAATTACTTACATTATGTTTCTTTTTTTTTTTTTTGGCACATCTCCCATGGTCAAGATAAGTCAAATTTTAAAAAAATCCATTTTTTTGTAATTAATTAACTTTTTTGCAGTTAAATATAAATTTTATTGTTTAAAACTTATTATTATTTTTAAGAGAATCTTGTTAGCACAAAAAATCCCTTGTTTAAATTATGATTTATTGCCATTAACTTTTTTTTTTTTTTTTTTTTTTTCTCCTACATTAGGCATTACTTGGTAAGCTTTTCTGAATATTTCTTTGTGATAATCTTCACCCCCCCCCCCTTCAAACCACCATCACTAAAGATCCAACTCTTGTAAGAGAAAGTGCAACTTTTTTATAGGAAGTTAAAATCGATCTAAGGAGGGCTTAGCCCGCTTCTACTTACAGTAATGGTATTTACAAATATTTGTTAACGGTTTTTAATGCTACAGTACAAAAACACCATCATGCTTTGATACATTTTTTTTTTCTATAATTTTTTATGTGGCTGAGGTTTACCATTTATTACAATGACTAGTGCAGCTTGTGAAAAGACATCCTAAAAATCTCCAAGTGTCTGCCATAGTTAGTCATATTTCTGTACCAAAACCACATGAATTTTTGAACTATAATCTTATCTACTTGGTTTGGTAGCAGTGATTTGATAATTTAATGCACATAAAAGTCTGTTAAGATTAAAAAAAAAAAAAAATTAAATGTGATTTTAACCACTACGATTCATGAATTTTTACAAGGATTCCATTTTTGTGAATTTCAACATCTGTTTCCGAGAATTTCCATTGATCCCTGCACTAAAATATTTTTTAACCCATGCATCATACAGGATCAGAAAGTTATTATTGTGAGAGAATATTTCGCACACTGTTCATGCAGTTATCAGTTCAAGATGATACATCCTACAAAATAATTTCCAAACAAGAAGACCCGTATCCATATTTGCAGATATTAGAACAAATGATCAGTTTTCATATCTGTATTGGAAGATATAAAAATAACTTATCCATTACAGATCGGTATCCATAAATCTAGCCTTTTAACAATCCAACACACCTCTAGTTTTGTCCCTTAGTTACTTGAGATATTGCTCTTTACATCAAACACAGAATTGTTATCAAGATATCATTTACATTTTTCTAAAAAAAAAAAAAAAAAAAAAAAACTTTCTATAAAAGTTTTGACTTTTGCACTTTGTCATCTTATTATTAGTTATTAAAAAAAAAAAAAAAAAAAATTACATGTAAGTCTTAACTTTTAAATAAAGCATTATTCAAATTATCACAAGCAGCACTGGCTACATAATTTTGCGAATCTCAGGGACTCGCGTTAAGTTGAATATGCAGAATTTCAAGCTGAAATATCTATTTACCTTCAATAATTTAAGATAATATAAAGATATGACAAATCCAGAGTACCTGGACTATTCGTAATATGCATGTGACAAGGTTTTTACAAAATTGAGAGCTTCACAAATGCCAGAAGTGATTAGTAAGTCGCTTTGGTGTATGAAGGTAAGAACTTTATAGATATGACAAAAGCCACATCCAGATTGAGCTCTACAGCTGCTCCTAGGCTATGAAATTTATGAGGCCTCTTTCACAAAAACTATCTAGGTTTGGAGGCCTGTGGGAATTTCTTCCCAAAGCCTTTTATGTTTTTAACAGTTAAAAACACTTTGGGCAAACATAAGAATCAACATAATTACATAGCTGACAGCCTGCAAGTACATCAGGGCTAGAAATAAATAGCAAAAATCATGGCAAGTTTAGCTGTGAGTGTTTAAAAATTTATTACTGTTTCTCTCTATTTCAGATGTATTTTAAGTTTATACATGGAAGTGCAAAATATTTACAAGAAAAATTTATTTTTTATTGGTTCATTTATTCTTCTAATTGCATTATTAATCTTTTAAGATTAACTGATGACAATCTTTTTAAGTTATGCAAGAAAGCTGTTGCCTGTCATTGTCTGTTTATTATGAAAATTCAATATTTTGCTGTGAGATAGATAGTTTTTACAGCCAGCTTATAAAAACTCCGAGCATTTTCTGTCGTAAGCTTCAAAATCTTATTCCGAGCCCTGGTGTACATGTTCATATTATGTTATGAAATAGAAATCTTCCCTAGTTATAAAAAAAGAAAAAATTAAATTAAGTATCATAACAAATATACCTAACCTTCTATACCAAATAGTGTACCTAACAGTACAATATTTGGAACAGAATAACAACCACGAAAGGCATAATAAAGATATGTAGACAATAGAGATGAATACAGGCTCATTTTTTAAAGCCTGAGACAGAAATTTCAGCCAATAAATAAATAAAAGCCAATTACTTCACTGACGAAACATCTTAAATTTTGCCGTTTGTGCAAATTAAAGACAAATATAATAGCAAATTCTTAACACACTGTTTAATTCTTTATATTCAAGTTTATCAAATAATAATAATTAATTTCTCTGATGAATCATTTTTAAAAATCTGTTTACAGGGAGTATGTTCAATAAAAGAGAAATTTTGTCCCGAGTACGGTTCGGGCCTGGGCTGAGCCCGTCTCATCTCTACTGGTCAAGGAGGGGGATGAAAATTACTTAAGTGACAAAACAAAGAACACAGGATAACGGAGGGTGATTGGGACACTTTAATGAAATTTAAAAGAAATGCCAAGAAAAGTTTGGGGTAAGTAAAAAGGTTATCTTTTTACTTGCAAAAACTTCTGATAGTCTTCAGAGTGAACCCCTCCTTCAGCCATTCTCGAGCGTTCTTCTTCATCAATCTGATGACCAATAGTTGCTAAGTCAACAGCTGTAAAATAATGGGCTTGAAGTAATGCATTCAAACAGTGTTGAGCACACAGGGAACCTTCTTGCTGTAATGCAACAAAGAATGTTGAGTGTTGAGAGTTTAGTAAATTTTGTCTCTGTTAACAAAACAAATAACATGGAATAAACTGAATTCCTGTCATACATTCAGATATCCTGAATAATAAAAATAAAAAAGACAGATTTAATGATTTTCAATAGGGATGCATCGAATATTAGTTATACTGCTTATTCGGCAGACAAAGCGAATATTTGGTTTGGACGAATACTTTAATATTTGGCAACCAAATAGTAAACAAATTTAAACATCTGACAATTGGTAAACAAACACATATTTTTTTATACCATGAATGAAAGGGTACAGCTTTAGTATTAGTCCTTTTTGGCACACCTTTTTTTGGCGACTTTTTCAGCAAGATAAATGAATGATGTGGTAGCCCTCATGTTCCAGAACGGAGAGCATGGTAACCCTATTCTCGGACGAAGCACGGGCGTTTGATCCATGACATTTTTCTCTGGCAAATCACGAGCGTTTGTTCCGTGCTATTGTTTTTCAAGCCCTGTTTTTTTCAGTGTGCGCGGTTCGATTGATGGATACATTTTTGTTTGAATATTATTTGTTGCATATTTTGTTTACGAGTTTTAGTCTGGATATATTGTTATTGTTGCATTTATATAGTTTTTATGTATATAAATCTTGGTTCCTTGGATTTAAGACAAGCAAGGGGGGAAGGCTGCCCCCTCCCAATGAATATTTTTATCATTTTTGTGATCAAAATTTTGTGTTAATCACTGTGGATGTCTAACCATTTTATAGTTTTAGAGGTAAATGTTTTTAATGCATTTTGTGGAGGAAGTATTAACGCATCCAGATGGCTTCACCCTTCCAATATTTGTGTTGTTGTTAAAACTTGTTGTTGACTAAAAAAAATCAGTTTTTAAATCCGATGTTTTGCGCATGCGCACTATTTTTGGAAACTTAAAATTTTTAAAAATGCATAATCGCTAAATTTTTAAGTTAAAAAAAAATCTCATTTTAATGCTTTATTTAAAAATTGAATCCTTTTAGAGAGCCGATTTTTTTTTAAGCTATTGTTTACTATCGGGATTGCGTCAGAATTTTCTATCAGCAAACCCGGGTCTTCCCATGGCGGCAAAATTTTGTCGCCAAATCAAAAAATTGCCAAAAAGGACTTAATCAAAAAATTGCCATTGGACAGCTTTAGTATCTAAAGCTGTCCAATGAAAGATAATATAGGACCATAGTACTAAATTAATTCAAGTTGTTACTTACAAATATCACATTCAAATTAATTTTAATGTAAGAGAAAACACTCTGTGAAATTTAAATTTCTTTGCTTTTCAATTTTTCATAAATCTTATGACATTACATTAACCTTGCTATTACTCATTAATTATGAAACAGTAACAAAAAACCTCTTAATATTAAGTGTTCATGAATATGTAAAGTCAATGAACTGCTAATTTTTTTAATAAAATATTCAGCTAAAAAAAATCATCTTCCACAAATGTTTAAAAAATTGATTAATAATACATAAAGGAAACACTTGGATATTAAATTTTGCAGCATTTCTGAAGTTTTACACCATATGAAATATTAAATATTGTTTAAAAACCAACTAATTAAATTAATCATTGTAATCAAAGTTTAACAATGGTTTAATAAATTTAAATTTTAATTAAATATTCGGTAATCAGTGCATCCTAATTTTCAAAGTACAAAAACCTGAGATTTCTAGGTATATATTTATATATTTGTGCTATACCTATATAATTGTTATTAACACATTGTATTCTTTTACTCAAACTTACTGTGTATTCTTAAATATCTAGCACTATCCCATTACTTGAGTTGTATTGTAAATAAAACCAAACTAAAATAAGAAATATTTAAAAAAATGAAACATCAATTAAGATATATTTTAAAGACAAATTTAGGAAATTTTAATTATTTCATTTAAACTGCAGTAGTACCTTGAGACGAAAGTGCCTTAACATGTAAAAGTTCTTTTTGAGATATAAACCATTATTATTATTATTATTATTTCTTAATGACAAAAATAAAAATTCCAGGTATGAGTAATTTTTCCGCAGTCACAAATGTCACTTTATATTAAAAAAAAGGAATAATAGTTTTAAAAACAGTAAAAAATTAGCAATTTTTATTAATGCCCAAGCAGTGCCAAATACTGTGGTTTCACAAGAGCGTTCAAAGTGAAAGACAAATAACGGCCCACTTTCCAGATAGTCTACACATATTTAAAAACAAAGAAATATCTGAATTAATTTATGATAAGTTAATAAAAAAATGAGAAAACTTGTTTAAAATCACTTTATCATCTTCATGTTTTTCATTAACTAAGCATTTTCGCCCCCCCCCCTTTTTTTTAGACCGCTTTAGCGACAGTTCAATAAATATTCAAAGTACAACGACAGAGCAAAATACACAAACTTTCACTACAAAAATGGTAAAAGTATTATCCAGATATTTATTTAACGAGCCCCAGAAATCGTAGAAAAACTACGTAACCTTCACAAAGAATTGGTAATAAAAACAGGATACATAAGTTTGTCAAACGACAGCTAATTCTCAACAACAGTACACAATATTTTCAGTAAAAAATTTTAAATATAGAAAGTTAGCAAAAACAGGACACGCAATAATTTATAAATGAAGTTATAACTAGCTTTCAAAATTGGAATTTAAAATCGAACAATTAAATTTATAGAATATTGTAAAGGTTAAACGTGCGTTACTTAAGAAACTTTAAAAAATAAGCTTTCCTTTAAAATATTTGAAACGAATGTTATGTGTAACATAACGTGAAAATAAAACTAAAACTATAAAAAACTTTCAAAGAAGGTACAAAACCCGCCAACATATAAAATCAAATAAATAATACTAAACCTTTTCATGAAATATTTGTTCCATAGATAAAATAAAAATTTAATACTTCTATGCGAAAATTATAACAATAAAATAATAAAAGAATTTCGAAGAATTACATGCTCCTCCCTAAATATACCATCAATGAATTTAGTAAATAAAGTTGACGCAATAAACATCCTGATGCCAAAGATCACCAACAAAATTTATTAAGTACATTCGAACCATCCAGTAATATTGTTTCGAAAGTATTTACGAGAATCCAAGTCAAAAAATATTTCTAAACTACTTATTTGATAAAATTTTAAATCGTAATTAACTAATTTAAACCCAATAAAACATTTTATTAGCGTTCTTGGAAGAAAAAAAAATTACGATTATGATTATGTTTTCACGTCAATCGCGTTTTTACTTTTTATTTAAAAGCTCCCAGCCAAAGCGTAAGCGGTTGTGTTTGTTATGTTTTCTGTTTTTCGTTGTGTAATGAATATATAAATTATACGAATTGTGTTTTGCATTTTGTATGTTAAGCTCGACAGAAACGCTGTTTAATTTGACCTTAAGATTATTTCAAAAAAGATCCTGTTATCAGAATTTAAGATGAAAGTTAAAATAATGCCGGCTTTGGATGATAACTATATATATCTGATTATAGATGAATCCACTAAAGAGGCTGCTGTCGTTGATCCCGTGGAGCCTGAAAAAGTATTAAAAGCCGCGTCTGATGAAGGTGTTAATTTGACATCTGTTCTTACCACTCACCATCATTGGGATCATGCAGGCGGAAATGCAGAACTCGTTGAACTGAAGAGTGGTTTAAGAGTGTACGGAGGAGATAGACATACACTAGCTCTTACTAAACAAGTTGAGCATAAGGAGGAAATAAGGATAGGTAATTTGCTTGTTACGTGTTTGCTCACCCCTTGTCACACTAGAGGCCATATATGTTACTTTGTAGAGGACAACAGTGGAAGTCCCCCCGCTGTTTTTACTGGGGATACCTTGTTCCAAGCTGGTTGTGGCAAGTTCTTTGAAGGTAATGCAGAACAGATGTATGTGGCTCTGGTAGAAATTTTAGGATCTTTGCCTGCTGATACTCAAGTTTACTGCGGTCATGAATATACAGTTAATAATCTGCTCTACGCTGCTCATGTTGAACCTGCCAACGAAGCTGTTTTGAAAAGACTGGAGTGGGCTAAGGAGAAAATAGCAGCTAAAGAACCAACTGTGCCTTCAACTATTGGCGAAGAGAAAACATTCAATCCATTTATGCGTGTACGTCTAGCCTCTGTTCAGGATCATGTCAATGTGCACGATCCTGTAATGGTTATGGAAGCATTGAGAAATGAGAAAAATCACTTTACGAAGTGTCTTTAGTTTTTGGTTCGAGAGAAACTGATTGGAGCAGCTTCCATATGATCCCTTTTTGGTACCTGTTTTGGTTTGGCGATAAATTAATGTTGCCATTTATTCTAATACACTATATTTCATCTTTTCTTTCAGTCAGGCATGCATAATTTTGTGTTACACAATATTTATAGATTTTATTTCACTAACCTTTCAGCTATTATTTACTAATAAGGGGGGGGGGGTATCTGACGACCTCAACCCCCCTTTTTCCCCCTTTAAAGTAAATACAATTATACTAACAACAAATTCCCAAAGAAATTATGCTTCACATGAAAATTTGTTTGTTTGTTTGTTTGAATTGAGAATTGTTCTTGAGATTTCTGACTGCAATCTCGAGGATGGTCTTATACCCCTGAATATCCGTTTTGACATTTATGAATTCCATATAACATTTATTGATAACATAGAGCACAACAGATGTACAAACACAGAAGAAGGGGGTGGAAATGACAACCATGGGTTAACGGGATTCGAACCCGAGACCTCACCGCTCGCAGGCGGCTGGCAGAGATGGGTGCGCAAACCCTCGCAGCCATGAGATCCCCCACATGAAAATAAACCTAAATTATACAGCACTAAATACATTAAAATTAAGCATAGGCACCCATATCCCCTTGTTATGATTTACTAACTGGTATAAAGTAGGAGTGGTTCAATATCGAAATATAGTATTTTTCTTTGGCAAGACCCTTGATTCTCAACCCACCTCTACAATCACATGGGTACCCATGAAACTAAAAAGAACATAATGTCCAGACTTTTCAGATAATCCTGTTTTAGTGAAATTGTGAAAAATTTACTCATAATTTTGTGAATCTGAAATTAACCTTCAATTAGGTTTTTCTAGCCAGGGTCTTTTTTGGGGAATTTGTAAAAATAGGGTCCTGTTTTCATGAATTTGTGAAAAATATAGAATTTTACAAATTTAAATTTAGTATTACAGTTCCATTTTATGACATTTTATAGAAGGTCCATACATATAGAGTAGAACCCCGATTTTCTGACGTAATTGGAACCAACCAACATTGAATTATCGCAATTCACGGATAATAGTGATTTTTTTCAAGAATCGTCTAGTTTAATGTGAAGGGGGATTCCATCGAAACGTGTGATATTTGTACACCGTTTTTAATGACTATGTTGACTATGTCATTTTATCTCTCAACACCCTTTATTGAAAAATGTCTCCCAGAAATGCAACATAAAAGTATGCGACATAATTTTATATGTATTTTAATACTACTAGTTTACAACAGCTTTAATCTATTGTTACAGTATTTCGTAAGCTGTAGAATATGCATCACATGTATTTTTCTATAAATAGGTTACACTCATAAAAATTTCAAAATAGGGTTACCATGCGAAAGATGAGCGATAAAATGACAAAGTAAATTAGTATCATTTTAATATGGCAATAATGAAACTAAAAAATTAGAGGGGTTCAGGGGGATCTCCACCCTGACGAGGCTCGAACAGCAGAGTTTTTTCTTTTCTTTTTAAAGTTCTTTTTCCTCAGCCCAGCATTAAAAATTAAATATCAGTTAATAGTATCTTATTTTACATTTTTTATAAAACAATTACATGTGCAAAATCATTATTTTCAACATTTTATGGTAAAATCATACAAGCCGGTGCGCACCCCATGTAAACATGTACAGCTGTCTAAACTAGGCAACCAGTGGTCCGTTTTTAACTAAAAAAACCTCAGTGGATTCAGCAACCTAGTTGTACAGCTATCTAAACTAGGCAACCAGTGGCCCATTTTTAACTAAAAAAACCTCAGTGGATTCAGCAACCTAGCTGTGCAGCTATCTAAACTAGGCAACCAGTGGTCCGTTTTTAACTAAAAAAATCCTCAGTGGATTCAGCAACCTAGTTGTACAGCTATGTAAACTATGCAACCAGTGGACCGTCTTTAACTAAAAAAACCCCAGTGGATTCAGCAACCTAGTTGTACAACTATGTAAACTACGCAACCAGTGGACCGTTTTTAACTAAAAAAACAACAGTGAATTAAGCAACCTAGTTGTACAGCTAATGTAAACTGGGCAAACACTGGCCCGTTTTCAACTCAAAAAAATATCAGTGGATTAAACAACCTAGTTGTACACCTCTTATAAAGTCAGTATGATTAGAATAGCACTTACGAAAACATAAAACACATCGAATATCAATTTAAAATTCACATTAAAAACCTTAAACATTGCAAAGATTCGTTAAAAAAGAGCACTTACCTTTATTTATTTTTTAAATAACCGCTCAGAAATGTCCCCAACACCCACCGGCTTATAACGTAACACCAGCATCCTTTCTTTTATTTAGCTCTATATTCACACCATATTTCTATCAAACACACACAAAAGAACACTCCTTTTCCTTCCAAAACATAAAAAAACTCCATATTCCACACATAAATACTGACTACGAAATTCACCAATACGCTTACTAACCTAAGATAAAGAGTCCGTAAAACAGAATCAAAACCACAAGGAAAATCAAACATTAACTTAATCCACTCTATCACCAGCCACAAACAAAAAACTATCGTCATACAATTAGCACTGAATGAAAATCCCATACTTCAAAACACCCCGTCTTTCTCTTTGGTTACTAGTCTAAACAATCACCGGCAGGGTACTTCACTCCAGCTGAGCATCGCCCATGACGGCGCCAGAGCTAACGCCAAATCAATTTGTAAACAAACCATGAAAATGTAAGCAGCACCGTATACGGAATATAGTCCCATTTTATAATTAATTATTAATTTTATAAAACTTGGAATGTGTGTGATAACATAATTGAAATCTGTTACCAAATTGAACAATTAGATTTGTGAAGGGGCTGTTTACTAATGGAAGAATTTTATGAAAGGTGCATTTACAAAATGAAAATATTGTGAAGGGTCCATATTTAAGATAAAATATTTTGTGAAGGGTCCGTTAACGGATCCGAACTTCTGATAAACAGACCCCTGATTTATCGTGCCAAACAAGTCGCAAAATAAAGCTGTGCCAAAAAGGGATGCTATGGAAGATCTGCCAACTGATCAAATGTATAATATTACAGCTTCTTTTTACTTTGGTGTTTGGGTTAAGCAATTCTTTGATTCCTCAATATTTTATTATTATTATTTTATATATTTTTTTAGCAATTTGTTAAAGGTATTTGTTAAAATATACAAATGGATTTCATTTGTAGATGGGAGTAGTGCCTAATTGTTGGTAATGAGATGTACTTGGTAAAAGGCAATAAAAGTTATTAGTTTTTAAGATATTCTTTTTTTTTTTTTTCAATTAATGCCAAGGTAGTATATAATGCTCACATAGTAAAATCTATCTTAAGTGAAATTGAAAGACTGAAACACTTGGTTACATATTTGGGTACTAATTTCGGTAAAATCATACAAGCCTGTGCGCACCCCATTTAAACATGGCGACAGTCGCTGGAGCTTGGCAGCCGCCAAGCTCCAGCGACTGTCGCCAACCATATTTCACGATCAGCACATCAAAATTGCACATATATTCCACTAAAAATGAGCAACCAGTGGACCGTTTATAACTAAAAAAACCTCAGTGGATTCAGCAACCTAGCTGTACAGCTATCTAAACTAGGCAACCAGTGGCCCGTTTTTAACTAAAAAAACCTGAGTGGATTCAGCAACCTAGTTGTACAGCTATCTAAACTAGGCAACCAGTGGCCCGTTTTTAACTAAAAAAACCTCAGTGGATTCAGCAACCTAGCTGTACAGCTATGTAAATTATGCAACCAGTGAACCGTTTTTTACTAAAAAACAACAACAGTGAACTAAGCAACCTAGTTGTACAGCTAATGTAAACTGGGCAAAAACTGGCCCGTTTTCAACTCAAAAAAACATCGGTGGATTAAACAACCTAGTTGTACACCTCTTATAAAGTCAGTATGATTAGAATAGCACTTACGAAAACATAAACACTTCAAATATCAATTTAAAATTCACATTAAAAACCATAAACATTGCAAAGATTCGTTAAAAAAGAGCACTTACCTCTATTTTTAAAAAAAATAACTGCTCAGAAATGTCCCCAACACCCACCGGCTTATAACGTACTATATTTCTAACAAACATACACAAACTCTTTTCATATATTAACATAACACATTTCATTCCCTTCCATCAATAACGGAAACAATTTCAAATTCCCAAACCTGACGAAACACGTATTCTTTATGGTTGCCAGTCACAACTACCACCGGCAGTTGGCGGTGCATCGCTCACTCTCGCGTCAGATTGTTCGCCAATGATTTGTAAACAAAACATTGATATGTAAACAAAGCACCGTGTACGGAATATAGTCCCTAATTTCCTAGTAGAAGCAGGTATCGACATCATGCAAACAGGCAATAGTCACTTTGGCTTGCCATTCACCAAGTCCCAGTGATCTCTGACGGTTCCAGAGAAAAATTCTGAAAGGGGCACAAAACATTTTTTATTGTATTTTCATATAATATCGCTTTATCATTTACAAAACAAGTCAGTCTTCTATAATGTAAAGTCAGTTCATTAAGAGGGAGGGACACATGCGCCTGTGCCCTTATTCTCAATCCAATAATGCCAGTAACTATTGCCAACCATTTTGCATGATCAACAAAGCAGATTGATTCATAATAATCAAAAGAAAGCAAAATATTTAAAAATAACTAAAATAAAAGTGATTCTCAGATTTTATGATGTATGTACTGGTCATTCTCATAATTAATTATATAATGATGATATTAATGCTTTTCCCCTTTTTTTGACACATTGATAAATATAGATATATATTCATAAAACAACATCAAAGAATAAAATAAACTAAAATTTGTAAAATAATAATCTTCATAAAAAGAATTGAAGTAAGATGCACTCTTTGGTAACAGAGTAGGTGTTTACTTATCACAGAGGGTTTTTACAAGTCCTGAATTTGCTAATGTTCTGAATTTTTTAAGGATGTTATTCAAAGAAATGAAATCTCCCGACTCTGTACACAAATTAAAATAAACTAACTGCTCCAGGGATTCGAAAAAATTTAGGGAAATTTCATAAGCTGCTTTACACACTGTAATAAATGAGACAACTGTGTCCTGTATGGAGCTTTCTGAAAAAAATTCTACAACAAGGATTAGTACAGCAAAAATCTTTGAAGAATGGTCACATTCAGCTAAATTTTCGATTTTTAGCTAAATTTTCGATTTTAGAATTTTTTGTGAATGTTTTGCAGTTGATACAGGTGTACCCTTTATTATCGAGTATAGTACAGCTTGTAAACCAAGGGCAGATCCAGAAACTTTTTTCGGAGGGGCGCAAATCGTGAATACTCATTTCATCTAGTGTAAAGCACACGTAATATTGGTGAAAGCTCCATTTATGTAGTGTAAATACATTTTTCTCGGAGGGGGCACGCGCCCCCTGCTCCCTCCCCCTGGATCCGCCTTTGTTGTAAACATACATTGTAAAAATTCTGAAGGGCTTGGCATCGCTAGTTATAAAGGCTTATTTGTATTTATGTACCAAAATCGCAGGATTTTTTCAAACTACACTGTTAAATGTCTGAAAATGGCCTGAAATTTTAAAAGTGGTGCTGTTTTTCATAAAATAGAGAATCTCAATTACCCAGAGTTTTTCAGATATTGAGACATTTTAGGACAGTTTTTCAAAAGTTCAGAATTTTAGCAAATTAAGGACTCACATGAACCTTGTTATTAGCTAATACATTGAACAGCTGTATTCATGTAAATGTTTTTGAACAATTACAATATTTGTTATTGTCCAAACTTGTTACAATATTTGTTATTGTTGAGTCCAAATAGTATGCGTAAAAAGTGAAAGGTTTATTTCGACTTCATTCATCCTTTCTTTTTATTTATTTATTTTTGTTATTAGCATAAAAAAAATTAGTCTTCAAAACTAAACCAGGCTTGGCAATATCTTCCAAATTTGGCTAGAAATTGGCAAACATGACAGTTTCAAAGAAACAGTGTAGTTAGAATAGGGCAGCACAAATGAAAAGTATGGTTAGAATTTGAATGGATAAGGTCATACAATAGTTTTGGTAGGCGACTTTCATATAGATTTCAATTCTGACGACGTGTTTGTGGAACAAGAAAGGCAAACACGGCACATTCATGGATTAGAATGCTCATTCCAAACAGTATTTAAAATGGGGAAGTATAGTTGGAATAGGCTTGTCGAAGATTGTAAAACAGTTTTAGTAGTCGATTTCAAGATGATGTTGATTCCAAATATGCGTTTTATGAAACAAGAAAGGGTTGATTCTACTTTAACGCTCCCACTTTTGCCAACCTGAAAAATTGCCGCACTTTGCAGTGGCTCTTTAAAAATATTATGTTTTTAATAGTACTCTAGTTATTTTGTGTTTCATTTTCTTTGCTAGTGTGGTAAATTCCCATCAACCTAGCCACGGACGTATATAAGGAGGGGGTTGAGAGGTCTGGACATCTCCCACCCCCCCTAAGTCTATGCATGAACACTAATTACAGCTAAATATTTACTTTTTGAATCCATAGCTCAAAATAGCATACTGTAAGAAAGATTTAAATTATATATATATATTGAAAACTTTACATTAAAATGAATTAATTTTGTAAATTTTACAATTTAGTGTAAAGATACATAATATACTATAAAGAATTTCAAAATTTTTAGCAGTGTTAAGAATTTTTACGATATTGGCCATATTTATAGTAAGATTTACGGACAATCAAGTTTTATTGCAAGAATAGACACACATATCCTTAGCTGGATCCCTCCCATGATAAAGGTACAGCTATACCTGAAGTAAAAAGGGTGCATTAGTCTCATTGCCAGTGTTAGTATAAGGCCCGCCATCCCACCCCATCCAAAATCCAACCTTCAGAAAATCCTTCAATAAGCAGCATGACCTAAAAAAATTCATTCCTAAAAATTACCTGAAATAAAATATTTAGCACACAGTTCAAGAAAGGAAGCAAATTTAAAAACCTAAATCCATTTTACAAATTCAATTTTACATACTTTACTCATTTTATTTTTTCTTTTACTTATTTACTTTCTGGCTTAACCTTTCTTTTGTCACAATGTAATGATTTTCAAATACAAAGTGGATAGAGAGGAGATAGGATGCTGATAATTTTAAATCAAAAACCATAACTCTCGCCTTTCTCAGTTCGAACATGATAGTGGCGTCCGGATTTCTTCTCAGGTCTGTCGAACCGGCATCGAACCAGCTAAGTCTTGTTGAATCACAGTTAGGTGACCTCAGAACCCTTTGGCAAATTTCTGACTTCTGGCAGTCTGGTACCTGCTGTGACATCTAGGTTCGTCGCAGCTCCATATTTGATGCACTGGGTACGGCTTGCAGTCAGCAGTCCACGGCATTTTTCCTCATCAGCTCCTTAGTCGAAGCTGTTAGTCCGGCAGGGGATATCTTACATGTCCATCTCCTCGAGCTTGATGATTATCATTTCTTTCTCCGTCTCCACTGCAAAACTTATTATTAGCACTCTGGTGCTATTTCTTTCAAGCACGGGATTTTGTCTACGCGATGTGCCATGGTGACTTTTTCCGTTTGATTCATGTTTTCTGCAGAGTGATTTGATACTGCTAACGGAATACTTTGGTCAAACAGATAGACAATGGTTTTCAAAACAGAAAGCCATCTGGAGTTGCTAATGGATCATGTTGCTAACGGAAACATGGACTATCCCTTCAGATGATTTTCAAATACTAGGATCCACTTTGGCCGAACGGATAGACAGTGGTTTCCGAAACAGAAAACCATCTGGAGTTATGATTTTTATAAAGGAAAACTTAATGAAACGCTTTAGCCGTGCCTACATGAGCCAGATCAATGGTGTTCAAATGGTTATTGCGTATATTCAAGATAAAGTGAGATTTGCAGTTACATATGCTAGTCCTCGAATTTTTTATGAAGATAAATTAGACTCTCTATTCGAAATGTTACTGAAGGAGGATGATTGTAAGAGTGTTTTAGTAGGAGATTTAAACATAGAATTAAATTCCGATCAAGGATCCGATTTCATAACTGAAATGGGTACTTTAGATTTTCCAATATGCACTCATCCAAAACATTTCACTACTAGAGGCCAAACAACAATGGATGCCATTTTCAGCGACAAATTTATGCGAACAGGAGTTTATATGAGCACTTACAGTTATCATTTTCCTGTATGCATATGGCAGAATTGATTGAATAGATTTTTTTAAAAAATGTGAAATTCTTCCATCCGAGTGCGTAAATAAAATTTGGAAGAATTTTAGATTTTTTTTTTTCATTTCCCCCCCCCCCCTTCTTTTCTTAGCCATCTCACCACTTAGAGATAGTCTTTTGGTCGCTCCTCCCCTTGCATAATTTTTCGTCTATTACTCCTGTACGATTAGCTGCTTCCCTTTTGGACAAGAAGTTGGAAAGGGTTTCTACTTTTTTTTTTTTTTTTTTTTTTTGCTCTTCCGATGGGTGCCATTAACATGCCACACTCCATAAATATTTGGAATTTATTGAAACAATTTTGACTGTCTGCTTTTTTTGTTCAATACTGTCACTTTTGGTACCATACTGTCTACGGTCGTTTACACCTGTCATCTCTTATATGGCCAGCGTCACGCAACAACACTCTTGACCCTATCTGAGGCAGTGACTCCTATTGTAAAGAAACTGCAAAATGAATTTGATTTTGAGAGCTTTATCTCCGAATTCGATACCTACAAATATTTATGGATTACTTTCCGTAAATATTGATCTGCATTTTAATCTATTACCTGTGCTCAGTTAACTGTCTGTAAAACAGGTTTTTCAATTTGAAATACATCTGGAGTTGAAAAACTCCCGAATCCAGTAAGAAGCATTGAGACCACATTCTTTGAGAAGCAGATCTCGTCAGTGGTGTCGCTATACTTTTCCCAACAGGCAACAGGGGGCAATTACTATCCGATGAGGGGGCACAAATATATGCACAAGGTGTAGAGATGAGACGGGCTCAGCCCGAACCGGGCTCGGGCTCTGTAATTCACAATTGCGTTCGGGCTCGCGCGGGCTTGGGATCGTGAAAAATTTCTCCTTTATTGAACATACTCCTTTAAACAGATTTTAAAAAGTGATTTATGAGGAAAATAAAAGTACAGTCAACTCCGGTTATAGTGAATCTCTGGGGACCATTCAATTTCGTCCACTATATCCGAAGTTCCCTAAAACCCAAGTGTCTTCATGATGGATAGAGATACTGTGTGTGAATCGGGACTAATGGTTTGCGTTCACTATATCCGATGGTTCTCTATATCCGGGTTCACTATAACCGGAGTTGGCTGTACTTATAAAAAAATCTGATGTGTCCAACACATGACTTCCTTGCACGTCCATTAGATCAAAAATATTTTGACGCACTTCCTCTAAATTTATTTGTTTGAAAGAGATAAAATATCAATAATAGTAAGGTTTAGCGATTTCTAGCCAAATATTTCGATATCGCCAAGCTGAGTTCAATTTGAAAGATTTCCTTCTGACACTTTATTTGGCGATATTTCACCAAAAGCCGACAAACTTGAGATAGTCAGCGAGATTTTGGGGATAGCCAAAGTAGTCATTGACCACAGACTTTCAATGAACTGAATGCATCTATACACCTCAATGTATTCAAAGTCATTTGGCTCACCATGTAAATAAATTCTCAGTCGATTGCTGTCAAAAAAGATATTGAAAACAGTTAGATATTAAAATAGTTCTAAATACAAAGTTAAAAAATCTACGGGTTAAAGTTTTAGAGTTATACAAAATAGGAAATAATTTTTGGCGCCAAATTTGGCGATATTTCGGCGAAACTCATCAATGTCGACGACATTTGGCGAGATTTTAAGCATGAACCAAACAATGACAGATTATCGCCAAATTTGGCAATATTTCGCCAAAACTCGCCAAGAACGATAACAAATGGCGATACTTTGGGCATGGACCAAATGACTTACTATCGCCAAATTTGGCGATATTTCGCCAAAACTCGCCAAGGTCGAGGACAGACGGCGAGATTTTGGGCATGTACCAAACAATGACTGTCTACAGTTGTATTATATTGAAGATGTCCATAGACATTAAGGTACTGAAATTCTTTTCGGTGGTCCTGTAAATAAACTCTCCAGTAGATTGGAACCAAAAATCGAGATGCACAACTAGATGTTACAACATTCTTATATATGAAATTTCATAATAGTTTTTGAGAGTTAAATATGCACACACATACACCAAAAGTCGCCAAGCTTGGCGACTTTTGGCATACTTCTTGAGGGAGGCACGTGACCGTGGTCGGACCATTACCTAACTTATGTGGTAGGACGGTATTGTGCTTGAAATGGATGAATGCCCCTAAAATTGCCATTGACCGTAATGTATTGGAAATCTTTTGAGTGTTCCTGTAGCAGAACTATAAATGATAAAGACACTTTTTTTAATGGAGAAATTCATTTTCTAACTCTTTACAGCATATATCACTTCTGAGTCGTTTGAAATAGCCCAATACCTCTAAAAAACGCTTTGATGAATTTCGGCCCATAGAGCGTAATGTATTTCGAATCTTTTGGGCGGTCCTGTAGATAAACTATTCAGTCGAATGGAACCGAAAGGGGAGGTGCACAACTAGATGTTACAACTATCCAAAATATGAAGTTTCGACATTCTACGCCTAATAGCTTTTGAGTTAGGCAAGTTTAATGAATTTCGGCCCATAGAGCGTAATGTATTTCGAATCTTTTGGGCGGTCCTGTACATAAACTATCCATTCGATTGCCACCAAAAGGGGAGGTGCACAACTAGATCATAGAACAATCCTAAATATCAAATCTCAACATTCTACGACCAATAGTTTTTGAGATATGCGAGTTACATACATACGTACGTACGTACAGACGGCATGGAAAAACTGGCCACAGTAGACTCGCCACTGGTCAAAATGAGTTGCAGACGCGTTAATATGATCGTGCATGCTAGCCTACGATGAGATGCATCGAAAAAATTTTTTTATTTAAATTTAGAGGTAGTCAAAATCGGTTTTTATGTCGAAATTTGGCCCCCAAAATTTTTCGGGATCACATTACTTCCTTATACTACGTACAAGGAAGTAAAAAGTAGCGACACTGGCGCCTAGAAAGAGCGTTAAGCTCTTTGGCTATTTCAGAACAGCAGCTTATATTCATTAGTTAGTCATGAGATCCGACATTATTTGATAAACATATGGATAAATAAAGAATTAGAAAGTGCATTGAGAGTTTCCAACTATATTTGTCTTTAATTTGCACAAACGGCAAAATTCATTGTATTCTATCAATGAAGTAATTGGATTTTTTTTCACCTTTAACTGAAATTTCGGGCTCGGGTGGGCTCGGGCTCCGACTTAAATAATATTGCTCGGGCTCGGATTAAAAGTCCTCGGGCTCGGGCTTCAAAAAATGAGCCCGAACTCATCTCTAACAAGGTGGCAGGGCCTGATTACCAAAAAGGCTCTGGAAGCTTAAGCTTCCCCTCAGAATTTGAAGGGGGGAGGCCTATGCTATGACTGCAAAACAGCGATAAAAATCCAAAATTTTGTTTTTAATTGATCTTTTAAGTTATTGTAAAAATTTTTAATGAAGAGAAGTGGAAAGCTATTTTTAAGGTTTTTCAGAAGTCTTGATACTTCATATCAACATATCTAGCTTGTTCCAGTTTGCGATGTCTTTGGGGATATCTGCCTCAGTTGAGAGTTTTTTCTATTATGGGGGAACATTGGGTCGGGACAAAGGAGTAGACTTTCAATATGTTATGTGTCTTCTAACATCCTCTGACATAGTCTTAAACATCTTCCAAGTGTCAAAATTAATTCTGAACAGTCATGTTGTGATTTTTATGATGTCATCAAAATGAACAAAGAATTCTTAAAAAAAGAAATGTCTAATGAAAAATACAACTAAATATTTACGTTCCAGTAAGGTAATGTTTTTAGTTTACTTTTTAAAGTAATTTCAAAACTACTGCAAAATCTCATTCAATGAACTAAACTATTATAAAGATTAATGAATAAAATATTTTTATAAAAGGAAAATTTCAGATTAATGAACAAAATATTTTTATCAAAGGAAATCATTACAGTTAATTAAATCAATGAAATTTCATTTTAACGAATAAAATATTTTTATAAAAGAAAATCATTAAAACTTAACTTTTTAAAAACAAAAAGGGGAGGGGGGGGCGAAAGGAGACTGAGCTTCCCCTCACTTCAGAGGTTAATCAGGCCCTGCAGGGTGGTCCTAAACTATATGTCAAAAATTTAAAGTGTCGTAGAGGGAACCAAGATGGTTCAAATTCGCTCAGCATTGTGGGATCGGAAATGTCTTCATGTACACCTGTTAACCATTCGCAGATAGAATTCAGCTACAGACATATTTTAAAACTAGCCACCTCCCGTGACCAGTTGGTTCGCCATCTTAATAAATCTTGTTCGAAGAGAATCCTGTTCCTCACTGGCTTCCTTGGCACTGAAATCTCTCAGATGCTGAATGGAATTTAAAATTAACATGGTTACAAACAAGAGTGGCCCTAGGGTAAGTGGTGCCTAGCTTCTAATGTAAAAAAGACGCCCCCTTCTATGCTCTACTTAGTTTTTGAATTCGAAATGACACCCCCTTCGAAGCCAGCGCCCAGATGAGATGCTTACCCTGCCGGGCCGCCCCTGGTTACAAAAATAAGATGGTTAAATGATAAAAACCTACAAAAAGGTGCAAATTATTTTTGTCCTATATTAATTCCGAAGAGCTTCTGGATATATTGGCCTTTATCAGAAAACGGAAAGAAAAAAAAGTAAGAAAATCTGAAATACTATATTAACTAACTTAGAACTATATATTAAAAGCGTATTATAATCTACGAGTCTTCCCTAATTTCTTTTCTTATTTCACCTGTCTTTCCTTATTTTAACTGATATTTCTAATATCCTTTTTCTGGGTGTAATACATTAGAAACAGATGGAGAAAAATGCGCAATTCGAAATAGCAGAAGCAGACGATAAATTGCGCAAGCGTTAGGATCACATCTCCTCAAACTCGAACATCAACCATTTTATTTTTAGCCAAATTAAAAAGTTGCACATTTTAGTTTCAGAAAATTTCCAAATCCTATTTTTCTTTTGAGTACAAAACATTTCATTCCTGCTCTGATTTTACGTGCACACAAAATTTTAATTAAAAAATAACCTTACAAATAATCCAAACAAAAAAAAATCGTTATTCTTTTTACTTCAAGAGTCTGAATCATTTAATAAACTTGCCAAATATGGCAACCTAGATAGACTCGCTCTTTCCACTGAGGGGTTACAATTGCGAAATGGCAAGAGCAAAAATGATTCTTTTGCGACACTTTTTTATCAATATCTCTTAAAATAATTCGAATTTCGAAGAAATCGCTTCGAGGTGTGTCGGGACCCGTCCTGGAGAATTTCCGTACGAAATTTGGTAGGTCTAGGAGCCAGGCGCGACACAGACAAACTAAGTAACTAACATATTACACTTAGTTTTATATATATATAGATAGTGCGATATGGTTAAAGAGTATTAGTCATTTTAATGGGGGCAAATTGTGTACAATTTTCATTGTGCTGCTAATTAAGAGCATCAATCATTTCTTACTATACTTTTATTGGCAATACTTTGATTACACTTTTATGGGTCGTTTAAATAAGAAGTGAAATAGTAAGAATTAATGAAAGATTTATTTTTAAGTAAAGATAGGAATTAAGTTTGAAGGGAGAGGGGGGGGGGGTATATCAAGATAGATAAAACTTCATGAAAATGGCTGTTTTCATGATTTTTTATCCAGTTTCCCACTCATGATAGAAATGCAACTTCTATTCCAAAAAATCAAATCATCTTTTAACTATATCAGCTGATCTTTTTAAAGCCATAATTTGACAAAATTTAATTTTTCGATAAATTTTTAATTGGATGTTCCCAGTTGGGAACACTGGCCTGTAAAATATTTATAATAATAATAATCAATTTACCACACCGAGGAAAGTAAAACCGTAAACACTTAGGGTTCGGCTCCTTCCATTGAATATCTCAAGAGAAGAAAAAACCTTGGGACTCACTATAAATAAACGTACTCCTCTATGCCTCGGGCACACACAGAGAGAGATGATCGTTGGTGGGTTTCTTTTTTCTGCGAGATCAAAGGAATTCCTACTTGCAAATATGAACGTCTCTCTGATGTTTCGTACTCCGACGTACGGCGAGGAAAGCACCGCGCTGCCTCGTATTTCTACTGCCGCACTCCTATTAAAAGCGTATCATAATTCGTGCGCCTTCCTTATTTTTCTTCCTTATTTCATTAAGTTGGAAAGTATAATTATTCATGAGTGTACCGTATTTTTCTTCCTTGTTCCATAAAACACTTCTTTGCAATTGAAACCATTGGCACGAAAGAAAAAATAATTCTGCATGGGGAATTCACTGGGGTGAAATAAATAAATAACACTATCTACTGGCGAAACATAAGAGCTCTTCAGTAATAACAATTAATTTTGTTACAGAGGCATATAACAATAATTTTGATCGATGGGGGGAAAAGATGCAAGGTTATTATTTTCGGTATTTACATACTTCATTAATTATATGATTAATTAAACATTTATTTAACATTTGATAATTAATTAAACATTTTATCTCGATATATAAAGGAAGATATCCTGACTGACTGACTTGACAATCATCGCCCAGCCAAATCTACTGCAGGTACAGACACGAAATTTTAGGAGCTTATAGCTTTTGTACCCAAGGTGTCATTTAAGAAGCGATTTTTAAAAATTCGAACCCAGGCGGGAATGGCAGACCAAAACGTTCTTTTCACGTTTCCCTTGATATCTCAGGGTTAAAAACAGATAGCTGTACAATTTTTGCTTTAAAATGTAACAACACAGATACCTAGAAGTTGTTTTCAAGTTTTTGTAGAATTCGCACCCAAATGGGGTAAGGGACCGAAACTTTCTTTAACATTCTTTTCACGTTTCCCTTCATATCTCAGAGGAAAAAAGAGACAACAGTAAAATTCTTGCTTTGAAATATAATTAACACAGATACTTAAAAGTTATTTTCAGGGTTTTTTAGAATTCGCACCCAAAAAGGGGTGCCGAAACGTTCTTTTCACATCTCCCTTCATACATAAGGTGACCATACGTCCCGTTTTGAACGGGACAGTCCCCTTTTTAGGTGGCTTGTCCCGTTGTCCCCAAGCACAGCTTAGGGACACCATAATGTCCCGTTTTTAGACAATGTCCCCTGCAATGTCCCGTTTGTAGAAAGAGAGTGACCCACGGTAACGATTTCAATAAAGGCCGCTAAAAATCTAAAATCATCCAATGGCAGTGTGTGTAAGAAAAAAAAAATTACCTCCCTCCAGCCAATTTCGATTTAATATTCTTTTTTTGTCAACTATTTCAATTTATTTAATTTTTATTTCTTTATTTAAAGTCATGTTCCTCTTTCGCTTATTCCCCCCCCCCTCCCGAACTCCACTTTATTTTCCCTTCTCACTCTGGTTTTTTAAGAATTTTTTTCCTTCCGAATGACAATTTTCCTTATTTCTGTGTATCCTTTTGTTTACATCTCACTTTCCTATCTTCCTGCCTTGTGTCGGATGGCGTGTTTGAAGTCGAAGGGCCTACCCCTTGCACCACCCGAAACGTACGTCTTGCACTATTACGTTAGCACTACACGTACTTCCACTAAAGGTACTTGCACTAAACGTACGTCTTGCACTATTTTTTATAGTATACTAGCTGCTTACCCGTTCTCCGCACGGTAGGAGACGAATATTTTCCTTACACATATTATTCGAATTAAACCCAGTGATAGGAATCTCTAATAGTGAAAAATTGCTGGAATTCTGACGAAAAGCTGACTCCATGAGTGGAAATGTGAGACAATTGCAACATGATGACACAAAAACTACGTCATTGTCACTGGCGATCGGAAAAGTAAGAACTTTACGGTATGCTGGCGAAACTTTTCTCTTTCGAAAAATGCCATATTTCTACATCATATAATTCTCTTTTTTAGGTTTAATTTATGGCATTCATACATACCATATGAATAACATTACATGATGTTGAATACTATTTTATCTTATCTTGCATTTCATAAAGCGTGGACAATGCATTAGCACAGTTATGTTGCAGATGACTTTATTAAATTTTACCCAAATTTTAAAAACCTACACGAAACAATCGATGCACATTGTACGTTCAGAAAACAAAAATGCATCCTGTTTCCGTGAAGATTTTGTCGCTTTCGTAAATGAAAACATTTGTGACGTAACTTAAGCGGAAAAGCTTATTACCTTTACTGAACTCTTAATACAGTAGCACACTTGTTACATAAAACTAACGTTGATCTCACTGCCAATTCACACTAAATAAATAACTAATTTTATATTTTATTTTTAACATAGATTAATTGCATAGTGTCAAATTCAATATTAAACAAAATCTGAAATCGTTTCTAGAGCTCTTGGTCTTGTAACTGGAGTAACTGGAATATATATGAAAAAATAAATAGAACTTTAACATATAAGTAATTTATATGAAATATTCTAAGCACACCGGATCCCGTTATTCGGAAAGATTCCGCAAAAGCCATGGGAAGAAAGAGCAATTAATTTCATATTATATTATGTATTTTTTGCAAGCGCCTTTGTTATGTACATGATTGCAATATCATTCTCGTACGCGATGCTTATCCTATAGTCTCTGGTGATTAATTTTGGATTTTCATTTCATATTCCTGACTTTTCATACTTTCGAAATTTTGTTGCTTTGCCCATGTTAATAATCGATTATCATTTCGCATTACGGCTCTTAAATAGTTTTCCACATATATTTTTTCCACGTTAACGACGTTAATCTTCCTTTTTCTAGTTTAAAAAAAGAAACGCCTACAAAGTTTCATTGCTTCAATTTAGACACACAGAGGGGTTATGCAAATACGCAACCGACAAATTGCTTCCTTATGAACACCGAAGCAGCACATACGTTAGCGTGTAATTTGCTTCTCCGGATAATCTGACAGCAAAACAGAAGACAATGACGTGAAAATGACGTCACAAGCGAAGGAAATAAAATGAAAAATATTTAGAATTGCCTGAAAAACCTTCGATTATTTTTAATGCGCAAATATGTTAAAATTCTATTTGTTTCATATTTAATGCGTTTTCACTTTTTTGGGTCTTAAGAGCTGTAGAAATGAGTGGTTTCACTTAATTATTAAATTGAATAACTTAAGTGGCAACAATGGATTCCGTTGCTACGGAAACTGTAGCAGTGTTAAAAATAGAATATGAAATGATTTATTTATGTTTACTTTGCTAGAACTGCCATTTTGGCGTAATTGATGTCGGCAGTCGATGGCAAATAGCCAAAATGAATCACACATTAAACTTGACAATAAATGCAATAATTTAAAGGCATTACCAGCTAGTCTTATGGGTTTAAAAAATATTCTCACTCATCTCAAACAGCATTCGTATTTATAAAGACTTCCTATTTTATTACACCTTGTTTGCGGGATTAAAAAATATTTTCTATTCATACGCTCGTAACACCAACTCATTTCAATCGGGGCATAGAATTAGCAATACAAATGAAAAAGTTTAATTTTCTGAAATTTGGCGGGGTTTCCCTAACTTAAATCAATTTATTTAACTTGATGAAAATCATTTAAAATCGCCTTAATAACTGCATTATTTCTGAACAGAAAATTAAAATTTCAGGCTAAATTCTAGTAAAACCTACACTTGTTTTAAAAAATACTATTTCTTTACGCTCTCAGTAAATTGCGCCAAGCCTAAAACTGTGCAAACCACTAGAATCCACTTTCTCAAAAATCGGCATATAAGCCATTTTTTTTTCGCCAAATTATAAAGTTATACACTTTAGTCTCTGAAATTTACAAATCATTTTTCTTTTGCGTATAAAAAATATAGAATTACTGCTCTGATTTCCCACGCAGACGATATTTTAATTAAAAAATAACCTAGCAAATATTCGAAACAGAAAAAAAGTATTATACCTTTATTTTTAATGCAAGAGTGTAAATCATTTAATAAATTCGCCAAACATGACAACCTCGATGCTTATTTCTCACATTTTCACTACAGGGGTTACAATCGCGGAGTTGCGGAGAGCAAAATATTAGTGTTTTTGACGGGGTTTTTTATCAATATCTCCTAAACTAATTCGAATTTCGAAATTTAAATTAGCGGAGGCTCTTTCTCGAAATTTTCCGAATAAGTGGACACCTGGATCGAAACTCAACTCCCAGCCGTTTAGGAGGAGATGATGCTACACACACACACACACACAGAGACAGACAGACGCGCATAGATTTTAATAGTATAGATGTGTGTTAGAAAATCTTTTTTTTTTTTTTCATTTTATTTTGATATTAATATTAACACAATTTTTTGCGCGTTTTCTTAACAACTAAAAGATACACCAGACCTGTCCATTCAGTCTCCCTACACTATTACCTTTAAAACAGTAGATGTCCCGTTTTGAGGAAGAAAATAAATACACTATTGCCAAAAGACTAGTAGATGTCCCGTTTTGAAGGAAAAAATAAATGGTCACATTATTCATACACTGCTCGACATTGAAAATGCAACACCCATAAGGAGTGGCCAGAAAGTGTTGAAATTCGGCAAGCAGAGAGAGACAGCAGTGAACAATTAGTGATCTTTATATCAAAATGATATGCATAATACAGAGGGAGAGCAGCGTCGTCTTAGTAGGTTGTCGGACCACCGTAAACGGCGATACACGAAGCAACACGTCTAGGTACTGATTCAATGAGAGTACGGATGGCGTCCTGAGGAATGTTTCTCCATTCCCTGTCAACCATTTGCCACAGTGCGTCTGCTGAACGGGCTAGTGGCAGGGTCTGCAAATGGCGTCCAATCACATCCCAAATGTGTTCGATTGGAGACAGATCAGGAGAGTACGGTGGCCAGGGAAGCGTCTGTACACCTTGCAGAACACGTTGGCTGATGCGAGCAGTGTGCGGTCGAGCGTTATCCTGCTGATACAGGGCGTTAGGAACCGTTTGAAGGTACGGGAGTGTCACCGGCCGCAGCACATCATCCACCTATCGTTGAGCCGTCATAGTGCCCCGAATACGAACTAGAGGTGACCTGGAGTCATACGCAATTGCTCCCAAACCATGATGCCACGTTGTCGCGCGGTGGGGCGTTCTACAATTGCTGCCGGATTGGACCTGTTTCCACGTCGACGCCACACTCGTACGCGGCGACTATCACTGGAGAAACAGAAGCGTGACTCATCTGAGAACACGACCCTATGCCATTCTGTCGTCCACGTCGCTCTAGCCTGGCACCATTGCAGTCGTTGGCGTCTATGTTGTGGAGCCAATGGCAGTCTTCTTAATGGACGCCATGAGTGCAGGCCACTAGCAACCAATCGACAGGAAATGGTTCTGGTCGATATAGGAACATCCAAGGTGTCTTGAACATGTCGCAGAATGGAGGTTGAACTAGCTTGCGGGGCCGCCACCACTTGTCGGTGGATGCGTCGATCCAAGCGTGCTGACGTCACTCTGGCTGCACCGGCACCCTTTAAACGTACCACATTTCCTTGTTCCAACCATCTTCGCCACAGCCGGTGTACAGTGGACACGTCTAGGTGTGTATCTACTGTTGCAGCCCTAAGAACTGTGCCTGCCTATGAAAGCGCCACACTTGTGAAACTTAAAGCAATTTACGTCAGATGAGATGAGATAAGCTCTCGAATCTATCGTGGCGGACCTATGGTGCGTTCGTCTATCTAAATTTGTAGTGCTATAGTGCACCTTAGTATTTTGTTGTACATATTGTAATATATAAAGTTTGTTTGGCCATTTATAGTCTGTTCGCCGAGTCGAGAGAACGAAACTAAATAATGGCACATGTAAACTGGCGACGGTTAAGCACCTGGCATTTTGCCAAAGCGCCAAACACAGTATGAATTTCTGCTTTCTTCCATTTACGCTGTTAGGCGCATTTAACCTTTCTTAACTCCAAACTAGAGATTGGTGAAAAAATATGTAATTCTTTGGTAACCCGTTTGTTTACTTTCGTTCTCTCGTTTCCGCGAACAGACTATAAGTGTTTTAATTTCGTAAACCAGCGACCTGATTTTGATTAGTTTCTTCTCGCAATCTTTTCCATCTACCGAGATTTGCCGAATGCCTACCGAGATTTGCCGAGACCTGCCCTTCTCAGTCCGATCAACATGCCCCTCGTAAAATCGTCGGCCTGTTGGAACTACCTCCAATTGACGGCGGACGGAAGTTCTTTGGTTACACGTGTTCAATGTCACGCAGTGTATATCTGAGAAGGAAGAGATAGCCGAAAATTCTTGCTTTAAAATGTAACCAACACAAATACCTAAAAGTCGTTTTCATGGTTTTACGGTATTCACACCCAAACGAGGGTAAGGGGCTGAAACGTTCTTTTCATATCTCCCAGAAATAAGGAGATGGCCGTAAAATTTTTATTTTAAAATGTAATTAACAGCAATACCTAAAAATTATTCTCAGGGTTTTTTGAAATTCGTACCCAAACAGGGGTAAGGGTCCAAAACCTTCTTTTCACATAATAGAAATGTGAATAGGTATAGTATGTGTCAATATATCGATAGATATATCAGAGAAAAAATAGAGATGGCCTTAAGACTGTTGCTTAAAGGTATAGGGAACATAAATGCTTAAAATTCGCTTTCTGGTTTCTTTAGAATGCTTATGAAAAGGGGGATAAGGGGGCCAAAACGTTATTTTTGAATTTGCCATCATATCTCAAAGGGAAATAGAGATAGTCATAAAATTCTTGCTTTAGAATGTAGCGAACAAGAATGCCTAAAAATCAGTTTGAGGGTGTTTTAGAATTTGCACCCAAGTGGGTGTAAGGGGCCAAAACGTTCTTTGACGTTCTGTTCACATTTCCTTTCACATGTTAGAGGAAGAAGAGATAGCCTAAAATTCTTGCTTAAAAATATAGTGAACACAAATGCCTTAAAATCATTTCCTGTTTTTTTTTTTTTTTTTAGAAACGGGGATAAGGGGGTCAAAATTTTGTTTCCAAATTTTCCATCATATCTCAAAGGGAAAAAGAGATAGCCAAAAAATTCTTGCTTTAAAATGTAGCTAACACGAATACATAACAGCCATTTTCAGAGTTTTTTAGAGTTCGAGTTCAAACAGTAGTGAGGGGCTAAAAAGTTATTTTTCATATTTGTCTTCATATATTGAAGGAAAGTGAAAATTGCTAGCATGCCTTCTCAAGGATGACTGATCACAGAAAGCTTTCTTACACACATCACAGACATGAGGTTTTCCCCTGTATGGGTTTGAAGATGTCTCTTCAAGTTTCCTAATTTGGAGAAGTCTTTCTTACAAATCTCGCATTTCAGATCTGCCAAGCGTGCTAAGATGTAGAGTCATGTCACTTGCACAGGAGAATCTTAGCCATTAAAAAAAACTTGCATTGGAATGTAACAAACACAAAGTCCTAAAAATCTTTTTCATTTTTTTTTATTTTTTATTCGACCATTATAAAGGGTAGTTGACAAAAAAAAGGTGTTTTCACATAATATCAGGTTGTGACGAAAGTTTTCCGCCAGATTTGTTTGAGTCAGCTCATGCGGTACCCAGCTATTGACCTTATATGCCAATTTAATGCGATGCTGGCTAATGGACATGGCACTAAAGTCTAACTCTTTTAGCTAACTCTCGAGTGGATGAATATTTTATCATCTTCCACAGATTGTCGTAAGCGGGTCTCATCTGCATCATTAGGCCGGCCAAAGCGCTCTGCTTCTTTAACATCCCAGTCCTCTTTTTTGAACTTTCGGTACCAAATCTTCACAGTGTCATATGATACTACACTAGTGCCTTAAGCTGTACACATCATTCGGTGTCATTCTGTAGCTGACTTTTTGCAACAGAACTGAGAGTAAATGATGGTTCAATCTGGTAGCGTGATAGTTCCATTTCAGACACCTTATACTTAATCATAACGATATTGTTTTACGGATTTCACAACACAGTGCTGTAAAACAAGTCTTTTTCCTTCAAATAACAAAAATCGTTTCGCAAAATATTAGCAGACACCAACGCGAACTGCTTGTGCGGGCAATACTTGCAGTGGCGCAAAACTTTCGTTACAACCTAATATTTAGTTCTTGAGTTCTGTTAATTTTGGGACAAAGACTTTTGTCTACCTGGTGAAAGGGATTAACTGTGAAAAATCCACGAGGTCCATTTTTGGTGATTTATCGCCAAAATTGGTATAAAAGAAATAAGCCCTTGAAGCGATATCTCCCATCTTTGTCGAGTGCCCCACCAGTGGCCAAGCGTATAACGCTCTGAACTGGGAGACGGAAGGTGCCTGGTTCAAAACCAGGTCGCGTCCGCCGACCTAACATTTCAGTATTTTCCTCCGGAACTTAGAGGTTAGGATCCCTTAGAAAGACCCCCACGGAGGGCACCCCGCTCCTTGGACTAGAGTCCACGTGTTGCTAAGTGGTGGTAATCCCACAACACAGCAAAACACAACCATCTTTGTCGAGAAATTGCCTAACCCCATTGTTTGGAATATTGGTGTCTATATTCGAGTAAATAAAGGTGAAGTATAGTTAGAATATGCCTGGCTGGGATTAGGCGATTTTAACATAGATTTCAATTCTCGAGAAGAGGACAAATGCGCGGGGAATATGATGCACATTCCAAACAGTATTCAAAAAAATCAAGTACAGTTAGACTATGCCTGAAGAATATTCTAAAACAGTTTTTATAGGCGATTAAATATATAACCAAACTTTGTTTGGTATCTGTTTACTTATTTTCATTTGTATTTGTTGGTTTTGACAATATCCATTCCTTGCGAAGAACGGTTGCTTCTGCTAATTCATATATATGAAGTGTATTGTGCAGTTAGAAGGGTCCCCTTTCCTCTGTGCGCCCCCCGGTAGTCAGTCTTTCTCTGAGGCACTGAGTTATTTAAAATTATTAAATATCGTTACCCCTTCTAGACTGCAACTCTAGAACCGCCCTTGATCGAAACCTTTATATTAAAATCGCCTACGAAACTGTTGTTTTAGCATCTTCGCCAAGCATATTCTAGCTATACTTTACCTTTATAAATACTGTTTGAAATGTGCATTATAATCCATGAGTGCGTCGTGTTTGTTTTCTTGTTCCATAAAACACTTTTTAGAATTGAAATCCATAGTATTCAAATCGCCTACTAAAACCGCTTTACAATCTCCGTCAGGCATAGTCTAACTCTATTTCTTTCCTTTGTAATAAACTATAATAGTCCGGGAGCCAGCGACAGATTTTTGCGACCAAAATCCTCTCAGCCCATAATTTCTCAGATGATTAAGACAGTTGTGTGTTGAAGCATGGTGATCGTCAGCTGCCGCACCATGGGTGGGTTGGGCGGCGGCCGCCTTCCAGACACGTTAAAAAAAAAAAAAAAAAAATCAGTCATTTCCTCCTGGTTGAAAATTTCTGAAATAATAGTTGGCATAGTACTTGTTTGAAAAAACCGTCAGCTGGACAAGCGGCGGTGGATTATACGTCAGCTGCTCATGCGAACATGTAAAAAAAAAAAAAAAAATCAATGATTTCCTCCCGGTTGAAAATTTGACAGATGTTAGTTTACATTCTACTTTAAATAAAAAAATCTGATGTGTCCAACACATGACTTCCTTGCACGTCAATTAATTCAAAAATGTTTTTTACGCACTTCCTCTAAACTTATATGTTTGAAAGAGATAAAATATCAATAATAGTAAGGTATAGCGATTTCTAGCCAAATATTTCGATATCGCCAAGTTGAGTTCAATTTGAAAGATTTCCTTCTGACACTTTATTTGGCGATATTTCACCAAAAGCCGACAAACTTGAGATAGTTTGCGAGATTTTAGGGATAGCCAAAGTAGTCATTGACCACCACTGACTTTCAATGAATTGAATGCATCCATACACCTTAATGTATTTAAAGTCATTTGGCTCACCCTGTAAATAAATTCCTAGTCGATTGCTGTCAAAAAAGATATTGAAAACAGTTAGATATTATAATATAGTTCTAAATACAAAAGTTCAAAATTCTACGGGTTAAAGTTTTAGAGTTATACAAAATACGAAATAATTTTTGGCGCCAAATTTGGCGATATTTCGGCGAAACTCGTCAATGTCGACGACATTTGGCGAGATTTTAAGCATGGACCAACAATGACCGATTATCGCCAAATTTGGCGATATTTCGCCAAAACTCGCCAAGAACGATGACAAATGGCGATACTTTGGGCATGGACCAAATGACTGACTATCGCCAAATTTGGCGACATTTCGGCAAAACTCGCCAAGGTCGAGGACAGACGGCGAGATTTTGGGCATGTACCAAACAATGACTGACTACAATTGTATTATATTGAAGATTTCCATAGACATTAAAGTACTGAAATTCTTTTTGGTGGTCCTGTAAAGAAACTCCAGTAGATTGGAACCAAAAATCGAGATGCACAACTAGATATTACAACAATCTTACATATGAAATTTCATAATAGTTTTTGAGATTTGAGAGTTAAATATGCACACACGTACACCAAAAGTCGCCAAGCTTGGCGACTTTTGGCATAGTTCTTGAGGGAGGCACGTGACCGTGGTCGGACCATTACCTAACTTATGTGGTAGGACGGTATTGTGCTTGAAATGGATGAATGCCCCTAAAATTGCCATTGACCGTAATGTATTGGAAATCTTTTGAGTGTTCCTGTAGCAGAACTGTAAATGATAAAGACACTTTTTTTAATGGAGAAATGCATTTTCTAACTCTTTACAGCATATATCACTCCTGAGTCGTTTGAAATAGCCCCAAACCTCTAAAAGACGCTTTGATGAATGTCGGCCCATAGAGCGTAATGTATTTCGAATCTTTCAGGCGATTCTGTAGATAAACTGTCCAGTCGAATGGAACCGAAAGGGGAGGTGCACAACTAGATGTTACAACAATCCTAAATATAAAGTTTCAACATTCTACGCCTAATAGTTTTTGAGATATGCGAGTATAATGAATTTCGGCCCATTGAGCGTAATGCATTTCGAATGTTTTGGGCGGTCCTGTAGATAAACTATCCAGTCGAATGGAACCAATAGGGGAGGTGCACAACAAGATGTTACAACTATCCAAAATATGAAGTTTCGACATTCTACGCCAAATAGTTTTTGAGTTAGGCGAGTTTAATGAATTTCGGCCCATAGAGCGTAATGTATTTCGAATCTTTTGGGCGGTCCTGTACATAAACTATACATTCGATTGCGACCAAAAGGGGAGGTGCACAACTAGATCATAGAACAATCCTAAATATCAAATCTCAACATTCTACGACCAATAGTTTTTGAGATATGCGAGTTACATACATACGTACGTACGTACAGACGGCATGGAAAAACTGACCACAATAGACTCGCCGCTGGTCAAAATGAGTTGCAGACGCGTTAATATGATCGTGCATGCTAGGCTACGATGAGATGCATCGAAAAAATTCTTAAAATTAAATTTAGAGGTAGTCAAAATCGGTTTTTTTGTCGAAATTTGGCCCCCAAAATTTTTCGGGATCACATTACTTCCTTATACTACGTACAAGGAAGTAAAAACAAGTCAGCTGGCTATATGCCGGTGGAAAACCCGTCAGCTGGCACAGTGAAAGTGTGGCGCGGAAAGGTAGCGTGGCCGCCGCTAGCCTATTTCAATGCACCAGCTGACGGGTTTTCCCCCTGGCATACGGCCAGCTGAATTTTTACTTCCTTGTACGTAGTATAAGGAAGTAATGTGATCCCGAAAAATTTTGGGGGCCAAATTTCGACAAAAAAACCGATTTTGACTACCTCTAAATTTAATTTTAAGAATTTTTTCGATGCATCTCATCGTAGCCTAGCATGCACGATCATATTAACGCGTCTGCAACTCATTTTGACCAGCGGCGAGTCTATTGTGGTCAGTTTTTCCATGCCGTCTGTACGTACGTACGTATGTATGTAACTCGCATATCTCAAAAACTATTGGTCGTAGAATGTTGAGATTTGATATTTAGGATTGTTCTATGATCTAGTTGTGCACCTCCCCTTTTGATGGCAATCGAATGGATAGTTTATGTACAGGACCGCCCAAAAGATTCGAAATACATTACGCTCTATGGGCCGAAATTCATTAAACTCGCCTAACTCAAAAGCTATTAGGCGTAGAATGTCGAAACTTCATATTTTGGATAGTTGTAACATCTAGTTGTGCACCTCCCCTTTTGGTTCCATTCGACTGGATAGTTTATCTACAGGACTGCTCAAAACATTCGAAATACATTACACTCAATGGGCCGAAATTCATTAAACTCGCATATCTCAAAAACTGTTAGGCGTTGAATGTTGAAACTTTATATTTAGGATTGTTGTAACATCTAGTTGTGCACCTCCCCTTTCGGTTCCATTCGATTGAATAGTTTATCTACAGGACCGCCCAAAAGATTCGAAATACATTACGCTCTATGGGCCGAAATTCATCAAAGCGTTTTTTAGAGGTATTGGGCTATTTCAAACGACTCAGAAGTGATATATGCTGTAAAGAGTTAGAAAATGAATTTCTCCATTAAAAAAAGTGTCTTTATCATTTATAGTTCTGCTACAGGAACACTCAAAAGATTTCCAATACATTACGGTCAATAGCAATTTTAGGGGCATTCATCCATTTCAAGCACAATACCGTCCTACCACATAAGTTAGGTAATGGTCCGACCACGGTCACGTGCCTCCCTCAAGAACTATGCCAAAAGTCGCCAAGCTTGGCGACTTTTGGTGTACGTGTGTGCATATTTAACTCTCAAATCTCAAAAACTATTATGAAATTTCATATATAAGAATGTTGTAACATCTAGTTGTGCATCTCGATTTTTGGTTCCAATCTACTGGAGAGTTTATTTACAAGACCACCGAAAAGAATTTCAGTACCTTAATGTCTATGGACATCTTCATTATAATACAACTGTAGACAGTCATTGTTTGGAACATGCCCAAAATCTCGCCGTCTGTCCTCGACCTTGGCGAGTTTTGGCGAAATATCGCCAAATTCGGCGATAGTCAGTCATTTGGTCCATGCCCAAAGTATCGCCATTTGTCATCGTTCTTGGCGAGTTTTGGCGAAATATCGCCAAATTTGGCGATAATCTGTCATTGTTGGTCCATGCTTAATATCTCGTTAAATGTCGTCGACATTGACGAGTTTTGCCGAAATATCGCCAAATTTGGCGCCAAAAATTATTTCGTATTTTGTATAACTCTAAAACTTTAACCCGTAGAATTTTGAACTTTTGTATTTAGAACTATATTATAATATCTAACGGTTTTCAATAGCTTTTTTGACAGCAATCGACTGGGAATTTATTTACAGGGTGAGCCAAATGACTTTAAATAGATTAAGGTGTATGGATGCATTCAATTCATTGAAAGTCTGTGGTCAATGACTACTTTGGCTATCCCCAAAATCTCGGAAACTCTTTCAAGTTTGTCCGCTTTGGGTGAAATATCGCCAAATAAAGTGTCAGAAAGAAATCTTTCAAATTGAACTCAGCTTGGCGATATCGAAATGTTTGGCTAGAAATCGCTATATCTTACTATTATTGATATTTTATACCTTTCAAACAAATAAGTTTAGAGGAAGTGTGTAAAAAACATTTTTGATATAATAGACGTGCAAGGAAGTCATGTGTTGGACACATCAGATTTTTTTATTATGGCAAGAATTATGTCAACTATTATTTGACAAATTTTCAACCGAGAGGAAATAACACACTTTATTTTATTGGACACAACGCGCTGATATCCTCAATAATACTACTATTTTTCATAATTATGTATAGAAATATAAAAAAAAAAACAAACAATCTGTGCTACTTTAAAAACATGAAAACCACCGGTTTCCTCATTTTCAAGCGATTTTTTGGCATTTTCAGCTCCATTTTGTTTCTCCGAGTCAAAAAAGTTTATCATTTGTGTGACGTCTCACCATGGCGTAGTGGTTATGCCACTAGAAATGGTAGACGGTCGAAGTGTGAAGGTCCCGGGTTCGGGTCCCATCGCGCGTCCGTCGACCTAACCGTTCGGAGTTTTCCGTGGTTTTCTCCGAAACTTAGCGTAAATACGGGTTAGGACCCCTTAGAAAGACCCCCACGGAGGGCACCCCACCCATAGGCCTAGAGCCCATGCGTAGCTAATCGGCCTTAATCCCACAACACAGCACAACATTTGTGTGACAAAATTCGGCTCTGCAAGCGGAAAAGGACGTTATATTGACGTTATATCCGGCTTTGAAGGAAAAATTATGATTCCTTCCTTTTAAATTGCTTTTCTAGATTACACAGTTTAATTTTTCTTCTCAAAAATAAATCGAGGATTTATAGGCGGACTTCGAGCCAAGCAAAGAAATCGTCTGCCTGTATATAAGAATGGCTATGTATACAAAATGAAATCTTTCGAATGCGAAAATTTTTCATGTTTTCAGAATAGCATAATTTGATCGTTTTGGGAATATAAAAATTAATATTTTGGAATTGGAGATATTTTGAAATAGTCAGTGGAAACAGATCGTCCAAACGTTTCGGAAGGATGGATCTTAAAAAGACTGTCGAACTGCTTTAAATTACTCAATAAAATGTCGATTGTAAATCCGTTTTGCGTTTTTCGCAAAAAGGCTACTTCAAAATTGAAGTCTTTCAATAAAGAAAATTTGGGGAAGTACAGCGAAATTCTAATTATTCGAAAACAGAATAATTTAGTTGGAAAAGAAATAGTAATTCCTGCACAGCCGAACGATTTTCAGCTGTACCACAGCGAGTGCTACAGAAGCTTTACAGCTTTACCACCAAAATACAGAGTCGCCACATCAACAGCAGCATTGTCTTCCTCAATTGCAGCATTGTCTTCTTCAACTGCAGCATCGTCTTCTTCATTTGCAGCACCGTCTTCAACAACAGAGTATGAAAAGTGATATAAATTTTTATAGACTGTTATGAACTGAAAAGTTTAATATATATATATATATATATCTGTAATTTATTTAAACTGTGCAAATTTTTTTCAGTCGATCTTTCGTTCAAGTTGATGATAACAGTCGAAGTGATGAGGTTATAGAAAATATCAATAGCCCAAATTTTCCGTCCTGCGAAAATGTTGATACTGGTGAAACAAACCGCGACATGGAATTAGCCGAAGATTTGGACTTTGCTACTGAAGGTGCCACTGAGCATGTTCGTATGGCCAGCTGACGGTTTTTTTTCAAACAAGGGTAAAATCATACAAGACGGTGCCCCTCATGTAAACACGGCGATAGCCGCTGGAGCTTGGCGATCGCCAAGTGCGAGCGCTACGGATCTTGGCGCCAAGCTCCAGCCATGGCGCCAAGCCACCCTGGCGACCGCCAAGCTTCAACGACTATCGCCTTCTTGTGACGAATAAACACAAGTATTTACCACTAAAATTTTTACAAAGAAACACAAATTCTAAGTAAATGACACTATATAAAACAGTCAAATCCACAACAAAACATTAGAAAAAGTAGATTAAACAAGCACTTACCTCACCTTTCCCACCTCATTTTTTAATGGAAGGACCGGGAACATCCATTACAACAATGAAATTCCCCATGACGAAATTCCCCGAGACGCTCACTAACTTACGATAAAGGGTCCGTAAAACAGAATCAAAAACACAAGGAAAATCCAACACAAACTTATTCCACTCAGAATCAAAGAACACCAAACTTCAATCTTCATGCAATTAACACTAAATGAAAATTCTATACTTCAAATGCACCGCGTTTAATTTTCAGAATTGCCAGTCAAATTCTGATTTAAAAAAAAAAAAAAAAAAAAAAAAAAACGATTTTCCAGACCAACATGTGATAAAAAATCCAGACGATTTTCAAGTTTATGACGTCAGCTTTACATATGTTCTCCAAGGGCGGAACCAGAAACTCTTTCGGAGGAGTGCGAAAATTGCGAATATTCATTTTATCTAGTGTAAAGCCTGCTAAATATTGGTAAAAGCCCCATTTATGTAGTGTAAAAACATTTTTCTTGGAGGGGGCGCGCGCCCCTCTGCGACACCCCCAAAAAAACATCAGTGGGTCCGGCCACCGCCTCAAAAGGGCCCCCTCGAAAATATGCTAACGCGGGCCCATCTGCGAGACCCCCCAAAAAAACATCAGTAGGTCCGGCCAACGCCTCAAACGGGCCCTCTCGAAAATATGCTAACGCGGGCCCCTCTGCGAGACCCCCCAAAAAAACATCAGTGGGTTCGGGCGGGCCCCTCTGCGAGATCGCAATAAAACATAAGTATGTCCGGCCACCGCCTCAAGGGGGCCCCCTCGAAAATATGCTTACGCGGGCCCCTCTGCGAGACCCAAAAAAACATCAGTGCGTCCGGCCACCGCCTCAAAAGGGCCCCCTCGAAAATATGCTAACGCGGGCCCCTCTGCGAGACCCAAAAAAAACATCAGTGGGTCCGGGCGGGCAGCTCTGCGAGATCCAAAAAAAACATCAGTGGGTCCGGCCACCACCTCAAGGGGGCCCCCTCAAAAATATGCTAACGCGGGCCCCTCTGCGAGACCCAAAAAAAAAACATAAGTGGGTCCGGGCACCGCCTCAAAAGGGCCCCCTCGAAAATATGCTAACGCGGGCCCCTCTGCGAGACCCAAAAAAAAACATTAGTACAAGTTGAAGCAAATTAGAATAGTAGACGAAAGAACAGGAAAAAACGAAAAATAACAATAACGCATGCGCAAAACGCAAATTAACAGCTCAGTGACGTCAAATTGAGCAAGCGAATTCGTTACATTCATCGATACATACATTCGAAAATATGCTAACGCGGGCCCCTCTGCGAGACCGAAAAAAAAAAACATTAGTACAAGTTGAAGCAAATTAGAATAGTAGACGAAAGAATAGGAAAAAACGAAAAATAACAATAACGCATGCGCAAAACGCAAATTAACAGCTTAGTGACATCAAATTGAGCAAGCGAATTCGTTACATTCATCTGCTTACGTCACACAGTAGCTAGATTAAAAAACAACTATTACGCATGCCCGAAAGTGCAAGAAATTTCGCATCTTTTAATAGTTCTAAATTATCCAATTTACAATATTTGACGCATTATCATTCCTTCAAAAAAAACGTCGCCAAGCTCTACACATTTCTTTATGGTTGCCAGTCAAACAACCATCGGCAGGGTACTTTACTAACGTTGAACATCGCTCACGATGTCGCCAGAACCAAGGGGCACCGGATACGGAACATAGACCCAAACAAGTACCATGCCAACTATTATTTCAGAAATTTTCAACCGGGAGGAAATGACTGAATTTTTTTTTTTTTTTTTTTTTTTTTTTTTACGTGTCTGGAAGGCGGCCGCCGCCCAACCCACCCATGGTGAGGCAGCTGACGATCACCAGGCTTCAACACACAACTATCTTAATCATCTCACAAATTATCAGCCGGGAAGAAATAACTGACCAAAATCTGTCGCTGGCTCCCGTACTATAACGTTTGCCAGTTTCTCGCCAAATATAGAAGATATCGCCAAGCTAGGTTCAGTTCCAGGGACTTATTTTTAGGCACCAAACTCGGCGATAAATCATCAAAAACCGCAAACCTTGGAAAATTTCAGCATTTTACTACCCCCCCCCCTCTGGAAACCCTATTGAAAAATGGGTACTTACATATTATCCCGGCGGTCATTCTTGCCGAACTACGTTTTCGTCAAATGTGCTGCCAAACTTATTCCAAACCATTAATATTTTCATGTGTCCGGCATCTATCTTGGCGAAAAATCGCTCGTCTTGATGGACCGCCGGGATAATACGTAAGTAGAAAAATGCAATGAAATCAATTCGCTTTTTTATGTGTACGGCAAATAAAGAATTCTTCACTCATATCAATAAAAATTAAGGTATACTTGTGTGTTATATTATATATTAGCAAACATATATTAGCGATATATATTAGCAAACAGCGATATATTGTTGGAATTATGGAGTAAAAGATAAAAATTAATAACAGTAATCACCATCACCATCTTGGTTACATATCTCGATTGCTTTGCGGCTGAATTTCGGCGGCCGTTATCCCAAACAAGCACGGAACTACAATGGTGAAGCAAGTGACGCTAATTTTCAAATTAATTGAAACTTGTGTTGTGTTAATTTGAAGATTGATTATAATTTCGATATCGGGAATTCTCAGTTTACAAGTAATATCAAATTTAAATTCAATGATTGGAACAAGGGAACGTAGAAGTTCTTAAGGCCTACATAAAAGAATTTTTCCTCCTCAGTATCAACAAACGCTATTGTGATGTGCACTAGATATAATGATAAAGGTCTATTTTCCAGCCAGCTGTCTAGCAATACGCCGAGAGAGTCTACGGGGCGCTGGATGTAAAGTTCCAATATTTTCAACTCGGGGCAAACGTTCGTGAAGTTTATAAGGTCTGCAACAAGATTCAAAGAAGTCCGCCACCAGACAATTCTCAGAACTTCTAGAGACTTGTTGATTCCGCAAACTGTGATGTGGTGCAGGAGTGTTCCCATTTCTGAGATTGATGCATTGCTGAAAACGCTTTCCCACTGGAAATCTAACACTCTAAGGGGCATTTGAGGAACGATAAAAGTATCGATGTTTCTGGGTTCAGATTCTGACTTGTAAGCCATAGATATTTTTAATTCTGGGAAAACTTTCTTGATGTATTTCCAAACATCCGGGTGTATTCTCAAATGGTTGACTGTGCTCTCGGTTCGACAAAATAATTCCATTTCTTTGAGGGATCCTTTTCTGTCACCCAGATTTACATTGCGTCTGTGTTCGTAGAAAGATAATATCCTGCTTTCGAAGATTCGTGAATAGTCAGTTTTCCACACATGCAAATTCATCAAGGTGTTGAAATTCAAATACTCATCAATATCAATGTCTGTATCTACTTCGTTAGATAATTCATCCACGAACCCCGCCAGAGAGAGGCGCCTCAGTGTTCGTGAATTGTTCAGGAAAATAACTTTCACCATTTCTGCTGCCGCCGCTTTCTTGAAAAGACAGTTCGAAAATTCGACGCTCTGCAGCTTGTTTTGCGATTTCAAGAAGTCGATGACTGTCTGGCAAACCTCGTCCAAAACCACGCCGTCAAATCGCTGTATGTAGGAGCCCATGTTTTTGAACGAAATCGAGAACAGCTGCGACTGAGAAGTCACAGCTTCGAGGAACGCTTTTAGCTGCCGACAGATGGTTCTGTGACGTCGAACACTTCCCACAAAGACAATTTCCAAGTCTTGGAACATCGCACCGAACCTTCGTGCGAGACTTATATCGGACACTTGCGTGTCATGTTCGGTACCAGGCAGGATTAATTTGAATCTTCTCCATAGCGGAGGGAAACTGTATTCTTCATACCAACTACGGCAGACTCTTGACATACTATTCTGATCTCGACGATTTAAGAAAGATAAAATGTTTTCTACGATATAAGGAGGAAGCTGTGACCAATTCGGACTATCACGGCGTTCTTCGTCTATATATTCAGAGCTTGTGGGGAGGCAACACTGATTTTTGTTCATATTTCAGAGTTTTCTATGTCGATCTGTAGGGGGTATGGCTTTATTTTAAGCTATTTTTACGCGTAGTTTAAGCTATTTTAAGAAAATTAGGTTTTGATGGTAAATCATTCAAAAATTTGATTTTCTCACGTTTATAAAGATGTGAATAAACGTTGCCAAAGTTCCCCCCCCCCAAAAAAAAAAACAAACAAACAAAAACAAAACCCGCAGTATTTGCTCTTTACGGGACTAGTCTCAGCATATCGAAATCTGAGAAATTGCGAAAATGTTTCACTCGTGATATAATTTTAATGTCAGAGCCTGTTTACCCGATTCTGCGAACGCACAGTGGTAAGGATTATTTTCATATTGCACATTTCACTTTTTTTGCACACTTTCAGAAAGCCTGCATTCCCAAGGAGTATATAATACGCCGGCGAAGTGTTAGTAAAAATAAACCTCCATCCATGTTATTTTCCCATAAGAGTGAAAAAATTGAATTATATCTTCCAGGGCCGGCCGCAGGGGGGATGCTGCGGATGCAAGGCACCTGGTCCCCGGTTTCAGAGGGGCCCCCAAATCCGTTCTATATTTTTATTATGTCTCTCTCTCTTATCGAGAAAAATATAAAAGATTTCTTTAAATTAAAGTAGACTGATAGTGTTGTGTGACTACTCTGCATCTTTCAGAGCTAAACATCATTTATAAAAGTGTCTTTCTACGAACAGTATTCTTTGACAGTACACCCCAGCTCTGATCAAATGTCACTTAAACCTTCGCACCTTTCACCGTGGAAAGAGCGAAAACATCAGTTAGAGAAAAATACAATTATCAGATCTGGACCATTGGTCATAACGACCGCTCATTAGCGAATTCTTTGAAAAGAACCGAAACCCAAAGAACAGCGGAAGAGGCCTTTTTGTTGTCAAGACCAAGGACTGATTGATTAATACCTATGGGGGGCCCCCTCTAAACTAACTTTGTTGATACGAAGTACGTTTCACGCGTCTGGCATTAATTTGAAGATAAGAGTACACAAAGAATAAAAAATAACCTGCATTTGGGTACCTTTGCAAGCATGGGAACATTTTTTTCCCCCATTTACAACTGTGCAAATGTGTTGGTCAAATCCTATTTTGCAGTTACTCCTTCTCTCAAAGTTACTAACCGAAGTTGAGCCATTGGAAGTGTCTGCTTGTATTAGACTTTGTACGAGTCTATTAACTTTTGTGTATATGTTATATATATTTTGAAAGATTTTTCTTGAATTTTATGACTTTCACGGGCCTAAATTATGGATTAAGCTTTACCAATTTTATCATCGCGTTTTCTACATTTGAAAAAAGGTAAGTCGTTATTTTGTTTATAATAGCCGAGATTGCAAATAATTAGATAATTTTCGTCAAAAAGTTTTAAATTGTGTTAAGTTTCACATTTATAAAAGTTTTAAATGCATTTTGATTGTTCCCGTAACTTATATTTACGCGATTTAATCCCTAAGCAATAAATGAGTATGTAGAGTAAGCGAAGTTCTGCAGTCAGATGAAACAGCTATTCTGAAGTAGAAAAAGTACTTTTAAATCTGTGTTTATTGAAAATTAGGAATATAAAATATTTCAAACACATTAATCGATCTCAACCCCTTCTTCGACATCGCATCTCACACTTTCGGCGTTTTTGTGCACCTACAGTCGGCGGCGCGTGCCATGCGACGTACAGTTGATAACATATAGAGAATATAATTAACCACTTTATATGTACAGTGATTTTTATGTTAGATTATAGAAAAAGATCGTGGACAACTGAATACCATATTTAGTTTCCAAATATACGTGTGGGTTGGTTAACATTTTGAAAAGATATTAAAAATTTACTGTTTCCAAAAAGCGGTTAGATGTGTTCGGTAAGGGTTGATAACTATGAAAAAAAAAATAATAATAATAATAATTTCGAAAAAATATCCTACCAATAAAGGGTTAATTCCAAAAAAATACCAACTGAAATTAATAATAGATTTCGAATGGATGTTGCTCTATTTTCTAATAGAACCCTCATACTTAAAATAGCACTCATACTATATTTGAATATTTACAGTATAATAGCGGATAAAAGTATACATAAAATTGGATGATTGAAATGTACGTCTCGGGCACATAACCAGAAAGAAAAAGATAAATCGGGGCGGGCCCAAAAGGAGGCATTTCTAATTAAGATAGCATTTCTACGAAAAAGCTTGATTATTGACATCCAATTAAGAAAAGTGTGAATTTCGGAAGGGGCCGAGGCCTCCATCGCCTATTCTCTGGCTACGTCCCTGATATGTCTGTTCATCCACGATCCATTCTTAAACATTTCATCGCAAAGATTTCTTAAACATTTCATCATTTCTTTTCTAAAGTAGTACTGATTAGATTTTAAAATCTTAGAAAGTTTGAAACAATACTCCAAATTCATCTGAATCTCTAAATTAGAGAGCAAGATCATCAAAAATGTCACTTTCCAAAAAATTTATATTCACTAAATACAGTGAAAAGTTGCTAAATTTAGCGACAAATCCCTTAAATTGGCAGCACTGACTAATGAAATGTCCTCTTATATTAAATTAATGGACTTAATGTGAAGAAAAATATTCAAACATACATTTTGGTTAATTTAACTTAAGTATTAAATTATTGATTTTATTTAATTTGACCTAAGCTTTAAGTCATCCCCCCCCCCCACTTCTATTGTGGGCTTCTTTTTCAAATTTTAAATAGGTAGTTGGTCAACAAAATATTTATTTTACTGTCTTCATTACTAACAAAACTACTCTGAAACAATTAATGTCACTCTCGGTGGTCGGTGGATCTCCAGAGTGAATAGATTCATATTTTCTCACATTTTTCAGTATTAGTAATACAGGTTAACTGAAATGGGTGATAAACGGCCCCACAGGTTTAGCATACATATTCAATACGGTTTAGACCTCCAACCAGTGCCGGCTCAAGGTACCGGCAACTCGGGCAGCTGCCGGGGCGCTATATGTTTAGGGGCGCCATGAAAACATAATCTTAGGAGAGAGAACGGATTTTTTTTTCTTTTGAAGGTTTATCCAACGTCAGACTGTCCCACTTGCCCATGGTCAGGTAAGCTCCCTTTGTAATTTCTTCCTATTCTTCGCTATCATCGTCGTCTCTATTGACTTTGGAATGTTAAAAGATATATTCTAAGAAAGGATTATCTGAGCTGGTGAGGTGGAAGTCAGTAGAAATTTTATAAATTACAAAAATATTCCTCGATATAACCAGGTTTTACTCGTTAAAAGCGAGTTATACTCCCATAAACTTAACATTGTACCAGCCAAGTATTTTCGATTTTCTCATTCAATCTGGGTTCTTCTTAAATAAGGAGTCGTCATAAACGAGTTAGATTTATTTAACCCTTTCAGGCGCAACCCTTTCCCAATACTGAAAAAAGGGCAGCCGTTGCCATCGCTCGACTTAACTACAGGCAAGATGGCGGACGATCGAAACGTTCATCGCGTGCCACTGACCTAGATACCCTTTTTTTGACGCAGCTGGCTGTGCGATCGAAACGTTCACCGCATGCCACAGACCTAGAGACCCTTTTTTTGACGACAGCTGGCTGTTTATCGGAACTGGTCAGAAATAAAATAAAAAAGTTCTGGTGGTCCATACAAAATGATTAAAACTGCTTCTCCACTTTATCAAACGAAAGGTCGTAGCCAAAAGATTGTGGGTTCGATCCTGGGACCAAACATCTAAGTTGGAAGAGGCGTTGTTCTCGTAGCCGAAAGGTTGCGAGTTCGATCCTGGTGCTCTACTACCATAGTGTCCGAAAGCTTTCGCTAGAAAATATATCGAGCCTTCTCTTTTCATGACGTCACAATCCGAAAATTATTCGATATGTCCTAGCACGATCCTATCGTAATTGTTTCACTATCGTATTGACAATCGGAAAAATTTGCTGTTTTTTCCCGACACGTTGGATGAAAGCGGACACTTGCATTCCGGTACCGGGTAGTACAAGATGGATGGCTTTTTATTGTGTGGATCGTGGAGTGTCAAGTACTTCCTCAAAAGGACCCCTCTTCCTAGCACGGTGGGTATGCCAAAAACCGGCTTCCACTCTTGATGGATGTCTCCGGAATCTTCCAAAATTCTGAAGACAATGCCTTCGTTTAAGAAAAAGGGGAGAAAGCCGTGTGTTTTTGATGGGTTGATCGGTCTGAGTGTCGGATAGACCTCTAGCAAGCACAAAAATACCCACTTGTTTTATTCGACTAGCACCAAAAGGAGAGTCGCGGCTCACGGATAGTCGGATACTTCGGATAAATAGCCGGGATTCTCCTTTTGGTGCTACCACGATGAGTGGCCCAACCGATAAATGCTGTACGATATCGTGGGATTCTTGAAGAATTTGTGGGGATTCATACTGATTTGGAGGACTGATCGAATGCCTTCTGGTTCATGCAAGATGGTGCTCGTCCACATTGCAGTATTTGATTTCTTGAACGAACATTTCAGTGAGCGGGTAATTGCCTTGGATTACGACATGCATGCAGGAAGTAGCATGGCATATCCTCCTTACTCGCCAGACTTGACGCCCTGCGACTTTTTTCTTTGGCGGTATCTGAAAGATTTGGTATACTGCTAAACTCCACTAACAATTGCGGAGCTGAAGCAGCACATCTGAACTGCATGTGAGACAATTCCAAGTGACATGTTTGAAAGGATGTCTGGAAATTTTTGCTTCAGACTGCGCCACGTTGTTGCAACAAATGGAGGTTACATTAAAAATGTTATTGTTTAGTTTTTTTGCAACAGTTCTTGCAAAAATTTCCTACCGGTTTTCATAGTTTTCAGCGCCACCTGCGGGGGAAAATGTTAACTAAATTTGAAATTTGGTGGGATAAAATTCCCTGATTTAATAAGCATAAGGCCGCAAACGATACATATATATCGCATTCCGTCTTTTCCTTTATTGATTTTCAAATGATTTTCAAAATCCATCAGTCATCTTTGGGACACACGGTACAAAAGGTGTAGATGTTATTGCGCTTTTTGCTCTCAACTTCTTAATCTTTTTTGAGTAATGGTGGTAAAAGTTTTATCTCTTGGTTACTCGTAATTGTTTCAGAATCAGTGACAGTGGCGTAGCAAGGTGGTGGCGGGCCGCCCCGGGTGTCACCCTCAAAGAGATGACACCCGATGGCTTGTACAGCAAAAATTTCAAAAATATCGCTCGTATGGGGGTGACACCACTTATATCCGCCCCTGGTGTCACCCTCAAAGAGATGACACCCGATGGCTTGTACAGCAAAAATTTCAAAAATATCGCTCGTATGGGGGTGACACCACTTATATCCGCCCCGGGTGTCACCCTCAAAGAGATGACACCCGATGGCTTGTACAGCAAAAATTTCAAAAATATCGCTCGTATGGGGGTGACACCACTTATATCCGCCCCTGGTGTCACCCACTGTAGCTACGCTACTGATCAGCGAGTCAGGGATCCCCGTTGTAGGATACTATGCCAACTCGATTTTCTCCTATCTTCAATGAACGATGCCATTCAGTCCGGTTTTATCATTATCATTTAATGTAGATATGCACGTTCTGGATAAAATCGAACTAGAACGAATATGCAGAGTGTCGTAAAAGTTCCGGAGGTTATAACGACAAATGAATGTCATTTGGATATTCATTTATCTAAGCATTCGTACGATTTGCATTTAAAATATCACACAGAGACCAATTTTCTTATTGAATGATAAATTCATTTCACTATGAACAACAAAATGATATAGAACTTCAGAGCCTGATTAATATGATACGTTTGCGAGGGAAAAAAGCATGCGTTTCCATCAGAGTTAAAAGGGAATTGTTATGCAAGGGAAATGTAATTCGGGTGTTTTAAAAACCACGAAAAACTCTTAAATATGGCGCTGATTTACTAGGGCTTTTTATATCCCTCGCAACTTTATTTGCGAGGATTACACATAGCGACGAGAAGAATTTATTGCCAATCCGATGATTGGTTGAGGCTTTTAGGAGCCTTAGAACCACTGAGGAATTCTACGGAATCCTCGTTGCGTCAGTTCCGTAATATCTAAATTTTAAAGAAATCATCCGATGCATCTTGCTCGGGTTTATGGATTTGTCTGTGTTCCTCGCAAAATTTTTCCTCATAAAGCCTAACGCATGAATTGTGCTCTTGTTCAACTTGATTGTAAAACAATTAATATATTAAAAAACATTAATTCAATTCCTACTTAGGTCAACAAGAAAAGTTTTAATTTTAGTTGCTTTTTATTAAATTTAATTAATTACATTTAATTAATGAATTAACATTTTGAAAAACTATTTGAATTTGAGTGGATGAATAAAAAGTATTTTATTAACGACTGAAAATTTGAACAAGATATATAAATATATATATAGAGAGAGAATGTGTACTAATACTAGGAATTGAAAAAAAAAGAGATGAACAGTTAGTGTTACAATAGTTCTAAATACAAAATTTCAACATTCTACAGTTAGAAGTTTTAGAGTTATGCGAAATAATTATTGGCACCAAATTTGGTCATATTTCGGCAAAACTCGCCAAGGTCGATGACAAATGGCGAGAGTTTTGGGCATGGACCAAACAATGAGTGACTATCACCAAATTTGGTGATATTTCGCCGAAACTCGCCAAAGACGAAGCCAAATGGCGATATTTTGGGCATGGGCCAAACGACTGACTATCGCCAAGATATTTTAGAAAAACTCTCCAAGGTCGATGACAAATGGCGAGATTTTGGGCATGGACCAAACAATGACTGACTACAGATGTAATATATTGAAGATGTCCATAGACATTAATGATTGAAATTCTTTTGGGTGGTACTGCAAATAAATTCTCCAGTAGATTGGAACAAAAAATCGAGATGTGCAACTAAATGTTATAGCAATCTTATAAATGAAATTTCAACATTCTACGACTAATAGTTTTTGAGATTTGAGACTAAAATACATACACACGTACAAAAGTCGCCAAGCTTGGCGACTTTTGGCGTAATTCTTGAGGGAGGCACGTGACCGTGGTCGGACCATTACCTAACTATATGCTAGGACGCTATTGTACTTGAAATGGATGAATGTCCCTAAAACTGCCATTGACCGTAAAGTGTTGGAAATCTTTTGAGTGATCCTGTAGCAGCACTATAAATGTCAAAGACACTTTCTTCGATGTAAAAATTCATTTTGTAACCCTGAACAGGATATATCACTTGTGAGTTGTTTGAACTAGCCTAATACCTCTAAAACACGCTTTAATGAATTTCTGCCCATAGAGCGTAATGTATTTAAAATCTTTTGGGCGACCCTGTAGATAAACTATCCAGTCGAATGGGACCGAAATGGCGGGTGCACAGCTAGATGTTATAACAATCTTGAATATAAAGTTTCAACATTCTACGTCTAATAGTTTTTGAGATGTACAAGTTTAATGAATTTCGGCCCATAGAGCGTAATGTACTTAGAATCTTTTGGGCGGTCCTGTAGATAAATTATCCAGTGGATTGGGACCAAAACTGTATTAGCATCCAGTGTCATCCACTACAAGTTTAAAAAAATGTATTTGAACTTAAGTGGATGAATAAAAAAGTATTTTATTAACCATTCAAAATTTGTACAAGATATATATAGGGAGAGTGTGACCTAATAGGAATTGAAAAAAAAAACAGCCAAAAGATAGCTGAGCAATTACCTCAATGATAAGCAGACGATAAAATTTAATATTAAAAAATCACGGATAATAAGTTTGTTAATTTGGAGTACGGAAACTTTAAGGACACACTGTACAAAAATGTAATTAATTATTATAAAGGTTATATTAATGATAAGTAGTATTTTATGAACGATTCAAATGTTTGATCAAATAATTAAATTAATTTGACAAAAATTCGACTACAACTTTTCACTGAGTTTAAGAACTTTATCGTGATCTTGATTGTTCTCTAGCTAGCGCCCAGGAACAGTGGAAAGCACTTTAAAATGGAATGGAATGATTGTTCTCAGTTTCATCTGGACAGCCGTGAGAGTGAGAAGATCGCAGGAAGCCATGGTAATAGAATTTTCTTATGTCCTTGCCCGATAGATGGAAAAACAAGGTAATTAACGTTGTAATTTTCGATTTTTAAATTTTCAAACATTGCATTTAATCTCTGAAATACACTTGCTGCAATTTTACAGCATTAATGTCATTTAATACAATAAATATTTTTGCGTCATTTTCAAATTTTGGTGCCATTTGCCGTCTGTATGTAAGGTATGAGAAAATTTAAATAATTTTTTTTTAATCATAGTTTTATCAGACAGTTTCCAGTAGTGAAACAATAGATTAAAAACATAATTTAATAAAATTTTAGAAAAAGAAATGAGAAGATAATGAAATATAGCTGCCCGAACATGAAAACTCTTAAGCCAGAATTACGGCCCAAGAACTAAAATTTTTGCTCTGACATACTTTAACATTTTGAAATAGAGTTTAAACTGCATTATGGAAAAGCTTTTATAAGGTTTTAAGAAAACAAACAAACAAATTTTTGATAATTAAATATAGCTATCTGGACATTCATGTTATGTCTGTTACCATACATTATTTTCAATTTTTCAAACAACAAAATTGAAACTGGAGAATAGCAACACCTGTTTACCATTAAAGCATGGTCGAAAAAGAAATAGAAACAGATATATTGAGTTTTCGGCATTTAACTGAAGAAGCAAAAACCTGCTTGTGATAAGTATTTTTATTACATGTCATGTCTGTTAATTTAATTAGTTGTATAAAATATGTTTATGTATTTTTTAATTCAATTGATTATATTAGATAATTAGTTTTCAGTCTAAATTAATGTTTCTTGTGGAATTATTTAGACTCCCGAATTTTTGTTCTTTGAAATGCCATGTCTGTTACTATAATAAGTCACAGACATGACAAACAAAAACTTACAAAAAAAATTAAAAAAATAAATGGTAAAGACTATATTATATGGACAAAAGGACTTATGTGTTATAATTTTGTGCTAAACATAAGTGTACAAATTTGAAAGAAAATGTCCGGTAACAGACATGACAAATTTCATCAAGTCTGATAATTTAAAAATCTAAAAAAATTAAATAAAAGAAAAAATGCATAAATAATACTGAAGTAATGTGCAGAAACAAGGTATGTTTTATATTTGCAGGCGAGTTTTGAAGACAGCTTAGAGATCTTGTTCTCAATACATACTACTGCTTAGAACGATTTTGTCTTATATTTTAATAATAACAAATATTCGATTCGTCAAGACTTTAAAATTTGTATTTCAGTGTAAATACTTTGGTCCATCGGCGCTGTTTTCGAAGAGGTCACCACCAAACCTTTGGATCTTTATATTAATATAATCATGTCCAGAATTCAATTATAATTTTTTTGGTAATTATAAATTATATTTATCCAAAGACTGTTGAGTCTTCGATACTGATTTGATGAGTATTTACTTAGCATATCCGCAAAATACAGCATTTGTGTAAGCACAGATTTATATAAGAGCATTCCAGACTCTTCAAAAATTTTTGAGAAGTGTGACCATTAATCACGCAGTAATATATATACGATGATTCTTTTTAAATTTATATTTGAACAGTTCATAGTTTCGATAATCATTCTGTTCAAATAGACGGAACAACTTTTTAATTATAAATACTTGATTCGCTTAAAGACTTTTTTAAATTTTTATTTCAGTGTAAATAATTTGGTCTACCCGCGATGTTATCGAAATCTCCACCAAACCTTTGGGTCTTTATATTAGCACCATCATGTCCAGAATTCAAGTATAATTTTGTTGGTAATTAGAAATTTTATTTATTCAAATACTGTAGATTCTTTGACACTGATTTGATGAGTATTTATTTAGCCTATACGCAAAATACGGAATTTGTGTAAACATAGAATTATGAGAGCATTCCAGCCTCTTCAGAATTGTTAGAATAGTGTGACCATTAATGTACGCAGTAATATACATAGGATGATTCTTTTGAAATTTATTTAAAGAGTTCATAGTTTCGATAATCGTTCTGTTCGAATAGACATAACGATTTTTTAGTTATAAATATTTTATTCGTTAAAGACTTTTTTAAATTTTTTATTTTAGTGTAAATATTTTGATCTACCGGCGATGTTTTCGAAGAGAAATCCCAACCAAACCTTTGGGTCTTCAGATTAGCATCATCATGTCCAGAATTCACGTATAATTTTGTTGGTAATTATACATTTTTATAAATGCTGTTGATTCTTTGACACTGATTGGATGAGTATTTAGCCTAACCGCAGAAAATACAGTATTTGAGTAAGCATAGAATTTATATGAGAGCATTAGAGTCTTCCAGCCTCTTCAAAAGTGTTTGAGTAGTGTGACCATTAATTACGCAATAACATAATGTATGTATGTATATATATATATATATATATATATATATATATATATATATATATATATATATATATATATATATATATATATAATGATTCTGTTTTAATTTACTTTAGCTGTTCATATTTTCAAGAATGCATTGCATCAATATATTCCTTTTTGCTTATAAATGAATAAGTATCTTTCATATAATATTAGCTTTACTTTTTATTTAAAAAATATGAATTTGACTGTTTTGTTATTTATTTATTTTTAAATCGCTGAAGACATATAAATTGGTTAGCGCATTAACATCGCCGTAGACTGAGTAAAGAATTTTTCTTGTTTGAAACTATTTTAACTCGTACCACTACAGTTGAATTTTCCTAAAATTTTGAGCAAATTTCGATTAAATTGTGATAAGGAGACGATATACAGTAAAATCTGTCGAAATCCATAAAAGTAATCGATTTTAAGAATTTTCAGTTACTCTTGGATCCGAGAAACAATTTAATAACTTTGGCGGGAAAAGCCACTTCTCTCTGCATAATTTTAAGAATTCAATACACTACAATATTACTTTTAATGCTTTATGTAAATTTAGGAAAAGAAATCTTTAAAACCTATTATACATTAAATTGTCACTTTGGAAGACTTTCATCTATAGAAAATGCTCCATGCCTATATTAATTTTCCACCTATTCGAATAAAATTGCCAATAGTTAGTAAATCTAACCTATATAATGAATTCCTGTATCAGATTTTGAATTGCTTAACATTTAGGTTCCTAAAATGAAGCAAAAAGAGAGGAACACTTTGCAAATACAGTCATTTAAAAGTTTATTTAAAAAACGTATACTCATATTCTTAATTGGGGGTCATATTCTTAAAAGGGTACACATTTTTTTAATTATGTTCTTTAAGGCGTTTCCTTTTTCCTTTTCTTTTTTTCTTCTAAAAATCATAAAATGAAAATAACGTGCATAATATTTTTTGTTTCACTGTTTTGAATCCTTACAAATAAAATCCGGAAGTAAACAAACGCGTGTATGTATGTATCTTGCATATGTGGGCCTATCTTCTCTGGAACGGCTGGGAGTTGAGTTTCGACCAAGGTGTCCACGGATTCGGAAAATTCTGAGGAAGGTCTTCCGTTAACTCGAATTTCGAAAATCGAATATTTTAGGATTGATAAAAAAACATGTCGTAAAAGCTAATTTTTGCTCTCCGAAATTCCGTAATTGTAACCCCTGTGGTGAAAAAAGTGTTAAATAAGCATCGTGGTTGCCATGTGTGGTGATTTTGCCGAATAAAATGTTTTTAATCCTTAAAGTAAAAATAAAATAATAATAATGATTTTTTTGTTAGTTTATATTTGTAAGGTTATTTTTTCATTATAATATCTTGTGCACACATGGGAAATCAGGGCTGGAATGAAATGTTTTATACACAAAACAATAAGGATTGAAGATTTCCTAGGCTAATATGCAAAATTTTTTAGTTTGGCGAAAAATAGAATGGCTGATATGCCGATTTTGAGAAAGTGAGTTCTAGCGGTTTGCACAGTTTTATGCTTGGCGCAATTTACTGAGAGCTTAATAAAATAGCATTAGGTTTTATTAGTATACAGCAGGGGCGTAGCCAAGGGGGGTTTGGGGGTCATAACCCCCCCATGAGGATTTTTTGCCATACAAAATGTATATTCTTCACTCCCTCATCACACACATGTATGCATATATGTGAGTTGCAGTAGTCGTAACCCCCCCATAAAAAATTTCTGGCTACGCCCCTGATACAGCATTGAATTTTAACTATCCGTGCAGAAATAATGCAGTAATTAAGGGATTTCAAGCGATCTATCTACAGAATTCTCGCCAAATTTGTAAATTGATTTAAGTTGGGGGAATTCCGCCAAATTTCAGAAAATTGAAATCTTCGCATTTAGTACATCGGAGTTAACGATGAATAAAACACGTAAACACGTTGTAGTTGATAATTTAAAAAGTGCTGCTACTTTTCAAATAAATGCCTGCTTTACTTTTTGGCAATCGAACCATGTAAGTGACAGATATTTCCCATTTTGATTGCTGTTAAGTCAATGCTTCGAATGATTCCCTGAAAAAAATCTCGCAAAATTGTGTATGTTGGCACTTTGGCGAGGCTTAGATATGAAACTGGATATTATTTGAGACTGGTATATATGATAACACTGGTTGCATGTCCCCGCTTGCTATTGGGGGTACCCCGCTAGTACTAAATAATGAGTAGTGTCATTCCATATCAAATCAACGAAAAAATTGGGATTTTCAACCTGACCCCCTCAGAATTCTATGGTACGATAGTAGTATCTATAGAGAAAAAAATAAATGGGACATTTCTAGTCCATATCACTATTAGTTTTTGAAATATTTAATTTTAACGCTTGTGAAATTCATGAAATTTTAGAAATTCTTGCACTATACAATTGGCTCCAATTTTTCTCCTAATTATCATAGAAACTCCATTTAAGTGTCTATAGAAAGTAAACAGGTTGCCCTTTCTTATCATATGTAACATGATTAAATTTTAAAAATTTTTAATTTAAAGTTCATCATTTAAAATTTCAAAAAGTACACTCATGTCCATAAATTAAGGATAATTCAGAATCGCACAGAAATTGATCTCTAAAATAAAAATTTCACCTGTGGAATGATCACACACATCTTGAAGAAGAATATGCAAATTACAGGAAACCACCAGATGGCGTGGATGGTACGTCACAATGACGAGAGTGTAAGAGAGGGGTATATAAGGAATGGTGGCAAAGAAGTAAAATTGTTCACAAGCGCTGTGAAAGCCTTTCAGTGCAAAAACCGCATAGTTATGGCACAAAGGAGGCATTTGGATGATGTTTTACGTGGCAGAATTATCGGACGACTGGAATGTGGACGTACCCATCTGGAAGTATCCGAGGAACTTGGAATCGCCCAGAGTGTCATCTCCAGGCTTTGGCAACGATTCCAAGATGATGGTAATGTGAGTAGACGTTACAGCACAGGTCGCCCCCGAGTTACAACGCCGAATGAGGACCGCTATTTGGCAGTTACTGCCAAAAGAAACAGACGGAGTACAGCATCAGACCTGTCTCGTCAGCTCTCTTCAGCTACCGGTACGACAGTTTCAAGGCAGACCGTGTACAGACGCTTAGGGCACATTGGTCTATATGCTCGTAGGCCTGTCAGATGTGTTCCACTTACCGCAACTCACTGTCGCCTGCGATTAACCTGGAGTAGAGAGCATGCATTGTGGACACCGCAACAGTGGTCTTGTGTGATGTTTTCCGACGAGTCCAGGTTTAGTTTGGAGTCTGATTCTCGCCGGACATTTATCTGGAGAGCGCCAGGTACCCGTTACCACCAAGAGAACACCATTGAAAGACACCGTTACGGTGGTGCAGGATGGCTCGTTTGGGGAGGAATTATTCTTGGTTCCAGAACTGAGCTGCATGTTCAGAGTGTAACGACGACAGGCCACATCTATCGGGATGTCATTCTGGAACAACATGTACGTTTGTTTCGGGGCGCCATGGGTGCTGAATTTGTGTTTATGGATGACAACGCCCGTCCTCACCGTGCAAACATTGTAGACGAATGCCTTCAATCGGAGGATATCACCCGTATGCATTGGCCAGCATACTCACCGGACTTGAATCCAATAAAGCATGTGTGGGATATGCTTGGCCGACGAATTGCAGCCCGTCAACCCCCTCCCACCTGTCTACCGGAACTTCGGAGTGCATTGCTTGATGAGTGGTGTAATATTCCCCAAGATCAGATTGATCATTTGATACTCAGCATGCCTAGGCGTTGTGAGGCCTGTATTGCAGCGTCCGGGAGACATACTCCGTATTAACCATCCTACTAACCATGTTATACTGTTTTTTGTAAATAGGTTATTTTTTGAAATTTGGTCAAGGGAGTAAAACTTGCAATTTTTATTAATTATGTCAAACATATAGCATCTTTTTTGCTCTTTACTTTTTGTTTAATAAATAGACTTTACAAATAAGTCAAATTTGTTTTGCTTCTTTCTCTTTCTTTGCCTGAACTTCATTATCCTTAATTTATGGACATGAGTGTATATTTTTAAATTAAAAAAATTATATGTTATTCTTCTATTTATTGTTAGCAATATCTGAAAGTTTCATTCTGGGATTACCGTGGGTTTTCGAGTAATAAATTTAAGAAAATTGCTATCATCTCGATTTAATAACACAAAAAGAAAATTTTTGTATTTTAAAATAAAATACTTAATTTAAGAATTTTGAGAGAGAACAAAAAATGTTGATAATGTTTTTTAACACTTTCATTGGGAACAGAGCCCGATCAAGACAACTGTGGGCCCTGGGCAGAAGAAAAAAATTAGGCCCCGCGCAATAACCTCTCCCTTCCAAAAAAGAAGGGACAAAAAAGATTATGCTTGGTTTATTCTGACAATTTTTAAATATCTTTCCCCTTCCAAACACAAATTTTGTTTTAAGAAATCTGAAATAAATGAATATAGTTACAATAAATGTCAATAAAATATGATGTCAATAAAACAGATAGTGAAATGTTACATCGAAATTCTATATCAAATTACCAACATGAACGGAATGCAAACACTTTTTTGTAAACAGTGATATTTTTTAAAAATAACTAATTCACACAGATAATTCAGAAATTTGCAATTTTTTCAACATTAAAAACATTGTTCACAAAATGTAGTTGGTTATTGTCTTACATGCTGGTATGCTATATCGACTATAGAGCATTTCCAATAATTGGAAAGGAAAAAAATATTTTATAGAAATGTAAATTTGAATCATTTTCATTTTTCATGATTTATAATTAAAAAATCTTTTGAAATAATAACTTTTCAAACGTTTTTCTCCTTAGTAATTTCATTGTAAAATTATAAAATGTAAGATTTTTGGGCCCCTAAAATCTGTGGGCCCTGGGCAGTTGCCCCGTTTGCCCTGCCTCTAATATGGCACTGATTAGGGATACACACAAGGTAGTGTCTCTCTATCTTCTATTTCCCCCCCCCCCAATAAAAAATTGAATTTTAGAAAATAGAATTTTACTAAAACAATTATTTGTTTTAAAAATTTCAAGAGCAGTTGTGTCCAAATTTGTTTTTGCTGGGGGTTTTATTGGGGGTGCTTTCAAACTAAAGAATCTTGGTCATGAAGAAATATCTTTTACAAAGTTAAGCACAAATAGAAGCAATTATATTTTGAGATATTCATAATTAAATAAATATGCTATGGTAAATGTGATTAATCTGGTATCTATACATAATAACATCATGCTCTGGGTTTTAAAGCCTCTGGTCTAACACATGTAGCAGCTTTTCAAAATTCTATTTATAATTGAGGATGTGAAAAGATTCCTCCTACCCCCAACCCTTAAAGAAGGTAGAAAACCAAGTCAAGTAAGTGTCCTCAAGTTCAAAAGTCTGCATTTTGGTAATATTATTAAATACATTATAGATTATGTTTCATTCAGATTAAAATTCAATAAATCAGGATGTTTTATAATATGAAATTAACATTTTGAAATATAACTAAGCAATATTATTTGTAAATGCATTTAAAAATGCAGGTTAAAAATATTTTTTTTCTCTTTGTTCTGAAATTATTCAACTGAATATGTAGCAATATCCGGCAAAAACTATTCGGCCGAATATCTGTTCAGTATTTTACTTAACCGAATATTCGGCCAACTGAATATTCGGCAAAACAGCCGAATAGTGGCCGAATATTCGTTAATCCCCAGTTTGCAATTTTGGACGATACATAGTTGTGATCTCTAAAGAAATTTTTGTCAGCCGAGCCGGGCGGCATTATGAAGCTACAATTTGTAATTCTATCGAAATAAAGCATTCGAAATATATTCTGATTTTTCTGCTGGGCGGCCAGTAAAACTTGAGCGATGCGCCCCGTCAGAAAGGACATACAGATAATGGCATATGTAGAGCCGTGCACAGTCTGATTCATCGAAAAACTATACTTTTCGTGTTATTCAGTTCAGAAATTAAACTATCAGTAAAGCGTGATAGAACGAAGCAGTTCAATACGCTCAAAATGCAAAATTTGATTAGTTTTAAGCAGGTTTGGTATGGTTTAAACCGACTGCTTTTTTTTTCCTCAAAAAACCAATTGTTTTTTTTTTTTTAATGAATAATGTAAAAGTACGAATACTACAGATTCTGATACATTTTTTAAAATTATCATTAAGTACCAATAATAAGTTTTTTTTATCAATATAACAAATACCTTAATTTTTTATAATTATTAAAAATTATTAATTAAACTTAAATTATAGGCTGCATTCTTCATTTGTTTCTAAAATAGAGGTTTGGGGTTTTAACAACTTATTTCTAAACCTTAAAAATATCATATTGAACAACTTATCACTATTACGGATGAATCCAAGAGCAATATTGCATGTAAAATGCAGTAAATAATTACTATTATTATATACTACATATTATATTATATACTAAATTATATTATATACTAAATTTTAAAAAGAGTATCTCTAAATAAAATATTAAAATTGAATGATTTTAATGTCCACATAAGTATAGCAACAATTGTTTAATTATTTTCAAAGAAATATTAATTGTTATTTGAACATTTTACAAATAATTTTATTTCTAATTGTGTAACATGTAATTATAAAAGGATTAAAAAACCGGTTTAAACAACAACAACAAAAATAAAACCGTTTACCCTCCCCCCCCCCCCAACCCTGTTTTTAAGCATAAATTATTGTTCAAAGATGTTAAATCAAAACAACATCTTTCGGCTACATCGTCTATCCTTGATTATTTCCCAACGCTGCACTTTTATTTACTTTCTGTCTGAAAAGTATTCGAGTATGCCAGTTAGGAAAGCAACGGATATCCGGTAAACATACTGGATCCATACTGGCCAATATAACGGATAATTGGTAGTAGCCAGATATAACAAATATCCGGCAGTACATACGGCCTAAATTTATGTACTGAGAAATAACTTGAATAAACATAATAAATGGATAAATTCTATAAACTGCAACAATAAAAAATGAGTGAGCTTTGTGAACATATTTTGTTTTCAATACCTTTTTGGAACAAATTTCCATCATGTATAGAAAACTAAAATAAAATTAGGCACTTCAATCTTTTTCTGATATTGGTAAATTATGGTGCAAACACCGTTTTGCAATCTTTGTTAGAATTGAGTTACACATTTTCCTCCATAAGTTATGAAATGGCTTATGAAATTAGTCTACTTGCATTGGTACTGCTGGCTGGTGAAAAACGTTTTCCTCCTCTAATTTTGATAAGGTAAGGAAATTTATAGCAATGATTTTCCAATAGTCGAATGGAGATATTGCTCCTTCAATAACTGATTTTGTAAGATATTTGTCTAACACTTGAAGGATTCATCAACAACATTGTTATTGATGAATCCTTCAATAGCAATCAATTTTAATAATCAATGTTTGGCATCCATTTTAACCCTTTAACGCGCAGTGTTCCCGCTCTGGGAACACCAAACTCTGACGTTTAGACTGTTGCCAGTCACGAAGAATAGATTTGATTTCTATAAAAATAGTTGCGGGTGACAGAGCTCCACGAGAATCCTTTACTTTTTAGCACGCCATTTCCCGTAAAAAAATTGTCACGATTATTTTTAACAGTACTGACATCTGCTGAAAAATGGAAGAATGCGAGAACAGCTGGATAGATTGCTCAATGCTGAAAAGGGGTAGCCGTTGCCATCGCTCGACTTAACTACCAGCAAGATGGCGGATGATCGAAACGTTCATCGCGTGCCACAGATCTAGAGACGTCCGCCATCTTGCTGGTAGTTAAGTCGAGCGATGGCAACGGCTGCCCTTTTTTCAGCATTGGGAAAGGGTTGCGCCTCAAAGGGTTAATTGCAGTAGAATTGTTACTAATTTCATGCAAGAATCCCAAAAACATTTCTGATTTTTTAACTCAGTGATTTGAAACAAATGAGAAAATAATAAACAAAAGTAATAGCTGAATAAAGAAAACAAACTGCTGCCGGATAACCGGATATCCAGCCAAATTGATATCCGTTGCACCACTAATAAGTTACGTGTATAAAGCATTGTTCTTTATTAAAAAAAAAAAGAAAAAAAAAGTGATGCCGAATGTAACAGCTTCGATATTTACTCCAAGTAGCGTGTTTTTTGAAAAAATAATCAGTTTGCAAAAATAATACAAGAAATTTAATGGACACTAGAATACTTTCTCGAGGGGATGTCCTGTTCATTAACACTTATTTCCTCCTTCCTACTAGATGTCGCACAACTTAGAAACATTATCATACTTAAAAATTTTAACAATTTAGGTTTAAATTCAATTATTTCTTTTGAATATCTCAAAAATATTTGTGTTTTTGGTATGTTTTAAAAAAGTTTCTATTTTTCACATGCGAATAATGGATGCACAGCTAGTTACCCTTTTCAAGCCCGATTAACTAATTTTTTAACTGAATATTTTTTATAATAATAAAAAATTAAATTTGTAATAAAAAGAATAAAACGAACTAACCCAGATTTTAAACTTTTGAGGAATTTCTTTTTTTAAGAACGCATTTTAGGTCATTCATCCCGCGCGGTAGTATAGGTAAATTATATGTCCTCATTTGTGGAGGCATGGTCTGAAAGGATGGGGGCAGGGGTGGAAGAGAATTTTGACATGATGTTGCACATGCATCACTTGAGTGACAACCAATTTGAAGTCAAACAGATATGCGAGTTGGCGTAAGTCGCCATTCTTGTGTCCACGCGTTGTCAGCTGTAACCAGAGCTATACAGAAACAAGAAAAATAAATCATGCCAAACGCGTTGATTATAAAACACTTTCCAACATAGGGATGCACCGAATACCATATTTTGCCGAATACCGAATACTTGGTTAAAATTTATTAAACTTATTAAACCGTTATTAAACTTTAGCAATGATTAATTTAATTAGTTTATTCTGAAACAATACTTCATATTTCATATGGTTTAAAACTCCAAAAATTAAAATCCTGCAAAATTTAATATCCAAGTGTTTCCTTTATATATTATTAATAATTTTTCCAAATATTAGTGAAATGCTGGTAATTTAAAGTTTTTTACCTGCATATTTTATTAAAAAAATTAGCAGTTAATTGACTTATGACATATTTATGAACACTTAATGATGAGTTTTTTTCTTCTTTTTTTTCCTGATTACTGTTTAGAATTTAAATGAGATGGTTAATGTAATGCGTCATAAGATTTGAGAAAAATTGAAAAGCAACGAAATTTAAATTTAACGTCTGTGTGTTTTCTCTTACATTAAAACTAATTTCATTGTGATACTAGTTTTTTGTGTGATTATGGCAGCACTACGCTAAGGCGATCTGCCAAGGATGGGGTGGTGCCTTGGTAGGAGGACTTTCTAAGGGTTTCTAACGCGTATTCACATGTGATATTAGTAAGTAATAACTTGAATTAATTTAGTACTATGGTACTATACTATATCTTTCATTCATGATATAAAAAATATGTATTTGTTAACCAATTGGTGAATACTTTAATTTGTTTACTATTCGGTTGCCGAATATTTAAGTATTCGGCCGAACCGAATATTCGGTTTGTCTGCCGAATAGGCAGTATACCGAATACCAACCGAATATTCGGTGCATTCCTATTCCAACACATCAATATTTTTGCGCCAAATTTGACAATGTATTTTCCTTAAATCTGGCGAGATTTCGGAGATAAGATAATGTTTTATTATCACTATAAATGTAATTTTAGGAGACCCTATAAAATAGATTTAAAAAAAATTTCATCGCTTAACTGAAGACTCTAAAAATTTTGTACTCATTGCTTGTGCTAGAAATGGATTAGTGTCTCTCAAATGTCACAGATTGTAATGAATTGAAATAATTCTGAGTGTTCCTGTAGATGAACTATTAATAATACAGACACTATTTTCAATGGAGAGCATTACTTTGGAAGGCTTAATATTATGTATGCCAAAATTGTTTTCTTTCAAAAAACCGAATCTCTAAAATATGTTTTCAAGAATGACTGCCATTAGAGTGCGATGTATTTGATTTTTTTTCTCCTGTAAAAGAGCTGTAAATGTTACTTACACTATTTTCAATAGGGTACATGGTACTGTACATAGAAACAAAATTCGCACATATATTTACGACAGTTAGAACACTGGACGGGTGGACAACAGAACGGACAAACAAACTGCAATCATTTAAATTTGTTGGTAAATTCAAAATATAAATATTCATTTTATATAACATAATGGTATCGGACGAACACGGAGCACCAAAAACTTATTCTTTTAAGGGTTAGTAGTCTAAAATTCATTTTCCAAGCACTAAAAAAAATTTAAACTTTGAAATTTTGTTTCATGTATCCGTTAACCCGCTTTGGGTTCTTACGCATTAACGGATTTTCGTCGGTCGGAGAAATTCCACTCACGCAACCCCCCGTCACACTCCTACGCAGATAGCCCTTAACCATTCTTTAACGAAACACAATACACTAAATCAGTTGATTACAGCGCGAGTAACGAATTTTCAAAATTTCCAATGAAATCACCATAGCTTAATATTATCACATTTGATATTTTTTGATTTACCGCCAAATAATGAAAATATTGCCAATCGCTGTTCATTTTTCAAAGCCTTTTTTTTCGTACCATATTTGGCAATTTATCGCAAAAGATGCCAACATTGGCGACTTTTGTCGCAATTTGAGGGAAGCACTTGATCGTCGTCGGATTATTAGTTACTTATATTGTAGGTTATAGTATTACTTGTATATGCTATAAATAGATGCTCTAAACTGTCTTTGACCGTATTGTATTGGATTTGAGTGCTCTTGTAGAACTATTTAACTATATAGACACTATTTTCGATGGAAAGCTTCATCTTGTAATCCTTAAAAACATATATCAATATTGTTTCATTTCAAATAACAGAATATCTCTAAACCCACAAGTCAAAGCCCGTAGTGAAGGCAATTGCAACGGGGTCTAGAAAAAAGACGTTTGACGAAAGCTTTCATACATTTAATATATTTAATCTTCGTCTGCCTAAAATAAATATCTTCATATTCAATTTTTATTATCTACTAGCTGTATGCCCGTTCTTCGCACGGAAATGAATGGATTCTTTTTTTATATTACGGTTTAATGTAATTACTATTTATCATAATAAATAGATATAGCAAAATTGATAGCGCATAAATATTATCTGTGTTCAACAATTATGCATAAAGAATTTCATGGCGATCGTTTGTACGGTGAAGAAGATGATTCGACGCAGCGCCATCAACTGTCGAAGTTTTTGCAAAATGGACAGCATCAAAATATTTTCATGATCAAATATCTATGTGTACCAATTTCATAGCAAGCAGTTTAACGGTCAAGATACGCTGCAGCGACATCTAGTGGCGAATTAAAGTAATAATGCGTTACCGCGCCATCAAAGGGCGAGTTAAGAGCGGTTAGTTGAATGATCAAGAAGTTGATTCCTGAAGTGCTATCTAGTGGCAAGTTAAAATAATTAAGTGCTGCAGTCAGGAGCAGATTTGCCAAGTTGGGGACCTGGGCAAAAGCTTCATTAGGGGACCCTATTTCGAAAGCTTTTTTAAAATTTACAAATTTTTAAACTTAAAGAACAATTTGGGGGCACGGGCGCTTGCCTCGAATGCCCTCCCGGAAATCAGGCTCTGGCTGCAGTGCCATCAAGTTCTGAGTACAACCAAATGAATACTAAAAAATTATTCTCTCTACTCAAATATGTATGTAAACCAATTTTTAAGGAGATTGGGCGAACGGCTTTGAAGTTGGTGCACTGCATCGGCATCTAGAGGCAAGTCATAGCAAAATAGATAGCGTAAAAGTCTTCTACGTGCTCAAATATCTGTGTGTACCAATTTGAACGGTTGAACGGTACAGAAGGCGTGCTATAGCTAAACGGATGCGACGAAAATATTCTTTTCGTTCATACAACTATGTTTTACTAATTTTCATGGCGATCAGTTCAACGGTCCTGAAGTTATTGGTTTGAAGTGACATCTAGTGGCAAATAATAGCAAAATGGATAACGCCAAAATATTCTCGTTGTTCGAATATCTATCTGTACCAGTTTTCATAGTGATCAGTTGAACAGTCTTTGTATGCTACAGCGCCATCAATACATTCTAACTATTCATTTAGCTGTTACTCTCTACTAGATGACACTGCAGCACATTAATACTTTAACTTGCCATTAGATGGCAATGCAGCGCACCAACTTCATGACCGGACAATTGAACTCTATGAAAATTGATATAGCTAGATACTTGAACACGAATTAAAGTTAGCAGTTTGATACGTTGCAGCGCTATCTATTGGTGAGTTAAAGTAATGATGTACTACAGCACAATGAAGTAGCTATTTATAGCGAAATGGATAACACGAAAATATTCTCCGTGTTCAAGTATCTAGCTATATCAATTTTCATAGAGATCAATTGTCCGGTCATGAAGTTGGTGCGCTGCATTGCCATCTAATGGCAAGTTAAAGTATTAATGCGCTGCAGTGTCATCTAGTAGAGTGTAACAGCTAAATGAATAGTTAGAATGTATTCTCTGCTCAAATGTGTAAGCATAAAAATTTTTATGGCGATTGGTTGAACGGTATAGAAGTTGATACGCTGCAGATCCATCTTGCAGCAAGTTACAGCAAAACGGATAGAGTAAAAATATTCTATATGTTCATATATCCATGTGTACCAACTGTCATCAAAATCAGTTGCTCGGTATTTTCAGAGCAAGCGCTTAAGCGAAATAGAATTCGGCGTTCTGCAGCACCATCTAGCGGCAAGTTATAGCAAAATGGATAGTGTAAAAATATTCTACTTCTTCAAATATCCGTGTGTATCAATTTTCGTCAAAATCGGTTGAGTGGTATCTTCATAGCAAGCAGTCGAACGGAATAGAAATCGACGTTCTGCAGCACCATCTAGCGTCAAGTTACAGCAAAATTGATAAAGTAAAAATATTGTACGTCATCAAATATCCGTGTGTACCAATTTTCATCAAAAACAGTTGAACGGTACTTGCATAGGAAGCAGTCGAACGGAATAGAATTCGATGTACTGCAGCGCCATCTAGCAGCAAGTCATGGCAAAACAGATAGTGTAAAAATATTTTCCGTGTTCAAATATCCATACGTACCAATTTTTGCCAAAATCGGTTGAACGTTATTTTCATAGGAAGAGGGTTGAACGGAATATAATTCGACGTTCTGCAGCGTCATCTAGCGGGAAGTTATAGCAAAAGGGATAACATAAAAATATTCTACGTCTTCAAATATCCGTGTGTACCAATTTCCATCAAAATCGTTTGAACGGTACTTCCATAGCGAGCGGTCGAACGGAATTGAATTCGATGTACTGCAACGCAGTCTAGCGGCAAGTCATGGCAAAATGGATAGTGTAAAAATATTCTCTTCTTCAAATATTCATACGTACGTCCATATCCAACGTACCAATTTTCATAAAAATTGGTTGAACGGTATTTTAAAAGCACGCGGCCGAACGGAATAGAAATCGACGTTCTGCAGCGCCATTTAGCGTCAAGTTACAGCAGAATTTATAAAGTAAAAATATTCTACGTCTTCCAATATCCGCGTGTACCAATTTTCATCAAAACCAGTTGAACAGTACTTGGATAGGAAGCGGTCGAACGGAATAGAATTCGACGTTCTGCAGCGCCACCTAGCGGCAAGCTAGAGGAAAATGGATAGCATAAAAATCTTCTCCGTGTTCAAATATCCATAAATAGCAATTTTCATCAAAAATTGGTTGAATGGTATTTTCATAGCAAGCGGTCCAACGGAATAGAATTCGACGCTCCGCAGCGTCACCTAGCCGCAAGTTATATCAAAATGGATTGCGTAAAATTATTCTCCGTGTTCAAATATCCATACGTACTAATTTTCGTCAAGATAGGTCAAATGGTATTTTCATAGCAAGCGGTTGAATAAATTAGACGTTCTACAGCGCCACCTAGCGGCGAGCTAGAGTAAAATGCATATCAAAAAAACCTTCACCGTGACAAAAGACTTAAGTGTACCAAATTTCATGGTGATTAGTGAAACAGTTTGGAGTTTTTCAACGTCATACCCACCGAACACACATACCCACCCACAAGCATTCATTTTTTATATATAGATATATATCTTGGTAATTTAAAATTGACATCTTTTTATTAAGTACTGATTAGTAATAGGATGACTGAGATGGAATTTGACTGACAAGTTTTGCAATTCTTGGCTGAATATTGGTCAACGCCACCCGCATATCATCTTAAACATCTAATTTATTACTGGCTTTTGTCTTAATCTGCAAGCTTTGAAAATCCAACTTCACGCAGATAAGTTAATGCAAATGGCACTAACATGTAACACGAAAGCTTAGAAATTATCGGATATAAGCAACGCATAGCACACCAAAATTGACTTAACGGTTTATCTTGGTATAAATCACTTACTGAGGCGTCATTTTGCAAATTCAAAAATTCAATCTGCACTTCATCAGGAAGATCGGCGACATTTAAAGATGTGTGAAATGGATTTCGCACGAGTGCAACCTATTGTTCATTGAATTCTGGGAAATATCTTTGATTTTCCGATTCAAGAGCTTCAAGATGGCTCCTTTAAATTAACCCTTTAACGCGCAGTGCTCCCGCTCTGGGAACACCAAACTCTGACGTTTGGAGTGTTGCCAGTCACGGAGAATAGATTTGATTTCTATAAAAAGAGTTGCACATAGCTACAAGAGAATCCTTTACTTTTTAGCACGTCATTTCCCGTAAAAAAAATGGTCACGATTCTTTTTAACAGCACTGACATCTGATGAAAAATGGAAAAATGCGAGAACAGCTGGATAGATTGCCCAATGCTGAAAAAAAGGGCAGCCGCTGCCATCGCTCGACTTAACTACCAGGAAGATGGCGGACGATCGAAACGTTCATCACGTGCCACAGATCTAAAGACACTTTTTTGACGACAGCTGGCTGTGCGTCAAAAAAGGCTTTTGGCACAGCCAGCTGTCGTCAGAAAAGGGTCTCTAGATCTGTGCCACGCGATGAACGTTTCGATCGTCCGCCATCTTGCTGGTCGTTACGTCGAGCGATGGCAACGGCTGCCCTTTTTTCAGCATTGGGAAAGGGTTGCGCCTCAAAGGGTTAATTGCAATTCCTGTTTCCGATTCTTCTGTCTTAATGCATAGGTTCTCAAGCATTAGTTAACTCTCCTAGATTCGACGACGTCAGTTTTTGTACCTTTGATACAAAAGCCCTGGCGAGAATAAAGATTTTTACTTTCCAAAGCAAAAAGGGAGAAAGGGTGTCTCATTTAAGAGAAACGTGAAAACAGTTTACTATTCATTTCCTACAAAAGCGGTCTTTGTAAGACCCCCCTTTGTTGACCCCCGAAAAAAGTCATGACGACCTTTGAGGATCGCGACCCCCGATTGGGAACCACTGTGGTTTATTGGGTTTATTACTTGTAATGGGAGTAATAAATAATATCTGTAAAGATATCAATATTGGTGTAAATAAAGGTGAAGTGTTGTTAGACTATGCCTGATTATGATGCACTTTTCAACGTAATGGTACAAGAAAGACAAATAGGGCGGACACATGGATTATGATACTTTTTAATACTAGCACTGTAGTGTGAACTGTGTACTTGAAATATGAAACAGTGTTTCAGACTAGAGATGAGACGGGCTCTGTAATTCACAATTGCGTTCGGGCTCGGGCTCGTGAAAAATTTCTCCTTTATTGAATATACTCCTTGAAACAGATTTTAAAAAGTGATTCATGAGGAAAATAAAAGTACAATCAACTCCGGTTATAGTGAACCTCTGGGGACCATCCAATTTTTGTAAATTTCTTCCACTATATCCGAAGTTCAATAAGTGTCACTAGACCCAAGTGTCTTCATGATGGATAGAGATACTGTATGTGAATCGGGACTAATGGTTTGCGTTCACTATAGCCGATGGTTCACTATATCCGGGTTCACGATAACCGGAGTTAACTGTACTTATAAAAATAATAGTGGCACTGGCGCCTAGAAGGAGCGTTAAGCTCTTTAGATATTTCTGAACGGCGGCTTATATTCATTAGTGAGTCATGAGATCCGACATTATTTGATAAACATATGGATAAATAAAGAATCAGAAAGTGCATTGAGAGTTTGCAACTATATTTGTCTTTAATTTGCACAAACGGCAAAATTCATTGTATTCTATCCATAAAGTAATTGGATTTATTTTTATCTTTAAATGAAATTTCGGGCTCGGGCGGGCTCGGGCTCCGACTTAAATAATATTGCTCGGGCTCGGGCGGGCTCGGATTAAAAGTCCTCGGGCTCGGGCTTCAAAAAATGAGCCCGAACTCATCTTTATTTCAGACATTTATTTTTTTCCTCATCTCTCTCACTTCTTTTTGCTTTTCTTTTTTAGCACTCGGGTGCTATTTCTTTCAAGCACGGGTTTTTTGTCTACGCGGCGCGTCGTGATCACTTTTCCGTTTGATTCACGTTTTCTGCAGAGTGATTTGATATTGCTAACGGAAGCATGGACTACCCCTTCAGATGATTTTGAAATGCCAGGATTCACTTGGGTCGAGCTGATAGACAGTGGTTTCCAAAACAGAAAGCCATCTGGAGTTATGATTTTTATAGAGGAAAACTTTATAAAAAGAATATGAAACACTTTACCGTGCCTACACCAGCCAGATCAAGGGTGTTCAAATGGTCATCGTATATTCAAGATAAAGTGAGATTTGTAGTTACATACGCTAGGCCTCGAATTTCTTATGAAGATAAATGAGACGCTCTATTCGAAACGTTACTGAAGGAGGATGATTGTAAGACCGTTTTAGGGTTTAGTAGGAGATTTTAACATAGAATTAAATTCCGATCAAGGATGCGATTTCATAACTGAAATGGATACTTTAGATTTTCCAATTCGCACTCATCCAAAACATTTCACCACTAGGGGCGAAACAACAATGGATGCCATTTTCAGCGACAAAATGATGCGAACAGGAGTCTATATGAGCACTTACAGTTATCATTTTCCTCTATATGGCAGAATTGATTGAATAGATTAAAAAAAAAAAAAAAAAAAAAACTGAAATTCTTCAATCCCAGTTCGTAAATAAAATATGGAAGAATTTGAGATTTTTTTTTTTTTTAGCAGTTGAGAGTGCTATTTCTTTCAATCACGGCTTTTTGTCTATACGCGAGCGCATCGAGTCACTTTTCAATTTTAAACTCGCATATCTCAAAAACTATTAGGCGTAGAATGTCGAAACTTTATATTTAGGATTGTTGTAACATCTAGTTGTCCACCTACCTTTTCGGTTCCATTCGACGGGATAGTTTATCTACAGGACCGCCCAAAACATTCGAAATACATTACCCTCTATGGGCCGAAATTCATCAAAGCATTTTTTAGAAGTATTGGGCTATTTCAAACGACTCAGAAGTGATATATGCTGTTAAGGGTTACAAAATGAATTTTTCCATCGAAGAAAGTGTCTTTGACATTTATAGTGCTGCTACAGGAGCACTCAAAAGATTTCCAACACTTTACGGTCAATGGCAGTTTTAGGGACAATCATCATACTTTTGGCGTTTTGTACGTGTGTATGTATTTTATTCTCAAATCTCAAAAACTATTAGTCGTAGAATGTTGAAATTTCTTTTATAAGATTGTTGTAACAGCTGTAATACTGTTAAGAGTTACAAAATGAATTTCTTCATTAAAAGAAGTGTCTTTATCATTTATAGTTCTGCTACAGGAACAGTCAAACGATTTCCAATACATTACGGCCAATGGCAATTTTAGGGGCATTTATCCAATTCAAGCACAATACCGTCCTACCATATAAGTTAGGTAATGGTCCGACCATGGTCACGTGCCTCCCTCAAAAACTACGCCAAAAGTCGCCAAGATTGGCAACTTTTGTTGTACGTGTACGTGTGTATGTATTTAACTCTCCCATCTAAAAAAATTTTAGTCGTAGAATGTTGAAATTTCATACATAAGATTGTTGTAACATGTAGTTGTGCATCTGGATTTTTGGTTCCAATCTACTGGAGAGTTTATCTACAGGACCACCGAAAAAAATTTCAATACTTTAATGTCTATATACATCTTCAATATAATTTAACTGTAGACAGTCATTGTTTGGTCCATGCCCAAAATCTCGCCGTCATTCGTCGACCTTGGCGAGTTTTCCCAAAATATCGCCAAATTTGCCGATAGTCAGTCATTGGGTCCATGCCCAAAATATCGCCATTGGTCATCGTTCTGGGCGAGTCTTGGCGATATATCGCCAAATTTAGCGATAGTCTGACGGTGGCGGTTGTTTCAGTTACGTTGACAGACGCGCGATAAAACCCGCTTCACGCTTCGCCTGCCTATTATTTCCAAGGACATAACCACTGTGCCATGTTGAAGCATACTTCATACTTGGAACCGACATATAAAATCTTGATGGTTTCGTGTGTGAGAGAGAGAGAGTAAAAGCACACTTAAGTGCGTAAATAAAATCTGGAAGAATTTCAGATTTTTAAATTTTAAAAAAAAAATTATTTTTTCAACTTGCGTTGTTCACTTCTTTCTCTGACGATTACCAAGTCATAGTTTTCAAATCACAAATTCAACTGTTGTCATTTTGACGTCACAAGTTAAAACTGCATTAGAAATTCCTAGCAGTTTGAGATTCACAGCATCAAAATGATATTCAGATACTGGAATCCGATGTACTAGGAATTACTCTCTCCCCCCCCCCCTTTTCTGCCAGATGTTTAGGATTCTGATCTTTTCTTAGGATAACCTGATCTTGGATAACCTGATTCTTAGGATAACCTGATCTTGGAGTTAATTTTACAGAGACGGATAAACGAGTCATAATGATGTCACAAAACAAAATGTTCGTGTAAATGGACGTTTGCACAAAGAAACGAAAATTTGGCAACGCATTAAATGCTTTTAAACATAAGAAATTCTATTTTATTGAAAATAAGCTTCAGTGTTGATTGCAACGAGAGAATTGCATAATAAATGGAATATTCAAAAAGGTAAGGGCATCTTCAATTTCAAAAGCTTCTGCTAGTTACTATTAAATGCTATTTAAGGGAAATATTTAGTACTTTTATGGGTACTTAACGTATTATCACGGCAAGTCATTCCCGCCAAACTATTTTTTCGTCAAATGCGCTGGCAAACTGTCGCCAATGGCATTTGAAACCATTAGGGATCGACCGATAGTATCGGCAACCGATAGTATCGGCGCCGATACCTCCAATTTTTTTAGGTATCGGTATCGGTTCTTCCGATTCTAAAAGTATCGGGAAAGTATCGGTTTCTGTTGCTTTCATCCATTTTCACCGATACTTTTCAACCGATACTTCGTTTTTCAGAAAAAACAACGCAGTCGCAACACCATTCTAGAATCCTTGTTTTGGTAATGAGATGAGAGGCGTCGTTTCATTGGCACATTTGTTTGTGCGAGTGTTTTCGAACTGTGTTTTTTTTTTAAATTGTAACCATCGCTAAATGGATGTCGTATCACCAAGTGTGGTCGAAATTATGGACGAAGAATCGTTAGATGACAGTTTAACAGGACAATCGCCTATTCTTCTAAATTATTTTGAATTCGTGCACAACACTAAATACGCTCTCTGAAAGGATTGCAAAATACAAATGTCGAGAGGTAGGCTATAATTTTACTTCAGTTTTATGAACGTTTATTTTCTCACTGTGTTGACTCGAAAAAGAGTTCATTCTTATATATACATATATATATGACAACTAAAAAGTTTGTAATATTTGCTGAAATAACTGCAAAAATCTCTAATCTCTGTACAACAAAATTTTCTCTATAGCGAATTTTTCAACTGGAACCAAGCGAGTTCGTTATAGGGAGATTCAATTGTGTATATATATATATATATATATATATATATATATATATATATATATATACACACACAATTGAATCTCCCTATAACGAACTTGCTTGGTTCCAGTTGAAAAATTCGCTATAGAGAAACTTATAGTCTCGGACAATTACAGATTTGTGTATCATTCTGTTTTGAGAAGTGTAATAATTATCAATATCTAATAATTATTTTTATGGTTAATTTAAAAAATTAAAGCTGTATTAGTATAATTAGTAATACTAATTATTATATAGTTTATTTCCAATTTTGGGGTAAAAAACATATTTCTTGTGAATAATAGTATTTGGTTTATATGTAAGGGAAACACAGGACTAATCGGTGTGTACCTGCTCTTCGTACGGAAAAGATCAAATACATGGATCCTTCCGGATTAATTGTGACTTAACCCTTTCCGGAGAACCAAGATATTTGGATTTTCAAAAAGAACTTAAAAATGATCATATGAGTTCATATTAAACAGTAATCTTGCTAAACATTTAATAATTCACTTAGTGGTTAAATAATTGGCACAAATAAATAAAACCATTAATTAATGTGAACTTATTATGCATTTTAATGGAAGAATTTATATACGTATTTAATGAACAATATCTAAATACATATGTACTTACATAATACTGTACAGTTTATACATTATCACAATTTAATGCAGTTTAAGTAATCTAAAAAATATTTTCATATGTGAAAGAATTCTAATTAAAGAAAATCTAAATAAAAATTGCAAGAAAGAAACATATAGTAAGAGCATGCAGGAAGCTGTTTTTGGTCTAATGTGGAAACCTTTTATCTGGCTCATAGCAACAATTAGGCGACAAAATAGAGGTTGAGAAAAATTGATTTAAATATTTGCACCAGTCGGCACTGGAAATGAAATGGATTATCTTATATCCCTTTAACTCCCACCCCCCGTGTTTGTGTTCTGTCAAGCCTAAATGAGGGGCATCTACAAATAGGGTGGGGGCTTGGGCGGAGGACATTTTAAGGGAGTCTAACGCATATTCACGTAACATCTGGAGAAAATCGCCCAAAACTCTAGACTGCTAGATCGACAGCGACCACGATCGACCACGTGAGGAGAAAGAATTCTGAACCTGCACACTAAGACGCTTCCCAGTGCTCAGCTTTTTTATAAATTCGGCCATTCGTTGGCATAATTTGAATAGAAAAGAAAGACTAGAACTACTATAAATTCACATTTCAACGTATCCACTGCTTTTTCTTTTTAATGCTTTCTACTGGGATCAAATTTCATCATTCTGTTATTCATTTTAACGAGAACTACACTCTCGTTACAAAAACTGCCCAATAGAGGCACGTTTAAATGACTTTAAATTATGTAAAGTATCGGTATCGGTTAAGTATCGGTATCGGCCGATACCATAACTTAAAAGTATCGGTATCGGCTATTTCTGAAAATGAATTTATAGGTAAAGTATCGGTATCGGTCATCGGCTAAAATGTGGTATCGGTCGATCCCTAGAAACCATTAATAATTTCATGCGTTCGGTATTTATCTTGGCGAAAAATTGCTTGTCTTAGCGAACCGCCGGGATTATACATAAGTACCCTTTTATGATATAAACACTTTAAAGGTCTCGTTATCTCCATGACCAAGAAAATAATTGTCCTCATATCGTATCGTGACCCTTAAATCTCGAGATTTGTGTATTTTAATATCGTATTTGAAAGCGCGCCAAATTGGTGTGGAAACGAATATAACGCTTACACTAAGGAGACCATATATTCGAACGTAGTATTGAGGATATGTCCCCAATTCTGAAACAAAATTGGAGACATTTTATAACTAATGAAATAATGAGCACTAATCTAATTAAAAAACAATGTAATAATTAAAAATTGTCCTCAATTGCTTCTTTACTTTTCGAGGACATATCGCAAAAAGACACAGAAATGTGAGGCTGTCCTTAAAAACGGGGTTCCGTATGGTCTAGGGATGGACGCGAGACTTCTCGCATTGTCTCGCGTTCTCGCATTGTCTCGCGAGACGAGACAGGCATTTTTTTGCGAGACGAGACGCGAGACGAGAAAGAAAATATTTTGCGGGACGAGACGCGAGACGAGACAGAGTCTTGTCTCGCGCGAGATTTCTCGCGAGAATTCTCGCATTTTTTTCCGTCTCGCATAAATACGATCTGAAAAGCGACAATTTGCCTGAAGCCTCTACCGTTTAACTTGCGTCTCCTTCGTTTTCGGTCCTGGTATACTATCAGCACTCTACAATACGCACAAACACGTAACATTTAAAATTAGAACAGACGAGAGATATACAAAACACACAAAGGAGAGGATAAAGAAAGAGGCGGAAAAAAAAAGAAAACAGAGAAGAGTTGAAAGAAAAATAATAAGTAAATAGGAAAGGCGGTACGGTATGTTCAAATCTGACCACTTTTAGACGGAGCCCGGGGCATTAAGTTTGGGGCCCCCCTTACTATCCCCTTTTTTACGCATTAAGCCCCTTTACTGAGCCCCCCTTTTTAAGCATTTTAACCCAGTTTTGACCGCTGTTGTACTCGAAAATTGCATTTTCAGTTAACTGTAGTTTTTGTACTTTAATCAAATCGTATTTATCACCCCAAAAAATTATCTCTAACTTGATCTAGTGATAGACAATTAGGTAATACCTATATTATAGAGGAAATTCAGTTTTTTCCCCACAATTACTATTTCAGTACATATGAATTTATAATTTAGATAATCGGGATATATATGGGCCCCCTTTTTCTTCAGGGGCACCGGAATACCGCCCCCCCTTGCCCCTGTGATAATCGGGTTTCGGGTATATCAGAGAGAGATTAGAAGTAGAGCAACTTGCATTCGCATTGATGCTTAGTCTGAGATGGTTGAAATATGGTTGAATATCCTTGGTTGAAATATCCTTGTACCGATCTTATCCTCAAACTTTCCCGCACGTTGCGGCGTGTGTAGGGGGGGGGGGGCACCCTGGTAACAACTTTCTAGGGGCGGTTAAATCCCTATTGTTGGCCTATTTTAAAGAGATTAAAATGGCATTTTTTATTCTTATATATTAATATCGGACGGAAAGAAATGCAAGCAATTTTTTTAAAAACTATTTCTCTTTTCGTTTATATTATCATGTTTTCCCTTCCTTCGGCTTGCAAAACTTTTATAATTTTTTTTCCTCCCTATCATTTTATCTTGCAGTTGGGTTCCTATTCTAAAATTATCTTCGCCTGTTAGATGTCTTTTCATTTTTTAAAAAAATCCACACTGGATATACATTAGGGTGATTATGGTTTAATTTTTCTGTAAACAGGGCGACCATAACGACTGTAGTACTATCACTAAAAATTATTGTGGAAAAGTACAAACGGATAGTCGTCAACAAATTAACTGTTCAGTAATTTAAAATATAAACAAAAAATAAGACGTCTATTAACCAACTGAGATACTATAATGAAATCTAAAAATGCACACACGGTAATGTTATTGGAAATATTAGGCAAATAATTATAATTATCGTTAATATAATCTTGTTTTCATTAATATAAAAATTACACATATTTTAGAGACTTGAAATTGACGTTAAAGTAAATAGTAGAGATTTAATAAAGACTAAAAGTGCTCTGTTTATAATTTTTCAAGGGTTATCTTACAACCAACTGAACGATAAGTAATTCTAATTTGTGTTAATATATCCCACAGTAATTTCAACAGAGGAGATTACTTAATAAAAAAAAAATCTGTTTTGTCTCATGCAGATATGATTTTAGTAAAATATTCTCTACTTCTCGTATGAAGAGCGGGTGCGCAGCTATTTTAAAACAAACGGTTGTCCATTTCATGTAGTGTCTGAGGTATTTAATGCTACAACTTGAACAGTATGATGTAGAAATAACACATTTTGAAAGTCGGGAGTTCTCTGCAAACCGCTAAGCTTTTCACTTTTCTGATCGCGAATGACACTGACGTAGTTTTTTAAGTCATTACTAGCTGAAGTACCCGTCCTCGACGGGTTAGTGAATGAAAATTTCCAAAAAGCAAGAACTTTCGTCAGCATTGTAGAAGTACACAGAAAGGATGTAGTATGTTGCCAAAGTAAAGAAAGCGAAGTTATAATTTTCATGTATTGTTAAAATATTACAGGTTAGAGAGTAACTAAGTAATATAATTTCATTCGCTTTAGTCGTAATTATGTGATGCGCGAACGAATATTTACGCATATTGAAATAATTTTCGCAAAATCTCAAAATTTAATCAACATTTTTGAAAAATTTGAAGCCTAGAATTTAAGTTGAGTGACAACGTATCATGTCACCCAAATTCGTTTCATTCCCTGCAATCTTTATTTCGTGATGCCGGAACAAATTTTCAGCATTTTAAAACGATTTTCGAAAAATCTCAAAATGTAAGCAAAATATTTTTAAAATTCAACGCCTATAAATTAAGATTACCAACTACCTATCATATCACTCAATTTCGCATCATTCGTATTAGTCGTTATTACGTGATGTTTGAAGAAATATAAACGTATTTTGAGAGAATTTTCACAAAATCTCAAAATCTAATAAAAATGTTTAAAAAATTGGACTCCTATAGTTTATGTTGAGCAACCATCTATCGTGTGACCAAATTTCATATCATTCGCTTTAGTCGTTATTACGTAATACGGGAACAAAGATTCACTGAGTTTTAAACGATTTTCACAAAATCTCGAAATCTGATGGATTTTTTAAAAATTAGATGCTTATAGTTTAAGGTGAGTGACCACCTATCATTTCACCAAATATCATTTTTTCACCTTTGCAGTTATTACGTGATGTGCGAACACAAATTTATGCAGTTTGAAATGATTTTCGCAAAATTTCAAAATCTAATCAAGATTTTTTTTTTAATTCGACGCCTATATTTTAAGTTGAGTGACCACCTATCATGACACCCAATTTCATATCATTCGCTTGAGTCGTTTTTACGTGATGCTTGAACACAAATTTACGCAGTTTGAAAGGATTTTCGCAAAATCTCAAAATCCAATCAGAATTTTTTAAAAATTGGACGCCTATGTTTTAAGTTGAGTGACCACCTATCATGACACCCAATTTCATATCATTCGCTTCAGTCGTTTTTGCGTGATGCTTGAACACAAATTTACGCAGTTTGAAACGATTTTCGCAAAATCTCAAAATCCAATCAAAATTTTTTAAAAATTGGACGCCTATGTTTTAAGTTTAGTGACCACCTATCATGACACCCAATTTCATATCATTCGCTTCAGTCGTTTTTGCGTGATGCTTGAACACAAATTTACGCAGTTTGAAACGATTTTCGCAAAATCTGAAAATCTAATCAAGATTTTTTAAAAATTCGACGCCTATGTTTTAAGTTGAGTGACCACCTATCACGACACCAAATTTCATATCATTCGCTTCAGTCGTTTTTACGTGATGCTTAAACAAAAAAAGCGTCACGGACAGAATGACAGAATGACAGACAGACAAACTTTTTTTTGAGGGTCGCATCGGATTCCCGGGTGCTTGAAACGGATAGAAATCGCAAAATTTTTGAATTCCAAGAAATGTACAGACAAAAGTCTAATTTTATTTATATAGATATTGCAATGATGCCAGGTTAATACTCATGACTCAAACTTTACATCAAGAGTCAAATAATTTTGCTTTTATTTTAGATTCCACATCACTGGAATTAATTGAAATTACTCATGTTAGGAAAATTTTCGTTTACTACAGTGCGAAGAACGGGCACGCAGCTAGTAAATAAAAATAAATACTATATTTTCGGTGTGACATTATATATACGAATTGAATCTCAATTTCTTTTACTTCAAATGCCGATATATGCTGATATAGTTATTAATATATCTACATATGTGGCTATATGTAAGTAATTGTTATTATTAATATTAATTTTCAATAAAATCCCATTAATAAGTTAGTATAAAATGGTAACGAAATCGCAGTCCTTAATTTTGCGAGACGCGAGACGAGACACAGTGTTTGCGAGACGAGACGAGACGCGACAGAGGTTTACCACTGCGAGACGAGACGAGACAGCCCCTATTCTCGTCTCGCACGTCTCGCGTCCATCCCTATACTCGGGGCAAACCTTACCTGATAACAGAGGAGAAGGCTAGAGGAGCCTTTTCACTACTTTCCGAATGTATCACTCCGACACTCGTTTCTCTTTCCAATTATTTGGCTGTCAATATCACAAAGCAACCCAATCGCAAGGCGAATCTGGATTTCTGATTCCCGCCAGCACGAACGAGGTCTATCATTGATCAAGCGTTTGTGAAGGCGTTACATCTAATTTCTGACTTAATTTCGTAATCCTTTTAACTATTGAATTCAAATAAGATAAATATGCAATTATTTTATAACATACACTTTATTTTAGCACTTAATAGTTGATAAATGTCTTAGTTCTGTAAAAAGCAGGGCAAACGAAAAGAACTATTTGAAAGCGGCGGAATCACACGGTCTGCAGCATTCCCTCCATTATCAGGTTAGCTGTGCCCCGAGTATAGTGTGATCACTTTAGCTTAAACGGAAAAGCATAAATATTTCAGTTAAAGCTGCTATTAAAAAATAAATTCGGTTTCTTACGCATTATACCGTCGACTATTCACTTATATTTTTTTTTTCTCTGCCAACCTGTGCAATTGAGCGCCAAGAACGTTACACAATTATACAATTCTCGGTATTTATGTATCATCCCGGCGGTCATTCCCGCCAAACAATTTTTTCGCCAAATTTGCTGGCAAACTGTTGCGAATCGTATTCCAAACCATCAACAATAATGCGTGTCCGGCATTTATTTTGGCGAAAAATCGCTCGTCTTGGCGGACCGCAGGATAATACGTAAATACCCAATTCTCTGTTACGAGTGTCGATAACTCTATGTAAAAAATAAATAGGTGGAGTGAACATAGTTCCGTTATCTCGGGGAGACATTTGAAGACCCCCCAGCAGTAAGGAGAAAAAAAGTGCTGTATTTGGCTGGTTATCCCCTTGTACTACATTTTGCGGCTAAAATGTGCTTTAGTCTAACGCTTATTTTTTTAAATGGGCGATAAGCGAGTCAAGTATTGTAAATTGTTTTAAAGTGTGTAAAGATAAAAAAATCTGGCGTTTTCGCGCATGCGTTATTGTTATTTTGTAATCTACCGTATTGGCCCGAATATAACGTGTTGTTTTTTGACTCATCATAATCTATAAAACCTGATTCGCTCTAAATTCGAGACCTAAATATAGGATTTTTCTAATTATCTTGATTAAAAATTTCGGGGATCGCGTTAAATTCGTACCAATACTGTAGTTACCGTGTAATATACGTAGGTAAAAATAACGAATATGTTTGCTCATTTGACGTCACTGAGTAGTTAGTTTGGGTTTTTGCGCGTGCCGTTATTGTTATTTCGTAATCTAGGTATTCTAATTTGGGTGCTTACGTATTATCCCGGCCGTCCGCCCAGAGGAGCGATTGTTTGCCAAGATAAATGCCGGAAACATTAAATTATTGATGGGTCGGATCACGATTGGCAACAGCTTGCCAGTACATCTGACGAAAAAAATAGTTTTACGAGAATGACCGCCCGGATAATACATAAGTACCTTAATTTGCTTAGGCTTGCACAGTTAACGATAACACAGATAACTACATGACAGTTAAACCCATAGAGGTTAACCCTACAGATGTTTTTAGTTTAACAATGTTCCAGCGGTAGCATACTTCCGAGGGCTTCTCCTACAGCGATGCCCGGACCCAATGAAGTTTTTTGGGTCTCGACAGCGGAAGCATATTTTTGAGGAGGCCCCCCCCTACAGATATGGTCGGACCCACTGATGTTTTTTTTTAGTCTCGTCGTGGGCCAGCGGTAGCATATTTTCGGGAGGGGGGAACCCTAGAGCGATGGTTGCACTCACTGATGATTTTTTTTTTTGAGGGGGTGTCTCTACGAGGGTCAGGGGTGGTATATTTTCGAGCCCCCCCTCTGTTTATTTTTAATAGTTTGTTACTTTTACGTTTAGTAATTGTTACATTTTTGGAAATATTTGTTTTTCGGAAATCGCTATTTTGTTTACATTTCTGCTTGCGTCTCGGGGAAATAAATATAAAAATCAAGCCTCCATGGCTGAATCACACAGCGACAGCCCTGTGTGTTACACCTGCGTTGCCGGCCCGAACGGGAACTAACCAAAGTATGAACTGAACAGTGCAGATGAGGTTGCAATCCCAACAGGGGCGGCCCTATAGGGTACGTGTAGCCCCCCTGCAAACGTAAACAAGCCGCCCCTTTTATGCTTTAGATCAACATTTTCTCAGTTTTTATGTTCGAAATTGCGCCCCTTCGAAGATGGCGGCCCGATGCAATGATCACCCCGTCGGGCCGCCCCTGAATCCAAAAAACACACAAGAGATATGAATACAAAAAGTTCCAAAAGAAACGCGCCACTTCGCGGTTAGGTGATAATCGCCAAGCGGTGGGCGAAAGCACATTTTCACCCATTTTGCAACGCAAATATCAAACGCCCCTGAACATATTTATGATGCTTCACTCATCAGCTGATGTCCCAGTTGCGATGCATTTACATACACCTGAGTGACTCTCTAATAGTAAATTAAACTGAACTGAATAGAACTCTGTGCGTACTGTGAAACGGTACAGCTCCCAATACAAGTTTGTCATCTTATCCAATATTTATTCGTTTTCAGATATTTAAATTAAAGCAAGTAGATACAAGAGGATTTAAGAAAAAATCGGTGAGTCGCTTTTAGTTTTAAAGATTGTAATGAAAAAATGACTGACTTTGTTCTAAATAATTTAATACAAAATGCCCCAATCGCTCAGCGACGAACTTATGGACTTGTTGCCCATAACTCCCTCTTTCCAACCATAGCCAAGATTAATATTGTACTGAAATTTCGGGGCAACCCGCTATTCTGGGGTTTAAAATTCGTATTCTACACGTCAAATAGTTAACTTTTGCATTTTGCTGCATCAAAATCGGTTAACTGGAACGCGAGATATGGAGTTTTGGATTTTCCCCATTGATTAATATAGCGTTTTCTAGAAATCTCGAGAAATATTGCTCGTAGGCCTTAGCTAACATCACTTTTGGGGACTTTTGGATACGAGACAAAGCTTTTTGGCTGTTTTGCGAGACACTTCTTTTTCGTCTCGCGTCCGTCCCTAGTGGGGAAGCACAAATTGAGGTCGACATATTGAATTGTTATAATTTTTTATACAATTACTGGTTATTTCAACCTATAAATACCTCCAAATTACACTTATTTTTATTTGAATTGGTCGATCTAAATAAACTGACTGTATAAATACACGAAAGAATCATCTTCCCATCACGTCTAAGTCACGAGTTACGCTAATAGGAAGGAGGGGAAGTGCCAGTTTCGGTCATACTTAAGGTGACCATACGTCCCGTTTTGAACGGGACAGTCCCGTTATTTGGTGGCTTGTCCCGTTGTCCCCAAGCACAGCTTTGGGTCCTGTAATGTCCCGTCTTTAGAAAATGTCCCCTGCAATGTCCCGTTTCTAGAAAGACAGCAACCCACTGAAACGATTTCGATGAAGGCCGCTAAAAATCTAAAATCATCCAACGGCAGTGTCTGTACATAAAATAAAGAAAATAAATTTTAAAAACCTGACCTCCCTCTTTCCCTTCTCGAGACGCTAAGGCCGGGGGGGGGGATGTATTGTTTTGGTGTTTGTTCTTTTAATGTTCTTTTTTTTTGTCAACTATTTCAATTTATTTAATTTTTATTTCTTTTTTTAAAGTCATGTTCCTCTTTTGCTTATCCCCACCTCCGATCTCCACTTTATTTTCCCTTTTCACTCTGGTTTTCTATGAATTTTTTTTCCTTCCGAATGACAGCTTCCTTTCTTCTGTGTGTCCTTTTGTTTACATTTCTCACTTTCCTACCTTCCTGCCTTGTGTCGGTATTTTGATACTAACATTAATACAAGCTTTTTGCACATTTTCTTAACAACTAAAAGATACCCAGATAAGGATGAATTAAATGGGGGGCGGAGGGGGCGACCGCCCCCCGAGAAAAAAGAAATTACTGTAAAAGATCCTATTTTACTTCCATAAAATGGATGTATGTGTTAATCTTCTAGCTAACCGCCCCCACCGACAAACTAACTGCCCCCGACAAACTTGCATTAATCCGCCACTGTACCCAGATCTGTAAATTCAGTCTCCCTACAGTATTACCTTAAAAGTAGCAGATGTCCCGTTTTGAGGAAGAAAATAAATACACTATTGCAAAAAAAATAGTAGATGTCCCCTTTTCAAGGAAAAAATAAATGGCCACGTTAGTCATACTGCGCAGTGCACCTCCCGTGGAACTCTGCGAAATCCCGACGATAACTCAAGTTTACAACAAGAAGCTGAAAATAAAAGATAAGTAATGACATTAGATTTATGTTTTTAACTCTAATAGTTTCGTAATTGTGAAGGTAAGGCGATATTTCATTTCGTTACGGTACAGTTTCTCTCTATTCTAAAAAAAAGTAACGGCCGCTGCAGTCAGCGCCGCCGCCGCTGTCAATGGCTTGTTCTGCTATCTCCTCCGAAACCGTGGGGATTTGAATTTCGACGAAGACGCCACGGATTCGGAAAATTACGGGGGACCTGATAAGCCGAATTAAATTTCGAAAATAGAATTATTTTAGAAGATGTTAATAAAAAACTGAAAAAATATAAACATAATGGTTGCCAGGTTTGGCAATTTTCGCCGCCATAAAATCATTCATGCCTTTGCAACAAATCAATTCCAAGTATGTAGAATCGCGTGAAATTGACAAACATGAAGTAGATTTACACCAATTTTACGCCAAATTAAAAAGTATGTGAAATAAAAAACTCAAAGTGTGTTACACAAAGTTGACAATTTTCAATAAGTTCTCTTAGACAACAAGAGTTTAGAATTAGCGATTGCACGAATAACTAATTGTAACTGAAAAAGCGCCATCTTGGCATTAGGTACGATCTGGCAAAATGGTAATCTCTCCAAGCAGGGTGATTCTAAACGGCGAGTTCCAAAATGTTAGAACCCAGTATCTTGAAAATAAAAAATAATTAAAATGCAGATTATTTAAAAGCCGGTTAGGTTCAGCTTGGGTATTTGCTATCAGTAGATATATTTGGCGGCGTTAACTATGCCATTACACAAGTACAACTTGGATATTTGCTAGCGCGGCGAGATGATATATTTCGTGGTTCTAAATGCGCCACAGAAAACAGTTTACCTGGTAACCTTACATGTGAAGTAATTATCGCATATCAATATGTGCAAATTGCCAAATAATGAAGAGTCGCCATTAGTAGCAGTTCCGTAGTTTTTATCAAAGAAAACATATGAAGTACTGTTTTCATGGAGCTAATTGTGAACGATACATATACGAAATTCGTCAAATTATGGAAAATCGCCAGGGGTGGCAATAACGCAATGTGTTCCATACGTTTTACATAATTAAAAATAGTGTGAAGTTTAAATTTTTATGTGCCAAGGAACATGCAAGAACCAAGCAATGTGTAGCTCGGTAACATTCTATCTGATCCAATCTTTGGGTTTTGTTGGTTGAAATTATGCATTTTTTACGAATAAGCCTCATTAGGGGCCTTGGCCCCTAGTCATGTCCAAAAAGAAAAACCTTAAAATTAAGAAGAAGCTTGGATATTTGCCACCAATGGCGACTCTCGTGATTCTTTGACGATGTACGCATGAGTAGAATCGATAATGATTTCTAATTATGGATGCCATTAAAATTGTTCTCCATGTATTCCTGTACATAATCCTTTGTACTATTTAGCACCATGAAATATTTCAAGTCTCAGTGATGACTAATATTCAAGCTATGATAATAATAATTTCTTCGTAACGAAAAATTATTCCGAATGTAAAAAAGTAGAGTTTGTCAATTTCTCACCAAACATCGAAGATATCGCTACGCAGCGTTTAGTTTTGAAAAGATATTTTGGCACTAAACTAGACAATAAATTGCCAAAATTGGACAACCTTGGCGTCAATATTTTTCATCAATATTCCATTATGCTGGAAAGTATTTCATTATTCATGAGTGTGCCATATTTTTCTTTCATTGTTCCATAAACACTTCTTTGGAATAGAAAGCTATATTAAAATGGCCTACTAAATTTTCCCCACAATATTTGCCAAGCATATTCTAACTATACTTCAACTTTATAAATACTGCTTGGAATGTTTATTATAATCCACGAGTGTGCCATGTTTGTCTTTCTTGTTCTATAAAACACTTTTCAGAATTGAAATCTATACTAAAACCCCCAACTAAAAGTACTTAACAATTTTCATGCGGCATATTCTAACTATAGTTCACCTTTATAAATACTGTTTGGAAAGTGCATCATAATCCATGAGTGTACCGTATTTATCTTTCTTGTTCCATAAAACACTTCCTTGAAATTGAGATCTATATTAAAATCACCTTAAGAAACTGTTCTACAATCTTCACCAGACATATTCTAACTATATTCTGCTTTGGGTTTGCCAGTTTCTCGCCAAATACAGATGATACTGTCAAGCTAGTTTCAGCTCTGGGGACATATTTTTTGGACCCAAACTTGGAGATACATCATTAAAAATTGCAAACCTTGGGAACTTTTAACGTATTATTTAATCCTCCCTAATCCCCTACAAATTAGGGGCACCTCCAAGCACTTGTCCCGCCAAAACACTTCTGGGTATCTTTTTGAGGAATTATCTTCCCCTCCGCCATCGTGTTCTGCATTATCTCACAAATATATGAGATCCTTCTAATATTGTTGCACTAGAAGTTACAAAGAATCATGACTGGAAACAGAAGCGTAGCCAAGATATTGGCTGCATTCGCAAACGACAAACTCGTTGCACGAGTTTTCGTAAGAAAACTGGAATGCGTGTGTTGAGTGCTGTCAGTGGTTATCAATTTCTTTTGCCTTTACGACCAACTTCAATTTATTGAGTTTCGTCGCCTAGGAGACGAGTTTGTTTACAATTCGCGAATGCGTTAACTTTTCTGAGGGGAGTTTTTAGCGCATACTTAATATAAAATCAACAGGATTTTTAAAAGAAAGAATGGCCATCATTGAAGTGCACAGATTAAAATTTAGAAATTTCAACTTAAACTTCATTCTTTCAAAAGTATTTAGAAAGAGAAATTCAAATTTCGCAAATAACGGTTTAAATCAACTTCAATCTCGACACTAAAACATGCATTTTTGAATTTACTAAAATGAAAAATACAAGAAAATGATTACCTTTGAAAAAGTAGGTACCTTCGTAGCAGTTTCTAACGTATGCCTCAATTTCCTCCTTGAAAAACTAATATTTGCTGCTTCAGCAAACGTAAAATACTTTTCATAACATCATACTATTCCATAACAACGGGCTCCCTTTCTAAACAAAAACAACGCGCAGAAAGTAAAACTCAATGAACCTAATTCGTTTTCAGTTTACTTCGTTTGAAACTAATTGCACCCAGTTTTGTATATGAACGCTCTAGTTTTTAAACTGAAAGCACTCAGTTTCCTTTACGAACACCTTAGATAGAAACTCGTTGCACGAGTGCAACTCGTTTGGCGTTTACGAATGCGGCCTTTATTTCGGGTGGGGTTTGGTATGAAATAGTAAGCTAAATAACAAACTGTACGCTAAGTAAAGGGTCACACTTTGTGGGGGGGGCTGCAGCTCCCCTGACTGGAAAAAAAGGAGCTCGGGAATTGATTGGAATTTCATATTCTACCAAAAAAGTGCCTATTCTACTGACAGAATCTCCGGAAAAGACGAGAGCTAATGCTGAATAAATACAACGGAGGAAGAAAAGGGTCATAAAGACTTCCACAAAAAGACTTTCTTCTTGGATCCTAAGGGTGGCCACTTGCATATCAAGCAATCACCACTATTAATTATTATCCATTTTATAATAAGGGCACCCAGTGGGTGGCCAAAGTCATCTTGAATGAAGGGACGGACAAATTTACACCCAAGCCGGGAAATCGAGGCCAAACCCAAGGAGCGATAGAAAAGTTCTTCAAACAGTACACCACCTGTCAGACCACAAAAAGACTTCCAAAAGTGTTTTTTGCAGTGGCGGGATCGGCAGTCTGAGTGTACGGAAGGGCAGGGACCAGGTCCGGACTGGCCAGGGTGTCCGACTGTCTGGGCCCCCAAACAGAAAAAAAAAAAAAGAAAATTAAAAAAGAGTGCTATACTGATAGCACTTAAATGAAGTTTGACACTTGCAAAATCTTTTGCAGCTGCAATTGCGTCCCAAAAGGCTTCAAAACACTTCATTTTAAATGTAGTTCACAAAATTTTTTGAGAGAGGGTTCCCGAATGGACAAGGGATTAATTAATATGAATGACGCATTTTAATTAATAGATCCATATTTTATTAACGCATTAATTATCAATCATAATTAATTAATAATAACACCATTCCTCCCTCCATACGAAAGTTAACACATCCTAATATTTATCGGTTACACAATAACCCGGGCCCCCCTTCTCTTGAGACGGGCGGGCCCCTACCCTCCCAGTCCGGGACCTCAATTTGTTGGAGATTTGGGCAAGGCCGTACCCAGGGGGGTAGAACAGGGGTCCCCCCCCCGAAATCAGTGTTGTAGTCCTAAGAAAAAAAGTGGGGGGACGCTCATTTTTGACGAAATTTAACCTAAACTTGTCGGATTCATTAAATGTAATTATTCCTTAAACAACCAATAAAACTAATTAAACCATCATTCTTTATTAATTAATTAAAATGAACTCATTGTTAAATTATTGATCACTTGTTAATAATCTAAACTAAGTCTTTTTGATCAACCGTGTAAACAAAGCTACTTAATTTGTTGTTGCGAACATGTATATTGCATTTGCGTGCTTGGCCCGAAGTCCGCTTATAAACCCTCGTCAGAAAGACAACACAATGGGGGTGCCCTCCGTGGGGGGTCTTCCTAAGGGGTCCAAACCCGTATTTACGCAAAGTTTCGGAGAGAACCACGGAAAACTCCAAACGGTTAGGTCGACGGACGCGCAATGGGACCCGACCGCGGGACCTTCACACCTCGGCCGTCTACCATTTCCAGTAACTAACCACTGTGCCATGGTGAGGCAACAATCCAATGTCAAAGTAACAGATTTTCTTTGGTACGTGACTATTCGCTACCCCGATTTTTGTCACTTTTTTCGGCCATTCGGAAAGGCATTTTTTACTAAGAATGCGTTTGGCGAAGATTATAATCTGCTCTATTCTTATGGATATGTTTTCACTACTGAAGTGTTAAAGAAACCCTTACAATGCCATTTGTAAAGTCTATTCAAACAGTCAAAAGTTTCCTTTTGATTTTTATACCGATATACCTGCTCTCGCTCGAACAAAACGAAAATTTTAATTTCTTCACACAATTTTTAAAAAGACCTTGTAAATGAGCGTCCCCCCTGAGAATAAAAAGTGGGGGAACGTATGGGCTGAAGTGAAAAAGTAGGGGGACGGCGCACAGTGGGGCAGGAGAGCTTCAAAACTGGCATTAAATCAAATACTAAATTATAGAATTCGTAACTTAGATTTTTATTTACAGGACTATTACTATTGTTGAAAAAAACCTAAAAAAGTTTTTAAATGTTCGGAAATTTTAGTTTTATTAAATACATAAATCGTCATAATGATTCATTGAAACTTCAATCTTCACTCTAAAAATCAAACTTCAAAATTGGTTGAATTTTTCATAATCGTCGTCATCTACCTCATTATCATCACTGTCATAATCGTCATCATAGCCATCGAGATCATCATCGTCATCATCATCATTCCAATGATTAGATTCGTTTGGGGTTGATGGTCTTATTAACCCATTCGTGCCTGGATATTTTTGCGACTTTCTTCGATTTTTGCTAACACCAGCAGTAATTGATAAATTTCTGATGTCAACTTTTTGAACAAGGGATGATTTCATTTAAAATCATTATGTATAAAAATTGAAATGTCAACATCCTACTTGGCCATATTAAAATATTTTGTGGAATTGAGGTTCAATACTCGCGAATAAAGGCTAGGAAAAATAAATAACGTTTTCGAATGATAGCGAAAATGCCGTCCCAAAAAAGGGACGCTAGGCATAAATGGGTTAATTCGAGTGCTTCTTTTGGAAGATGTTGGAGTGTTTTCTTTGGTAATTTTCGTTTAGCTGTGATTACGGGATCTGAGCTCAACAAAAAGAAATTAAAAATATCTCTATTTGTTTTTTCTCGACTGCATTTTCTAGCGTAATGCTCTCTATAGTTTTTGAAGTCCTTGTTGCGAGCTTCCTGCGCCTCCTTTGTTAACTGACCTACTGGCAGAAGTGCCGATGATATGATTTCCATGTATAAAATATTTATGCAAAGTGTGTGGCATATTGTACTAAGGATACTTCTCTGCAAAATATCTGGCCGTGTTATGGGCATATATCCTGAATTTTTCAACATCAATGTCATATCCGCTAGACACTTGACACCACTATCATAATTATATGATTTTTTTTAATTAATGTGATGTCTATGTTTGTAATTTTGGTATAAAGTACAGCATTCTTGAAAAACGTCTTGGTGTGTAGCCATCGTTTGAGCAACCGAATCCTGGTTTTGGTTTGTCTAAGATCGGACCACACCTTTCCTTAAAGTCTTTCTGAATCCGAGTTTCATAGTGCGACACTAATTCCCTGTCTTTTCGCGAGCTGTCTATTTCTTTAATGGTAATTAATAGGCCTAGTGTAGAAGGCATTAAAGCATGCAAATCCACCCGTGTAAGATAGATAATCCGAACCCTAAGTTTTCACTATTTATATTTCTTGATATCATTTCATCAATATTATTAAATTACTTAGATGTTGCTCCGCAAATATAGCATTTTTGGGTGGAGGTGGTTTCAGTCAGAGCGTTGCATACTTTGCCATCCACCATTGAAAAGATTAGATCATGTCTTACTTCTACTTGTCTTTCTTGAATAATCACACGACTTTTCTTAAAATAATTAATTTGTTCATCTACTTGATTTTTTTTCGGCGATGGATGATTAGGTAGATTCTTTTATGAACTGTATTTTTAAGGGTCTACAATATCTTGTCGAAGCAGGACGTGGATTTTGCCATAAAATGATTTCCTTACACAAGAGAAGAAGCGCTACTAAGCACGTGATACAGCCGAATCACTTGCTTCAGAATCATGGAACGTTTGTTTATATGAACTAAGTCTTGAGGAACCATGAAAAGCCCACTTAGAAACTAAGTGCAGCTGATTTAGCTCTTCGTTCTGAAGGGACTCAATAACTGACTCCACTGCTAGAAGTAAGCGTTCTATATGGTATGGTCTAGAAGACCTTGTAAAGAAACGGTAGCACAGGCATCTGTTACTTCTATATTCTCGAGATAACAAAGCTTTTTGGCAGCTTAAACTGTTTTATATGAAGGAAATGTTTCTGGGGCACTTTTCCTTACAATATTGTATTGATGCCGAGATAATTTGGCATCAACTAAAGAAGCTAAAACATTTTTACCTGACATGAGCTGCTGTCGTTCAAGTGATTTTTTGAATGCTTTTGTATATCTGCTCGCACGTTGTGGACTTGTTGTTGTAACTTCTAAAGTTTTGAAGCCTGTGGTTGTCCTTCCTTTTTTGAAATTTTTCTTCTATCCTGCATGCTTTCATTCAACGAGATTTATATTGTGATTTAAAAAGTGACAGTCTTCGCTTTAGATCGTTAAAACTTTTTTTCTTTGCACTTTGTTCGTTTCTTCATGTCTTCTGTCAAAAAATTTAATTGTTCTTGTATTATTCTGCTTCCAGAACTTTTCATAATGTCAAGAAGCTCTCTTCTTGTCATAAACAAAATATTAAAACTCATTCCTGAAATATAAAACAGTGAACATTCAATGTTTATTTTTCTTATTTCGGTACTACTCGAGTTTAAAACATAGCCTGTAACTACGAAAGTAGCAAAAAGTAGCAAAAAAATTAAACGGTTATATAATGTTCTCATAAATACTTATTCGACAAAACAAGAACGGATGCTGGGACTCCTTTGGAACATAACTAAAAATATCAATATTTTGAAATATTATTTTAATTTCTAAAATTGCAGTGATCATTCTTTCTCGACGTATTTCTATTAATTAAATACACTTAAATACAAAATTATTGGGACTAGACTATACTTACATACCTGAACTTGAAGATTCCATAGCATAATATTTAAATTATACGATATTTAAGGCTAAAACACTCCTCAAAAATCACTTTGAAAAACACTGAAACAACGCTCATATGTTCTCAATAATTCGCTTAACGGTGTTATTCGAAAAAATCATGTGATTTTGGTACATAATTACAAATAAACTAATTATGCCAGGCACTTCAAAATTTTGAAACTGTCTCTTTACAAGCTGTATTACATACTGCGAAGACAGGCCAATCTGTATCAGTTTCAAAACTTTTAGAAAAAATTCTTAAAAATCGGAAATTTTCGCAAAGTGTGTCACTCTTCGAAAAATCTTGCAGCTCAGATCCATGTTTAAGAATTTTTTCTGAAAATTTCACAAAAGCCACAGCGTTTTCGCTTATCGCAGTGTGTAAAACAGCTTATGAAGAACCCTCTGGAATTTTTTGGAGACCAAGGTGCTATTAGTTTATTTCAATTTGTGTACCAAGACTAAAAACAGAGTTCTTTTTTTCCGAAGAAAACTGAGCCTATGTACGGGTTGGAGGCTGAGTTTATTGACATAAAAATACCGTTTTATTGTTCTTGGGTTAGTTGTCTGTTGAAGGGTTGGACAGAAAAATTTTTACATAACGTTTAGTTTTTTTATTTTTTGCCAGGTTTTGAGCGCTCCTGCCCCACTGTGCGGCGTCCCCCTTCGACTACACCACTGCCCGAAATTAAAACTTTTGTTAACAAAATAACGATGATGAAGTCTTTTGTGAAAAATTTTGTCTTTTTCACCGTTTGGTCCTCATCCGAAATTTTTTTCTGGGTACGGACTTGGATTTGGGTCCCGATCTCGTCACGTGAGGAAGAATACTTATCCCGACAGATCCTGTATTTGTATATTGCTGTATTAATTTTTACCTGTGTAATACTCATATATCAGGTTGTAACGAAAGTTTTCCGCCAAATCTGCAAGATTCAGCTCATGCGGCACCCAACGATTAAACTTGCACATAAAGTTTATGAGATGCATAGTATGACTAATGGGCATGACATTAATGTCTAACTCTTTATCTAACTCTCAAGTGGTTAAATACTGATCTTCTTCCACAAGTGATCGTCTTCCACAAGGCCCTCATCAACATCAGTAAACCGGCCAGAACGCTCAGTCCTTGAACGTCATTGGCCCTGTTTTATAACTTTCAGTACCAAACCTTCCCAGTGCCATATGATACAACAGTAAAATCTAAATTGCACACAATAATTCTTTGACATTCTGTAGCTGACTTTTTGCAACAGAACTGGTAGTAAATGATGGTTCTAATCCAGTAACATGATAGTTCCATTTCAGACACCTTGTACTTAATGATAACGAAATTTTTTAACAACACAGTGTTCTAAAGCAAGTCTCTTTCTTTCAAATAACAAAAAAATTGTTTGACAAAATATGAGCAAACACACCAAAGTGAACTGTTTGCAGACTATATTTGTGGTGGCGGGAAACTTTCGTTACAACCTAATACAAATTCCTACATCAAAGTACGAGTTAATGCATACAAAAATAAGTTAAATCTTCGTAAACTGAAAAGGTGCAGTGGAGAAAGGTCCTTCTGCGACCAGTGTTGCTATCTAGTTAAATTTTTGATTGCTCCAGAAACCAGTGATTGCGCAATCTCAACAACTGGTTAAATTTGCGTTTTTTAAAAAATGGCCTATCCTGATTTAATGTTTTGCCATACTTATAGCGCCTCAGTTGAAGGTTTTTAAATCCACTACTAGTATAAGCCGTATCTTTTGTAATTCTGTTGAAGAAACAAATTTTATATATATATATATATATATATATATATATATATATTCAGTTAAAACATTCTGTTTACTTTCAGAGGATCCAGTTTAACGGAAAGAAAGAATCTGGCGAGCAGTGAAAAGAGACAAAGGGAGCAAAAAGTATCGAAAAAAGAGAGTGAAGCTACTGTCAAAGTAATATATTCAAACTCTTTGATGCCTTCAAGATTTATTACGGAAAAGCATCACTCTCCACCAATTATCACATTAGATGACTCAGATGACTCTATGGAAGTTAGCTCCGAAGAGGAGCTACTCATTCAGAGTCAAAGAGAAGATGTCGAATGCATCGTAATCAGCTCAGAAGATGAATGCGACCCCCTGGAAAGAGGTGGAGATATTGTCGTTCAACAGCATATAAATAGAGAAAAACGTCCACGTTTGGATGGCTATGAGATTGAACAAATTCAAGAAAGGAATTTCACTCAAGAATCTTCAACCAAGAACATTGACATTCTCATTAAAACAGAAAGCATGGAGGAGTCTGTAAAATCACCACAAGTCGTTGAAGATGACACGATTAATTACAGTAGAGAGGAGAATAAAGCTAAAACTAATAGTAAACCAACTCCAATGTCGGTAATTGGAAACATAAAATCCAGATATACTGATCAAAACACAGAAAAATGTCAGATGGATGACTATCAGACTCACCTAATACAAGAAAATAATTTCACTTCCCAAGAATCTCTAATTCATGACAACGACATTAGTATTAAAACTGAAATTATGGATGAATTGGGTAGCAATTTACTTTCAAAACCAGTAGTCCAAGAACTTCTCGAGAAACAGACACAGAGTGAAAGGACTGCAAACGAGTTGAAATCTTTTCCAAAAAAGAAATTTGAAATTCTTGAACAGCAAATGAAAGTAAAATCTGTAGATTCACCACAAGTCGTTGAAGATGACAGTAGTAGTTGCGGCAGAGTGGAGGAGCCTACAACTGAAAACAATTTTAAATTAATTCCTATTTCAGAAATTAACATAAAATGCAGGTACGTTGATAAAAATAGAGGAAAACGTCTACGTCTGGATGACTATGAGATTCAACAAACGCAAGAAAACTATTTCACTCAAGAATCGTCAACCAAGAACATTGACATTCTTATTACAACTGGAAATTTGGAGGAGTTGGTAAAATCACCACGAAGCATTGAAGATGACATGAATAGTTGCAGCAGAGAAGAGGAGCCTACAGCTAAAGCCCCCAGTGAACTAACTCCAATGTCGGTGATTAGAAACATAAAATCCAGGTACACTGATAAAAACACAGAAAAATATCTGGGTGACTATCAGACTCATCCAATTCAAGAAAACAATTTCACTCCCCAAGAATCTTCAATTCATAACAACGACATTAGTATTGAAACTGATATTATGGATGGGTTGAGAAGCAATTTACTTTCGAAACCAGTAGCCCAAGAACTTCTCAAGGAAAAGTCACAGAGTAAAAGGACTGCAAACGAGTTGAACTCTTTTCCAAAAGAGAAATTTGAAATTCTTGAACAGACAATTAAAGTAAAATCTCTAGATTCACCACAAGTCGTTAAAGATGACACGTACAGCAGCGGCAGAGAACAGGATCCTACAGCTAAAAACACTTTTCAATTAAATCCGGTTTCAGAAAGTAGAAACATAAAATCCAGCTCTACTGAAGAAGAAAAACTTAATCAGTCGAAAGCATACAAAGTAAAGCAATCAAATAAAGCAGTTTTTGTTAGCCCTTCTTACATTTTTGCAAACAATCCTGCGCTTCATGCTTCTAACATCAGCAAACCAGCAAATGGTTCGGAGATCGAAGATTTTTCATTTGATATACTCAAATTTTTTAATCAGTGTTCCCTAATTGATAAAAATGATACCACAGAAGGACTTGAATACTTATCGCAGTTCTCTCCTACTGATAGTCTAGGGTTTTTTACTATTGTATCATCATCTGCTCTGCAGCGAAATGTTACGCGTCTCGCACGACCTGGCTTCCAAGATTCAGCAAGAACAATTTCACAGCCAGTGGTTACTTGTGCAACACGACTTGCTTGTCAAGACTCAGCTAATACAAAAGTTTTGCAGTCGCTTACTAGTAGTAATTCTCAACCAGTTGTTACTTTTGCAGTACAACCTACATGCCAAGACTCAATTAATACAACGATTTCACAATCCCTTACTAGTAGTGTTTCACAGCAAGTTGTCACCTGTGCAGTACAGCCCGTTTGTAAAGATTCTTTTTATACAAGTCTAGAGTCCATTGCTAGTACTGTTTTGCAGATTGCTTCTGAAAAAGCTATCCCCCATTTCTCAGACAGCTTGAAACCTTCTGAGAATAACTCATCACATTCTTCTGACTTCTCTGGATTCGGTATATCAAAAAGAATACATTTGAGGTCTGTGGATACGGTTAAGCTTCTAGTATCCGATAACATCTCTTCCACTGAATCTTCAAATTTTCCGAGTGCAACTTGTTCCGATAAATCACCTGAGAGAATCTCATCTGAAAATTTTAAAATCGGAATTTCAGAGAATATAGCTTCGAGGCCTGTTGCCGAGCTTGTACCACAAGCATCTGTATCTATGTCTTCCACGTCACATTCAAATCTGGAAAGTGACATGCGTACCAATAATTTTCACAGTTTTTCCAAACCACATACTTCTAAAAATTGTGGACTTGGTGTTCCAGAAAATGCAGCTGAGAAATCGGAAGTGGCGTTTGTGCCACAAGAAGCCGAGACTGTTTCTACTATTCCACCTTCAAATCTGCCTTGTGCAACTGTTCTTCACACTCCCCATCACCAGGCAAATAAGTCTGTTTCCAATTTTTCTCAAATGTCTAGCAACGACTTACATGGTATTTTATCAAGAGTTAAACCTGAACAATCATGTGATGCCACGGATAGCTTAAATTCAGCAACAGATATTACTTATGATTTACAGTCTGAGGTATCAGGAGTTTTAAATCGTCATCCTGTTAGTCACTTATTTTATTCTGAACCTGAAACAATTCAAAATAAGCTAAGCAGCAAAAGTAGCGAAATACCTGTTAATTGCAAATCTTCAGTCCATCATATTGGTTTGGATAAAAATACAGACAGTAGCCCTGTTCATGCAACACCACAAACGGGTAAACATTCTAGTACCGATAAGAATAAAAAAATTTCTATAGATGAGTACAAACGAAGATTAGCGGTGCGATATCGCAGAAGTAACAGTAGCAGCATTCGCAATGAACCTAACTATGCAGTACCGAGTTTTGAGAATGCTTTTTATTCCACTAACCAATTTCCTGGTTCCTCACTCAGAAATAGTACCTCTTTACTTCACGGTGCCGTGCCTCAACAACATTCATCATACTCTTGGCCGATTCATAATGATCCTGTACTCCGCACAGTTGGATCAATCAGAACGCCTTACTTGGGTCAACAACCTCAAGTAACTGGATTAACTCAAAACCCTTTTAATCATCTAGTACCCTCGTACATCACATATCCTATTTTCTACTCTCAGGAAAGAACACCAGTGCTAAGTTCTACATACCAGCAGCTTCCATTCCATTCAACAATGGATAGAAGCATAGGGTCTACATTTACAGATCGATCTAATAGTTCATGGTATGTTAACGGCGAAAATTTTTCAGCTCGTAACTTAAGGACTGTTTGGGATCATGACGATTTTCCAATTTCAACAGTCAACTGTGATCCCCGTTTAATCGGTCCAGATAAACGAACTGAAAAACTCGCATTTTCAGATAGGAAAGATAGAGGAGTTGAGCTCTATTCAAAAATTGATAAGGGTTACATTGATAACTTTTCAGAACACATATTACATTGGAAAGCAGGCTGGCTACGAAAGCAAAATGAAAGCAATGAGTGCCCCCCCATTTGTGAATCTTACTTAAATATCAGATTATGTTACAATGATGAACTTCAGTACTACAATACATATATTCCGTTACATCTGCTGAATATGTGGTATATAATGTTTGATCGTTGGAAAAGAAAAAAAGGAATCCGAATTCCATGCCTCTGTCACTTTTTAAAAGACAAATGGACTGTAATTTGTTCTACTCTGATGAACGCTATGGCATTTCGCTATTTCCCAAAGCAGGATGACATTGCACTTTGCAGCATAAAAAAACCTGATGGAAACAAGCAAGAAGTTTTTGTTCTCGTTAGAAACGTCTTTGTGAAAGATTACTCCGATGAAAGACTGAAAGAAGTAGTAATCGAATGCCATAGTTCTGAGCCACTACCAATCTCAGTTAGAGAAATTGTTTTGAAAGTCCTGGTCAATACCAGAATTGCAAATTTGCAAAACGATGCATTTAAGGCTCCACTTCTGTCTTTTAAAGATCTTCTTCTGCACCCGGAGCGCCACATGCAGAACATTGAGATCGTTCAGATGCAGCCGGACTGCCCCATTAAGAGGCTGAGGGATGATATCTTAAGTACTGTGATGTCGGATCACTTACAGGTGTGCTTGGTTGACACTTCCATATTGGACATCGTTCACCTTATCACCCTGGTGGCTTACGGCCTCTGGAAGAAGACCAACAACAAAATTCTGGTGATCCTGAAGAACGAAGAGTTCTTTCACAAAGTAGTGAGACGTCTAAAGCAATACAAACCTGTCCTCGCTGTCTGGACCCCAGCGATCGTCATCAACCCAGACGAGAAGAGACTCACGTTGGAGCATAGAGTATGCGGCGGTGAATTTCGTGAAGGTATATTGGACTCCAGCAATTTGTTCATAACTACATTTTCGTCTTACAACGCCAATGAACTGTTGTCCCAATCAAGAGTAACTTGCATCGTAGAAGGTGCTAACCTCTGCACAGAGGCAGATACGATTTTACCTCTTGTTCTAAACGTGAAGAAACTCATTCTTCTAGGTACTCCAGTGTCGTGTCCCGATCTACCAGAAATGCTTCAGCGCCACAATTATGGTGTTTCCCTGTTTATGAGACTACTGCAAGTAAAATCTCTATCATAAGAAAAGGACAAAAAAAAAAAAAAAATTATATTCATGCATTTCTGTGTCATATTCTAGTTCACCAGTAGTGTTCCAACTTTACATGGATGATGGTACCCTGCTGCAAGTGAAAACTTTTTTATAGCCTGTAAAAACTGTTATATTTATTGATTTTGACAGTACATTCTTGTGTCTTTAATATTAAGAAATCGTTTTAAACTGCTTTAGTTGGTTTGTTGAAAAATTCCCTGTTTATAACTACAATCCTGACTGCTTTATACACTTCGCAAATGCCATACATATAGTTTATTCCATACACAGGGATGTTAACTCCAACACTCGATTTGGGAGCACCCCGGGAGCAGAAAAAATTTCATTTGGGAGCACCTCGGGAGCAGAAAAATTCCATTTGGGAGCACCTCGGGAGCACAAAAAAATAGTTTCCGAGAGGAAAACTAAGATTCGAGATCAGAATTAACATGATTTTGGAGCATAAAATTGAAGATTTAGGAACACAATAAATGCATACAAGAAAAGCAAAGTTTGCGAGCAAACACCATTTGCTAAAAGCAAAACACTATTTGAAAGCACTTTAGGAAAGCTCTGGAAAAAAAAAGGGTGTATACAGGCTATGCTATCAGCAACTTGGTAAAAACAATACATATCAGGAGTCAGCAACCTTTCTGTGGTTAAGTCATTTTTTTCCTACTCAAGAACCATGAGTATGATTTGTATGCGGCTTGCGAGCCACAGGTTGCCAATCCCTGTCCCTTTTTTTTTTCTTTTTCAGAATCATTTAGGGAATCTTCCTCTCGAAAAAGAGAGCACAAATAAAATGAAAACTAAATTTTAAAACAAAAGCTTCTATCTCATTCTTTGGTTCTATTACAAATCACAAGTAGTACTAAATGGAGATTTTTGAAAACCTAAATATTATACCTCTTATACAACAACACGTAATTGGTAAGCAGTATCGAAAACAAAATAAATTTGATGGTTAGAATAATTAAATGTGTGTACTTTTAATAGCATATGCTTTTGTATCAGTAATTTAACCTCATCTAATATTTACATATTCATCTATAATACTTGAACACAATATACAAAGCAAATGTAAACAAAAAATATTTAATGACTGTTGAGAGAAATTAAGAATTATGGGAAGTTAAAAATTAAGATTATAAGAAATTAATGAGATTACAAATTAAGTATCATAAGTTATCTAGTTTTCTATTTATTCTTTTTTTTATTTTTATTAATTTCTTCTTGAGCTTTTTCATTTTCTTCTAATAGTTTTAATGTTTTTGCAAGTCTATCCTTCCCTTCCGTTAATAGAATCTGTCCACTTTCTATAACAGCCAGTGGCGGCTCGTGACCTGCTTCAGTGGTGGGGCCCGAAAAAAATAGTGCCAGTTCAAATCGGGAAAATACATATACATAGAGCTGTGGCGGATCGTTACCCATTTCAGAGGAGGGGGCTTTTTTTTTTTTTTTTTTAAGCTCGAAAAGGTAAAACATATGAATCGCTTTTGTAAACAGTGTGAATACATAAAAACTTTTCGAATAACAAGTTATGAAAGGCGTATTGATTTCTCCTTTAAGTTTTCATTTAAAGACAGCAGATTTATTTTGCACCAAAAAAACATTTTCCTCCATTTTTCTTTCTCAAAAAGGTACAATATCAATTTAAAAAAAAAAAAAAAAAAAACAATGCATGTGTACATGTTGAAAAACGAATTGGTCCATAATGTTTCATCTCCAAATAGCAAATCGTGCCCCTTCATAAACAAAAAACGGTGCCCGTTGCGATGATTACCGTAATTTATGGAAGAAACGCCGCACCCACGAAAATGAGCTTAGTTAGCTAGAAAATCGTCAAAAACGCCGCAGCCGCGATCGTTGGTGTGTGTGTGTGTGTGTGGGGGGGGGGGGTGATCGTGGTCAGAAGTCAATGCCAGATAAAATTCAATGTTTTCTAAAATAATTTCTTAATTAACAAAAAATAAATAAATAAAAAATATGTTGCATTACTTATTAGACCTAATTTATTAAAAAAGCTATTAAGTTGATCGGATATATTTCGGTAGAAATTGGATAAACGGTAAAAAAATCTCCTTTTTTCTCCCCCTTCCCATAGAATGTTTTAAAGTATTTGCCACTATTTTACGAAGCTTACGATTTCTATTTTCAAATAATCAGATATCAATGTTTATATTCACAAAGGTGAATTTATAGAAATAAAAAAATAACTTCTAAAAACCTTCTTGCATCCGCACAAAGTTCGGACAGACTACCAGGCGCCATTAAAATGAAAACAGCAATCGATGTGTGAGAAGAGTCTCCAGTTAAAAGTAAACATTCCCCCCCCCCCCCGCGGATGGCCAGCTGTTGATTACGTAATGAGCTTGCTTCAGCAAATTGTTGTTTTAAACTGAATGTTGTGTAACAACTCTTGATGGTATTTATTTATTATTTTTTATATTTATAACATTGGGATTTATTTTAAAAGCATTCAGCATTTCTTGAGCATACCAATTAGTTGGCAGTGTTTATTCCATAGAGTGCACAGGGCGCAAAGCCGCACGGCGAAAAAAAAAAAATCTTTCAGATTAACTTTATTTATTTATTTTTTTGGGGGGGGGGAGGGGGGAAGGGTTAAACTCGCACCGTGCGCAACATTGACTAATTTTGGCTGAAATTCAGTATTTTAAGAACAATAGAGGTTCATGTGAAAAACGGGTGCATTTAATAGAGGGTAGTGCACTTTTGCGGTATTTTACAGAACTTTAACCCTTCAAAATATATATTCAAAACTTCATTAAAATTTAATTATAGTTCTAAAATGTAGATGTAAAAGATTTACTTCTATTTTTTTTTCTTTTTACTTAATTGAGGAGACATCGGTTGGATGTATGAAGCCATCCACTTCAGAGCACGGGACATGGACCCATCTTAGGGTGCTCTGACTTTCTCCAAAACTGGATCAAAACCTCTTTTCTATGGGGGTAGGTTCGCATTCTGATTCGCTACGCTGTGATCTGTGCACGCTAAAGAGTACCTGTCGGTGGTGGCGCCATCTTTTGAGAAAATTATCACGAAACGAATTTTTCGATTTTTCGTTGAAGATCGGCTTAAAAAAATTAAAAATATTGTAAACGCCGCACCCGGTAGAAACGCCGCACTTACTATTTTTTAACTTTTAAACTCATAAACGCCGCGGCGTTTCTTCCATAAATTACGGTACTTGTTTGCCTATCTGGCCGGCCCTGATTGAGGTGACTAACAAAGCCCGACTGGTCCGATCCGGGGCGGGTAGAATGGCTTCGGAATGCAGCTTTCGTACGCAGTTTGAATCTTGCTTTACTGCTAACTAGCTTTCCATACACGCTTTAAAAGATAAATGAGCGTGGCAAAAATTTAACAAAGAGTCAAAAATGACGTATTCGGCGCAAAAATCGGCTAAAAGCGCAGTTCGGCGCACCCTGAAAGAGTCAAAATGATGTATTCGGCGCAGACCGGCGCAAAAATCGGCTAAAAGCGCAGTTCGGCGCAAGAATTTGTGTTTCGGCGCAGAATTAACATCCCTGCATACACCAATTACATAAATAGAAAGCACAACATGGAAGGATTTATCGAAACCTTTTTTTAAGGGATGCACCGAATATTCGGTTGGTATTCGGTATACTGCCTATTCGGCAGACAAACGGAATATTCGGTTCGGCCGAATACTCAAATATTCGGCAACCGAATAGTAAACAAATTTAAGTATTCACAAATCGGTAAACAAATACATATTTTTTATATCATGAATGAAAGATATAGCATAGCACCATAGTACTAAATTGATTCAAGTTGTTACTTACTAATATCACATGTGAATAAGCGTTAGAAACCCTTAGAAAGTCCTCCTACCAAGGGACCCCCATCCTTGGCAGATAGCCCTAACATAGCATTTCACAATCACACAAATAGCTAATGTCACAATGAAATTAGTTTTAATGCAAGAGAAAACATTCAGATGTTAAATTTGAATTTTGTTCAGTTTTTCTTACGTATGACACATTACATTAACCTTGCTGTTACTGATTTAAATATGAAACAGTAACAAGGAAAAAAAAACTCATAACATTAAGTGTTCATAAATATGTAAAGTCAATTAACTGCTAAATATTTAATAAAATATGCAGGTAAAAAAATTACCAGCATTTCACTAATATTTAAAAAAGTTAATAATATATAAAGGAAACACACTATATACGGCCGAATATTCGGTTAGAATTTTAACCGAATATTTGTTATTCGGCAAAATATGGTATTCGATGCATCCCTACCTTTTTTAAATGTTCAGTGATAATTTTTTACCACAGCATAGATTTCGATAGTTCTGTCTTATTTGTAAGGGAATACCTTAACATACTCACTGTCATGAGTATCACCGGTGGTCTCAAAAAAATTTCTTTTTCGTGTGTTTGGAGCATTACGCATGGGTCACTGGTATCATTATTATATCATGTAAAATAAAATTTTTTAGGCACTTCTGCAATGACTTAACATTTGTATATGACACTCATACCTGCCAACCTCCTTACGCCAAAAACAGGAAGACTCGGGTTGAAAAAACAGAAGATTTCACAAAAAATCAGAAGATAATTTTTAAATATAAGAAGTAAAAACAGAAGACCCCAGTTTACCACCATTTCTCATTATTTTTACTTCCTTGTACGTAGTATAAGGAAGTAATGTGATCCCGAAAAATTTTAGGGGCTATATTTCGACAAAAAAACCGATTTTGACTACCTCTAAATTTAATTAAAAAAATTTTTTCGATGCATCTCATCGTAGGCTAGCATGCACGATCATATTAAGGCGTCTGCAACTCATTTTGACCAGCGGCGAGTCTATTGTGGTCAGTTTTTCCATGCCGTTTGTACGTACGTATGTATGTAACTCGCATATCTCAAAAACTATTGGTCGTAGAAAGTTGATATTTGATATTTAGGATTGTTCTATGATCTAGTTGTGCACCTCCCCTTTTGGTCGCAATCGAATGTATAGTTTATGTACAGGACCGCCCAAAAGATTCGAAATACATTACGCTCTATGGGCCGAAATTCATTGAGCTCGCCTAACTCAAAAACTATTAGGCGTAGAATGTCGAAACTTCATATTTTGGATAGTTGTAACATCTAGTTGTGCACCTCCCCTTTTGGTTCCATTCGGCTCTATAGTTTATCTACAGGACCGCCCAAAACATTCGAAATACATTACGCTCTATGGGCCGAAATTCATTGAGCTCGCCTAACTCAAAAACTATTAGGCGTAGAATGTCGAAACTTCATATTTTGGATAGTTGTAACATCTAGTTGTGCACCTCCCCTTTTGGTTCCATTCGGCTCTATAGTTTATCTACAGGACCGCCCAAAACATTCGAAATACATTACGCTCAATGGGCCGAAATTCATTAAACTCGCATATCTCAAAAACTATTAGGCGTAGAATGTCGGAACTTCATATTTTGGATAGTTGTAACATCTAGTTGTGCACCTCCCCTTTCGGTTCCATTCGACTGGATAGTTAATCTACAGGACCGCCCAAAAGATTCGAAATACATTACGCTCTATGGGCCGAAATTCATCAAAGCGTTTTTTAGAGGTATTGGGCTATTTCAAACGACTCAGAAGTGATATATGCTGTAAAGAGTTAGAAAATGAATTTCTCCATTTAAAAAAGTGTCTTTATCATTTACAGTTCTGCTACAGGAACACTCAAAAGATTTCCAATACATTACGGTCAATGGCAATTTTAGGGGCATTCATCCATTTCAAGCACAATACCGTCCTACCACATAAGTTAGGTAATGGCCCGACCACGGTCACGTGCCTCCCTCAAGAACTATGCCAAAAGTCGCCAAGCTTGGCGACTTTTGGTGTACGTGTGTGCATATTTAACTCTCAAATCTCAAAAACTATTATGAAATTTCATATATAAGATTGTTGTAACATCTACTTGTGCATCTCGATTTTTGGTTCCAATCTACTGGAGAGTTTATTTACAGGACCACCGAAAAGAATTTCAGTACTTTAATGTCTATGGGCATCTTCAATATAATACAATTGTAGATAGTCATTGTTTGGTCCATGCCCAAAATCTCGCCGTCTGTCCTCTACCTTGGCGAGTTTTTCCGAAATGTCGCCAAATTTGGCGAGAGTCAGTCATTTGGTCCATGCCCAATGTATCGCCATTTGTCATTCTTGGCGAAATATCGCCAAATTTGGCAATAATCTGTCATTGTTAACCCATGCTTAAAATCTCGCCAAAATTGACGCGTTTCGCCGAAATATCGCCAAAAATTATTTCGTATTTTGTATAACTCTAAAACTTTAACCCGTAGAATTTTGAACTTTTGTATTTAGAACTATATTATAATATCTAACTGTTTTCAATATCTTTTTTGACAGCAATCGACTGTGAATTTATTTACAGAGCCAAATGACTTTAAATACATTAAGGTGTATGGATGCATGCAATTCATTGAAAGTCTGTGGTGAATGACTACTTTGGCTATCCCCAAAATCTCGCAAACTATCTCAAGTTTGTCGGCTTTTGGTGAAATATTGCGAAATAAAGTGTCAGAAGGAAATCTTTCAAATTGAACTCAGCTTGGCGATATCGAAGTATTTGGCTAGAAATCGCTAAACTTTATTGATATTTTATCTCTTTCAAACAAATAAGTTTAGAGGAAGTGCGTAGAAAATATTTTTGATTTAATAGACGTGCAAGGAAGTCATGTCTTGGACACATCAGATTTTTTTATATTAGTAATGCATGGAAATTAAAACAAAACTAAATAGTAATAGAAAAGAGCTTACCTGAATTTTTTATACAAAACTGAGAAAGATGGAGTATTTTCACAAAAATAAAAACAATTAAATAGATGGAAATTTGACTCTATTTTTAACCAAAGTTGAAAAATAAAGAGATTTTTTTTTTTTTTTTTTTGCTTCTACTAATAGTTCATCAGAAAAATTATTTTCATAACAAAGTGTGTTAGCTTTAGTTTTCAACACAAATAAATTTTCTAATGATGAATTACTGACGGAGGAATGAAATGCTTTGACCTCACTCATAACACAGCATTGTGCTGTTAGCTGTTGAAATGATTACCTTAATAAATGACTTTGAAATGGATTTATTTATTTACCAATTTTTTATAATAGTTTGCAATACAATTTAATATATCAACTAAAAATTAAAAAATAACAGAAGATTTTATCTTCTGGCAGAAGACCGGAAGATAGCTTAAAAAAACAGAAGTCTTCTGTCAAAACCAGAAGGGTTGGCAGGTATGGACACTCAATGATAACAGTTATTAAAAAAATTATTCCTGGACACACAGCGTCATCTATTATCGGCTCTATTAATAAACATTTAAATTAATGTTTTTAAGTTTGGCATACCTATAATCATTTTAATTTAATATGGAGACATTGAATGCGTTATTTGGTAGTACCAAATTAATTTGATAAAGTTCTGATGATATCATCATTTAGAAAATCGAAAAAATCCATGGTTCTAGACCAGTGCCTAAAGGGTTGCCAGTACCGGCATTAGTACGATGTCAAGAGTTGCCACTTTTGACAATGCCAAGTTTGTTGCCTAAAATGTTCCCAAAATGTATGGAGAGCAATGTCTACGTATGAAGAAACCGCCGACATAGTGTTGCAGCTAAAGAACCATTCAATCAGATCTTGGATACGGGTGCAATACCTGGCTTGGGCATTAATTCGTCTGTTCCTTCATAGGCATAATTTTGGCATCCCATTAAGTATCCCCATAATAGAATGGCCAATACCTTCGGGCCACTGTAGATTCGAATGCCTAATCTGCAAGTGCCCGCCCATTATTAAAAAAATACGAGGGCTGTAAATTAAGTAGTGACAACTTAACCTAGAAACTCGCAGAAGAGCCGGCATGCGCAAATATGAAAGGGTAGCGGTGAGGTGGCAATGTGGTAGATGCGTAGAGAGCAAAAAACTGTCGATTTAGTTAGAAGAATGGTTGCTGCAGGGCGTTAAAGTGAAGAGTTTTGTTTTCATTGCTCTAAAGCTTGTCATCAAAAGGGAATCAGCGGTCGTGAGTTAAAATAGAGGTTACCCGTGGCAAAAATGCAATAGAATGTTATCGAGGATTACTGGAAGCCTGTGGCTAAAGTGCATCACCGTATAGGACGGTTGCACAATGGGGAGAGAGGATGTGATTCTTACGTATGCTGTGCCTGCAGGACAAACTGTTAATGCAGACTACTATTGCCGACTTCTACAGGAAGATCTATACCCGGCTATGCGGCGCAAACGTTCACGTCTATTGCAAAGCAATCTCCCTTTCGTGTAGCATCACAACGCTCGTTCTCATATCGCAAATAATGTCACTCTCTCATTGTAACGGTGGCAGTAGGAAACTTTGGAACACCCTCCCTACTCACCTGACATAAATCCTTGTGACTTCGATATGTTTCCGAAGTTGTAGGAACCTTTCCGAGGCCGCCGATCTCATAACATCGCATCTGTACTCCGCGCACTAGGGCGCTCCGTCGTTGGCATCAACAATCCACACCTTGCCAGTGGTCTCCAACATTTGGCAAAAGGTTATAAACCTTTCTGGTAGTTACATAGAAGGAGTGTAATACAATTGTACTTGCAAGTTCATTAAAAATTGACTTATACCTATGTTGCCATTACTTAATTTACAACCCTCGTATACATATATATATATATACTTGGAGAGAATGCCCAAAAATTTTTGTTATAGCAATTTGAAGTCTGCTTTCTTTCTTTGATATTTAAATTGTACTTATTAATAAAAGGAAGAACTTGGTTTGTTCATTTTTTTAAGTGTATTTTTGGATGTTTAGGGTTGAAGTATTTTGCCTAGAGCTGTTGCAATACACAAGTTGAAACAAAAATATAGTACTATTTTTTGAGATTTTGAAAAGCCAATTCAGACATAAAGCGAGACAGTTATTTTTCTGTCTTGATGATTCTGAAATTTTGTGCAAAAACATAGCGTCTAAATTAGACGTGCACAGTGGACAAAACCTTTTTTTCAATGGAACAGGAAACCGACCCGAAAGAATTAGTGGGATGAAAATTTGTGTAAAGTGGGTGTAGGAGGTGACATCACTTATATCCGCCTCGGGTGTTTCCCACTATAAGTACGTTACTGATTCATATGAAACATTACAGCCTATGGATGTAATCATTTAATGTGTGCTAGTATTCAAAGGGGACATTCGAATACGTTCGAATTGTGCATGTATAATTATAGGTCACCGTCACACAACCTGTATAGATTTTGCTATGTGTAAGGTACACTTTTTTTTTTTTTTAACAGGGCTACAAAAAGTATTCACAGCCTTTATACTCAAATCATTTGACGTGCACCAACGTCTGAACATTGCATTTGATTGAACAGAATTAAATTTACTTAAACGCTTGGTAAAGATCAAGTGATCAGAAAGTCAAATGGAGTCACTCCAGGTTTTTTTTTTTTTTTTTTAGAATTCGGTTTGCTATATCACTCTCGTTTGTCTCTTTGCGTGATATTTGATGGCAAAAGAATTCGGTGGCCTGAGAGGATTTTACCCAGTCATAATTAAAAGTTCCAGAATTATTTAAAAAACACTTATTGAAAGTAAAAATTACAACCTGCTTTTAATTATAGAGCAATTAAAACTTTATATTTTGCATAATTTTCGATTGCATTAGATCAGTCATTCCCAATGGAGTCCAGGTGGATACCCTTGGGGGTGGGTCTATGGTGTTCTAGGGGTCCATGATAATTTTTCTATTTTCAATTTTTAAGGAACTGATAGATAATAATATCTGTTTTACGCCTCATAAATAGAATATAAATTTGAATTTGAGATGTAATTCACGTATCTAATGAGGCTGGCTGCAATTTTTGCAGGAAGTTGTTTAATATGACTAATAACATGCTGGGAAAATATCAGTAATACTTTTTATGCCTTGCAGTTTAAGGCTTCAAGTTTTAACATTAATGTGATCAAGATGTCTTTAATTATTAAATCAGTGAAGCTTAACAACTTTGTAATTTATCCTTTTCGCGTATCTCGAACTGCTTTTAAGACAAGACCTCCAAATTCAGCCAACCAGGTGGCTCTGGCAGAGTACCCTTACCTACAGCACTGATTGGCAAAATCAAGAGGGTTGCAACGGCTTTAAAGCTGCATTAGAAATTAGAATCGAACATGTCACATAAAAAAACAAAGAGGCTATTATTTATTTTTTCTTGGCAGAGTAAATAGGAAAAATGGCAGAAAGCTGAAAAAAGGGAGGCATTCATTTTTTTTTGCAGAAAGACAGAAGAAAAAAATTTCCAGATTCGGGAAATACTCCATGCGATCAGGAAGAGTCAGCAGCTACGATTAAATTACAATAGATTTATTTGTACTCAAAAAATTATCTTTAAGCACTTTCAAAAAATAATATTCAATTTTAAGCAATGTGCAAAATCTGTTTAATTTTGTAAAATTTTCTCAATTTCATTTTTGTGTAGTAACTGTGACACAGTAAAAATGTAGAAATTAATGAAAAACAAAAACAAACACATTAAATGCTACTAAATTTTAGTTCACATATCTATATACATAATGATAAGATTCAAAGAGATAAAACAAAGATGACTTGCAGCTGAAAAAGAAAAAAAAAAAAAAAAAAATCAAATGCACAAGTACTCTTTTTTTTTTTTTTTCTTCTTTTGATACATGGTAAAACTTTTGATTTTTTTTTTATTTTTTATAGAAATCTACTTCACAGAAGTGTTGGAAGAATATAGAGATATCAGTTACGGACACTGACAACAGAAACAATCTGATATGCATAATAAAACAACATAAATCAAGGAACTCATATCTAACAAGTTAGACTAGAGATCCAGAAAACAGCTGGAAGATGGCAATGTATATAATAATGCCCAAGCATCCCCCTGCATGATTAAAAGAAAGAAAGAAAAAAATAAAGCAGCGGCAAATCCTCTAGTCACTTATAAAATGTACTTATTTTAGACAAAAATATGCCAGCCTAAAAATTTATCCCGGGGATTCCAGCTTGATTTTCTGCACCTCTGAATTCGTCATCATGCAGGTTTTCATAAAAAATTTGACAGACTTTCCTTTAAAACCGCAATACTGCCAGTGACCACAGAATTAGATAATTTACAATAATTCGTTTCCTCTTTGCTTATGAGTTTATCATAATGATCAATGTGAATGAACAAACAGCACACAAAGAAGGGAAAAAAAAAATTACAACAGAATTTTCATAAAAAAGCTTATTGCATTTTGAAATAACAAACATCGGCAATTTGAATACATACCATACACTTTCATAACATTACATTTGGAAAAGTCTCTCTTTTAAATAACGACGGAAGATTAAAATTTTAATAATATTGTTTGGGGGGGGGGGACTTTAAAATTGACTGCAAGATAATAGTGACTACAAAGCAAAGCACAATAGAAGTAATGGATCAGAACAAAGGCATTATAAATGGTGCATATAGTCTTTGTGACATTGAATATAGTATTGATGCATACAATTTTATTTTTCCCCAACAAAAGGCACCAAAAATGTAGCATGAAAATTCAAGAATTAGCAAATGTCCATTATAGCTTTTTGTAGAATTATCAAAGGAATTATATGGGGGGAAAAATAATAATTTACACACAATTATCAATTTACAGGGAACCGAAAGTATTATGCATGCAGTATTACAGTAATTTCACATTTGTTTATAATTGCATATACATTTGTATGCTATAAACCTTTTTACTATAAATATTGAATGAAGGATTAATTCCATTCCTTACTAATAAAGTTTTTTCCCCTTTCAAGTTAAAGAACTCCAATTAAAAATAATATGAAATTACTAGATATATATATATTTTAGTAACCAGAAGAAACAGAATAATGCAGGTACAGTTGGGATTGTCTAGAATACCAAGAAATGCAGACTATAAAGCCATTCTTTCCTGAAGTTGTAATACAACCCTTAAATAATAATTCAGACAATACCAAACAACATGATTACAGAACATAATTTTACAAATCAAAATAAAGATTCAAAATAAAATAAACAGAAAAAAATAAAAAGACCAGAAAAGAAAATATTTACAACAATTTTGATAAAATATTTTAACACTGCCATGTTATAGGTTGCAACAACACAAACTACTTGCATCCCAGATATCACCAAAGCAACCTAAGGATAATGTTTGTTTGTAGAGTTTATAACTATCTGGACAGATATAACCATAAGGCCTATTTATAGGTGTCCCAAAGCAGAGTAATGGGCTTTTCTGCCTATTAACTTCAGAAATTCATAAATCCAAATACTGCCAATTCATTGCATTGAATCAGAGCTATATTGTTAAAATCTCTCAATTTTGGCTGCTAACAGTAACCTGCACTCAGTAATTGCCAACTTCAACGCTATTCAGTGGGTACAAATTTTTAGGCAAAAAAAAAAGCATGGCTATTCACTTTTAGAATAATGAGAGAAAGAACCATAGTAATTGTAAATGGCACATTTTAATAAAATCTTAAATTTGGAATTTTATCCTACACAGTTATGCACCTAACAGCAAAGAGAAAAACCACAGAGTGTAACTTTTTTTTGCTGGATTTACAACCAAACACTGCACAGAAAAATGCTAAGCAAATTCGAAGGACTGACTGCAATTTAATAGGCAATCTGCACTCAAATAAGTCAGTGAAACTGGTTATGTGTAACAAGATATGCAGAGGTTGTACCGCTTTTTAAAAATTTGTGGTCCACAGGGACTCGCAAAATTTATTTGGGGTTCGTTGAATTTTCAACATAATTTTTTTAATAGGAGGAGATAAAAAAACACATTAAGTACAGGCTATAGTACAATCCTTAAACATGATGGTTCAAGGATCTAAAGAGGATCTTAAGGAGGTCAGTGATTATCTGGGATTGGTATTTCAAACAAACGTTTACTTTTAAAATGCAGATAAAAAATTTTTGCTCTTAAATTTAAATGAAATGCATATATGTACAACTCTTAAAAATGTAATTTTACACAAATTTTCCAGTTCTTTTCATCAGCATTAATGCATATTATGGATGAACTGAACACAGTTGCACAGGTGATAGATACATTATAATCTCTTATCTTTAAGCACACATAAAACAATATGCAACAGTCTTGAAGACTAACAACTGATTTGCATTGCAAATTCAAAGACATCCAACCCCACTTAAGTACAAGCTACAATTCAGTCTTAAATTTTAGAGAAGATCTATGATCTCCCCTCATGATTTTTGTTGTCTAATTTTAGAATTTAATAAATTTCATAAAACTAATTCATGATCACATATAAGTGCTTTGGAAGCATAATAATTTCCTTTTCTTAATGTTTCATGAAATGCAAAATTAAAATTTAGATAAAATACTGAAAAATTGAAGATGTTTGAAAATTAAACAAAATTTTATTTTAGAAGATTAATAATATTAATAATACAGTCAAACAGCCATACCATACCTTTAAGCACAATCGTCGTAGTTTTAAATGCTTAGAATAAATCTTATGTATCAGATGTTCAATGTAAGTGGGTCTCTTGGAGAAACACTGGATCAATTTTGTTAGAATTTTGAGTATAATTTCTTTTAAGTATCATATTGCTAAACACATTAAGCTTTCATTAAATTTTGCAATCATAAAAGCTTTTAAATCTACAGTTGAGCACTGTGATTTCACTGTGTATAATTTACAGACAAAAAATATTAATAGGGCCAGGAAATGCTTGTACCCCCAACATTTAAACTGAAATGAAGTACATAATACTTAGACATTTGGAACATAGGGTTAACTGATGGGTCAAAGACAACCAGTGAACACAACAGACAAAGAAAACAGAAATCAGTTTTTTTAGCTGCCTGTATTAAACTATTAACTTATTTGAACAGTAAATAAATAAAGGCAAGGTATGACTGCAATCATATGTGACATTTTGAAAGAAGCTACTGCAATGAGCTTTAATAAATTAAAATTTTAAGCACATATTAAGAGGGAGGGAAAAAAAGAAAAAAAGCTCATTGAGGATAAAAGCAGATAGTTCATAATTTTTCAAAAATGGCATTCATACAAATGGACATAAAAACTGTTTCAACATCTAACTACATCTACAAAATACACAACTAATGTACAACATGACACATGCAAGATGATGTGTAAATTTGTGGAATGAAGAAAGTCTAATTTATGACATGATGAAGTTGTATGGAAGAAAGCTGCAACAGGGGAAAATATTGCTTTTTAAAACACACACATGAAATAAAAACAAATAATTACTAAATTATATGAATCAAAATAAATACAGAAGAGTTCTTAAAGATACATCATATATATTCAATTCTACAAGTTAAAAGATATATTTTACTTGAAAAAGTATATTTCTCATTATGCATTTACACAGGTGCAACTGTACAAATATAAACGTGATTGCAGATAAAAATTTACAAAAAAGCCTCTATAATGATATAAATGCAATAATTTTACAAATTCAAAAATTAATTGAGCTTTAAATTTCTACACAATATCTACAAATAAATTAAGAATCTATGATCAAAGTCTGAGCATTAAACAGGAAGTAGAAATTTTTTTCAAATACCATACACAACTAAGAGAACACCGAGATAACCTTTCAACAGGTTTATTTATGGCAATACACTCAAAAATTATTATACCAATCAACAATAGCATCAACTGCTGTTGAAATTATCACACACTATCTTCTGCTTCCTATCATTTCTAATATTGGAAATTAAATGTAAAAGTATTGGTTGTACATGTGTACAATGTTTAATCTTTACAAAATAATTTGCAATTCTTTTAAGTACATTTTAAAAATATTGCTTGCAGGATATCTAAGTTAAAAAGTTAAACTCAATTGTTATAAGCACAAAAACCTCTTTGTTTTGTCCTTCAATTCAAAATTGCATATCTCCCCTATAAATACACTGAAAGTTTGGAAAAGGCCAGTTTATGTTGCTAAAGTGTTTGCTCCATTCATCATTATACTATAAAATGATAATAAAACTATGGTAGTTACAGTTAAAACATTAAATATAATAAAAACAACAGTATGTACCCAGGGCCAATGAACAGACTATTAGCAGGAGAACTGACAGTTTATTGCTCATGAAAACTTAACTTTTTATAAACTCTCATAACTTATTTCCCATATTTGGAAATACAGCGATACATGCTTAGGAATTTTTTAATAATAAATTACATAATAGGAATTTTTTTGGTGGATAAATAAACTCCAACCTGCTTTCCACTTTTGACATACATTTAAATTATATCTTCTTTAGTCCCATAGAGCTTTTATTTAACAGATATAAACAATTCAACGTTCTTAAGAAGTTTTTCCTTAAATATTATTCCATACAGGATGTTTTCCGTTTCCAAAACTGTTTCATTATTGCCAATGAATATTATATATATATAGGATATTAGCCACAGTTTTCACTTACATTTAATTTTACTTTAGATTTTTATGGCTGCTGAATACTAGTTTTTTGAACAACTCCTGAGAAGACTGAACACAAAATGGTCATAATATACCGATCACAAGGAATAACACACACTAAATAGAAAAAGAAATAACTTGACTCACTCAAGATGAAAGTGTTTCAATTCCGGATATACAAGATATCTATCAATTTATATCATCTCTTGACTTTTCAATGATATTTTCTGAACATTTTTTTTTTTTTTTTTTTTACTTACACAATAAAATACAACAATTTAATAATGAAGTACCTCCTTTAACTGGAAACTAGACAAAGCAATTTTCAATTACTAAACAACTGAAATCTCCCGGGGTGAAAAAGGATAAAACTTAAAAACTAAATTCTGGGAATTTTTTTTTTTTTTTAAATGGGTGGGTTGGGGGGGGGGGGGGCGACGACGACGACAATTTCTTTGACTTAATGGCTCCATTTGCAACCTGGTAGAAACCCTAACCAATAAAATATTAAAATTGAGAGAATGTATTTTTCCCCCCCAATAACATCATGCATACATAGTCATGTAAATGTGAGCAAACAAAAATTTGATTTTGGCAAATCCAACAGCATAAAAACAAAATAGTATTTTTTTGTTAAGATAAATTGATGTTCTGCAAGTTAAATGAATAATGGCAATGCTACTTGTAATAAAAATGAGAAAACAGCGAAAGGCAAACTAAAATGCATATATATATATATATATATATAGATATATTTATATATAAAGGATCTACAATTGCAACAATTCAACACTTAAAATAATATTAACATACAAAAAAACAGTGAATAAGAAATGACTAGGCTTTAAAAATTAAACTTTTCTATCTAAAAAGAAAAAAAAAAGTAACTAAAACTTTAACAACAAACAGCTGTCTCCACAATGTATTTATTTTTAAATTTAATATTTTAAAAGTAACTTAATTGAGTCAGCAGCATATAAAATAAACATTTCAAAAAAGAGGTTGGTTTATGTATTTTTTGACTAATGGGACAGTTTTCAAATTTTCCATGAAAGTCAGTTAGTTGCAGTGCAAACAAGCAACATTCATTGCATTTGATACAACACCCTGCATAAGAAGTACTTGTTCTAATAAGAACATAAATGGAGAGTTGTAAGAAAATTTGTAAAATGAAATCTTGTGAAGAACAGTCTTATTCCTTAATTTCAGAAATTGTTAACAAGCATAAAAGTCAGAACTTAGAATTTTCCTCTGTAACTCTGAAAGAATTAAACTTATATTTCCTAGATATAGCAAAGCAATATCAATTACATTAGAAGTGTCTGCTAATTCAGTAAAATGGAAATTGTACAAATAATATATCTGTGAAATAGAATGCCAGGAAAAAAAAAAATATATAAGTGTAATTTGAGGTTAAGATTTGAAACTTCTGAAGAAAATGCTAAAAATTATACAAGAATTTTTTTAAAAAAATATCTGCAGTTTTTAATATTTTTTTAATTTTTTGGATTAAATCTGTTAAAATTTATGCAAATACATATACTTAAAAACATAAAATATAGATATACCTTTCCTTATAGAAAGGCATTAGGAGAGTACGCAAGCCTTTAATGCTTTTGTAACACACACACACAAAGGTTCTTTACCGACAAGGAAGCTTTTAGCACTCAATTATTCAGTTTAATGCAGTCCAATACCTATTTAATTTAAGAATGTCTTAGTTAATATAAAACATAATGGGACAGCTGTAAGTAACAAAAAACAAAGTGAAAAAAGCAACTAATATGTGTCATTTAAAAACACTTGCATAGTTAACTTCCATTGCATAGTTTCATCCAGAAGTCAGCTTTCTTCCACACTACTATGGATATATTGAATTTTTTTTTTTTTTTAATTATCAATTTGTTTCATCAATGACAACATGCATATCACTTCAATAAAGCATATAATGCACTGCAACTGGAAAAAACAGATGATCGTGAATGATATATCGGATGAATTTTGGGTGAATTAATACATACACAGTCACTTTTTGTTTTGAGTGGAATCCTCCGAACTTTAGTATCTCTTAACTGTGACATGATGAGATATTTGTACGGTCAGAGATGTTGATGACTATGATCACTTGAAACCATACTGCCGATGAAAGAAAACATTTACACAGAACACAATCACTCATACTTTCTTGCCCCGTTTGTTCTTTGCACCTTTGCCTTTCGCGAACCTTTTCATTTTCTCACCACTCTCATAGTCAGAGCCAGAGTCCGCAGGTTTGTATTCATCCGAATCGTCGTTCAACAAACTGTCATTTAAGTCATAGCTATCAATATCACTACTTCTGGAACTTCTGGATTTCTTGTCTGAAAGGGGGAAAGAAGTTTAAAAGTTAAACAAGGTAAATTATGCTAAACACAGGGTTAGATATAAGCGGTCGCTAGTCGTATTTTGCACCCAGAAATTTAAGTTTGACAACCATGAAATAATACCTGGTCATCATTTTTTAAGCCTAACTTAAAAAAAAAAAAAATTCTTAGTAAAGCATACTGATCAATGGCAATTGCTATAACATACTTGACACATTCGGAAGTTCACGAAAGGTTTATCACCAATCACCTTTCGAACCATATTACCTATTCAGAATGACATGGAATAAGTCATTATTATCAGAAATCTCATTTATCTAGGGTAATTTATCTGATTTTGAGATCCTAGGCTAGTGCCTCGCTTACCCATGTGATAGTCGGGCTCTGTTTTTGCTATAATGAAATGTTAGATTCCCCCTCCCCTCTGGGTTTCTTCCCCCTGTTTGCTTGTTTCCTCCCCCCCCCCTTAAGGCTAGAGCTCAGTGCCTTTTTAGCTTGGCGATGGTGCATGCCACATGACCTTGCACGTATGGATGGCACAGAGAGCCTGCACAGAATGCAGAATTTTATAAAAGAACAGTATATTACAGCTCACACTTTTTTTTTTAAATATTGCAGTACTTTCCAGCATTTAACATTCTACTTATTTACTTTCCTACTTTCACATGTATATATTTAGTAAACAAACTTTAATGAGTATTCGTACTTGGCTATGATTTGATATTTGAATGACTACACTACATAATTTAAAAAATACACCTAAGTACATTTTGGGAACTAAGATAAAATATATTAAGATATTAAAGTGATTAATATTAAGATAAAGATATCTTAATTTCAAGCCCTGGCTAAACAAATGGAATATAAAATAGGCTCTGTGCCACAAAAGCTATGTAATAGCTTTATAACAACTGATTTACTTAAAAAACAGAACAGAACAGTCCTTTAAAAGAGGGTTCCTACCACATGGGTTTTGTTGTCTGGTAGTGTGAAGGTAAATGCTATATTACAACAAATTAATATCTAATACATTTTTAAAATTTCGTCCCCAATGACCCATAAACTAGGACATATTTGTGTTGCAATAGATGTTTCTCAAAAATCATTTCATAAATTTCAGCGCATCTTTAAATAAAGCTTGATTTAAAAAAACTTTTTTACATCTCATATTTTTTACTTTCATATTCTATTTTGAACATTATAGTTATTGCAGGAAAAGAATTCATTGCCACCATTTAAGATGTTAAATTCAACATCCAAACAAAAACTGAAGTCATTTCTAGAGTTCTAAGACTCTGAAAACAGAAAATAAGTAGAACATTAATTAATATCCCTTTAAAAATAGGATGTTTAATGCTTTTGGGTAATTTATTTCTGTCATGGGTGGCAATATTTCTAGCCCCTCTAGTAAAAGCAGAGACATTTAGTGTTGAAAAAATCAGAACTGTTTTGACAGCTTATAAGCATAGATGATAGATATCCTTAAATATAAATCCATGGTTTCTAATATCTTTTATTACATTTGTTATGTAGTACACACATTGAATCCACAGTGATTGCTAATTATTATCTGTAATAGTTACCATCTCTGTAGTTACTATTGTGCCAGAAAGCAGAAATGCAATTCAACACTCCCTGAACACACGGGTTTTTGCTCTTGATTTTATGAAATACTTGATAAAAAATTACTTCATAGCTATTCCATGACTGCAGGAAACAATGTGAAATCTTTCACTTTATATATATACTAGCTGAAGTACCCGTCCTTGACGGGTTAGTGAATGCAAATTTCCAAAAAGCAAGATTTTTCGTCAGCATTGTAGGAGTACACAGAATGGATGTAGTATGTTGCCAAATTAAAAAAAGCGAAGTTATAATTTTTATGTATTGTGAAAATATTACGGGTTAGAGAGTAACTAAGTACTATCATTTCATTCGCTTTAGTCGTAATTATTTGATTCGCGAACGAATATTTACGCATACTGAAATAATTTTCGCAAAATCTCAAAATCTAATCAAAATTTTTGAAAAATTTGAAGCCTACAATTTAAGTTGAGTGACAACCTATCATGTCACCCAATTTAGCTTCATTCCCTGCAGTCTTTATTTCGTGATGCTTGCACAAAATTTCAGCATTTTAAAACGATTTTCGCAAAATCTCAAAATGTAATCAAAATATTTTAAAAATTCAACGCCTATAAATTAAGATTAGCAACTACCTATCCTATCACCAAATTTCGCATCATTCGTATTAGTCGTTATTACGTGATGTTTGAAGAAATATAAACGAATTTTGAGAGAATTTTCACAAAATCTCAAAATCTAATAAAAATGTTTAAAAAACTGGACACCTATAGTTTATATTGAGAAACCATCTATCATGTGACCCAATTTCATATCATTCGCTTTAGTCATTATTACGTAATGCGTGAACAAAGATTCACTCAGTTTTAAACGATTTTCGCAAAATCTTGAAATCGGATCGATTTTTTTTAATTAGATGCTTATAGTTTTAAGGTGAGTGACCACCTATCATTTCACCAAATATCATTTTTTCACCTTTGCGGTTATTACATGATGTGCGAACACAAATTTACGCAGTTTGTAATGATTTTCGCAAAATTTCAAAATCTAATCAAGATTTTTTTTTAATTCGACGGCTATGTTTTAAGTTGAGTGACCACCTATCATGACACCCAATTTCATATCATTCGCTTCATTCGTTTTTACGTGATGCTTGAACACAAATTTATGCAGTTTGAAAGGATTTTCGCAAAATCTCAAAATCCAATCAAGATTTTTTTAAAGTTCGACACCTATGTTTTAAGTTGAGTGACCACCTATCATGTCACTCAATTTCATATCATTCGCTTCAGTCGTTTTTACGTGATGCTTGAACACAAATTTACGCAGTTTGAAAGGATTTTCGCAAAATCTCAAAATCCAATCAGGATTTTTTTAAAATTGGACGCCTATGTTTTAACAGGGTTGCTACTCAAATCCTGAAATGAAATTCCCTGTATTTTCCCTGTCCTTTTCATGATCAAAAAGGGGACAAACACGACATAGCGCAATAACGGCATATAACACAATATAGTATCATCTCCTAATATTTTAAATAGTTGTGCATCTTTAATAATATCACATTGATTATTAGCTTAACTAAATTAAAATTATCAACTTAATTTAGTTAAGCTAAATTTAGGGATGAGAATGATTGAAGAGAAAAAGTGCGTAAGCTTGAATTTAACCGTTAAAATATTTTGACAAGCATCATACACTGTTTTCCATAAAATATCAATCGCAAACCAAATTAATTATATTTATCTTGATTAAAATAATCCCAGTACTCATGCATAAATAAGTATTTAATAATCAATTTTAGATAGAGAGTGTTCAATAGAAAAACAGGCTATCATTATTTAAAAAGAGGATTTTAAGCAAATTCCCCATAAATCTAAGGTCAAGGTAAATAATTTCATGAATAGATTTCAGACAATGTCTTTATGTACAAATAAAATAACATAAAAAGCCTGATTTGGAAGGTTTAATATTATTATTATTTACTTTTTTTTTTTGCAAAACTTCCATCAGAAATAGTGTAAAAATTATATTGCAGTGTAATTAGTTGCATTGACAAAAAGTGTTAAAAAATAAATATTAAAAACTGCATTTACCTTTACTTAAAAGAAAAGCGGTTCTTTTTCTCATAGTCAATCTATGCAAATCAATGTCTTATTTAAATCTCTGTCATGATTTTTTAGCTTAACATTCAAACTTTCAGAAGCATTTAAAATTCAAGAAATTTATAAACATAATTTAAATAAGCATTCAAGTATTTTGTAGTTGCATTAGAAATGTTTATAAAGAAATACTGAAAAGGAAATACTCATTTACCAAAAAGATTGAACTTGAGTTGGCAGATACGAGATTCGGAATTCTGCTGCGATTATATCGTCTACATATTTTTTTTAAATAAAAATAATTAAAATGCGGAATTCCGTGGAAGATTTTTATCCCTGTAAATTAAAATTATTACTTATTATCAGCAGTTTGGTCCTTAGTAATGGCAAAATGATTGATGAACAAGTGCCTGCTCATTGGGGAAAAAAAGCAAATTTTTAATAAAATAAACACTTTCACTAGTAAATCTAAAGATTTATTATTATTATTTTTTAATTCCAAAATCCGTTGGTTGATGTTAGACAATCCAGCAGATTGTTCCTCCATAATTTTCTGTATTTTCTTTGGTAATATTTTGATCTGCTCAGAAACTTTTCATTTATTTCTTCCTTCATCTTGCAACTTTTGTTGAGCATCTTTCTTTCTCTGCAAGGCATCAATGGTATGAACTCCTTGCAGATTTTGAAAAAAAAAAAAAAAAAAAAAAAAAAAAAGAGTACACACGAGGTGACAGCAAGACTAAACAGCGAGAAAGAGTAAAAACCATAAACAAACACGCGACGTGTGTCTAGCAATGCCCACATACAAGCAGATGGGGAAGAACTAGTAGGGGGAAATCCACCAGGAGGAAGCGCAAAAGGGAATATCGCCCTTTCTAAAGGAACGTTCCGTAGAGAGATTATACGACAGAGCGGAGCTGAGAGGGGAAAAGGGGAATACCCTTTCTCTAGCCAGCTCTCTTAGATGCATAGGCATACCACTGGCGCCAATCAATCGCTTCGACGGGCGTGACTCCGGCTTTTCAATAAACAAGGCGCAGGTTATGGTTCGCGATCTCACTTTTTACTGAAATACGAAATACAGGCATAATCTTTCCCAAACAAAAATTTAAAATTTATATTAATTAAAAAATATAAATGAATTTTTCGCTGCAAATATATTTTTCCCTGTATTTTCCCGGTTTTCATGAAAATTCTTCATTTTCCCTGAGTTTTCCCGGTTTTCCAGGTTCTCCCGGTCGCGTAGCAACCCTGTTTAAGTTGAGTGACCACCTATCATGACACCCAATTTCATATCATTCGCTTCAGTTGTTTTTGCGTGATGCTTGAACACAAATTTACACAGTTTGAAAGGATTTTCGCAAAATCTCAAAATCCAATCAAAATTTTTTAAAAATCGGACGCCTATGTTTTAAGTTGAGTGACCACCTATCATGACACCCAATTTCATATCATTCGCTTCAGTCGTTTTTACGTGATGCTTAAACAAAAAAAGCGTCACGGACAGAATGACAGACAGACAAACTTTTTTTGAGCGTCGGATCGGATTCCCGGGTGCTTGAAACGGATAGAAATCGCAAAATTTTTGAATTCCAAGAAATGTACAGACAAAAGTCTAATTTTATTTATATAGATAACACACATTTACTAGTGCTTCACTATCATTATCCGCTTCAACATAAAATGCACAGGAAATTAACTTACCTTTAGAAAATGGTGAAAAGAAAATACCACTCAACTCACACTGTTTTTCAAACAAAATGTGTACCTTGAGATTAAGAAGTATGAAAAAGCTAGAAGCATATGTTATCACACATACCTTGGAAGAGCGATGAAAAATTTACTCAGATAAATTATGAAGAACAACTAGAAAATATTGTTCATGGTACACTGCTAATACATAAATAATTGTTTTTTTTTTTTTTACTCAATAAGTTTATAAATTACTTCATGGTCATTTTCAAAATGAACGACTTCTCAATGGCCAGTTTTCCAAAACTGCATCTAAGGATTTATAAGTCATTGCAATTTTTCTTCCTGGGGAGTACTATTACTGGTATGGGGAGTTATGTACTATTAGTACATAAATTAGACATAATCTACATGTAATATTTCTTGTCTCTAAGTAGAATATGTCAAAATCGAGAATGTGCATAGCTGACAACTTAATTGTACAATTTGAAAATTAGTACAATTTAACAATGTCCTACTTTTATATGCAGTAGTGTTGCTTTCTTTTCTTTCTGACATTATGTAGCAAAATAAAATCTTTTCAAAACCTTTTTTCCCCTCCAAAAGAGCTTCAAAAAATTGTGATTTTATTTTAGAATGAGTAAATGTTTTAGACTCCAACACAATTGTTAGCTTGATAGGGTGCCTACTGGACAGCAGAAAAAAAAAAAATTCATGACCGCAAGGGAATTTTCATGACACAATACGACATACAGCCACTTTGCTGCTTTTGAAATGTAACTAATTTTAATCATATAGTAATATTATAATCATAATATTAATTACTCTTAACAGTCACATTTAATTGTTTTACAAAAATTAACTTTATACATAGTTAAAACAAATAACGATTTTTCTTTCATTATAATGATGGAAGTGTAAGTTATTAAGGGAATTCACCAGGAACATGCATTTGAATTACATGATAACCTATTAGGCCATTTTTTAAAGGTCAATTTAAAAATTTGGCAATTTTCTGTAAAATACACATTGTTCCTGAAACACGAACCTGCAAAACAACTTGCAGGGCTGGTTTTATTTCACAGGTTCTTTTAATATTGAAAATTAATTCTATATTAAAAAAAAAAAAAAAAAGTTGATTAGGAAATCAATATTTTTGATGGATTAAAGAACTTCAATTTATCAGACTGAAAGTATTTTTACCAGTTTTATGAATAAATTTTCACAATTAACTAAATTTATAAATAAAATAAAACTTTGCATTTTCAAACTGTTAGACAAAGTTAAAAATAACTAAATATAAAGATGTATAAAAATGCAAAAATAAAAAATTTAAAGAATGAATAACAGACAGCCATTTTAGTCTAACAAATGGACCTTCTGTCGGTGTCTGCTTTTTATATTTCTATCCCAGCATTTCTACACATTCTTACTTCATCGCCTAGAAGTTGACTGTATTTATTACTGCCATGAATATATCATGACAAAATACAATTATGAAAACTGATTAGAGATTGTATTTTTTTTACTGAAACATATTTCTGAAGCTAAATGACTTAGTTTTGAAGAATATATAAATGCTAATTTTCATTGAAAATGTATGAATATGTCATAAGAAAATAAAATACTGTACCAGCTTGCTTGGCAGCTTCTCTTTTTGGGCGGACTTTTTTAGTATGCTTAAAATCTTTTTTATGCTGTGGATTTTTTCTAGAAAATTCAGAAAAAAAAACAACAACACATTACAACATATATGTATATATGCACACACACATATGTATTCAGAAAGTAAAAAATAAAAATACCATTAAAAGAACTGATAACTTTTATATCTTGTAAATATATTAATAAAAGTGATTAGGCACATACACATTATCCCCCCCCCAATTAAAACAACAAAGGGATCAAAATTTCCGTGTGAATTTAAAATTCACACATGATTAAAAGATCATGACTGATAATAAAGTTTTATAATTTCAATTGAACTAAGGAACAGAAATTCAAATAGAAATAGATTTGTTTCAATATATTCAAACATTACACAAGTAGTTTCTTGAGGAAGGATATCTGACAGTGCTCAGTTATAGAACAGCACATTATAATCCACAAAAAGGCATTGAATGCAAAGATTTCACGTAAAATTAAAATTACACAAGAATAAAAATCTGCAGTTACAATACAAGTGTTTGCTATTCAGAGTTGCCAACCTCAGGAGATTTTATTTTAAAAATCAGTTTTGTTTTCGGGGAAGGGGGAAGATCAGGCATGAAAGTGCAAATTGGCAAAAAAGGTGGAAAATTAAAAGAATTTGTAGAAAATCATGATCTTATATTGTAAAATTGAAACCACAAAAACAAGTGGGATGAATGCAAAGCTGAGCTAAAAGCATGAGCTTACGCCAGGTGGAATTGCCAAAACCAATGCACAGGAGGTGTTGTGTCTCATTCAAAATAAGCTGCTTGTAAAAGGACGAAAAATTATTTCCATTCATTTAATCAGTCTTTTTTGAATGCACCATTCCCCCCTGTACTGCACTCCTGTGACTACGCTACAGCTTTTATGGGCGGTGCCAATTGATGCACTCATTTTTCATTCGCCGCAGAATGATTTCCTGTATTCCCTTCATTGGAAAAAGGAATTTTGTCCCACCTCAGCACGTCTTAATGGAATGATCGATCGGGCACCTGTATGTTCATAATGGCCTGAAGTGAGCGAAAGCTCAAGGTTACCCCCCTATAGAATTCTTTCTCTGCAGTTTTGCATAGATCTCGCAAAGTGCCTAAATGGAGTTGAAAAAGTCAGAATTCCGACTAAGACAGAAAAGTTTCATGCCTGTAAGATGTACCAGCTGAAACTACATTTTAGGGAAGAAAAAGTATTTTTGATGCAATTCGGTGCCTGAAAAATATATTTTTGAGAGAAAAACAACACCTTTGGGTGGTGATTTTTACTAGGTAATGAGTAGCTTATTAAAAGTTTGGTAGATTACATTAGTAAATTCAAAATAGTGGTTAATTTTTTACAAAACAATGCCAAACAAAAAATATTCATTTTTAAGAGCAATGGAAAGACTTAAAGCTACACTTCGTTCACTGTTATATGTTTATCAGTGAAGCCCGCATCTTTAGACATCACATAGGTGTGACTTTCCAGAACTAGTTTGTAGGAAAGAAAAAAAATGCTGAAAAGGGTTGCTTGCTGATTTAAAATTAAGAAAATCGCATTTTCATGTGACAAATGATAAAAATCAGGAAAAATGCATGCAAAATCGGGAGCCTCCCACCTAAATCTGTACAGTTGGCAGCTGTAGCTATTTAAATATGCTCGAAAATACAGATATTTGATAGCAATGGCCACTTTTCACTCTTTGGCAATTTATGCATTTGAATAACTGATAATTTTCCATTATGGATGCCATTATAAAACAGCTCTATATATTATACACAATTCTAGGAAGATTCGTGTATTTTGAGCTGCGAAAGATTCCATCTCTCGCTGCTGTGGCAAATATCTAAGTTGTGCCGAAAATACATTACAATGTGCAAAAGTTTTATATTTATACTTTAATAAAAAAGTAACACATTTCATTGTATAAACAAACTGGGTTACTTTTACTTCTTCCCAGGGTTGTTATGATTTTGCCCAACCCGAAAAAACACCCAACTAGGTCTTTTCAAAATTTCAACTTTGATTACGTAGATAATACATCGCTTAACATCAGTACATCACTTGTAAAGTTTATAAACAGATCCCTACCTCCCACCATACTACCACCTATCTAAGGAAGAAAGAAAAAAAAAAAAAAAAAATTAGACTTCACATAGGCATTAAAACTTTCTAGAGCAGTTTTATGCCTATCTGTATTAAAATGAATAAGGATTTTTTAACCATAAAAAAATCTTTAGTTTAAAAAGTTGTAATTAAGCACTAGTATATCACTGTTAAAATTATTACTAGTAGTCAATTTATCTAAGAACAAACCATGATTGGGGTTGCTATTGCTATTGATTTATACATTTTTTTCATGTATGATTAATAATTGTCAGTGGCGCACACAAGGGGGGGGGGGGGTCCAGGGAGTCTGGACCCCCCCCCCCATCGGCTTTGATATTTTTTTTTTTTTTTTTGATTGATTATTATTCTATATCTATAGTAAATAAAATAATTCCAAAAAAAGGTAGCAATAGTTTCAGTTCTAATAAATAAAAAAAAAAAAAATTTTTTTTCTCGTTTTCCTCAACTTTTCAAAAACGAACTGAAAAAGTGAACATAAAACACCATCTTGTTCTCAAAACTGTACAACTATTACTTTGCTTCCTATTGTACTGTGTAGTGTATCCTTAGGAAACTGGATGGGACGAGTTTTAATGAATTCCATCTAATGAAAACGAACTCTTTCATCGCTGATTTTTGTCAATCTGGAACATCCCTAAAAGTTGGACCCCCCCCCCCCCGCAAACTGTAAAAGTTGGAACCCCCCAGCCAAAAATCCTGTGTGCGTGCCTGATAATTGTAATCACTTATTATTATTAAATTAAGCACTTTTTATTTATAATTGATATTTGTAATCAATTAGTTTGCTTTAAGTTGCATTTAGTAATAAGCAAATTTTTTTTCAAATATTCTGAAACCCCATCCCTTCTTCTGAAAAAACCCAAAAAACTCAGTGGGTTGTGTTTTTTTTGGGGAAAAAAAAAAAAAAAAAAAAAAAAAAAAAAAGGGGGGTTTTAACAACCCTGCTCTTCCCCTTTACTAAACAAACAGAACTTGAAAAATCATTCTGCAAATTTCACATTCACCAAAATATTCATGTTTTCCATTTCTTAAAATTAATTTAATTTTACCTAAAGCAGTTTGCTCCAAAGGGGCACTCTTTCTTGGGGGTGGCACTTTCATTTTCCTCCTCACTTTCGCTCCCAGCATCATTTTTATCGTTCTTCTCTGTCTTTTCGCTTTTCTCATTTTTCTCTTCAGCTTCTGGTGGTGCCTCAGCCTCAGACCCATCATAATCTGAATCACCTGGGTGACTAAACTGGTCTATGTGGTTCTGATTCCGCCTAGGCAGTAAAGAGACAAATTGTTGATTTGAGAAGATGGAAAAAAATAGTATGATTTTGCAAACATGGAATCAATTCATGTAAAGCATTGTATTTACAATCTAAGGCTACATGCAATTGTAAGAAAGCAATAACAGGGTTTCTAGAGATTTCACAGCTTTTGCTTCCCTGACTTTTTATCTAGCTGCTTTCCTGAATTTTGCATTTCTATTTTTAATATAACATCCTTTAATTAATAACTTTTTATATATTTTGCCCCTTTTTACAAATAATAATAAAATCAATATACACAAAAATATTATTTGACATCACTGGATTCTAACAAAAACCATGTTTGATAATAATTTAGGATAAAATTAAGAATATTTCAAGTGAGCAAGACATGTTAATAAAGGACACATTTTAAAATTATTTATAAGGTTAAATAAGAAAATGAAAATAAAACAACTTCTACAATTAGGTTCAAACAGGAAGTATTTTCTTGATTCTGCCGCAAAATTCAAATATTCTTGCATTTCCCTGACCTTTCTTCAAATTTCCCAAATCCCTGACTTTCGCAGACCAAAACTCATTTCCCTGACTTTCCAGGTCTGTAGAAACCCTGAATAAGAAATTGGCAAAGACCCAATGATAGCAGTGACATAGCCTTCAAAAACTCTTGAAGGTGTTGTAAAGAATTTCTGGGTCTTTCTGCCATTTAACAGTTAAGTATATTTTAAACTTTAAATTCTACATGTCAAATAGTTAAATTTTGCATCAAAATTGGTTACTAGAATGAGAGATATTAAGTTTGTGTGTCCCCATTGGTAAACATAGGGTTTTCTAGAAATTTCGTGAAATATTGGTGTCAGAGCTTAACTGACTTCCCTTTTGGGGAGTTATTTTTGATGCCAAATTAGGTGATATTTTTCACCAAAAAGTTGCCAAGTCTGGCGACATTTTGGACATTTGATAGAATTTTTCCAATGGGGCCTGAAATGTTTGTTTTCCTGCAATAGTATTACACAATAGTCTAGTATTTCTCTTTAACATTTCTATGACATAATCAAAACACAATAGTTCGGGGGTGCTTTTAGAAATTCTGATTTTTCAAGAACGTACGTCGAAGAGTATAAAAGGCAGAGAGGTCGGCAAATTTGAGCCAGCTTGCTTTTGTCTGCTGCAGAGAACAGATGCCTGTGAGAGGGCATAAGGCTCTGTATCAGCGTTTATACATTAAAATCTCAATTATCTGCGGAATAGGGTGGCAGATAATCCGCAAAACAGGTGAAAAAGAAGAGAAGAGAGCGAGAGAGGGTGAAAATACCTGAAACACTTTTTCCCATAAGTGCAGGCAATCCTTGGCTTCTTCTCTGCTTCTGATGTGGGAGGCTCTGGCTCAGCTTCTTCATCTGAGCCAACTTCACTGGGTGCACGTTTGGCTTTTCTTCTTCGTCCTTTAGGACCCTAAAAACATACACAGTATACTTTATACACCCATCTGGTTTTTCTCTTCTTTTTTTTTGTATGTAAGATATTTTTCTGCTAATTCCCAAAGTGTAAAAAATACACATAAACAAAATGTGTTGTTTTAATAAAAATAATAACGTAAAAATTTCCATACATTTCCTTAACTAAGTAATTGGTAATCATACTGTCAGGCAGTGGTGCAGCCAGAAATTTTTTATGGGGAGGGGTTATGGCTAATGTATACGTGTGTGTGATAATGTAGTGAAGAATATACATTTTGTATGGCAAAATATTCCTCATGGGGGAGTTATGACCCCCCCTCCCCCCGGCTATGCCACTGCTGTCAGGTATCATAAAGAAAACAATTCATTTTTTGCATTTTCTATATATATACATAGTATATTTCTTAATATCAATACACCAGTTGTAAAATTTATGAATAGCACCCTCCACCCCACAAGAAAAAAAAAATTAGAATGATTTTTTTTTTTTATCCCTAAAATAAATTAGTTTTTAAATTCTGAGTGAACACAATAGTACTCCAATTTTATTATTAAAATCATTACTAATAATGAATTCATCTATCTAAAAGCAAACCATGGATTATTATTGATTTAAATATTTATTCATCTATAGTTCATTATTGTAACCAATTAGTTGCTTTAAGATGTATTTAGTAATTAGCAAAGTTAACATTCTGAACTTCTATTCCTTCCCTTAAAACACCCAGATAAGCCCAAAAAATCCTGATTAAACCCCCTCCCCAAAACTCAAGTAAAACTAAAAAACCAAGACATTTAACAACCTTGACAGTAATGTGCTTTCAGGTTGTTCAGCCCGATCAACAGGAATTGATCTTGTGAACCCGATGAATAAAAATGGGAAGTGTTTCATTTTACGAATAAATTCTTAAAGAAGCATGTGAAAATTAAGAAAAATACAGAGGCCCAAATTGGTATAAAAAATTCTGAGACACAGGCCAAAATCCAGATACATGGCACATCAGCATAAACCTATGAATAACTGTGTGCCCAAGCTACTGACACACTGACTTCTTCAGAGCTTCAGTATCTTAAGAGATTAGAGCCGATCAATTAAATACTTACATACATTCTCTAACTTTAAAAAGAGAAATTAATGTTAAAATGTCAAACATGCAAATGCATAAATAAGACATAAAAAACACCCACCTTCTTTTTCTTCTGTGAACCCCAGTCACTGCCCGATTCACTTCCAGATCCAAATTTATGGGTGACTTTTTTGGTCCTCTTGTGTTCTACTTCCCAGTCACTGCCAGAGTCATCACCTCTCCTTTTACCTCTTTTCCGCCTGGGCTTTGGAGAAGATCTGTCACTCTGCCACTCATCATCGTCGCTCACAATAAAATCCTCTGAAATAATAACAGAATTTGAAAAAAAGAAAAAATGACTGTAAATGAACAAAGAAATGTAATTCCATTTCTACTCTGTTGAAAATTTAAAATTAATGCATTGTATTAGACCGAATGTAATGCGAAAGCTAAATTTTTTGTAAAGATCTACTTATATAGTATGCTAGCGTATGGGGTACCAACATTGATATTTCTTCACTGTGAACGGCAAAAACTAGATGTAAACATTAGTATAATAACAATAACACAGGCACAAAAATCCAAAATAACAGTTATTGATGTCAAATGAAACAAGCATATTCATTACTGGCCTCTTTTACTTATGTCACACTGTAGATAAGATTACAAAATAACAATAATACATATGCAAAAATGAGAGATTTTTCGGATGTTTTCACAGCTTTAATTGTTGTGGAGGATATTACAGCAGGCACTACAAAAAATATGCAGGCATGAAAGTGTGATTTGGTAAAAAAGACTGAACTTTGCTCGCAATACAAAACAATGAAATTAACATACAATTAATACATTACCGGTTGTAACTATGTCATATATTCATTATATAACTAATATTTAAACAGCCTGGATGGAGTTAAAAAAGTTGGAACTCCGTCAAAAGACAGAAAACTTTCATGCCCGAACATGTGACAAAACAAATTTACACTCAATCATCTTGCATTTAATCTTGGTCCATTTAAAATAAATAGTATCATTCTACTTTACCAAAGTAACATTATTGCCATTTAACCTACTCCCTACCGATGTTGCATTTTCACAAAATTAATTTGCATTTTACAGTCATTGTTTAGTTTAAAATTTTTAGAAATTAATTCACAAAATTGACTTTTAAAAATTTTAGTACTAAACAATGACTATTAATTTGTTTTCATAAAACTAGCAAATATTATACTAAAAAAATACAGTAAAATAATGGTACAAAAATGACAGTTAAAAGGGAATGGGTCAAGTTTTTAAATTTACTCTAAATTTAAGCCTTCATGAGAACAAAAATCCTGTTAATTTTGAGAAGCTTTTTCAAACAAATTGTTTTATTCTGTTAAAGAAATTTTCTGGAATTAAAAATTGCTGAAAATCTGTGGTGTTTCTTCAGATTTCACAGCGTTTGCTTCCCTGACATCTATCACGCTCTTCCCTGACTTTATCTAGCGTGCTTTCCCGAATTTTGTGTTTCTATTTTTAACATTACATCCTTTAATTAATATTTTTTAAAATATAGTTTGCCCCCTTTTTTTACAAATAATAATAGTAAAATTAATATATACAAGAATCTTATTTGACATCACTGGATTCTAACAAAAACCATGTTTGATAATAATTTAGGATAAAACTAAGCATATTTCAACTGCACAAGATATGCTCATAAAGAATACATTTTAAAATTATTTATAAGGTTGAATAAGAAAATGAAAATAAAACAATTTCTACACTTAGATTCAAACAGCACATATTTTCTTGATTTTATTGCAAAATTCAATTTTTCCTTGCGCTTCCCTGACCTTTCTTCAATTTCTGCTAATTTCCCTGACTTTCCAGGTCTGTAGAAACCCTGATCTGGGAATGGGTGAATTTTCAGTAGCACTTTTAACTCTCTCCATCTTCTTTTGAGTATTTGTTAAAATTTTGCAAGACAACCAGTCCAATGGTGAGAATTTCATCATATTTCTTTAGTATAACTTCATCATAAATAAAAAAAAAATTACAAATAATGTATGTTTGAAAATCAAATTAATGAATATTCTATAGCTTTTTGACTTTTCTACCCAAATAAAGCAATTCCCTGAAGTAAAAAGAAAAAAAAAATCATAATAGTGTCCACATACCAAGTGACAGTCCCTGTCTTGTCTGCCTGTTGGTTCTCGATGATGTCCGGCCTGGTGTATTTCTCTGTGAACTGCCCTCTCCTTCATCATCAAAAGCGAATTTTGGAGCTGCCTTCTTTCTACCTTTGGGCTTAGGTGGTGCATCTTCATCAACTAAATAAAATATTGAGATTAGTAATCACACTTACAGTCACGAGAAAAGTAATCAATAATTTAAAAAAAGCATACATTAGGATTTAGGCAAGAGAAAAAAAATCCTTTAATGAAAAAGAAAAATGGAGAAAAAAAGCTTTAGCAAAATGCTAAAATGGATATTACCCTAAAAATTAATGATGCCTGCACCTTTAAACAGTTTGAGAAAATATATGAAAACAACACAAAGAACAAATACAAGTTTGAAATAAATTATTATTAATAACATTTTTAAAGCATTTATTCTTTCAACTAAATTTGTCTTTGTTTTTTAAACTGGCACGTATTTCTCAAAAGTTTCACAAAACTTATAATTTTTTTGGGGGGCTTTCAGATTTTTGTGATGCAATAATAATGTTAGTATGGCAAAGGTTTATTTCAGTGAGGTTTAAAGTGCTTAAAACCTATGTGCGTTTTAGCAAAAAATAGCTTCTGATCCTTTCGCATTCAAGATGCATGTTACGTAAAATGCAACCACAGCTTAACCACTGGCATACACTAGTTTAACAAAAAAATTTGTGCCAGGTGATTCAAAATAGATATTACACAGCAATTACCTTTTAAATTGTAAGGTATCAAAACATATTTTCAATTAAAAAAGATTGTCAAATTTAAAGTACTTTCAGATATGGCAGGTTTTTGTTTTAATGAGGGGCAATTTACATATTAAAATATGAAATTTAATTTTTATATGGTCTGCATTTTCTGTAATTTATATTTGCAAAAGTATTGCTCTGGTACTAAATAAAAATCGGATGTCTTCAAGTGGATTAATTACCTAGATATATCACAAGTTAAAAATTGACAAGTTGTCAAATACTAAGGGAATGTCTCAAAAGCGGGAAAAATGAAATTACTTGTGAAGTGACATCAATTTATGTTAGTGGCTATTCGATAGCTACATTTGACTAGCGGAAATCCTATTTTGGCAAGAATTTTCTTATAATACATGTTTGGCAGTTTTTACTGAAAATTAATCTACACCCTTTTCTCTGTCATTTCCTATTACACTTCGAAATTGTTCCTCTGGAAACATGACATTATTAGTGGATGACCCTGAAAAGACTAAATCAATGATAATTTCATAATGAGGAGCAATATATTTTGATAGGGTGCCGTTATATTTCTTGACAAATATAATATGTCATGCTGACTTTAGTTATGGAAACTTATTTTTGGCGATATTTTGGTACAACCGAAACAATAATAGCCCCACCCCTCAATGGGCGGGTACTGGCCACAAGCCCACTTTGCCACTACTACAGCCCGAACTTTACTGGCCATTTTAAATGGGTGATCAGCATTACCCTTACCACTATGAAGGGATGGACAACTTAAAACCCAAGCCCATGATGGGAATCAAACCCGTGCCCACAACGTGATAAAATGGTTTTTAAGCCACTACCCCACCTGGGCGGCACAATAATAATAGTAATAATGATTAATAACAAAGCTTGTCTTTTTACAATTATCAAATTAGTTGCTTACCATTTTTTAATGAAAAAAGTATACCCAGTTGCCTTTAATTTAGCAAAAGTCGCCGTTTTAATTACTAGTGGACACTCTACATGTAAAATACATATTTAATGTGTGTGAAGACAGTTCTTCTGCAAATTTAAATGTTACCTTGTTTTCGTTTGACTGTTTTTTTCTCAGCAGCTTGTCGTTTAGGGCCTCTTTTCTTGCCTGCTTTTGGTGGTGGCATATCATCCGATTCCATCCAATCAGAAGCTGCATGAGTCTTCTCATCTCCACCATCTAAGTCCTTGGCTGTTTCCTTAACATTAAATATTTACATCAAATTATTAATGTATTAGCCAGAAATATTCGGGCTCAAGTACAGTTTACTTCCGATTTCATTCTGATTTGAAAGTAGCCACATGATTAAAACTTTAAAATAAAATTTCAGATAACACAGAGTATTTTCAGGTCATTTATTATTTTAACCAATTAATAATGCATTTTTAAATACAGTAAAATCTTGCTTAATCATAATCACACAAAATAAAATTTTCTAAAGGTTTTTAGCAAATAATGGTATAATTCAATGGCTAAAGAAATAATTCCGTTTCAAGACAGGTAATAATGCAACTATGTAACTACATTTAGCTCAACGATCAATAACGTAAATTTAATTTACTTGCTGAATTATTTAAAACTAAATAAAGTTGCAATACTGCATATTTGAAAATTTACAATGCTGAATTGCATTCTTTTTGTTGTTGCAGTATGTTAATATGTTACATTTAACTTTCATTGTCAATATGTTTCCTTTACTCTCCTTTTGGCAGTTATCTCGCCAATCAATGATTATAAATATTAAACTAATAAACTTATTTTATAATGCTCAGTTTTCTTTAAACTTAAAATTAGAACTAAAAGTACATTAATTCAAATTTAAAAATTTTCCATTCAAATAACTTACAATAATTTATAATGATACAGTTTAATTAATCAATTATATTTAGTCAGTATCTGGCTGATGAGTGAATAAATAACATTTGAGTACAATTCTTATGCTATGACTGTGTAAATAAATATTTTTCTGCATAAATATTGCTGGTGTGTGCATATATAATTCTAGAAAAAAATAATTTCCTCGTTCGCTAAGGTGTGTGTAAGTTGCACAGGCAACCCACACACACCTTTATGCAGTGTGATATGGGCTGTTATGCTACTTATTTTAATTTTTTTACCCCATAAAAAATAATAATATATAAAATAACACAATACTATAATAGATACATTTAAAATTAATAGCATTTTCGAAAACATTAAATGCAGTGCAAATCACACATGAAAAAAAATTTCTTTCGTTCATAGCAGTAATTATTTCCAACTTAAAGGTTTTGCTTGCAAAAACTAATATGCATCACCATCAATGCCAAATATATATTGTTTCAGCAAGCTGTGCCCTTTTTACAAAAAAAAAAAAAAAAAAATAATAATAGGGTCATTCCATTTCAAATCAACCAGTAAATTCCAAAAATGTCACCCACCATCTCGGATTTCTATGAAAATTTTTATAAATGTAGCCATTAGTGTTCTAACTAACAATGTAAAATTTTACTTCAATATCTCTAATACTTTTTAAGATAAAAATTATTAAAATAATGGGAAAGTGGCCATAAATGGCGTTTTTGCATACACTTATTTTGATGGTGCTTTTTCAGATAAAAAATCATAACTTTCTTTATTTTCAATATATTAAATTGAAATTTATACCAAAATGGTCACAAAGGTTTGGAGATTATAGAAAAAATTAATTTGATAGTGCTGTTTAAAACTGGAATCCCCTAAAAATTCATAAACTTTGTTTTTTTTCAAAAAAATTTCATAAAAACAATAATTTTGCAAAAGCTGTTTCAGAAAAAGGCACAGCTCTTAACAAAGCAAACTATTTTTTTACTTACATGTAAATGCATAAAGTAAGATAATTTAAAATAAAAATGGTGGTATTTTGAGTCCTAATAGGTTAATTTAATTAAAAACCAAATATTTTGATGATTTTTCTTAAAATGTTATGCTGCATGCAAATGTTATTATAAAATAATTATTTATTTATTTAATTTTATAAAGAACTTATTTTATTTAAAAGTTAATAATGAGTTAGTTATTTGACTTAAAATTTAAATTATTTTGAAATAAATTTTTTTTAAAACAAAATCGGAAATATATATAGTTAACATGCATCAAAATTTTTCTAGCTTTTTTTATTGTCAACTACAAATTAAACATTTTTCTTGAGATTCACCTATGTTTTGTAATGATACATTATAACATCTTCTAAAGCTTCTTGTTTTGAAATTTGTGACAGTTTCATCACTGCCAGTTGCCAGTAGATACTTTGTCACTGGTATCACTGACAGTTGATACTTTGTCATCAATCTCAGAAATAAATTTGTTTACGTTCTTCCTAGAAAAACTACATATTATTTTGTCCAGGAATCGATTTTTCACAGTTCAGCAATTTGTTAATTACCTCAGATAAATTTAAATTAATAGTTCTCAAACATTTTTTTCTCTTTCTTTTATGGCACTTAAACAGGTCAAAACATGATGTTTGAAGTATTTCAAATTTATTCAAATAAAATAATTTGTGATGTTCACAAATATTAAGTAAAAGCTCAGATTGTACATTACTTCTCAAACTTATTTAGTTCAAGTCTGAAGGGCTTAATAATGCAGAACTTGATACAGTTTCTACTTGAGTATAAGTCCTTTTATGGCATAAGCACGTTTGGGAATGTTCTGCTGCCATATTAAATGGAACTGATATTCAGTACTATTAAAAAAAAAAAAAAAAAAAAAAAAAAACATTCTAATTTAAAGTCTTTCAATTAGATAAACAAAAATGAGCTTATATATAAAGCTGAATAATTTAGCTTTAGATTATTGGTTTAACTCTTTAAAATAATTTCAACAATCCCAGATAACATCAAAAACAATTCCAAATTACTCAAAGAACATCTTCACTTAATCAAAGAAAGGCAAAACTGATTCCAATTCTCAAAGTATCTGACCAAGGAAGAGATATTCACACCTGCAAACAAGAGGGTGACTCATTGGAAGAGGGAGTGGACCCCACCCCTTTAAGGCCGCTTTCCACATCGAGAGGGAGCCGCTCGCAGCTTGGCCAATTATCACGTGTAAGCAATAAATTTTTCGCACTGCAGAGAAAGAGATACTCCGGACAAAAGGTAATTGGGGACCGTGGATAATATTGTGGTTTCACACCCCATCTATTGTTCGGTAGAGGACAGCATATGTGTCACCCAATGTAAAGGCCTCTGCCGATAACCAGAGACTGTCGCGGCTACAATGTATTTGAGGGGGTTTGGAAGCGGCGACTGGCAGCGACACATGGGGTGTCATCTACCGAATAACAGATGGGGTGGAAACCACAAGCGTAAAAACCGCAATATTATCCACGGTCCCCAATTACCTATTGTTCGAAGTATCTCCCCCTTTCTTCTGAGTGCAAAAAATTGATTGCTTACAAGTGATAATTGGACAAGCGACCCGCGACGGTCTCTGGATATCGGCAGAGGCCTTAAGACGTGGCCAAATATCCTCCTTCAAATACATTGTAGCCGCAGCAATCACTGGGTGTGGACAATGGCCTTTACTATCTTACACTACTCAGTATCTCCCCCTGCATCTTCTCATATTACACCAGCTCCTTACCACACAACAAACAGAAAGCATGTGATCTGATCTAGTTACAGTCCAAAAGCCTGTTGACTGAAAAGAGACTACTGTCATTGTTCTTTTAAACTGATGTAAAAATAAACAAAATTATGATAAAAACAAAAGTTTTTAAAATTGTTTTAATTATAAATCAATATAAATTTTATTTATAAATAAAATGTTTTATATATAAACAATATACAGATATGCTTTCTTCATGCCTCAGGCAATTTACACCCCCCCCCCCAAAAAAAAAAAAAAAAATTACAGAATTGGCGGAGACAACATTTAAATTTGAAAATTTTCTAACCATGCAGCACTTAAATTTAACTAAATTTCTTTTTCTGCATGTTTCATTACTGTTAGAATAACTGTTCCTAAAAGTGCATAGTACAACTTCTGAAGAGATATTAAAAAAATCTTTGAATCTCTAAATTAGGATAACTTAATTGCATAAAAATAACTTAAAAAGTTGCATCATTTCTGGGAAAAAAAAAAACAGCCTGTTTCCACTTTTTCTCCCCAACCCCCATTTTTTTATTATTTGTTATTGACACACTCTCTCTTTTTCCTTTTTGCTTGAACTGATTAAAAAAATACTAATTTAAACATTAATAAACTATTTTAACTTGATTTCCTATGACACACAATTAAATATAAATAAATACCAAGTTTTTAACTGACAGGTGAGGAGATTCCCATTATAAACAAAGCATTGTCTACATTAAAAATAAATAAAATTAACAGTTATATTACTGATCTAAAATAAGTCAGAATGAGTGTAATTTGACTTGTAGTTGACAATAACAAAAAAAAAAAAAAAAAAAAAAAAAAGAAAGAAAAACTTCCAAGTTTTGACACATATTTACTATATGTATAATCAGATTTTGTTTAAAAAGTTTTATATTTTAAAAATAAAAAAAATTAAATTTTAAGTAAAATAATTTTAACTCATTATTAACTTTTAAATAAAATAAGCACCTTTTTAAATTAAATAAATAAAAAATTATTTTATAATAACATTTACATGCAGCATAACATTTTAAGAAAAATCATCAAAATATTTGGTTTTTAATTAAATTAACCTATTAGGACTCAAAATACCACCGTTTTTACTTTAAATTATCTTACTTTATGCATTTACATGTAAGTAAAAAAATAGTTTGCTTTGTTAAGAGCTGTGCTTTTTTCTGAAACAGCTTTTGCAAAATTATTGTTTTTATGAAATTTTTTTGAAAAAAAATAAAGTTTATGAATTTTTGGGGGGTTCCAGTTTTAAACAGCACTATCAAATTAATTTTTTCTATAATCTCCAAACCTTTGTGACCATTTTGGTATAAATTTCAATTTAATATATTGAAAATAAAGAAAGTTATGATTTTTTATCTGAGAAAGCACCATTAAAATAAGTGTATGCAAAAACGCCATTTATGGTCACTTTCCTATTATTTTAATAATTTTTATCTTAAAAAGTATTAGAGATATTGAAGTAAAATTTTACATTGTTAGTTAGAACACTAATGGCTACATTTATAAAAATTTTCAAAGAAATCCGAGACGGTGGGTGACATGGCCTGGTTGATTTGATATGGAATGACCCAATAATAAATTTTAATGGCTTGGCAAATGTCAAATGAAATGTCATATCTTTTTTCCCCCCCACTTTTGAAACTTATTCTTTTTAATAATTTTTAAATTCAAACATTTTTGAGGACTTTTAAGACTGCAGTTTAAAAAAATTAAGTGATTTTGGTATATAAACAGACTGATTATATCAGAAGTTAAGATATTGTCTTTTTATTAGCTGTAATAAATGATAAACCTCTATCAGTTATGAAACCTACAGAAAAAAATTCTTAAAAAGCTGAAAATTTTACAAAATGAGTAACATTTAAAAATTTTTGCATTATAATTAAATGTTTAAGATTCTTTTCTGAAAGTTTAATAAAAGATTAAAAAAAAAAAATCACAATGTGTAATATAATTATTAAGAATCATCCTGAATTTTTTAGTCTCAAGCACAATTTGTTTCTTCAAACTACAGTTTTAAAAAACCATATAACTGTAACCTTTGGGAAAGACTAAAAGAAGAAAAAGTATAGAAAGAAAGGATTACTTTATCTAGATTGTCATCTCCATTGCTTGCACTGACATCTTCAGGCTGTTTATCAGCTTTATCTTGCACATTTTTAGAGTCAGACTTATCACTTGACTGCGTATGCTCATTTTCTGTTTTATCTTTAAGAAAAGAGTCGTTGCCAAGTGTGGTTTCCTCCTCAACAATCTTTTCACTGAACTTTGATTTTTCGTCTTCTGCTTTCTCCTCAGGGAATAGTTCACTGTTTTTTGGCGGGTCACTCTGGCATCCAGTTTCATCCATGTCCTCTTTGTTGTCCTCTGATGGCTGAGTTTGCTTATCTTCTGCAGAACTGTCACTTTTGGAGGTGGCATTTACCTCAGATTTCTCTTTCTCAGAGTCCTTATCTTCATTTATCTCTTTGTCCTCAGTAGGACATTGAGTTTTGTTGTCCTCCGTTATATCGGCTATCTTTTTGGCAAATGTGTTCTCCTCCTTGGAGTATGTTTTGTCGATGTTAGCCAGAATTTCATCTTCTTTAGAAAAAGGCTTTTCAGTAACAGCTGGAGAAGAATTAAATAGTAGAATGAGGCACACGGTATTTTAGAAGAAAACAAGAAGTAAAAAGTACACTTTACACTCATATAAGATGAATGTTTACTGTTTCAGAACAATGAAGATTTGGGCCTGTTTTAAGAAAATTGTGAAAAGCATTTTCAAAAGTTAAGCAAAAGGTTTTTTTTTGGCAAATCTGTATGTGACAGACAATTGAGTTGTAAAATGAAAGTTAAAGCAATTATTCTGACATTTTCAAATGAAAATTTATTTCTTAGTTTGCACGAGGCTGTTATTAATTATAATTTTTTATTAAGTGATGGAATGTCATTTTTATAAATATGACTCAACATCGGTACTTAAAACTGGAAGCTTGTGCCAAGTAGCAATTTAGTTTTTAAAGTAACACATACAGTAAAAATCGTTTTCGGATTCATGGGGATTGTCTAGTCCTGCTACATGATTCAGAGATTAGTAACGACGACAACAAAAATGGATTAGTAATATAAAATGAGAACAACCTGGTTGATGTTATCAATCAATATTTGATGAGACAGAATGGCCAAAAATATGACATTCTCATGGAATTGCCCGCCCCCCCTTTTTTTTTGAGAAAACATTAAAAGGGAGACAATTCTTTGAACTCATCAGTATTTGGAAGCCTCACCGATTATAATCTTTACTCCAAGATAGTGGACACTGCACATTATATAAGTCATCTATTTATGAATACTTGAATTTTTTTAGTAAGATACTGTACAGTATTAATAAATACAGGGTTTCTACAGATTTCACAGCTTTTGCTTCCCTGACTTTTCCTCACATCTATCACACTCTTCCCTGACTTTATCTAGCGTACCTTCCCGAATTTTGTACATTACATCCTTTAATTAATAACTTTTTATATATTTTGCCACTTTTTTTACAAATAATAATAATAATAAAATTAATATATAAAAGAATCTTATTTGATATCACTGGATCCTAACAAAAAACCTGTTTGATAATAATTTAGGATAAAATTAAGCATATTTCAATTGCACCAGGTATGCTCATAAAGAACACATTTTTAAATTATTTACAAGGTTTAAATGAGAAAAATGAAAAATAAAAACAATTTTCTATACTTAGGTTTCAAACAGCAAATATTTTTTTTGATTTTTACCGGAAAATTCAATTTTTTCTTGCATTTCCCTGACCTTCCCTTAATTTCTGCTAATTTCCCTGACTTTTTTCCCAAATCCCTGACCAAAACTAATTTCCCAGACTTTCCAGGTCAGTAGAAATCCTGAAGTAGTTACTTTACTGACAGAAAATTAACCTGATTGCAAAATCAGGGTGGCTACAGAAATTGAGAAAAAAAGTTTCCTGATTTCCTTTATCAAATTTCCAGAACTAATTATATACATACCATAACCTTTCAATGAAATAAATAATAGAAAACCACAAAAATGCTTAATATTAATAAAATTGTAGTTCAGTTTTCATAAATCCAAACATAAAAATTTAGTTGAACACTAAAAAGACAATATGTAGCAGAAAGTTTCCCTCGTTTTTATAAAGATAGTGTTCAATTTTTAAGCGTAAGGATGACTGATCAAAATAAACTGGCCACCTAGTCAACTTATTTTATTTCAATCAATGTATCGTTTCAAATTAAAATATATATATAAAAAGGCTTAAAAACGAGCACTATCTATAACAAAAATCGTCTTGCGGGGGAGCTGAGCTGGCATCACTGAAATGTCCCATCACTTTAAAAAACACAATGGCACAGTAGAAGACTAAATTATCTTTTACCATTCATTTTACCTAAGACTTTATTCAGGATGCAATTTACATGCGAAATTGATTTACATGCCGATATGATTCGCATATCCGGTTTCTTGTATGATCCGCATCTTAGAACGAGTCCGAATACATGTGCTTTCTTGGATTCGTATAGTGATAGTGCCTACATCACTGGAGTCTCGTATTCCTATTTCTACGTTCTCGTATGATCTGTATTCTGGTTTCGGATTCGTAAAATGCCTGTATCTGTGCATCAGTTGAGTATCGTGCGATTCAGAACGGAGCCGCACATCCGATTGACAATTAAAAATGATCTAGTTCACTAGACAAAAAAGAAGGTTCCTTGATTTTTAAATATTTTTGCAAAATTCTCTGATATTTCCATGATTTTTCCAGATTGATAAAGTACCCCGATTTTTCCATGATTTCCCTGATCTGTCGACACCCTGAAATTTTTTTTTTCTCAGCATTCCATACAAATTTAAACTTTAATAAAAAGTTATTATTACAAAAGAATATTATATATATATATAAATTACTATTTCCATCATTGAGTTCTTCATTTGAAATCCCTTTTCCAGCTTTGGCATCTTTGTTTCTCTCATTCAACAGTGCCTCTTCACAATCTGCAGCAGCACCATTTGTTTTACCCGACTGTTTATTCAGATCATTTCTGAAAGAAAAAAATTATAGGGTCAGCATTCTAGAAAAATAAAAACTGCAATTTATCAACAATAGATAAACTGTACATGAAAATAGCATTTCAATCAACGGTTTTGAAACAGCTATTATATGAAAAATTGATCCTCCCCCCCTCTCCCCTCTTGACAAAAGTCATCTCATGTTTTTCTCAAACACAAATTTAGATGTACAATGCTGGTTTTTCTACAGATGAATTTTTGTTAGTGATGACCTCCAAGAGTTCTTTTACACTTTCCAACAAAGCAGATATGTGCTTATGAGTGTGTTTTGTACGATTGTCTATGTTTTCGAACTGTAGTAAATATGCATCAAATACTAACTTATATATGCTATTCCTATACACAGTACCATGTATTCTAATTAAAAATGGCATATGTGGCATTTATCTGGAGAAAAACCAATACAATTTAACCTCACAGGACATATCGAGAACTTGAGATCTATTTTTTATTATTCAAAGAATTAAATGGAGTATGCAAGTTATTTGAATGCATGAAAATACATTGATCAGAAAATTGTTTCGACCAAATCTGTTCCCACCTGTAAAATATACTCACCTAAATTGAGATTGAGTTATTCTCTTGAAAAAGATCTAAATGGTTTGAAAACGGAAAGATAGGCAAACCTATGTCTTTAATAGGGGAGCATGGGATGAAATTAATTCTAAGGAAAACCAAGTGCCACGTAGGCTGTATCATTAAAAAAAAAATCTGGAGTGACTCCACTCGACTTTCTGAACACTTACGATTAAGATCATTACCAGGCATTTAAATAAATTTTAATCAAGAATAATTCAAACATATATACCAAACTGAAGATCAATCGAATGCGCCGTTTAAACGCTGGTGCACTTTCAATAATTTCTGCCCATATGCCATACTGCAAAAGAAATATCTGTCGTAGCCCTGTAGAAAAACTGTAAGTTCTATACACATCTAGTGTTGACTCTAGATTAATTTGGCAGGGCGCAGCGCCCGGCGGCCTTTTTGTTATCTTTTTAGCGCCCGGCGGCCTTTTTGTTATCTTTTTAGCGCCCGGCAGCCGTTTTGTCGTCTTTTTAGCGCCGGGCGGCCCTATTTCTCTTCTTTATGCGCCCTCCTGCTTTTACATTTTTATTATTATTAGTAAACAACCAGCACTTTTATTTCCTACATACCATTTGCGGCCCATCACGATAATACGTTAATTAAAACGGTTACGATTGAGTACAATAATCCCATCATAAAAATAGGTTCGATTGAAAACGGCCCTTTCACAAAAACCGTCTATGAAATCCGATCTTTCCCACAAATGTAATTTATTAAATGCTTTTTTCAAATATTCTACTCTTTCAGATCGAAATACTCCTACTGCCCTTTTCTTTGTTTTATTTTGCGCGAGCCGAACAGCCGAGTAACCCGAAAAGGCCCCTCTTGTATGTTTTGTTTTTGCTGACTCAAGCGAGAAGCCCGATCGGCATTTCACTTAGGAGTTGGGGGAAGAAAATACGGTTGGGAAATTCAAAATTTTCTCAAGTTATCTAAAAATTTCTGATTCCATCTGTCAATCCTCAAATATCGGTGGCTACGTTTGATAAATATGTAGTTGCGAATTATCAAACAATCATTATACCAGAGTTCGTCGCCAGCTGTATATAATTATTGCTCTTCTCGATGTCTTTAATAGTTTCGCAACACTAGCAAGTCCCCCCCCCTAAACGATTTGCTCATTTTAATCGGCTTTCTTAGTGCATATTATTCGTTATGTGTAACAGTTATTTACTAATCATATATAATTACAGATGATACAGAAAGAATGCCTTAGCAAAACGACGTTTTGCGATTCGAAAATTCGCGGGATTTGCTTGTTTGTTATGGCAAGCCTAGACAAGGGATATCTTCTAAGGGGGGGGTGCCTTGGTTGGGTGACTTTTTAAGGAGTTCTAATGTGTATTGACGCGTACATCTTGATGAAACCGACCAAAACTCCAGACCGACAGTCGCGCGGGCGGGGCCCGCCGAACGTGGGAACTTCAACACTTCAGCCGTGTACCATGTTCAGTGGCTTTATCTACTCAAATCCATCTGAAAATCGAGGGATTTGCGACGTTTTGGGAATACAGCAATTGAAACACATTATGCTTTTGCCAAAATCAGAGCATAATAATGATCTTTTGCTTTAGCAATGTAGTGCTAGGGTTATTGGCGCCCGGTGCGGTCTTTCAGTTTGCCGCCCCATTCTTTCTAAGTTTCAGCATTCTGCCCCCATTTCGGTCCTTTAGTTTTCCACTTTATTATTTCTAAGTGTCCTGCCGGCCACCATGTTTGTTTTTTTGCCGCCGGGCGGACCCCCCCCCCCACTTATTACGCCACAGTTTTAATTACATAAAAGTGGAGTAAATGCAGAATTTAGTAAATCAGACTATTGACAAGATTTGGTATTTTAAATATTCATATTATACACCTTCCGATTTTAAAATTCTCAACATTTTAATGAATGAAGAAAGGAAAAAAAAAAATAAAAGCAAAAGAAAGCTAGTTCTGGAAAAGGATGTCTTCAGAAAACAAATTGTGTCATAAGTTAACAGCTAGGTTATTCATAAAACAAACTGTCATCAATTTAAGCTTATTTTCAGTTGAAAAAAAAAAAAGAAAAAGAATTCTGGAAGGTTTATTAATAGATAATTTGTTTAAGTACTTTTGGCACCAGGATGTTGATTATTTTAATTATATTAAGCTGATTAAAAACATTTGATAGTTAAAATAAATATTGATTAGTACTATTTTTATTTTAAAAAGATTAAAGCAAGGTTTAAGAAAGAAAATTTAGTGTTTTTAAAGAGACCTTTTTAAGTATGTTACAAGAAATTAAAAATAAAGCTTTATGAAAAATAAATTATTGAAAATATTTTAAACTTTATTTCATACATACCTTTGGACAATTCTGTGAGTTTAAAAAAAATATTAATTTTATACCTGCTAAAAAACTTACATGTAGTAATTATTTTTATTTATTTTAAAGAAATAGTACTTTTTAAAAAACTTATATTCACTTTTCATGAATGAGCAAGCATTAAATTAGAAGTGAAAGAGGAATAACAAATATATTTCAGTGATTTGATTTGATATGGTGTTCTACATTCCAACCATAGGATGTATTACAAAATTTGCATGACTATGTCATTTTTTCCAGCAATCTTCTGTGTTCTGAATTAAATTTCCCCAATTTCTGTAGTTATCAATTGATGGATGAGTTAAATTGTTTGATGCAATTTTAATAATGTCTAATAGTAATAAGGGTAACTTTGAAAATCTTTACTTGGTACTCATTCAATAATTATTGCAAACAAAAGAATTTAAATAAAATTCTGATTTATATAATTAAATTTTATACATCCTGCATTGCAGAAATTTTATTATTTTTATTACATGCTAAACGCATCTACCCAAATCCACTTACACTGACAGTCCTTTTCTGTTTAAAAGTTTGTACCAATATAGGTGAAATATCATATATGAATGAGATCCAGTAATTGTGGTCCAGTAGTGATAGTGTGATAAAATGGAGGAACAAAAATTAACAGTCCCTCTGCCTTCCCCATACTGCCTAACAAATCATGTCTGGCTAAAAATTTCTGAAATCTTCTTCAATAAATGTACTATTCTTATAAATAATAAACATGTATGTCACGTAATTTTGAGACAAAAAATTAAGCAGAAAATTCAACATTACTTATATTAAAACTTCTTTATGCTAGAAGTTTTTTTTTAATCAAAACTTCTAGTTATGTAGATTTAATTCACATATTTATGTCATGTTTAGACCAAAATATTATCAACAAATTATTTTTCCTATTTTGCTTACACTTACTTCTACTGGATATTTTTCTCCAAAAGAAGGGGGGGGGGGACTAAGACAAATTGGAAAAAATCTTACTATGCATTGTAAGTCAGAACACATATTAGAACTCTACATGTTAAAGTTTCGGGGATCAGATAGTTTCAAACCACTTTCTAGATATGTTATCTACCTGTACATTCTCGTGGAACCCCAAAGTGCCTTTTTTGAGAACAGGGTGCCACTTTTGAAAATTTCCCCCCCGGCGGCCCTTTTTTTCTAGAGTCAACACTAACATCAAAATCACTACCAGTCTTACAATGGTGATTCATAACATATATACCCAATTTGAGCTCAATTGAATGTACCGTTTAAAAGCTAGCACACCTTCAAGAATTTCCCCCCATAGGCCATAATGTAAAAGAAATCTTTGTCATAGCCCTGTAGAAAAACTAAGTCCTATACACACCAAAATCAATACCAAGCTTGCGACGATGGTTTATAACATATAGACCGAATTTGAGCTCAATCGAATGCTCTGTTTAGGAGCTATCGTGTTCACTCACAAACACACATACATACATACATCTCGTAAAAATAGCATAAATGAATTCAGAAGACCTCAAAACGTGTCAATACACCCAAATCTCGAAGTCGAATTTTTTCAAGATTACAATACTTTCCTTACATGGTACATGTTCGGAAAGTAAAAATAGCTCAGAAGTTTAACCTTTCTGGACAGGCACCGCATGTACGCGATAGTGTGGAATTTATTGCAAGGGTGTCGAATCCACACAGATGGTGCCATCATGCAGAAAATAATTAATACGGAACTCTATAGGATTTGAGGGATTTTAATGTAAAGTTGCTTAGTGTTGAAAATTTGTTGTCCTCCAAGATTACTTGCGCAGTGGCAGTTTCCATAAGTGCTGTAAATTTTGCAAAATTAGGCAGATGTCTGGAAAGGGTTCAACAGTGTACAACCCTTAACCCCTACCCCCCCTCCAAACCTTTTAAGGGTGGTCAAGATTTTTTTTCCTTGGTGCTTTTACAGACAACATTTTACTTTTTTATAACACCAAAATTCAACTTTTGCTTTCCACTTTTTTTCAGCTGAAACAAAAGCAAAAATGGCAATTAATCCATTTTTCCATCTGCTCGAGGGCCACTACCGATTGAACACAGTTGTCTACTAGGGGGCCACAACAAAATCAGGACATTTTTGAGGTTGGGAAGGTTTATGACATGGATCAAAAGTGGACAACTTCCATTAAGTTATAAAAAATAAAAATCTGAATTACAAATCAAATAAATGGGCACTTTGAACATTACCTCCTATGAAAGGACAGATCAATTAATAACTAAGCCCAAATTGAAATCGAACCCCAACCAATAACCACAGAGAGTGGTCTGTTAAGCACCATATAATGTGGACAGACAAAATGATTTAAATAAAACTTAAAAGTTCAAAAGGGGGACGGAACACACTTTAAAAGCACACAAAATCTTTAGTGAGAACTCAGGTTTACCTGCTGCAACCTCCACAGAACAGATAGCCACCTCAAGCTTTATTGTTGAGTCTCTGAAGATGAAGAAGAAGAGCCTGAGCGATGGCTCCTATCTTTGGGTTAAGCAAGTCAATGGAAGAGTTTAGCGACATAAAAAATGATGGAAAAAAGAGGACGAGAGTGAAATAGATTACAAGTGGATGCACTAAATTTCATGGAGGCTGCAGAAAATCAGATTTATTTGCAAATGAGTAGCATATGAAACTGATTTTGATTTTCAGATAAACTTGTTTCCTATAAAATATAAACATATTGGATGCTGCAAATTCTTTTTCTAGAAGGCTTCATGGGCTGCCCAAAAAGAACAGCAAGGGCCACCAATCAGATACCACTGCAGAGTTGCCAACCTGGCAAGGTGAAAAATCAGGAGACTTGTTTTCGATTAAAAAACTTAATTTTAAAAGATCAGGGTTGTATCAGCTAAAACTACATTTTGGAGAGAGAGAGAGAGAAAGTATATTTTACTGTTTGTTGTAAGATAGATATTTTTGGACCACACAAAAAAAAAAAAAATTAATTAGGGGCATGTCTTCTACACTGGTGTGCAAAAATTAAGGACAAGGCGGTTTTTTTCAATATAACTTTGTACAAAAGCTTTCCAAATCAACACATTTAATACCGTAAGATCCGTAACACCGTAAGATACCGTAAGATACCGTAAGGACATGAGTAATGTAAGCAACACTTACTAAAAGAGAAATCAGAGGGATAAAAAGAAGCTTTATTGAAAAAGTAGCATGGAGTGCAATGCGACTGAAGGCTGAAACATCCCTGTGATGGGTGTCCAGCAAGAAACATCTGGTCTTTAATAGGGGATATGATCTCCCCTGACTGCTAGGCAGGTTTCACAGCGTCTGCCCATGCTGAGAATGTGGGTGTCAATGAGTTGTTGAGGCATTGCTGCCCATTCGTCTTGCAGCACCAATCGAAGCTCCGGAATCGTTACTGGTGGTAAGGTACGAGCTGCCAAGCGTCTGCCTAGAACATCCCATACATGCTCGATGGGATTGAGATCCGGAGATCATGCCGGCCAATCCATACGTTCAATATACTTACTCTCTAAGAGCTGTTCGGCAGCTACTGTGCGATGACATGGTGCATTGTCGTCCATGAAAAGGAACTGCGGACCCATAGTGCCTCTAAAAAGACGCACATATGGAAGAAGAATCTCGGTACAATAACGGGTCCCGTCGACTGAACCTGCGTCGAAGATGTGAAGGTCTGTACAGAAAGGGTGAAGGGGAGGCATCATGCTTGGTAGTCACCAAGCATGATGCCTCCCCAAATGAGAACACCGCCACCTCCATACCTGTCCCTTTCAATGATGTTCGAGGGATGATTGCGGCTTCCCCGCTCTCTCCAGATGAGTATGCGATGAGAATCGCTACTCAGACTGAATCTGCTCTCATCTGGAAAGAGTACTCATCCCCATTCATTCCGGTGTCATCCAATTCCGGTGTTCCCGGCACCACAGAGAACGCCTTCTCCGATGGGCAGGCGTTAGAGGTACACACCGTACAGGGCGTCATGCAAACAGACCACCACCGTGCAGTCTTCTGGCCACGGTAAAATGCGATATCGGTCGTCCAGTCACCTGTGTCTAGCGATTTCTCCCGCTGTCTGCCGCCTGTTTCTTCTGGCCTGTAAGGCAATATACCGGTCACCTGCGGGTGTGGTTCCTCGTGGACGACCACTACTAAACCCCCGGATAGCTGTTCCTGTAGTTTGAAATTGAGTCGTGCAACGATGCTGTGAGCAATTCCGAACTCTGCAGCCACACTTGTCACACTGCGGCCTTCCTCCAACTTCCCAATAATTCGACCTTGGGTAAGAGCATCCAGATGCCGTCTAACAGATTGATGATTCGCCATTTCTCGCTGAGGCAGCAACTCTGTGTGATTTTAACTGCTATACGGCGTGCAACCTCTTTGCCAGAAATACTGATCTTACACCGACAACATGCTTTATACTACTCAGACACTCCCCCATTACGTCTACCTGCATATCTGCGCATGTGCTACCGTACATCACCTTACTTAATCTCCTGATTGGTCTTTCTGTCCGCTCTGCCTCTTCGTTCAGCTGATATGCTAATTTTTCGACTTCGTCCTTAATTTTTGCACACCAGTGTATTAGGTAGTCAGTAGCTTGTAAAAAATTTAGCAACATGAAAAATGTTAAGTTGGAAAGTTAAAAATTGGGGTCAATTTTTTACTCTTAAGGCATTGGAGGATTAAACAAAACGATGTCAAACGAAAAATAATCATTTTTAAGAGTGATGGAAATAGAAATTTCAATGCTTTAGAGCATGAAGCTGCACTTCTTTCACTATTATACATTTGTCAGTGAAGTCCAAACTTTTTGATGTCACACATGTATGAGTTCCTGGAACTAGTTTGATTGCAGGAAAGGGGGAAATGCTGAGAAGAGTTCCTTGCCACAACAAAACTTAGAAAAAGATTTGAATTTAAAAAAATCGCATTATTCAATTGAGGAATGATAAAAATCGGGAGAAAATGAGCAAATAATCAAAAATCAGGAGAAATGTATCCTAAATCAGGTTGGCAGGAGATCAATGAAAAATCAGGAGTCTCCTGCCTAAATCAGAAGAGTAGGCAACTCTGCCACTGTTTTAGAAGTTGCCTTGCTTGCTTTAAAACTTGATCAACTATTCTCACAAATTAAAACTAATTTCCGATATGCAATCCATTATTTTATGCAGAAAAACAGTACAGAATATACTTACTGGTCAGTTTTATCCTCAGCATTTTCTCCTGTTACAATTAACTGGTACCGAAATGCTCGTGGTAAGAGTGAAAAAGAATCCCCATTTTCAAGTTTATGGGGGATGTCTTTCTTGAGAATTTGACCAGGGCTATCAGCAGTGGGCTGATAAAAACATGGATTAACATGAGTCTGCAAAAGAAACAAAATAAACACATTAAAATTAATAAAACACACACATTAAAATTAATAAAAGCTCCCTCCGAGTTATCAAAATAGAATTTTTAAAATTAAGGCAACTGTATAATGACCTTTGTTCAACTTGAATTGATTACAAGATTGTGTTCCCTAAAACGTTTTGTCTAACTTATAATTTTCAAAAATGTACTCCATTACTGTGAATTACTTAAACCTCTTTCACCCACCAAACGTTTCATTTAAAAATTATCATATTAAAGAATAGCAACAAAACAGAATTATCTTCATTTCAACTATCTAGCAAATTCTTTTTAGTTTGACCTTCCTCATTGCTGAATAATTGGAAGCAACATCATTTTTTCTTTTCATTCATTAGACATCATATATAACAGTTAAAATCATAAATTACAAAGAAAATTTTTATATTGTAGTAAAGTAAAATTTAATTTCAGTGACTCGGAGCTTAAATGAAAAATTGGCAGAAATTACAATTTTTTATTTAATTTTTTTAAATTTAAATTGTTAAAGATGACTTAACTGAGGGGGTCGGGGCAGACCTAAACAAAATCTTAAAACTCTATGAGCTCATAATTTCTTAAAAACTTTCTGCAAAAACATACTGCACACCTTCCTTAGTCTCATATCGCTGCCAACAGCAAAGCACATTTTACAGTAACACAAGTATTGCATTTTTAATTCATTACAACTACTTTTAAAATAAACTTTACATCGATCATTTTGTAAAATAAAACATATTAACTATGATATATTATGAAAGCTATCAGCAAACTTAGAAAATTTTCTACGGACAATTGCTTGTTTGTCTACATTATCTAGGCCTGGACAAGGAAGTGATTAAAATATAGGTAGAGGGAATGGCTTTCTTGCCCAGTTATTACAGTGTAACTTTGATATCTCGAGTAAATGTGTTTACTCTTACAAACCGACATCCTTTTATTTCACCGCATTATTTTGAAAATTCAATATCTTGAATTTTTCTGGTGTCCCTTTGGCTTCGAGATATCAAAGTTATACTGTACCTGTGTTTAAGTAAACGACTAGTATAATGCTAACAGAATAATTCATTTTTCCATGAGGTTTTCCTGAATTAGAGGAGTTAATTTTATTTTCCTGTTTTTTCCAGGTTTCCTTGAGGAAGTATGAATCTGCATAATATCACTGAAGACACATCCCTGTCACATTTTATTAAACTTCTCCACCTTCTTCTGAATATTATGCAATTTATGCAAGTTCCTTTTACAATACTGCTATTAATGGAGATTCATTTTGACAGCTAGAACAAATGCTTGAAAAGATGAGGAAAAAAAAAAAAAAAAAAAAAAAAAAAAAAACAGCATATGTTTCAGCCAAAGTTGTAAAAAACCCCAATTCAACTGAGTTTTAGTTAAAAAAAAAAAAAAAAAAAAAAAAAAAAAGGTTTTATTTGGGTAAAATGGGCCAAATTAATTAAAATATTTGGTACTTGAAAATTTGCAAACACAGAAATACAAATATCTAACCATACACAAACATAAAACCAGGAGGAAAGGGGAACTTTGCACTCCCTTCCAAAAATTAGTGAAAATTATTTTTTTTAAAAGCTTTCTCAACATGTTTTTCTAAACGAATCACAGATTAGATTAGACTTAAATTATTTAAAAAATAACCATATATAATTTAATATACAAAACTATGCAAATAGAAATGCCAAAGAAAATGAATACACCTGTCTAGCATAGTGTTTTATTTTATAAAATAAAAAAATACATAATCCATGTAATTTTTTACCTTTCCCCTCTCCGAACAACAAGGAAAAAAGGTGGCATGTGCAATAATTTTAATTAAAAAATATTAAACTGTATAAGAAAATAAATAAATAAAGCCAATGTGTAAACTTCAAACAGAAATGTAGTAAAACAAATTACATGCATATTTTTATTGTCGTGCAAAAAAGCTTATCTTATTTTGTGATTTAAAATATGGCATTATTAATGTAATTTTTTTACCGCTCTCTGCTTGATTCCCCCTCCCCCAAAGTGCAATAATTTTAAATTGCACTACAGCAAATTATGTTTTGGGTACTTCCAGTTATACCTTAACATTAAAAAATAACAGTACATTCACTTGTATACTTAATTTGCATTACGATTTCAGGACTACATTCATCACAATTTAGCTTTCTAACTAAAAATAGAATTGTTTAGAATGATGCATTGAGTCTAGAATAATATGCTCCAATAAATTATAGGGTAAACCGAGCAGTAAATGACAATTTTTTTTTTTTTATAAATGCAACTTTTGGACTTGATCTGCGTAAACACATTTGTTGTTATATGCAACTTATGGAAAGAAAAAAAGTTTCAATAGCTAGGTGAATGAACAGTTCTTACCAGTGAAATAAACACAACATTTTCCAGTGACTGAACATGCAAGACTGACATAAAAACAAAGTTTTTTAGACTTTGGGATGGCTTTATTTATTTTATAAGCAATAGCTTAAAACAAACTTCGTTTTTCTAGAGTAAAAATACACTCTAATTAGCATGAAAAAAATAGTAATTTTAAGTCAATAAAAGGAAAGCAAACTGAAAGTAAAAAAATCAGAAGTTTCTAGTTTATATCAAATTTAGAAATAATCTTAATTTATTTTTAAATTGGCAATGTATTCATTTCAGGAACTAGGTAAACTAAAAAAATCAAAGGGATGTTGTTTCAGTAGAGTTTAAGAGTTTGTATCTTTTATTTGATCATAGAAGTAGCAATTTAAAAATTTACTTCAGGCCTCTTCCAGTTTATGCCTTACTTATTTACTTAACATCTCTCTCTACATATTACCCACTCTATATTTTTTTCTTCCTTTATTATTATTTGTTACCTTTCCAGCAGAGTATTAGTATTTATTTTTTATATTTAGTAAGCAAATCCCATACAAATGAATTATTCTTGTGTTATAAGTAAACAATTACCCCGAGACTATGAACATTACTACCGGATAATTTCATCTACATTACACAAACAGCTATACGGTCATGTATCATATTCTTTAGTTTTCAAATGTCATATCATAGTAGATTCAAAAATGGTGCATTAATAGCTCTTTGAGATTGCACTGTTTGATATTTTTCACAAGATTAAAATATTTAAAGATACAAGTGACATTTACCTGTTTGTTATGCAACAAGAACATTAGGTTATGAAAATAGAAATAGGGTGGGCGGTCAAGTCAATGTGGCCCTTTCTTTGATGTGCTATTGTCGATTTGGTTTGTGTGCTTAAGGCAACGGTACAGTAGGGTGATCTGCCTCGGATGGGGTGTGTGTGTGTGTGTGTCTTGGTCAGAGGACCAAGGCAGCCCCCATCCTAGTGCTACTGTCATTTAGTTTCCCCTCCTACTTACGTAGAATTTGTTAATGGTTTACACACTTTACTCTTATCTTTATTTGAAACTATGGTCAGTGTGTTAAAATTTGTTTTTCTAAAACTACTGATTCCTATACTGTATCAGAAATTCAAAAGAAAGTCCAGTGATTTAAATATGGAAGAAAATTTTATAAATAACTTTAAAAAAGAATTTCCCAAATTATTTTATTTGTTTAAGCAACATAAAAAATGAATGACAATCTGCACCTTTCTTTTTAATATACTAAATATTGAATGAATAACCAAGAGACAAGTTTTAATTCATTCCATATGTATGTGCTTTTTTATTTTGTAATATTGATTTATTAATCACAGATGATATCCAATTTCTACAGTCAGGGTAACAGAGTGCAACCAGACATACATTTGCAGGTATTTATTACGTAGCCAAGAAATTATGATTACACACTATTTTTAAAGAAAATTATTTTATAGAAAATTTTATGACAAATTTCAATTAAAAAACACACCAAAAATAATTCTGCCGGGAGGAAAAGAATTTTTTTTTTTTTTTAAATACTAAGGGTCAAGGCCTCTAGACTAGTTATGCTTGATTTTAGTACGGGATATTCGGGTTCTAATTAGGCTAAGATTATACTCTTAAAAAGGCATAATCTTCAGTCAAAACCTGAAGATTAAATAAGACAGAATGTTACTGAGCTATACATTGCTTGGTTCTTGTATGTTTTCCTAGGAGAATAATATTTAAATTTAACAATATTTTTAAATATGTAAAAGCTATGGAACACCTTTCACATTTGTCACCCATGGCTGTTTTTCATAAGTTAGCAACTTACGCATGCTTATAATCATCATTTCTCTTTTAAGTATGCTAATAAACAGTTCTTCATTTGTCTTTTTCCCCTACAAACTAGCAGCTGGAACAGCTAGGATATCTTTCCACCAATGATAACTTTTATTTTGCGATTACTTGTGCACAATCAATAATCATTTCCTATGTAAGGTTGCAATTAAAACAGTTCTCCATTAACTCTTATGCAGAGTGGCATACTTGCCACTGCAAAATAGTTCATCTCGCCATAAAGGCAAATATCCTAGCTTTACCAAAACTGCTTTAATGCCATCAAATATTTCAGCTCTGTAATGGAAAGCAAAAACCAAAACTAGACACAGTTTTTTAATTTTTTTTTTTTTAAGTGCCATTTTGCTGCAAAAATTAGAGCATTAAGCTACAGATAGCTAATGCATAGTTCCTTGGAACATAAAAATTTAAAATTCACAGTAAATTTAAATAAGTCAAACCCGTGAAAAACCTACATATTTGCCACCTATGGTGGTTTATCATAATTTGGCGACTTACACAAATTTAGTCGTTTTTAGTTAATAATCATTTCTCATTAAGTTTGTAAAAAAAGAAAAAATACACAGTTCTTCATATGTCAAATTTTTTTTTTTGGGGGGGGGAGGGGGGCAGTTAAAAAGTACAGAAGAGCTAGGATATCTTTCCACCAATGCTGACATACACATGCACATAATCGATAATCAGTTCCCATGAAAACAGTTCTCTATACAGTCGTATACATAATCCTTTGCTGATTAGCATCAGGAAATATTTATTCTTGCCATGCTGGCAAATATCCAAGCTGTACCAAAGCTAGTATAATGGCATAGTTAATGACGCCAACTATTTCTACTTTGAGTTATTTTTCACTTTCAAGATAAGGGGTTTTAACATTTTGGAACACACTCGTTTTAGATTTACCCAGCTTGGAGAGATAGCCTTTTAGCAGATCATACCTACGATTCCAAAATGGCACTTTTTAAATCAGTTACAATTACTTATCTTGTATTGAAAAACAAATAATCTCTGTAATTTTAAACTTCTGTTATCTAAGAAATTACTTGCTAATTGGAAATTGTGAGCTTTGTGTAGCACCTATAAGAAATAAAATTCTCATACTTCTTAAATTGCCTTAAAACTGCCGTAATTCTATATTTGTTAATCGATTTCACACAATTCTACATACTCGGAATTGCTTTGTTACAAAGGCATAAATGATTTTAGGGGGGCAAAAATTGCCAAACCATTATGCTCATTTTTTCAGTTTTTATTAATATTTTCTATATTAAAATAATTCAAATTTAGAAATTTAAGTCAGCTTAATGGCTTCTCTGGACTTTCTGAATCTATAGACGTTTTCGTGGTAACTCAACTCACCGCGATTTCAGAGATAGCACATGACAAGGCTTTTGACAGCGATAGTACCATTACTAGCATCACCGACAGAAAAAAAAAGCCAGTTTGGTAGCCATTTTCTTACTTTCAAATGGCAAAAAAAGCCAAAAAATGGCAAAAAAAGCCAAAAGTTGCCAAAAAAGCAGCACTTTTGCATAATTCTGTAGTTAAAGAAATAAAACATACTGTAGCCTCATTTAAAAAGGAATGAATAAAATGATAAATTAAAAAAGTTATGCATTACATAGCAGAGCATATAATAGATTTACTTATGTTTTTTATTCGGAAAAGTAGCTCAAGGTGCCTTATCTTTAAATTAGTAGCAAAAGTCGCCTTTTTAGTCACCGGCAGACACTCTGGATTTATGGTCTCATTAATGATAAAAATAATCTTCAATTGAAATAGAACTTAAAATTTTGTAAGAAATCAAATATTTCTAATATCAATTTATTAGCCAGATATTCTTTTAAAAAATCTGATGTGTCCAACACATGACTTCCTTGCACGTATATTAGATCAAAAATATTTTCGACGCACTTCCTCTAAATTTATTTGTTTGAAAGAGATAAAATATCAATAATAGTAAGGTTTAGCGATTTGCAGCCAAATATTTCGATATCGCCAAGCTGAGTTCAATTTGAAAGATTTCCTTCTGACACTTTATTTGGCGATATTTCACCAAAAGCCGACAAACTTGAGATAGTCTGCGAGATTTTGGGGATAGCCAAAGTAGTCATTGACCACAGACTTTCAATGAATTGAATGCATCCATACACCTCGATGTATTCAAAGTCATTTGGCTCACCCTGTAAATAAATTCTCAGTCGATTGCTGTCAAAAAAGATATTGAAAACAGTTAGATATTACAATAGTTCTAAATACAAAAGTTTAAAAATCTACGGGTTAGTTTTAGAGTTATACAAAATACGAAATAACTTTTGGCGCCAAATTTGGCGATATTTCAGCGAAACTCGTCAATGTCGACGACATTTGGCGAGATTTTAAGCATGAACCAAACAACAGGGCTCACAACAGAATTTCAAGGCTAATTCCGGGTAAAAAAGGAGCTATTTTAATCATAAAAAGGACCAAAAAGGAGCTGTTTTGTCTGAAAAGAGGACCAAAAAGGGACCAGTTCTGTTTGAAAAAAAGCTCATACACAAGAAGGAAATTGTTTATAAACCGACGCACATATAACTATATATCTTAAAAAATTTAAATAACAGAAACACTTCAGTTTTTCTAACTAGAAACCAGACTAATTCATAGCAGTTATAATTTGTATACACATAAAATATCTGCTTGTATCAGGGATGAGATTGACAAAAAGGAAAAAGTCTGAAAGAATGTAGGAACAACATTTAAGCAATAAAATTTTGAATTTCAAGTTCAATAAATATTGTAATTGCTTTTTTTTCCATCTACAAAACCATTTGATTCCTGAAGCTTTAGTTCTGGCACATTTACATTTTTCCATGAATCTTTCCTGAATCAAGAAACAACTTTCAAAAAACGGGCCTGCATGAGCAGCAATTCTTAGTAAGAAATTGTGCTCCATTAAAAATTCTGTATATTTGTAACAGATATGTTGAATTGAAATCTCTTTCCTAAAAAAGATTCAACTTGTATTTATGAAATAAATTTGGAATACCCCATCACAATCATGTTTCTTTACCAAAACTAACACATTTAATTTGAATCATAAAAAAAAGAGCAAAGAGTTTGCAGAAATTAAATGTAATTCTTGAATTTTTCAAACAAATCAAAAGTAAAGACTTTTGAGTTATGATAAGGCGACAAACACATTAAAGTGAAGCTTTTTGCCTTAAACAGTCCAGACAATGCAATATTTCATAAATTAACAGGGAAGAAGATGACAGCATATAACATCACATGTCATGTGAAAACATTTCATCGTCCAATAGATAAAAAGTTTGTAATAGAGTGACTTTTGAATGACTAGAACCCACAGCTAGCACCATGAAAAAGGGAAAAAAGGGACCATTTCTGCAAAAAAAGGACTTCTAAGGACCTTGAACAAAAAAAGGGACTTCAAGGGAAAAAAAGGACCATTTGTGAGGCCTGAAACAATGACAGATTATCGCCAAATTTGGCGATATTTCGCCAAAACTTGCCAAGAACGAGGACAGACGGCGAGATTTTGGGCATGTACCAAACAATGACTATCTACAGTAGTATTATATTGAAGATGTCCATAGACATTAAAGTACTGAAATTCTTTCCGGTGGTCCTGTAAATAAACTCTCCAGTAGATTGGAACCAAAAATCGAGATGCACAACTAGATGTTACAACATTCTTATATATGAAATTTCATAATAGTTTTCAGGGATGTTAACTCCAACACTCGATTTGGGAGCACCCCGGGAGCAGAAAAAATTTCATTTGGGAGCACCTCGGGAGCAGAAAAATTCCATTTGGGAGCAGAAAAATTCTATTTGGGAGCAGAAAAATTCCATTTGGGAGCAGAAAAATTCCATTTGGGAGCACCTCGGGAGCACAAAAAAATAGTTTCCGAGAGGAAAACTAAGATTCGAGATCAGAATTAACATGATTTTGGAGCATAATATTGAAGATTTAGGAACACAATAAATGCATACAAGAAAAGCAAAGTTTGCAAGCAAACACCGTTTGGTAAAAGCAAAACACTATTTGAAAGCACTTTAGGAAAGTTCTGGAAAAAAAAAGGGTGTATACAGGCTATGCTATCAGCAACTTGGTAAAAACAATACATGGATTTACATGGACGGAAGGAATTTTTTGTGTGTGTGTGTGTGAAACTGCTCTTTTTAATGGTTTTCATATAAATGCTAAATGGAAAGAGTGGGAGGGGAGTATTTCTTATATGCAATGGTACTTTTAATGCATGTTCGAAGGTTGTAAAAATACTAATATTTAAATGGTAGAATTAACATCTCTGCCGTTTATATCATTCTAGAATTATGTATTCAAAATTTAGTCTATTTTGAAATAAAAATTTTAATTACGGATCTATAAATGAAATTCGTAACACATTCTGAAAAATTTGCGGACGCACTTTGGCTGAACACGGGCCCAGGGGCGTCGCCCCGTCTGCCCCCTCTCGTAGAGCCTGCACACACACAAAAAGAAAAACAGTGGTGTAGTTTTAAGAAAAAAGGTTTAGGAACACTCGCAACTGAAGACTCAAAAATCATGCGTCCATGATGAAAAGTGAAGAACGCTTACTTTTGCTGACATAAGCTCGAATGAAGAAGTAGTGAGACGGCATCTCCCCGCTCATGATCTTCACGGGCCGAAAATGTCTAGCCCGGCCCGGCACTTAATCAAAATAAAAAATTCAGACCCGGTCCAGCTCGTATATCAATCATGATTTAAGGAAGGGGGGGGGGGGGGGAATCACAAGCCAATCGTTTGGTCTTGTCCAAATTTTAGGAGAGCAAAAATTTCCGGAAAGGCTCGATTTTGCAAGCGCAGAGGACCGTCTTTAAGAGTATACGCTTGTTCCGGTCCATTCTAGAAAATGCTGAGGTCAGCCCGTGCCTTGAATGAATCGTGCTGCAAAAGCCTGGGCCCGCACAGATCTCTACCCCCCGCGACTACACCACTGGCAGCGGATTTCCGGATTATTTTGAAATGAAATATTCTATTAATTCAGACAGCCTAGATTCTGATTTCTAAACCGGTCATGCTTCCAATTTTCATTCTTGCTACGGGCCGGGTCATAAACCGTGATTTTTTAGGGGCTGGGACGTCACCGTAATATACTGTTTTCTTTACGGACCGGTCTGGTTTAGATCAGGGGCGGCCCTGCGGTACATGACACCCACTCCACCCTGCAAACGTAGAAAAAGACGTCCCTTTTACTTTTTTCAAAATTGCTTTTATGATTTTAAGTTGGAATTCGTGCCCCTTCATAAACAAAAAACGGTGCCCGTTGCGATGATTACTTGTTTGCCTATCTGGCCGGCCCTGATTGAGGTGACTAACAAAGCCCAACTGGTCCGATCCGGGGCGGGTAGAATGGCTTCGGAATGCAGCTTTCGTACGCAGTTTAAATCTTGCTTTATTGCTAACTAGCTTTCCATACACGCTTTAAAAGATAAATGAGCGTGGCAAAAATTTAACAAAGAGACAAAATGACGTATTCGGCGCAGACCGGCGCAAAAATCGGCTAAAAGCGCAGTTCGGCGCAATATTTGTGTTTCGGCGCACCCTGAAAGAGTCAAAATGACGTATTCGGCGCAGACCGGCGCAAAAAACGGCTAAAAGCGCAGTTCGGCGCAAGAATTTGTGTTTCGGCGCAGCTCGGCGCAGAATTAACATCACTGAGTTTTTGAGATTTGAAAGTTAAATATGCACACACGTACACCAAAAGTCGCCAAGCTTGGCGACTTTTGGCATAGTTCTTGAGGGCGGCACGTGACCGTGGTCGGACCATTACCTAACTTATGTGGTAGGACGGTATTGTGCTTGAAATGGATGAATGCCCCTAAAATTGCCATTGACCGTAATGTATTGGAAATCTTTTGAGTGTTCCTGTAGCAGAACTATAAATGATAAAGACACTTTTTTTAATGGAGAAATTCGTTTTCTAACTCTTTACAGCCTATATCACTTCTGAGTCGTTTGAAATAGCCCAATACCTCTAAAAAACGCTTTGATGAATTTCGGCCCTTAGAGCGTAATGTATTTCGAATCTTTTGGGCGGTCCTGTAGATAAACTATCCAGTCGAACGGAACCGAAAGGGGAGGTGCACAACTAGATGTTACAATAATCCTAAATATAAAGTTTCAACATTGTACGCCTAACAGTTTTTGAGATATGCGAGTTTAATGAATTTCGGCCCATTGAGCGTAATGTATTTCGAATGTTTAGGGCAGTCCTGTAGATAAACTATCCAGTCGAATGGAACCAAAAGGGGAGGTGCACTACTAGATGTTACAACTATCCAAAATATGAAGTTTCGACATTCTACGCCTAATAGCTTTTGAGTTAGGCGAGTTTAATGAATTTCGGCCCATAGAGCGTAATGTATTTCGAATTTTTTGGGCGGTCCTGTACATAAACTATCCATTCGATTTCCACCAAAAGGGGAGGTGCACAACTAGATCATAGAACAATCCTAAATATCAAATCTCAACATTCTACGTCCAATAGTTTTTGAGATATGCGAGTTACATACATACGTACGTACGTACAGACGGCATGGAAAAACTGGCCACAGTAGACTCGCCGCTGGTCAAAATGAGTTGCAGACGCGTTAATATGATCGTGCATGCTAGCCTACGATGAGATGCATCGAAAAATTTTTTAAAATTAAATTTAGAGGTAGTCAAAATCGGGTTTTTTGTCGAAATTTGGCCCCCAAAATTTTTCGGGATCACATTACTTCCTTATACTACGTACAAGGAAGTAAAAATTAACCAAATCAAAGTTCAAAGATAAATAAATCCCTAAAAGCCTGTGAGTTTTAAAACTAAGCAACTTTTAAAGATCCTTTTTAGTCTGCAACAAAACATTAAAAAAAATTTCATTTCCCTGATTTACCAGGTAATGATATTCAGACACTGAAATAGGCAGTGTTTAGCTACCCGTCATAACACAACATAATAAAATCACAACAGTACAATCTTGATAATCCGACATACATGGGACCAGACAACCACCAGATTATTGGGAGCAAAGAAAATTTACAGAATATTGAATGCGTATTTGGTCACAGCTTGCATAGTCTAAAACTTTCAAGTCATTAGATTCATTATCCAGGGATCGAATCTGGCATGAGATTTCTTCATCAGACAATTGATCACTGTCATATAGTAACCTTTAATTTGCGACAGTGAGCAGAGAATGAAATCAGAATGTGTTTCTTAAGGGTGTTGGATTATCAAAATAGTACAGTAACATGAACTTAAAGCCATTAAATAAATATTTCATTCCTGTTTTAAATATACATACAGGAGTTAAATAAACTTCTCCTTTGCTTGTTACTTCCAGTACAGCATGATTCCTCGAAACTTTCTTGTCGCTACACTGTAACACAAAAGATTTATCAGATTTTTTTATTTCATGACCAACATGAAAATTAATAACAAATTATAAAAAGATTACAGTTAAAAAAGCAATTTTAAAATAATGATTATGCAGAATAAGAAATTAATAGATAATAAATTTAATACAAAATATATTTAATTTTTTTTCTGTAACACCATATGCAATTTTGTGAAACTATATTTTAAAATTTGTTTTTCGTTTAAAATTAACTTTGCACAATGGAACGGCATTTAAGTAAAAGAATGATTAAATTTAGTTATCTTTTTATGAAAATTATTCATTTTCTTCGCATTAAAATTACTTCACTCTTTTCTTTCATTTACACTATGCAGTATAATAGAATTTAAGTAACTTAATTACATATTCAGTAGTTAAGCTTAAAAATTTTTTTAAATCTATTTTCAAAATATATCTCGATCTAGGATTTTTGTAACCTAACATAGTATGTTTCTATTGGTTGAGGAGACAGAAATCTATATTTTTCAAACTAATAAAATGTTGTTATAATAACATGAATCACACTATAATGGATCCCTTTCTCTTTCACATCAGCAGGTCCCCAGGAACTGTTTTTTTTTTTTACACAGTATTTGAGATCAAACCTCAATGTTCCTGCATTTAATTTTTTAGCACAGTAGACCCTCATTAAACCACCCCACATCATTTGCTAGTTAAGGTCGATAACAAATCATACATACCATATTAGCCCGAATATAACGCGATGTTTTTTGACTGATCATTTCCCGTTAAAAACCTGACTCATGCTAAATTCAATGCCGAAACATAGGATTTTTCTAATAATCTTGATAAAATTTTGGGGTCGTGTTATATTCGAGCTAATATGATGATTTAAAGACAACTTTCATTTTTAAACTGATACTCTTGCTTTCAGACAAAAAATACATGAAACCAATGCTGTTGGATCAATGAAAGTGGATTGGATTTTTATTAAAATTTACTGTTACAGAATAAGAGCCCAGAAAATTCAGAAAGGCATCTTGGATGGTTAATCTCAGGAGTTCTTGGGACCCAGAAATTTAAAGAAGCCAGTGCAACTGGTTAGAGTGCAAATCAGTAACCATTGAACCTCGAAGATAAACATACACCCTATCAAGCCTTTTTTAAAGAGCCAAAGACATGAAAGTTAAACAATGGAAGTAAGGGAAGTATAGTGGGTGTTTCGAGTCCCTTGAATGAAACTGCACCAGAACTCTTAGTGTGCGAGTAGCCATACCTTGTCATGTAAGCACAACCACTCCAGAGGACAACAGACGAGGAAGTTTAGCTATGAATGCTATAAATGAACGATTCGGAGAGTAGTGTGATACTCAGTGTTCATTGTTGACCACGGTCAAAGAACTTAAAGAGAATGCATTAGTATGATTTTCCTCTTAAACAAATTATTTTGAATAAATATTCATTTTAGTAGTAAACTTTCAATGTTTTGTTTAACAAAAGATTGAATATTTACCTCTTTAGAAGCCTAGAAGTCTTGTGTAACACTTTTGTTCAGTAGAAATAATTATTTACAACTTGAAAAATCAAGCTTGATTGTTGTAAGAAAATTTACTTTTATTTTCATCAAAGTTTGATTTTACTTCTGAATTTTGCAGGGATGTTGAAATATGCTGATTTTAAACACAGAGACGGCAGAGAATAGAAAACACCCACCAGCTACGGCAGACAGTTATTTTCAATAGATATTATGAAACTGACTACTGAACTGCCAGGCAAACAAAATTGTTTTAATGTAACAAATTTAAGCTTGGGAAATAGGTTTTATATGCTTTATCCACATGAATTTTTTTTTTATATATTATTGCATTCCACACAGGATTTTTCAAAAATACCCAAATAAAATAAGGAACAAGAAACACGTACAGCTATTTTAAAAAAAGTTATGCTATTATTTACATACAAAATTACACTTTTGAGGACAGTTTTTATGATTTTTTCGTATTGACCTATATTTAAAATTAAGGGACTTATCTAGGCTCTACGGGCAAATGACCATCTCAATGCCATTCTATGAGGAAAATAACCATTGCAAATTCAATGTTTCAGAATAAACTGTTGAATATCTTTCAATCATTCCTCCTCCCCCCCCCACCCTATTCTGAAAACATTCATCTAATAATTTTATGAAGCAAAATTTCTCTATTGTAATAAGAACAATAATTATAATGGAATACTTGTTCTTCTAACGACATTTAAGAAACTTTGTATCGTAATGGAATTAGTATCCTTTTAATTGCAATACAGAATTTCGTTTCATAAAATTATTAGATGAATGTTTTCAGAATATGGTGGGAAAAGAATAGTTGAACAATATTCTATACTTCATTCTAAAACTTTGAATTTCTAATGGCAACTTGCCTCGTAGAAAAGGATTACGGTGATCATTTGCCCAGAGAAAATACAGAAGCCTCTTCAGATATTAGTTGGTGAAGAATTATCCACAAAAAAAATAAATAAATAAATAAAATCAGATTGGGTCTAACGGTCGATTTTTTAAAACTGGACAAATGATGTTGGTGGCATTTTTTTCATGTTTTATTTTGTTCTAAAGGCACAAAATTGCCTATGAAAATTAAAATTCAGCATTATATTTCAGTGTTTGAAAGAAAATAACTCTTAGCAATATTTTTTACTGCGGTTTTTAAATGCGGAATTCATAAACTATCAGTTGGAGAAGTGGATGATTTTTATATGGCTTGCCTGTTTGTTTAAAGTTTAACATTGGTACAACAGCCCACTTGCAGCCTAAGGCCTACGTTGCCTAAACATACCTTCGTAGCTTTGGGCTTTGGGGTGCGAAAACATATGCCTCGGCCAGGTGGTTAGCCTGGCGTGAAGCCCCAGTGCTTTACTTCCAAGCAAGCTTGGTCTCATAGTATACCTCAAATTTAGCAGTCGCCAGATGTGACCATTTAAAACTTTGGCGACCATTATTTTAGCAGCGATCGCCATTGTGGCTACCAAAATTTTTCAGTGTATTCTCCAAAATTAAACATTGTGGGGATATTTTCTCATAATCCCGATCAATTGCGCAATAAATCTTCGCAGCTTTGTGAATGTACTATCTTTTACCACGTGATGGGGCACCATCACAGGTGGTCCATTTCGAGCAGACCAAGACCCATTCGGGCTGAAACACTATAATCCAACCACATTGGTAAGTGGTCTCAATCCGTCCGCATCAAGTTTAATGCATTAAACCATTTTTTGTGTGAAATGGCCAAGAATTCTGAAGCTGGACACAGCTTGGCCGTGAATCTAATCTAGGACTCCATGGTCTCAGAGAACCATGAGAGGACAATTTGCTGGAAAAAAATTACCCAAAGCATTCTTAACTCGTTTCGATTATTTAGAATTTTATAGGGTTATCACACTAGCTTAAAATTTGAGCAACTTTCTGGATTCTGGCTGAACAATTTTTAGAGATTTTCTTTAATGGAGATGACATTTGTCATCAAAATTTTAACGATGCTATTAATTTGTGGTGGAAGAGCTCAACAGAGTCTGGGCGTTACAGGCGGCAAGATTGTTGACTGTAATGTTTTCATTTTTTTTCAAATATTAAAGTTTTTTTGATATTTCTAAATGTTTACTCTTTTCTCAAGGTTTTCAATTCATATATATTAGTTGCTGAAAGTAAGGATATGTATGCAAATGTAAGTATTGAGTATAATTTCATCATTTTTGGTACTGTAATTAAGTAATTTTACAATATTAGCAAATGGCTACCATTTTTTTAAATATGGCGACCACTTGTCATTGCTCTTGGTAGCAGATTTGCTACCATTTGAAAATTTTAATTTTGACCTATATCTCATAGTATCGACCCAATCAATGAAAGGCTGAGTGAATTAACCTTGCCCAACCCAGGAATCAAACCCTGAACTAGTAGTAAGGGCAGCGCAATACGCTAACCATTGTAAAACAGGGCTTCTGCCTTTTGTTTACACTTTCAAAATTTTTTGAGTCATTTTTCTTAAATTGTACAATTTTAACATGTTGCAAAATTTTGGTCAATCAAATTAAACTTTTTTTTTCATTCTGAAATCAAACCCCAAGTGGCGATATCAGCAACTTTACTTTCACTTATTATTCATCTGGATTACTGTTTATCCATTAATATGAAATTAATTCTTTGCTAAGATTAATTTTCCTAGAACTTTCAAAATGACTTAGTTTTATTCTTGAATGTATCATTATATATACCCACTTTTTTGAATGATCATATGTATTATTTATATTTACATAATTGTTTACAAATCATTTCTAATGGTTGACAAAATTACAGTATTAAAGTTCAAAAATAGAGAAAGAGGGCTTACGTTCAGACACTTTTCACAAAATTGACAATTTTTCAAATTAAAAAAGGTTTTTTGGTAAATAGTTTTGACATTTGAAAAGCTATATTGTTGTTGACCATCTTTCAAAAATATAATAAGCATTCTACTACGAGTATGAAAAATAAAATTAATTAAAAGATAATCAGATAAAAAATGTCCCAATGTGCCCCTTCAATAATTTGAGTATGGAGTACATTGGGACATGAATCTGTTTTTAATTGTATTTACAAATAAATAAATAATAGCAATTGCAAAAATCAAATATGAAAGATAAAGGTTCACCATCAAAATGCAAGTTTTTCCAGGTTTTTCAACCTGCTTTACACCTTCCGGATTGGTTTGTGTGATTATGGCAACGCTATGCTAGAGCAATCTGCCAAGGAATGGGGGTGCATTAGTAGTAGTAGGAGTTCTAATGCGTATTCGCGTTACATCTGGAGAAAACCTACCAAAACTCCAGACCGTTAGATCGACAGTTGTGCGATGGGACCCAAACCTGGAACCTTCACATATCGGCCGTCTACCATTTCCAGTGACACAACCACTGTGCTATGGTGAGGCTTACACCTTCCCGAATAAATTTTGTATATGGTCTAACTGCGTCTGGGGACACTGATGCTGGTGAACTACTTGATATAGTACACTAAAGATCAGTAAATTTTAAGAAATGCTTTGATGAATCATGTTCATCTAATTGTGATGTAATACAAGGCACATTTTCAAACTCTTCAACCCTTGCTTGGAAATCTTAAGTTTTCCTTTCAAATGAAATAATTCTAGTTAGATTTTATGCTGTCTGAACAGTGTCAGTCTTAGGTTGATCAGTTACTTTTGATGCGAAAAAGTCATTTTTATCAAAAATGTTCCGATTGAAGGACCATAGTCCTGTAGATTTAAATTCACTTGTAATATTTTAAATATTAAATGAAGCATCATATGCCAAATTTGTAATATTGGGAATATTATATATTGGCACTCTTTTCCCAGGATTGTTTATCATCCCATCATTGAATGCTACTTTTACATTGGCTTTAAGAGCACAACATAATATTACAGTAGAACAGGGCATATTGGAACTGTCCCAATGTACCCCATCAGATAATTCTAAAAAATAATGCTTGAGCATACTTCCCCAAAGCAGATAAAATTATGATTTGTGGTTGAAAAGATAGCTTAATAGGTTATAAACATACAGTCCATAGGTGAAATTGATATATTTAACTGCGTTAAAGTATTTGATACTATCAATACTAAGAAGTTAAAACCGACTTTTTGTATAAAAAAAATCAACCTACCTAGCTCATATGCTCCAAATTCTAATGAATGACTTGAAACCACAAGTGCATATAAATACCATTAACACCACCTCGTGTGATTTTTCTCTTTTTTTTTTTTGTAATAGGTGAGAAATTATAGCCTTTGTCCCAATGTACTCCCTCCTCCCCTACTGAAATTCTTACAATTACGCAATATTAGTTGAGTACTCAGTCAAAATTTGGCTGAATACAGAGTACTTGGAAGATTGGCTGATTACTGAGTACTTGCTGCACCTCTCGTCTAAGCCAGGGTTGTTATAAATTCGCCCAACCCAGAGAAACACTGTTCATTTTTGAAAAAGCCCATTTTAAACCCCCTCCCCCCCAAAATTTTAACTTTAATTACAGAGCTAACACATCTTTTAATATCATTACACCACTTGTACAAGCAATCCAAAAATACAATCAATTAAAATGGCCTTTCAATGGCATTTTACCATACATTTTAATCTGTTTTATCAATTATTTTAACAAAAAAAAAAGTTCTCTCTCTCAGGGTAGGCCATGGCCTACTGCAGAATCAAAATCCAGGTTGCCCCTTCTTGGCTAGACAGGGTGGCTACAGAAATTGAGAAAAAAAGTTCCCTGATTTCCCTGACAATCTTTATCAAATTTCCAGAACTAATTATGTACATACATACCATAATCTTTCATATAAATCGCCATTGTGTATCATGCAACTACAGGTGAATGCTTCATATAGGGAAATAAATAATAGAAAACCACAAAAATGCTTAATATTAATAAAATTGTAGTTCAGTTTCATAAATCCAAACATAAGATTTAGTCGAACCCTAAAAGACAATATGTAGCAGAAAGTTTCCTCGTTTTATAAAGGTAGTGTTCAATTTTAAGCGTAAGGATGACTGATCAAAATAAACTGGCAACCTAGTCAACTTATTTTATTTCAATCAATGTATCGTTTCAAATTTAAAAAAAAATATGTAAAAAGGCTTAAAAATGAGCACTATCTATAAAAAAATCGTCTTGCGGGGGAGCTTAGCTGGCATCACTCAAATGTCCCATCACTTTAAAAAACACAAGGGCGCAGTAAATAATAGACTAAATCATCTTTTACCATTCATTTAACCTATGACTTTATTCAGGAAGCAATTCACATGCCGATATGATTCGCATATCCGATTTCTTGTATGATCCGCATCTTAGAACGAGTCCGAATACATGCACTTTTTCTGATTCGTATAGTGATAGTGCCTACATCACTTAGTCTCGGATTCATATTTCTATGTCCTCGTATGATCTGTATTCTGGTTTCGGATTCGTAAAATGTCTGTATCTGTGCATCAGTTGAGCGTCATGTGATCCAGAACGGAGCCGCGCATCAGATTGGCAATTAAAAATGATCTAGTTCACTAGGCAGAAACAAAAGTTCCCTGATTTTTAAATATTTTTGCAAAATTCCCTGATATTTCCATGATTTTTCCAGATCGAAAAAGTACCCTGATTTTTCCATGATTTCCCTGATTTCCATGATCTGTCGACACCCTGCTAGACTTCTCCAGTTCTTAACATTGAGAACTTTCGGATCTTTTCCCAGGCACTCGATCCACCAGATCATCGGTCTTCCCCTTTTACGCGTTCCTAAGGGTCTAGCGTCGAAGATCATTTTGGTGGCTCGGTCATCTTCCATTCTGATTGAGCGCCCTGCCTATTTCAGTCTTTGGATTGTCTGGCTCTTTGTACAGTTTATAGAGTTCCGAGTTAGTTCTTCTCCATGTATCATTACATTTTACACTTCCCAAAATACTTAACAGTACTATCTTTCTTTCAAAAGCTGTGATAATTTCCTTAATCACTTTCAGTCATCGCCCAAGTTTCAGCAGCATAGGTTGTGACAATGGGCCATATCCAGGGCATTTTACAGTTTTAAAAAACTATCTCTGATTGCACTAGGAGATTCAGATCAAGTTCCTGGCGTTATGTTCAGTCTCCTCCTGGTGCTTACAATCATGCTCAATGGATGGCAAAGGGCATTTACTGCTTGAAGATACTTTGCTTCCACAAGCAGTTCAGACTTTCACCTTATGAGATCCAATATTTAAGTGGATTTAACTTTTTGCATTGACTGTTTAAGTAAAAGTATGGTTAAATGCCCCCGGTAGCTATAGTGCACCTCTCCTTGTCTATTCTCCCCCCCTAGATTCTACTAGGGGCATCCAAAAAGTAAGTTACACTTGTTCCTCCACGGATTGCAACAATGCAAAACAAGACCGAAGCTTAATCAGACGATAGTTCAGTTCCATGGCTACCAACGGTAGCAATTTCATTCGGATAGTGACAAACGTTGGTGCGTCCCGCAGTGGGCTGGGCGCTAAACTCCGTTCCCATAAGAACACGGCAAGTGAAGCAGCACCCGGCTTGGCCAGTGCTTGGGAGGGACTTCCCCCTCTCCGCCCGTCCGCTGTGGAACCGTGTACACTAATGGGAGCTGGTGTACGTAAAATCCGTCGTGGCTCCAAAGTCCTCCAAGTTGTTAAACAATACCTCTGGGGGTGCCGATTTCAGGGGCTGGTCCCTCCTCTGGAATTGGTTCAAAATTATGGGACCACGAGCTAAGACGGACTTCCTCCCACTGGGGCTCATTGAAATGGAAGTCGCTCCTTCAGCCTATCGCCTGCCTATATAGGGGGGATCTGTCACCGCAACGCAGTTGCCAGAGGGCATTAGCAACAACAACAATCGTTGGTGCATACTACGAGAAGGAAATGCCGCATAAACTGGAAGCTCACTCCAACATTGAAGTACGTGGCACACTACGGTTTTGTGGGCAAAACGCTTCAAGTAAAGGCATTGTCCTCTTGCATGACAATGCAAGACCTAACAAGGCATCCACGCACAACACAGGATTTGGCTCGCAGCTTTAGATGGCAGGTCTGGCAGCATTCACCGTACAGTCCCGAACTGGCACCCTTGGAGTAAGCTTTCAGTTTACGCGGCATTTCCTTCTCGTCACTAACCAAATGAAATTGCTACTATTGGAAGCTGTGGAACTGAACTGTCGTCTGATTAAGCTCCGGTCTTGTTTTGCAATGTTGCCATCCGTAGAGGAACAAGTGTAACTTACTTTTTGAATGCCCGTTGTAATAAGGAAATCGATATAGCCCTAATGGCAATCGCAAAGCTATAAGAACAGCTTTGGTACTTAATTGAGGATCTAGTTGGACTGGCATTATTCTCCGATCACATGCTTCCTATGGCAAAAAGGACAACTTGAAACAAACAAAAAAAAAAAAAAAAAAAAAAAAAAAAAACAGAAGAGTTGAATCAAGAAAAAATTAAAACCTTTCAAGTAAAATCTAGTCAGATTTTGTAAAAAATACAAAATTTAGTCTCTATGCTGCCCTGAAACCTAACAGCAAGATTTTAAGTTTGATCCGCATATTTGGCTCAAACTACAGGGCTATGCCCATGCTAAGCAAATAGTGTCTTCATTCAAAGTGATAAACAACTGTGTTGAATGCTAGCAGTAAAATAAGCAAATGATTTTAACTTTGAACTTACTCATGAAGAAAAGCAACATCTGTTAATTTTCCAATATAGTATTATAGAAAGCTGATTAAACTATGACAGAAAAAAACTTTAAATAACTTGGGAAAGAAAAGAAAACACATTCTAATAATTCAAATTATCATAATTATTGATTAAAAGCATGACAGGAGCACTGTGACAAAAATTATGTTCAGAAAAATTTTTAATGGCGAAAACTGCATAATAAATCATTTTTTAAACTTTCGAATAGTTTGAGCTGTCACTTAATATTCTTCAAATAGCTTCAAACTTTGCTAACTATTTTCTTTTGTCAAATGTCACATAAAAAGAAGGTATGCAAATTGAAAATCAAAAATTATTTTTTTGCCATACAGTTTTGGAACACTGTACTGTTGACTGCTTCAAATTTGTAGTCTCCTATTTTAAGACAGGTAACATTAAACCTGGTATTCATCATGTACTTGATTTTAGATTGGTGGTGATTATGGCAATGTCGCCTGGACTACAGGGACAAAAAAGTAGTAGTTTCTTACCATAAGGTAACTGTAACTGATCAACTTTATATATTGTTCAAGAGCTAAAATAAGGTTTCTCAAAGGGGTAGGGAAAAAAAAAAAAAAACATTTAAAGGATTCTACAACTTCAGTTTGAAAACCACTGGTTTAAGACCTGTAAGTACTGAATTTTTAGGGCTATAAATTCAGATTTCATATCAAGGTAAAAAGTTGCTACATGAAACTTATAACTAATATGAAACATATAAACTGCAAAAACTGTTATTTATCGCATAACACACTGAATCATCACTAAATAAAGTTATGATTGTTATTCCTGTAACTAATTTTTCAGTTTTGGCAAGCAAAAAAGTTGATTACTAACTCTTACATAAGTTTGTGAAGTATTATTAAGGAACATAAAGTCTTAAATAATTAGAAATGAGGAAACTAAAAACTAAATACATGAAAAAAAGAGGAAAATAAATTACACATTTCGAATCTGAAATTTAATCCGATTTTTTAATATCTTAAAATATATAAAATCGCTTAACGACGTGCTTGAAATAATACCATAAAAGCCGAAAGATTACGTTGTACCAATATGTTAGTAGGCATCATAACTAGAAAACATAGTACGAAAGATCCCGAAACTAACCATATTACGATTTAAATATCATGAGAAAACAAAGAGTCTCAACCCATAAGAAACCTAAATTACGTACTATGTTTAACTTTAAAAACGCGCTGAGCAACGATTTTCATAGAAAGTGTATACAAAGTATAAATATCGATTTAAGAAAATGTTCATGATGATAAACATTCAAGCACCATTTTCTGCTCGAATTCTGCAGCAGGAATATTAGTTTCGCATGCAAACACACATCAATCATGACAATAAAAACAATTTTTAAGTTTGATAACGTGTTAGAAAACATGTATAATCTATGATTTAATAAATGCAATCGCTTCCGTGTAAACGGTTTAAAGCGCTAAGCCTAAACCTAAGAAGCATCTTGGATACGGTTTTATACATACGCCGAGGAAAGGTCCTCGCCCAATAGTTGTCTTGCCGACGGGAATTTCCACGGCTTTCTGTCCATCGTCAAGAGGCTTCAAAGTTATTCTAGACATAATGACTTAGAAATGTGCAGCTGATATTTACATCATAGCCGCTATTTGTATTAATTAAAAACTTTAGGCTTAACAACCAACAGCATTACTCAAGCAACGTAAACAAAAACGCTATGCTGCAAACCTTGCAGCGCCATCTGCACTACAAAAAATATGTTTCGAATTTTCTCTCTCTTTCTACCCCTACCCCTCCTTCCTACATCCCTCTCTCTTCCATAACGGAAAATCCGGGAAAATCACTCAGGTTATGACGATTAAAATAATTTAAATAATATATTAAATTTGTTTTACGGCCGCCTTCTAAGTAGTCTCAATGATATACTTAGAAGTCTCTTTTCCTAGTTAAATAAAACTGCAACTATTTTTCTCAGGACAAATGAGAAAGTGTGTTCGATTTTCTTTTTCCTATACCAAGAAACTCATCTACGGAATTTTAGCATGAAGATTCGAAGTTGAATTAAAAGGCAATTGAAAATAACAGGATACGGTAGAAAAATTACTTCTCCACGGAAATACACTGTTTTCAAAATTCAATTTTTGTTGGGAAAAGTATGGCCCAAGAAATTTTTTTTCATTATCCCTATTAATTTTTATTCAGTTGCGATTTTCCTTTTGCTGCTTTAAAAACAACCACTACTGGTTAACTGCAATCTACAATTAACCTCGAGAAGCCGGGGGCAAAATGTCTATCTTAATTGAGCTTTATAATTTTGTCTTAATTTACAACTCTGATTTTGATTCCTATATTTGTGTAATGCATAGAAAAATACCATAACACGCATAGATCTGATGTTTTTCAGTAAAATACAAAATTCGATTACTATAACTAGATGGCCAAAGTCCAAACCAGTTTTGGACGATCCTGCTCACGCGCACAGAGACGGTCCGAGGGGCGTGCGGGCCCCAGGCGAAGCGCAAGAGCGTGGCATCTTCTCTATCATGTCTTATGAGATAGCAATAAAATACCTCAGGAGCGGGGCCTCTATAAGCGCGGGGCCTTAGGCGATTGCCTACATTCGCAGCCCCCTTGGGCCGGCTCTGACTCGCATGTTAAAATCTATTTTACATAATATTTTCTTTCTTATAACTCCGATTTTGATTATCTTTTTGTGTATAATTAGAAAGAATATCAAAGATTCAGATGACATAATCTTAAGTGTATCAAAAATGATAACATTTCATATTTCAATAAAGAACGAAATTCGCCCACTAGATAGCATTCTTCCCCAAATTTCTTTTACTGGAATATTAAATAGTATAGTATATGTTTGACTTGGAGGATGTTTGATGCATTTAAGATTGCGTCATCTGAATCTTGGATACTTTTTTCTACGTACGCACAGAGACAGAATTGAAATTGGAGTTATAAATAACAAAAAATTATGTAAAACAGATTTTAACATGGAAGCCAAAGGACTTCCAAAACTTCCCGTTTCCCTGAAGCATTTGTTTGCATAGTTTTATACCTTATTTTTATGCAGATTTGTTTCAAAATGTCGAATAAAAATGGTACCAGATCTATATTTGATTTCAAAGAAAAAAATTGGCAGAGCCATAAAATTACTACACAGGCATTTTCTTTTTACATTTTTCAAACGTGTATGGACGTTCATGCCGTTACGAGAAAATTGTCTAGATTAGCGAATCCCATAATTATTAGTGATGTTAAATCTGAGTAAAAAATGAGCTTACTTGAAAACGGGTTTTAAATAAGCTGACCAGATTTTTGAACAAAAAATCTGGGACAAATCAGCGTTGTGTCCCCAATTCTGATACAAAATTTGGGGGCATTTTATAAATTCAATCTTCTTCCCAAAATATCTTCTATTTATTCAACTAGAGCATTATTAACATTCATAAAATAAAGGAAACATGATTGATTTCTTTTTAAATTGGGAATAAATAGCTGCTGAAGAAAGTTCTAAAATTGGGGACAAGGCCGTACCTAAGGGGGTGGACCAGGGCAGGGCCGGCCCAAGGGGGGTGCGAATGTAGGCGATCGCCTAAGGCCCCGCGATTATAGAGGCCCCGCTTCTGGGCCATTTTATTGCTATCTCATAAGACATGATAAAGAGGCCCCGCTCTTGCGCTTCGCCTGGGGCCCCGCACGCCCCTCGGGCCGCCTCTGACCAGGGGGTCCTGTCTCCCCCCCGGTCACGCCGAAATTTAAAATTTTATTAACAAAACAATAATGAGGAGTCCTTTTTGTGAAAAATGTAACCTTTTTCACCGTTTGGTCCCCCTTCGAAATTTTTGGACCCTCCCTGAAAAATTTTTCTGGGAAAGGCCCTGATTGGGAACGTTTGGTCCTTTAATTCTAAACCAAATTTCAGGGATCCTCAACTCTCCATCTACCATCCTTTAAACTGGGTTTCCGTTTACACATGTAAGCACGTCACGTCTCGACAAAATAAGGTGGGGAGAAAAGAGTTCCTGGTCTTTGTAGATTTAATTCCAGCAATATAAATGAGAGTTATAACTATGGCTGTCGTATGATGCAGAAGTCGCCAGCCTAACGTGTTAAGGTCTCCTCGCCGAGATCGATCCAAAATCCGAAGATGATCCCAGCTACGACTTGAAATGTCCTCTAACTGTAGCGATTTCTTTAACAAGACACACCGACAGTGGGGATCTCCACGACCAATAACAGAGGAGAGCCTACGGGATAGCGCAAACATACAGAAGTAAGCAGTGGTAGAGCAGATATCGCGTCAGACACAAGCTCAAGGGAAGGCACCAAGTCAGCGACGGGAGAAGCGGCGATCCACATCCGGCGATAAAGGCTTCTAACTTAAGGTGACCAAACGTCCCCATTTTCAGGGCGTTTTACAAAATGTCCCCGAAATTCAAAAGAGGAATTGGGGACAATTTTTAATTATTGCATTGTTTTTTAATTAAATTACTGTTTATTATTGGATTAATTATAAATGTCCCCAGTTTTGTTTTCAGAATCGGGGACATGTCCTCGATTCTGACAACAAAACTGTTCAAAAATCTGGTCACCTTATTCTAACTGTAGCCAGTTTTTTAACACGTCGAGTACGGGGGAAAGCCGTGCCGACGACGAAAACAGCCGCAAACTAGGCGGGAACACTCAGGTCTATCAGTCACAGGTAAAGACGGGAAAGAATTCGTCCAAAATGGTCGGGGAGAGAATTAAAATTAAAGAACTGGGAACAAATCAGAGTGATGTTCCCAATTCTAAAAGAAAAAATTTCCCAATTTTGAAAGAAAAAGCTTCTATTTATTCAAGTGAAGAAATATTAACATTCATAAAGGATGAAATAATTATTATAATTAAAATTTCGTATCCGATTGTTGTTTTACATTTTGAGGACAAGTGAAAAAAAGAATGATATTGGGGATTGCTCATGGGTGACGGCACTGGAATTTTGCATGCCGTTTTTCCTGCTTTTTTTATTCTTCCCAACATAGTAGCCATTTATTAAAAGTAATCTCACCCTCTCCCAACCTAGGTTAGCTGTCACCAGGGACGTAGATACTATATTTGTCGCCCGGGGCGAAACATGAGTTGGGCGCCTCCCCCCCCCCCCCACTCCATTTTCAAATGAGCGTTCACGATGGCAAAGTTGTGAAAAAGTGATCTTCATTAAGTACAATAATCATAATTTTATGAGTTCATATGAAAGCCTTTATTTTCATTATTTTTTCAGGATTTACGACAGCTTCACATACTTGACTGCTTCATCTTGTCTCACTATTTACCTTATTGCCTATAACTGCCAGAGCCTTATTATCGCATGGGCAAATCGGGACTTTGCCCAGGGCCTCCAATATCAAATGTTGTTCTGAAATATTCTTTTTTATATCAAAATTTTATAAAAAATAAAACAAAATTCGTAGATGGGCGCCCCCAAATTCATCAATGCCCGAGGCCCCTGTTGATCATAATCAGGCTCTGGTAACGGCTTCATTTTATTCTTCTGTTTTACTGTTCAGTCATAAAGTGAAATTTCTTATTTTAGCTTCGTGAATTTTTGAAAAACGTGCACCCGACATAAATATGAATAGTTATCTCTATCTATAAAGGAAGATGTTCTGACTGACGATCACCGCCCATCTAAATTTACTGTAGATACAGACAAGGGCGGATTAAAGGGGGGGGGCGGAGGGGGCGACCGCCCCCCCCCGAGAAAAGAGAAATTAATGTAAAAGATCCTATTTCGATTCCATAAAATGGATGTATATGTTAATCTTCTAATTAACCGCCCCCACCGACAGACTAACCGCCCCCCCCCGACAAACTTGCAATAATCCGCCACTGGATACAGACATGAAATTTTAGGAGCTTAGTTTGCCTTCATATCTCAGGCCAGGATGGAAAAGAGATAACCGTAAAATTCTTGCTTTAAAATGTAACTAATACAAATACCTAAAACTCATTTTTAGGATTTTTTAGAATTCGTACCCAAACGAGCATAAGAGGCCGAAACGTTTTTTAACGTTCTTTTCATATTTCAATTCATATCTCAGAGGTAAAAAGAGACAGCTCTAATATTCTTGCTTTAAAATATAACTGACACAAATAACTAAAAATGAATTGCAGGGTTTTTTAGAATTCGCACCCAAAGGGCATAACGGGCCAAAACGCGCTTTAACGTTTTCTTCACATTTCCCGTCATATGTCAGAGGAAAAAAAAAGAGACAGCCATAAAATGCTTACTTTAGAATGTAGCGAAAATGAATGCTTAAGAATCATTTTCAGGCGTTTTAGAATTCGTGCCCAAACGGATGTAAGGGGCTAAAATGTTCGTTGACGTTCTTTTCATATTTCCCTTCATATATTTGAGGAAGAAGAGATAGCCTAAAATTCTTGCTTAAGAATATAGTGAATACAAATACTTTAAAATCATTTTCAGGATTTTTTAGAATTCGCATCAAAACGGGGATAAGGGGGTCAAAACGTTGTTTCCAAATTTGCCATCATATTCCAAAGGGAAATAGAGATAGCCATAAAATTCGTGCTTTGTAGCGAACACGAATACATAACAGTCAATTTCAGAGTTTTTTAGAGTTCGTGTCCAAACTGGTGTGAAGGGCCAAAACGTTATTTTCCTATTTGTCTTCATATATCGAAGAAAAATGGAGATAGCCATAAAATTCTCGCATTAAAATGTACCGAACACAAATTCATAAAAATCGTTTTCAAGGTTTTTTTTTAAATCGACCTCAATAGGGGGTAATTAATAAAAAAGCTTTTTTTTCACGTATTTTTTAGCTCTTGGGTGCTATTAATTTCAGACAGATTTTTGTCTGGTGAAAAGGCGAATCATTATTCAAGGGTAGCCAGATTAAACGTGAAAAGACTCCAAATTCTGCCATTTTTGGTGATTTATTGAGAAGTTTGGTATAAAAAATTTGTCCCTAAAGCGATATCTTCCATCGTTGTCGAGAAATTGCCTAACCCTAGTGTTTATTTAATTAGAATATTGGTGTCTATATTCGTGTAAATAAAGGTTAAGTATAGTTAGAATATGCCTGGAGAGGATTTTAACACTAGAACGGCGGGAGCGGTCATTTTGACCGCAAACGAATTTTAAACGCTCATATTCTTCTTGCTTATTCTTCGATTTCTTGTTGGTTCATTGACTTTTCCTGTTTATTTATAAGGATAGTGTAAAAAAAGAGATATTTACTTTTACTCATTAATATTGATTTTGTAAGTGTTTATACCTAGAAAGGCGGAGTGCGGTCATTTTGACCGCTTGACAAGCATAGCATCTTATGCTCTACTTTCTACTGCATTATTTTTTATCTCCAACCTTTGTTGACTGGGATGTGAATAAGTAAAGGGTAGGGGTGGTAGGGGGTGAAAAACACATGCCGATTATGTGCAATCCGTTTCGGGGTGTTTTGAATATGATTTGTTGAAATCTGTAGGCCAGGAAAATGGAGTTGAATAACACCTGCTGGTCTCGTGAATATTTTCTATTCTTCAAAACTGCTTGTAGTTTCTCCCATAGAATGACACATGCTCATTTCATTCAATGTTCTTGACCTGTTCGGGCGTTCATTATTTCTCGTGATGTCGCGAAGAACAGTCGGCAAAAAAAATCTGTCAGAAAAAGAAATTCTCGAAACTTTGAAAAATATACCTGAAACCGATTCTGGTTCAGATGAAAATTCTGATTATTCTGACGATATATATATTCCAAAAGATGAAAATGATTCAGCTTCAGAAGATGGATATTAATTTTCTACAGAATCCGAACAAAATAATTTTTCTTCGGAATCTGAAGATGAGGAACATGCAAGTACTTCTTCAGCAAGTCATCATAATTCTCAATATGGACATGAAAGTACTTCACGTAAAGGAAATCAAGATTGAAAAGAAACGGTAAAAACCAAAGCATAATTATTGAAAACAGTGCTAAACTAACATCTTTCTATCAAAATGACGATAGTGACCGTAATAAAGAAGTTGCCAAAGATGGGACAGTGTTGAGTATAGTTCCTTCTGATTCTTTTTCGGTTGGAAGACGGCAGCAGCATAATGTGCTGAGAGAAGTGCCTGGACCAAGTTCATTTGCCACTAGGAATGTGACTGTGGGAAACTTTACTTCTGCTTGGAGACTCTTCATAAACGAAAAAATTCTGCATGTCATACAAAAGTGTACAGAAGCGGAAGCTCAAAAACGCTTACAGAATACGCACTGGAGTATATCTCTAACAGAATTGGATGCATTTATTTCCATACTTTATGCCCGTGGAAGTTTCATTTCAAAAGGAATATCTGTAGACAGTTTGTGGTCCAAGGCTTGGGGGGTCTTAACTTTTTTCATGAAACAATGCCTCGTGATAGATTTAAAGAAATCATGAGATATTTGCGATTTGATCAAAATCAACAAAATCTGAAAGACTTCCAAGATACAAAATTGCACTTGTATCAGAAATTTGGAACGCATTCATTGAAAACTGCTTACTCTGTTACAAGGCAGGTGATAACATAACTATAGATGAGCAACTATTCCCTAGTAAATCACGTTGCCCATTTACACAATATATGCCACAAAAACCAGACTAATTTGGCATTAAATTTTGGTTAGCAGCTGATGTTCAATCAAAATATTTGTTGAATGACTTACCGTATTTAGGAAAAAATGAAAGTAGACCTAAAGATGAAACAGTTGGAGAATATGTAGTATGCCGCTTAGCATAACCCTTTCATAATACTGGAAGGAACATTACGACGGACAACTATTTTACATCATTGAAATTAGCTAAAAATTTGAGAAAAAAAGGACTTAGCCTCGTTGGAACATTGAATCGTTCAAAAAAAGAAGTGCCCGAATCTTTCAAGCCTAAGAAAGGAGAGCTGTATTCAAGCAAAATTCTCAAGCATGATGACATCACACTAACAGCATACCAAGGAAAGAACAACAAAAATGTGTTACTATTAAGTACTTTACATTCTACACTGGAAGTTGAAAGCTATGAAAAGAAAACGCCAGAGATTGTTAGATTTTACAACTCGACTAAATACGGTGTGGATGTACTTGATCAAATGGGAAGAAAATACACAACTAAATCCGCTTCCCGGCGATGGCCTGTTCAAGATTTTTATAATATCCTTGACTTAGCTGCAATCAATGCCTGGATTGTTTACAAAGAAACTACCGGTGAAAAAATCATCAATTATAAACATAATTATATTATAAACATAAAGAGGCAAGATTATATTTTGAGTTTAGCTGATGAGCTCCGAAAAAACCATATTTTCTCCAAGATGTCTCCGCTTCCTGATATCACTCTAAGTACAAACAGTGCGCATTCTACATCCAGCAGGAAACGCAAACAGTGCCAAATTAATCGTTGCCGCAATAAAACACTAAACATTTGTTCTGATTGTAAAAATTCAGTTTGTGGATCATGTACTAGCAAAGTGATAAAGATGAATATCTGTAAAGACTGTAACAGTACGTAATGTAAGTCATTCTAAAATATCGCTATTTTTTAATATATATGTTATTAAAATAATCAAATGTGATATATAGTTAAATAGCTTGTGTAGCTAAAACATAATTTTCAATTAGTGTGCCTTATTGTTTATTCTTTTTTTCTAAATTTTGAATAATCGATAATGTGTATAATTGTAATAAAATGAACGTAAAATAATATAAAATGATGATGAGCTGAACACGAAATTCATGTGATAAAAATTGGAAATTTACTACTTAAAGACCTTATAAACTTATTTTATATAGAAATCTCTAAAGTTTTGGAAGATATAACTGATTTATTGGGAGCGGTCAAAATGACCGCTTCCCGCCTTTCGAGGTATACGGAAAACGCCGCCTTTCTAGTGTTAAAACAGTTTTATTCGGCGATTTTAACATAAATTTCAATTTTGAAGACGTATTTTATTGAACAAGAAGACAAATACGGCACGCTAGCGGAATATGATGCACATTCCAAAGCGTATTAAAAAATCAAGTATAGTTAGAATATGCCTGATAAATATTAATAAACAGTTGTTTTAGGCGATTAAATATATAACTAAAACATGTTTAATATTTTTTTACTTATTTTCCATTTGAATTTGTTGGTTTAACACTATCGATTCGGGTGTTTCAGCTAGTCATTATATGTAGCCTAATTCATGTCCTATGATAAATAATTAATTCCTTGTACGGAGTAAAAGGAAGTAATGTGATCGGCAAAAATTTCGGTATCCAGATTTTGATGATTAAAACGATTTTGAATACCTCTAAATTTACTTTTAAGAGTTTTTTTTCGAGACATCTCATTGTACACATGTATAAGTGTTCATTTAAATGCACGTAAAAAAATGAATAAAATAAAATACCTGTCAAATTTGAGTTTTTTTTCGGGATATAAATAGCTCAATATTTCTGAAACATGCCATAAAGAACACAAAAAATAAATATCAATTCCAAAAATACTCATGGCATAGTAAAATTAAAGCTATTAGAAGGTTTATATTTTACTCAATTTAACATTAACATTTAAAGATCTTGACGCAGCCGCTGAGATAAGTAATAATTTGTCACTAATTTTTATGGAAATCACCTCTTATCACAAAAAACTGCAATAAATAAGCGATATTATTGCAATGTTTCGATCTAAAACGAATGAATATGTAAGTAAATGTACAAAGTACATCTTTACTGCTAGGGTAAAAATATATTGATACAATTTTCAGTAAAATCATCATGCACCTTTATAAATTTCAATATCAATTGTATATTTTTCCAAAGCCAATAGTCAGTCATCAAAATAAACACTTCTATTCTCTGTTGCTATATAATCATTTTGTGATTTTCAGCAGTATATACGATTTAGTAAGAGGATTTCTTTACAATTCATTCGATTTATTTTCAAAGAATGTTTGATTTATTGTTAGGAGTACTTTTTATATAGAATGCGTATCCGTAGCAGCCACATTTCATACATTTGTTTGTCCAACTTTGACCCAATCTTCCCATTGCAGGCAGAAAGACGGGCTGAAAGTATTGATATCGTTGAGACGAGGTGTTGAAAATATATATATCGTAAGTTCATCAATATAAAACATATCAGAAAGATAATCGTTTTCGAAAAGTTAAGTTGCGGTCCTGAAAAAAAAAATTGGTTTTACGCCATGATTCGAAGCAGAAGACAGATTTTTCCTTCAGAGAGAGGATCACGTTTTACTGGAAGTTTTGTTTGGGATAATCATCAGACTGCTCCAAAATGTGTTGAAGACCTATATTCAACAATTAATGCATATTTTTGGTTGCATGGCGTTGGCTTTGCCAAAGGATTCAACTGTACCCAGAGGCATATCACATCAACATCAGTTTCGTTACTCCTTGCGCTCTTATTTGATGGTAGCCTCATGATCTATCTCATCTCAGAATTTTCAGCTTTTGTAAATAAGTGGGAGAAAAGATCATTAGCCTTGATGACAATGGCAACTTGCGTTTTATCCAGTCGGATTTTACTTTACACAAGAAGACAAAAATTGAAATACATAATGAAAAAACTGGCCAAAATTTATGATATTACTGCCGAAAGTGGAATATCTGTGAGGAAGTTCAAAATGAAAGTGATCATTTTCATTTTGGTGCGGGAATTAGTGATGTGTATTTGCGCTATATATTTTGTATACCTGTCGATACCAAAGATTTCAGATGTGGACCTTCTGTATGATTTCATTCCTTATCCGTACGCTAAACCAAGTCTGTGTATAATTAGTACGGTACGTCTCGCGTCGTATACAGAAACAGGTGTCACGGCTTATTTTTGTTCTGTCTGTTTTTTGCTCCAAGAATCATTAGTGGCATTCAAGAAAAAACTAGAAAAGGCTACAAATAAGAACATGGAGTTTCTGTTCGACGTGCACCGTGAAGTAAGTTACTTAATTCCGAGTATTAATAGTGTTTTGCACTCGAACTTGATGTTAGCTGTTATTTTTGTCCTTACTGCAGTGTTTCGAGACGCTTATTCAATATTATTTTCCCCAGGAAAGGATGTGTTTCCTCCTGTATGCCGTTTAATTTTGATATTGACAACCTTTTCCAACTTTATATTCTTATGCGTGTTTGGATCGTACGTTGTGAACGCAACGTCTAGCGTTAAGGTGACGGCTCAGAATTTACCAGTGCAGCATTTGGAGCTAAGAAATTTGCATGTTGTCTCCATGATGAAAGACGGTATTGAAGTTTTTAAGTTTTTCAACTCCGTGGTTATCGAGGAAAGTTTGATTTTTTCAGCCATCGGCATCCTTCTGACTTATGGCATACTCATAGCGACATTCAGTACAAGCAAGAATACTCCCTAGTAGCCGAATAAATACTGTTAAAATATGAGCCATTTTCTTTGAAGATGGTTAAGACCGTTTTTGACTTACACCGCTTTTATTTATCATTGCATTAACATAATTAAAATCATCATTTTTTAACACCGTTAAGTAAATGATAATATTAAAGTACCACCACAAAATGTAGACTGTGGAAGGATAAAACATATCGCTGAAATATCAAGAATGCTACTATCAACCTGTTCAGGGAAATAAAATTTGTGCAATCAGTTTTCTTTCTTAAATGCTTTACGGAAAACCGAGATTCTGTACCATTAACTTCAATCCGGCCAACATAATAAATATAAAGCTCTTCTTTGCTGCAAATTTTACTAACACATAATCACTGAGATGTTGTATCTACCAGACTCGTATATATTGGGTGGGATAAATTCGTACTCTTCTTCATGAGGGTTGTCACGAATGCTGCTATCTTCTGAGCTCTGAAGACTATAGTAAATATTCTGTAACAATACAGAAATTACAGTAAACAAGCTTTAATAAAAAGAAATGCTATAAAGAAGAATGTCATTTCAATTCACAATCTATTATGAGACACAATTGGTCTCCCCTGAGTTTTCCAACAGGGCTTCAATAAATTTTCTACGTTTGGGAGCTCTCCTCAAACATCATTTGTTGGCGAGTATGCATTTGAAATTTATCACAACTATATTATATCTAATTGCCAATTGTAGTTTTTGCAGTTCGGTGATTTCAATGGTGACCGTTCTTTCCTGCGCCTGGTGCTATCGCCAAGTTGGCTTACTATGCTTCCATGCCTTTTTCGTCATTTAACTCTTTGTCCTTTGGTGTGAAGCCACATCTTTTTGCTATGCTGATAGCCAGCGGACTCCTGCCTATTATTCAATTCTAAAGTTATTATGCTTTAATCCAAAATAAAGTATATTTGTAGTTCATTTTGTTCGGTGCGGCCTTTTTGGATTATTTGCTACGTTATGTACTCCACTGTTGAATCTGTGCTGCAACTTTCCCCATTTATTAAGAAGACAGCTTATCAATCTCCACCCTTCCCCACAGATATCATCGAAGTACCACTACTAAGTAATATTTTTCAAACCATGCAAATGCACACTCATATAAGGTTAACGAAATGTTAAATAAAACGGCTCATACGTCAAATAACTCAAATATTAAGGATCTCTATTCAATTACTTGCTTATATTTAGCTTTGATAATATAGGTAATAATGTTCTTGTTGTAGACGCAAGGATGTATTGATAAATTCTAATAGAAATGACAGCTTATTCCCGTGAATTAAATGTACGAGTACTTGATTAATGACAGGGCCGTGTTTGGGAGTGTGTTAAGTATACAACATTCGAAAAATAAAATAAAATAAATAAGGAACCTTTTTCTACGAATACCTTGAAAACTTTTATGAAGTAAAGATAGCAGAAATTTGAGAAGCTAATTTAAAAAATTCGAAATGTGAACGCTTAAAAAAAATTGAATTTCTGTCCGAAGGAGCTAAAGTGACTCCGAAGAATTTAGTTTTTTTTTTTTCTTTTTTTTTTTTTTTAAGCGTGTAAAAGCTTTCTTTGGGCCACATGAGGTTAGCGGCATGGATATCCTTATTCCAAAAGGAATATGAATGCACTTTAGAAGTTTAAATTACATTGTATAAAGGTGAAATACTTTTAATTTTAAAATAGGTTAAAAAATATTCTGAAAAATTGATTTGACAATTTTATGAAACCCTTGTAAGAATATAATGTTAAATTTATTCATAAGAAAACAAAATAAGAAAAGCAGACTTGCAAAAAATCAGTTATCCTTCCCTGATGTAATTTTCTCAATTGCTAATCAATGTGCTTTCAAAATACTCATTAAACTTTCAGCTATTTCCCATTACCGTCTAGCAATATTTGAATAGCTAGATTCAAACTTTATACATTGTAGCCGTGAATTAAATTATGTAAGCATTAGTATAAGACATAGTTACTGCTTGTAGTACAGAATACAAGAATTAAAAAAAAAAAAATCATAGCTAGCAAAATATAATGTAAAAACATTAAAGGAAAATAAATAAAATGGCCGGGAAAAAAAATAAAAGCAATAGAAGTACTTGGGTGTGGAAGTTGAGTACTTCCTAGACATATATTAGTTGAATATTGCAGAAGAATGTTAAAAAGAACACATAATATAAGTATAGATTTCAAAATAGTAAAATTAAACAGATCAGAAAGTTTATTTTATATAATTTTGTATTAATATTTAAGCAGATTAACGCTGACTCTGAGATAAATAATACTTTATTAATAGTTTTTATGGAAATCATCTCCTCTCACGAAAATAATTTCAATAAATACAAAAGATTCTGCTGTATGGAAATGTGTGTTATGGAAATGCTAGATTATGCTGTTGCATAATCTAGATCTAAAATAAATGGTTATGGAAGAAATTGATCAAGGTATATTTCAACACTAAGGTAAAAATTTATTGATAAAATTTGGAATTGAATGGTTCATTGAATGGTTTGGAATTCATTTGCAACTTTATAATTATAAAAAGTACTTTATAATTTTCACTATCATTTGCTTATTTTTCTAAAAAGCAAGGTAAGTTCCTAAATAAACATCATCAACAAATAGTAATCAAAGTCACTTAGATTCCCTCTTGCTATATAATCACATGTAATTTCAGTAGCATATACAACTTAGTAAGTAAAAATGTAAAAAAAATTCACACGATTAACTTTCAGGGATTTCTCCATTTATAGTTAGGGTCATTTGCTTTGAATAGAAAATATATATGGAGCAGAGCAGACTTTCTTTCATAATAAAAATTTGTTTGGTCAATCTTCCAAATTTAAAATAAAAATATGTGCTGAAAGTATCGACATCAATGAGACGTGTTGTCGAATGTGTAATAGTATAGATGGCGATCTAAATTTTAGTGTGTCGCAATTTCCTCACAGGAATGAAAGTTTATAATGAATATAATTTGAAGTAGATAATTTTTATTTGATCGAAAAAAACTCTACCACAATGAATTTGGGTTCAAGGTGACATCTTTTAATCCAATACTTTTAGATCTATACTGAATAACTCCTTAAGGGGTCTTAATCAAAATAATAGTCACAGCATACTGAAATTACTATTTTTGCATAATAATAGAGTGTAACACAACATAAAACTTCAGATAAAACTCCATTACCTCACACAGATGTTTCAATTCTTTAAAAAATTTTTTACTATACATAATATTTCAGTAGTGCGTGCCACTATCCACAAGATAAGTCTGTTTAAAATACAAACATAAACAAAATATTTGTTGCAAAATGAAGTAAAATATATATTTTACAGAATGAATTAATATAAGAAAATTTTTTAATTTAGGATTTTAAATTGTATTTTAAATTTAAATTCGAAAAAAAATCTTGCTTTTACCCTTGTTAAAATTTTCAAAACTTTTAACCTCTCACTTTCAATATTAATTCATTCTATAGAAAACGATACCAGTTACAACTGTACAAAGTTTCGTGAGGATACGAATCAAAAATTTTTTTTTTATCTTACGGATAGTTTGCAAAAAATACGTTTTGAGAAAACGCAGCTTAAAGTTACCGTATCGTATTCAAATATAAAACTTTCATAAAACGTTTTTACGTGTATCTGGTTCTAGTTGGAATAAATTAAAATTGGGTTCAAAATGCTCAGAAATAACTAAGGTTTCAAATAAAATTAAAATCGAAAAATCGATTTTTTGAAACTTTAATTCTCCTAAGACCCTTTAACAGAGTTACTGAAAAAAAAATAGCAATCGGAATTTTCCAAAACTATCAAGAAATTTTTGTTGCAAACGAACTAATAAGCTTTCTTGTTAGACGATGTTATGAGATTGTAATATTATCTTTGCTCTGTGCGATCACAACAGCAAGAACTTCATATGGAGTAACGTATTTTGCCGAGATGGAAGACATATTTACCGATCAACTTACATAAGTGAAGCCTAAACATTTCACGTGATTTATTGTTAAATGTGATATTGGCCCACATATTTTTATTTCGAGAAGAAAATGCATTGGAAAACTGTTAGTGTTTGAAAGGTCAAATCATTAAAAAAACGAACATAAAAAAGTAATACTAAAGAAGCATTGAAACATTTTCTTCTTAATTCTCATATTCTAAAGTAATGAATTTTTATATAATTTACCTTTTCAAATATTCATAGAAACATTCTAAATTTTGCTTGGTTAATACAATTTAGGCATACATTTAACTTTAATCTTAAATGAGATTTCCCCCACGCATGATAATAAGATAGTGACCATACAATACGATAGCGAATATACATGCATTGCATTAGAAAATGCTTGGAGGTATAATCTGAACTTGCTTATTACCTCATTTATGATAGAGATTCAGTACGGATATTACTGAACTTTGTGAATGATATCTTGCATTCACAAATTTCAAGCACAGCCTAAAAAGGGTTAAATAATTTTAACTAGAGATTATATAATGTACTGGAAAATTGCTTCGAGTTTTTATGAAATCTTTCGAAGATAATGCTAAATTTACTCTTAAGAAACAAAGTAAGAAATGCAGATCTGAAGAAAAATACCAAAATTTCCTTTTATGTAATTTTTCTAATTCATCATGAACACTTTCATAGTGAAATAAAATAAATAAAAACTTTGTGAAAAAAGCACACATAAAAAATACTTAAAAAGTAGCCTTCACCTTTTCTTGTTCCCTTGTGGCAACATGATTGTTTATTCATCTTTTTCAGTTCCCTCTGCTTCGAAGGGCTTGCCTGACGAAGACCGAAAGAATTTTTTGATCGAAACGATCGTAACTTCTTTTAAGTATATTTTTATGTGTGCTTTTTTTTTTGTGCAAAGTTTTTATTTATTTTATAATTTAGCACCAGTATTTTGAGGAATTTTTTTCGTACTTTCATAGTGAGTTTTTGCTATGGCATTTTCCATTGTTGCATAACAAACTTGGCAACTATATGCGAACTCTTTAGATCGTGGTTGCAAAATGAATTATGAAAGCATTAATACAAACAATACTTATTGCTTACATTACAGAATAAAAATATTGGACCAACATATTTAGAAAAATCTAATGTGAAAATATTAAACAGAAATAAATATAAAATTCTCGGAAAAAATAAAAAATAAGTAAATGGACCGGCTTGTGTAAGTTGAGTGCTTTCGGGTATATTTTAGTTCAATATTGCTGAAGAATGTTATGAATAGAATACACACACAACATTAATAAATGGTAAATAAAAAAATTAAAAAATAAATATCGACTTCAAACATTCTCATCACATATTGAAATGCAAGATATTCGAAAGTTTATTTTATTTAAATTAGCATTCATATTTAAACCGGATGCCTCCTCTTTTGAAATAAATAATAATTTATTTCAAATTGGAGACGAAACCTTCTCCTCTTACGAAAATCAGTTGAATAAATAAAGAAGATCTATTGTGTAAAAGTAGTGATTTCATAAAATTTTTAGATCTATTAATTAATCTAAAATGAATGACCATATAAGTAAATATTAACTGCATATCCTCACTACAAGGGTAAAATTGTATTGATAATAGTTTGAATGGAATCATCATGCAAATTTATGAATTTCAAAATTATTGGTATATGTATTTTTCCAAACCTAATCAGTTATCAAAAGAAACGCTTTTATTCCTCGTTGCTATAGAATCATTTTGTGGTTTCAGAAGTATAAATATATACGATTTAGTAATAGTTTTTTTTTGTGTGTACAAGGGATATGATTTATTTTCAAAGAATGTTCGATTTGTGGTTGGTCAAGGCCATTTTTGTGTGGAATGTGTACCCAGAGCAACCTTTCTTTCATACATTCTGTTTTCCCAACTTTGATCCAATTTTCCCATTGCAGGCAGAAAAATGCCCTTAAAGTATCTACGTCAGAGATACATTGAAAATATGTAAGTAATAATGCATGCGGTGACGCAAATTTTAATGTGCCACAGTTTCTTCTTAGGAGGGACATGATTAAAAAGTTTACTAAGCATATTATTTCTTATAAAATTTTATTTTATTTTCAAGAAACTTGCCATACTGAATGCAGGTTTAAAATAAAAACTATTGAGTCACTTTTTAATCCAATACTTTCATATCTGTACCGAGGAGCTCCTCAAGAAAGTGATTGAAAAACGTAATCGAAAATTTCCAAAACAATCAAGAAATTTTGTTGTTGGCGAACTATGAGCTTTCTCATTGGATGATATAATGAAACGGTAATATAATTGCTTAGTATGATAGTGACAACAAGAACTTGAAACGGAGTAAAACATGAGCGTAGACGGAAGACAATTTCACCCCCCCCCCCAATTAACTAAAAGTTGGGGAAATATAAATACGTTTCATATTCAGTTATTTTTATTTCGACGATAAAACTTGTAGTAAGTTTTTATCTTTATGTTTGAAATGATGAATGCGAATATAAATTTAAAAAAAAACTTCAAAAAACAAAACTACAGGACCGTTGAATACATTAGCATAGTAAAATTCTCACCTTCTGAAGCAAATGAAGTTTAACAAGTTAAGGTTTTCTAGTTTCAAATGTACTCAAAAGCATTTTGCATATTTTGCTTGATTAATGCAATTTAGCCACAACTTAATTTCGCTTAAATGATATTTGAGTGCAATAATATTAAAAGATATTGTATGAACATGGATTGATTAAAAAAATTCTCGTTGGTAAAATTTTTAACTGCTCAAATTGTCTGTTTGTGACAGAGATTCAATACGGAAATTACCGAACTTAATGAGTGATAATTTGCATTGTTTTTTAAACTGAAACAAAGAAAGGTTAACGATAATAAATTTGTCAATATAAATTATTTAAGAAATATGATTAATTTCTGAGAAACTCTCTGAAATAATTTCGACTTTCAATTTCAACTTTCAATTTTCTCTGAAATAATTTCAACTTTACGCAATGTATAGGGACAAAAGGCAAATTTTTCCTACTGTAAGAGAATCACGCTTTTATCGAATTTTTGTTAAGGACAAACGTCAGATGGTCTCAAAATGTGTTGCAGACCTATATTCAACATTGAATATATATTTCTGGTTGCACGGCATAGGCTTTGAAAGAGGAATCAACTGCACTCGGAGGCACAGAACTGCAACAGTGGTTTCGCTACTCCTTGCGCTTGCATTTGATGGTACCATCGTGATCTGGTTCATATCAGAATTTTCATCTTTCGTGTGTACGTGGAAACGAAAAGAAGTAGCTAAGATTATAATGGCGCTGTATATTTTTTCAAGTCGGATTTTTCTGTATAGGAGAAGACGAAAACTGAAATACCTGTTAAAAAAGCTGGCTAAAATTTATGATAAAATGAAAGAAAATGGAATATCCGTGAAGACGTTTAAAATGAAATTGATCATCACAATTTTCGTGCGGGATTTATTAATGTATAGTAATATTATTTATTTCACGTATGTCCTGATTCAGCGCTTGCCACATGCGAAACTTTTGTTTGGATTCATACCATTTCCTTACTCTGTCCCAACCCTTTGCGTATATACTTTACTGCGAAACCTATCTTACAACGACACTGCAGTTACAGCCTATTTTTGTTCTGTCTGCTTCTTACTCGAAGAATCGTTGGTGGAATTCAACAAGAAACTGCAACGGTGCAATGATGAGGACTTGGTATCTTTGTTCGACGTGCATCGCGAAATAAGCCATACCATTCCAGGCATTACTAGTGTTTTGCACTCGAATCTGCTGTTATCTTGTACTACTGTGCTTACGTTAGTGTTTCGAGATGCGTACTACGCGTTTTTCTCAGCCGAGAAGGACGTGCTCCCTCCTGTATGTCGTCTAACGATGATAGTGACTACTTTTTCCAGCTTTATGATACTATGCCTGTTTGGCTCTTACGTTGCGAATGCAGCATCCAGTGTTAAGGTGACGGCACAGAATTTGCCGGTGCAGCATTTTCAGCAGCCAAACTTACACATCATTGCCATGATGAAAGGCGGTATTGAAGGTTTTAAGTTTTTCAATTCGATTGTTATTGAGGGAAGCCTGATACTTTCCGCCATCGGCATCCTTCTGACGTATGGCATACTCATAGCAACGTTCAGTACAAGCAAGAACTCTCCATACTAACAATGTGAGTTGTTTTTAAATGCATATCAAATGACGCAAGTGTTTGTAGAGATGTGAAAGTAATGTTGATGATGAAAATGGATATCAAATGATGGCAAATTTTTGTAGAGATGTAAAGCGAAACTTCAACTGCCGTTGAAGTTTCCCTAAAGAATGTTTTGCTGCAGCAGCACGAAAAAATCTTAATCCATGTAGGTAGGCTGCTCCTGAAGTTACTTTATTGTACTTTATTGTTTTCAGAGATAGAAGCGAGATCGTATCGTAAACCAGTTGCAAAGCTTCGTCTCTTCTCGCAAATTCTCTATACAGTAATGATCAACACGTTTGCCTTGTCTCGAAGTAATAGCTATAAATCTCTGTCTCTTCTCGTTTCGCATCCAACCGTAAATTTTACGGAATTAACCCTCAATTATTGTTTTAAATTTAACTATGATGACATGCAATAAAGTTCTTCGGGGGGCCGAACAACGTGTTGACAGATGTTGACAGGAACGACATTCCGACAAACGAAAACAAATTCACGAATACTTGATTGCTAACTGGGAAGTATTTGATTGATATGCAATGGGTGCAACCTTACCGGGACACGAAAAGAATGAGGGGGCGTTTTTCTTGTGAATCTTCTTGAAAATATAAAAGGCTCAGCTATGGAAAATTATAAAAGCTAATGTCAAAAATTCTAAATCTGCAAGCTTTCTTTGGGCTACATGTGGCCCGAGGGTTGGATACGCCTGCACTAAAAGAAAATGCAATATACTTTTGAAATTTTAAGCACAGCCTAAAAATTGTTAAACATTTTGAACTGAAGAATAGAACTTATAAAATGTACTGGAAAATTGCTTCGAAATTTTTATGAAATCTTTCGAAGATAATGTTAAATTTACTCTTGAGGCACAAAGTAGGAAGAGCAGATCTGCAGAAAAAAATCCCCAATTTTCTTTGGTGTAATTTTCTCAATTGATCATTGGCGCTTTCATAGTGAGTTTTAGCTCAGATATTTTCCATTGTTGCATAATATACTTGGCAACTACAGAGGGTGTTCACACATTTTTGTAACGATTTTGATTTTCTCCATGAAGTTAAATATTAATTTGAAAATAAAAACGTGATTGGCATGAAATTATAATAAGGCTTATTTATGGTCTGCACCTGCAGCATTAAAAATATTCTTTGCTTTAAAATGTCGCTAAAAAATAAAGAATGAATCGAAGGCTATATTTTTGCGTTATCCTAAGAGAAATACTCTTATTCAGTTACTAAAAAAAGATGTCAAAATCATGGTTTTAATATTTCTACACGTAAAATAAGTGACATAATTAATATGAAAAGAAAGAAACGTCAAGTTTATACTTCACTGGGGAAAAGGCCAAAAATGCATACCCAACAAAGGTACGTACACCCCTTATTAAATCTAAAGTCGCATCTCATGTTTTAAAGGAAAGTTCAAATACCCAAAGAACTATCACAAAATCTTTAAATATCTCTGTAGGAACTGTGAACAAAATTATAAAATCCGATTTAAAGTTAATCAAAGAAAAAAAAAAAACCACACGATGTTCATCGCCTAACGCCGAAACATGTTTCTCATCGTAAGACTATGTGTAGTTTATTGTATCAGAGACGGCCCGAGGGGCGTGCGGGGCCCCAGGCGAAGCGCAAGAGCGGGGCCTCTTCTCTATCATGTCTTATGAGATAGCAATAAAATGGCCCAGGAGCGGGGCCTCTATAAGCGCGGGGCCTTAGGCGATCGCCTACATTCGCACCCCCCTTGGGCCGGCCCTGATTGTATGAAAATTATTTGGCGGGTGAAAAATGGAAATATGTAGTTACAATTAATGAAACTTAGAAACATTTATCCGACTGCAATTGAAAAAGATCGATTTACTACAGCTAAAGAGGAGAAAAAGACTTAACAAGTTGGTTAAGAGAAAACAAAGAAAGTTTTTCTAAAGGTTTTATGGTTATTACTGGACTTTTATATAACGGGAAACTTACAATAAGGAAAATACGATAAGGAATTGTAAGGAATTACAATTTCAGAAAAAAATGTCAAAATTAATTCGGATTACTATGAGAATTATGTTTTAACACCCATTTTTAAAGAAGAAATTCCATCCCTTTATCAAAACAATCTTCACTGTGTTAAGTTCCATTAGCATAAAGCTCCAAGCCATACCTCTAAACCTATTCCCAAGTAGCACAATTAGTCCAAAAAACGTTTAAAACTCGTTTTTTAAAGTCAAAAAACGTGTTTCCAACGTAATATAAACGCTTTTTGAGCGAGTTGTGCTACTAGGGTTGCTCTATTTTTTTGATAAAATGAGAAATGAAACTGGAATTGAAACTATTCTCTTTAAATGCATCCCACCCATGTCCCTTGACGTGTATTCTATGGATTACTGTGCATTTGGACTTTTAAAACAAGCTCTTTATAAGCGGCATCCTGAAACACTGGGTGGACTCTGGAGGATCGTGAAGGAGGAGTGGATGTTTTAAGAAAAGGACTTTTATCTTGGGAATCAAGATTTAATATGATAGTTCAAAGAAATGGCTACCAGACTGAACACATTAGAAAATAAAATTCTTATATTTATTTGCAAAATCGTTACAAAAATGTGTGAACACCCTCTGTACATGCGAACTCCGTTTAGATTGTAGTTGTGAAATGACTCTCACGAAAGCATTAATATAAACCATACTTATTGCTTAAATTATAGAATAAAATATTATTTAACCTACATAGTCAGAAAATCTGATGCTAAAATATTAAATAGAAATAAACATAAAATGCTCGAAAAAAAAAAAAAAAATTATAAGTAAATGGACCGGCTTGTGGAAGTTGAGTGCTTTCGGGATATATTTTAGTTCGATATTGCTAAAGAATGTTATGAATAGTACACACGCACAACATAAATAAATGGTAAATAAATAAAAATAAATGTCGACTACAGAAATTCTCATCACATAATGAAATTAAAGAGATTAGAAAGTTTTTTTTTGCTTTAATTATTAGCATTCATATTTAAACCGGTTGACTCCTCTTGAGAGATAAATTATAATTTATTACAAATTTTAGATTAAACTTCTCTTACGAATATAAATTCCATAAACAAAAGAGAATCTATTGTGTAAAAGTAGTGCTTTCATAAAATTGTTAAGATATAAAATGATTGACCATATACGTAAATATTAAATGAATATCCTCACTACTAGGGTAAAATTGTATTGATAGTAGTTTGAATGGAATCATCTTGAAAATTATGAATTTTTAAAATCATTGGTATACTTATAGTTACAACACTCTCTAGTCAATTATCAAAGTAAACATTTTTATTCCTGTTGCTATGGAATCATTTTGTGGTTTCAGAAGAAGCTTTTTTTTTTACTTCTATACGTACGACTTATTTTCAAAGAATGTTCGATATGTAGTTGGTCAAGGTTATTTTTGTCTAGAAAGTGTACCTGGAGCAACCTTTCTTTCACTCATTTTGTTTGCCCAACTTTGATCCATTGCAGGCAGAAAGATGTGCTTAAAGTATCGACATGAGAGAGATGGGGTGTTCAAAATATGAAAGTAATAGTGTATGCGGAGACACAAAATTTAATGTGGTATAGTTTCTTCTCAGGACAGAAATTACTACAATTTGATGAAGCACATTATTTCTTGTAAAATTTTGTTTTATCGACCAAAAACTCTGCCACACTGAATGCAAATTTAAAATGAAAAACTGGTACCACTTTTTAATCCAATACTTTTAGATCTGAACTGAGGAGCTGCTAAAGGAAATTATTGAAAAAGAAAAAAAAAAAAAGTAACAGAAAATTTTCAGAAAGGATCAAATTTTGCTGTTGGCAATGGCGGAATGATAAGCTTTCTCGTTGAATGGTATAAAACTTCAACATAATCTTTGCTTAGTAAGATAGCGACACCAAGAACTTTAAATGGAGTAAAACATTCATCTATTGCCCGGCCATAGATGAGAGATCGGCTTTGGCGAGCTGCTAAAAAAAATGGAACAGGCCGAAGGGGAGAGAGGAAGTTCTCGGAGTGACGGAAAAGTACGCATTGCTGTGTGATCGCCAAGTTAATAATAAATCCAAATTAGCCAAATTAGCCAAAAAGTGGCACAGCCACACAAATGGCCAGATCTTGCCACAAAGTGGCTAAATTGGCAACCCTGTCCGCTCAACTAGCGAAAGACTTTCTTGCACATCTGAACCCATCTCCCCTATTTTCACGCTGTGAAACAAATCGCAGCATCCTCTTTTCTGGCAGCGCGCCAAAGCCGATCTCCCATACTGGTCGACCAGTAGATGGTAGACATTCCCCCCCCCCAACTAATTAAAAGGTAGTGACATCTAAGTACGTTTCATTTCCATTATGAAAATACATTTAAATATTGTTCAGATACTTTTATTTCGACAAGAAAATACGAATTGAATAATACCTTGAATAATTTGGTATTTGCAAAGACAAATTTATTGAAATACGAAGAAAAATTTTAGAACCATCTCAAAACGAAACTAGATAACTAACTTACAAAGTTCTACTAAGGTTGAAAACATTAACATAGTAAAAATTCTCATCTTCTAAAGTGAATGAACTTTTAAGAAACTAGGGGCCAAGGCCCCTAGACTCGCTACGTTCGCTTTCCGTATGGGGCATTCTGCCCTAATGAGGCTTATTCGTAAAAAAGGCATAATTTCAACAAACAAAACACAGAGGTTGGATCAGATAGAATGTTACCGAGCTACACATTGCTTGGTTCTTGCATGTTGCTATTAACATAAAAATTTAAACTTCGCACTATTTTTAATTATGTGAAACCCATGGAACATCTTGCGTATTAGCCAATTATTGCGAATTATCATAATTTGGCGATTTGCGTATATGCATAGTTAATAATTAGCTCTAAGAAAACAGTACTTCATATGTTTTCTTTAATAAAAACTACGGAACAGCTAGGATAGCTTGCCACCAATGGCGACTTTTCATTATCTGGCGATTTACGCATGCTCACAACCTATAATTACTGCTCATTTAAGGTTCCCGGAAAACCGTTATCATATTTTCATATGCACAATCCTTTGCAGATTAGCGTATTTAGCACCACGAATTATATCATCTCGCCGCTCAGGCAAATATCCAAAGTGTACTATAACTGCTATAATGGCATAGTTAACGCCACCATATATTTCTACTGGTAGCAAATACTCCAGCTGGACCGAACTGGCTTTAAAATAATCTGCATTTTAATTATTTTTCATTTTCAAGATATTGGGTTCTAACATTTTTGAACTAGCGGTTTAGTTTCACCCTGCTTGGAAAGATACCATTTAGCCAGATCGTACCTAATGTCAAGATGGCGCTTTTAAAAAACAGTTACAATTAGTTATTCCATTTTGGAAAAACGGGGAGTAGGGAGCATAAAGTGCACCATAAAAGAAGATTAAATTTTTTTATTAAACTCCTGTAAAACAGTGTTAAATCAAAACTATCTAATATTACTGCGGTGCGTAACCGGTGGGGCGCCTCCCCATTGTGACGTTTGCAAAGGGGGCGCTAAAAAAAGCAGGCAACGAGCAAGTGATATTGCATGTTTTAAAAATTATCTTACTTATTCTTACTGTTACTGCAAACATACCTATTTTTGCTTAAAATTATTCAAACTTTACTAATAACATTATTTTATAGAAAATACGACTAAATGCTCATTGTTGAAGAATAAAAAACTATGTATGCTGTGGAATTGTGAGGGGGGGGGGAGAGACAAAGCTAAGAGGTTGGGAGTCGCTGCCGTAGAAACAAAATAAGAAATGTTAATCTAAAGATAAACCATCTTGCTCTGCTGTAATTTTCTAAAATAATAAATATTGTGTTTTAAGAGTACTTATTAAAGTTTTAGCTAACCTATTTTTTACTGTCTAACAATATCTGATACATAAGTTTCAAATTCCATAAAAATCGTAGTTGTGAATTAAATTATATAATCATGAATAAAAATCACAATTACTTCTTATATTACAAAATAAAAGTATTACTTCTTATATTACAAAATAAAAGTATTAAAAGTGGCACAGCCACACAAATGGCCAGATCTTGCCACAAAGTGGCTAAATTGGCAACCCTGTCCGCTCAACTAGCGAAAGACTTTCTTGCACATCTGAACCCATCTCCCCTATTTTCACGCTGTGAAACAAATCGCAGCATCCTCTTTTCTGGCAGCGCGCCAAAGCCGATCTCCCATACTGGTCGACCAGTAGATGGTAGACATTCCCCCCCCCCCCAACTAATTAAAAGGTAGTGACATCTAAGTACATACCATACATAGTGAAATATAATGTAAAAATATTGAAAAGGAGTAAATACAAAACGCACGTAAAAAGTAAATGAAATAAAAAATAAATAAAAGTACTTGCTATTGAAAGCTGAGTTGTTACAGAATATGTATTAGCTCAATATTTTTGGTTAATGGTATGAAGAACACAAATAATAATAATAGATTTCCAAAATACTCATGAAGTAATAAAATTATAGATCAGAAAGTTTGTTTTACATTATTAATATTTAAAAAGCTTGACACAGCCGCTGGTATAAAAACAATTTGTCGAGAATTTTTACGTCAATCACTTCTTCTCACGCAAATAACTTCATTACATGAAAAAAAAAATCTATTATGTAAATGAATTAATCTCATTGCATGTCTGGATGTCGGATAAATGAACGTGTAAGTAAATGTTCAAGGTATACGTTTACCGCTTGGGTAAAAATATATTGATAGTATTTTAGATAGAATCATCATGCAACTTAATACATTTTTATATCATATGTACATTTTTCCAATCATAGAAAGTCAACAAAATACAATTTTATCTACGGTTGTTTTAATATTTTTGTAATTTCAGCAGAATATACAATTTAATTTTTTTTTTTTTTTTACCATCCATACGATCTGTTTTCAAAGAATGTTCGATTTGTTGCTACTCAGGGTCATTTTTGTATAGAATGTGTACCTGGAGAAGCCTTTCCTTCATACATTGGTTTGTTCAAAATTTGATCCAATCTTCGCATTGGAGACAGACAGAAAGCTGTGCTAAAATGTATCGACACCAATAAGACAGGACTTTGGAAATATGCCATCAATAGTGTATGTGGAGACACAAACTTTAATCTGTCACAATTTCCTCACAGGAAAAATATATTAAAAATATTATTAAAAAATTATCAAGAATCGAATTTGTTGTAGATTATTTTTATTTCATCGGGAAAAAACTCCGCCACATGGAATTCGATTTCAACATGAAAAACGAGTGCTGTTTTTAAATCTAATAGTCTTAGATCTGTTCTGAGTTTTTTGAAAAATAATTATGAAAAAATCAGCATTCGAAATTCTCCAAGACGATCACGAAGTTTTGTTGCAGATAAACTAATAAATTATGTCTTTGAATGAAAATATCAAATTGTAGCTGTATCATTGCTTATTTGTATGTTCGCGATAAACAAGAACTTCAAATGGAGTAACAGATTTGGCTTGGACTGAAGACATCTTTCTTTCCCAATCAACTTAACGTTTGGAATTTGAAGACGTTAGATGCCAAATATATAAGTTCGTTTAAATACAGTCCAGTTACTTTATTTCGACGAGGAGTGATAATGTTTGAAAAGTAACTCTTTAAAAATACGAACATTAAAAAGAACATTATTAAAGGAACACTTAAACCTTTCGATTGATTAATGCGATTTAAACATAATTTAGTTTTGCATAAATGAGATTTGAGAATAACTAAATGAAAAGGTATTGAATGAACATGCACTGTTTAAAAAAATGCGAGTAATTTTCAAGCACTTAAAATGTCTGTTTATAGTAGCGATTCAATAGTACATTACTAAACTCTATGAGTGACCTCTTATATTCTTTTTAAAACTGAAACAAAGAAAGGAGTTAACGATCATGAATTTATCAGTATAAAATATTTATGTAAGATTATCAGCTTCTGAAAGTTAAGTGATATCTCTGGAATAATTTGATTTTACTCCATGATTAGTAAGAGAGCACAGATTTTTCCTTTACAAAAAGGATCAGGCTTTTCTCGAATCTCTGCTCGGGACAAAGGTCAAACGGTCACAAAATGTGCTGCAGATCTATATTCTGCATTAAATATATATTTTTGGTTGCATGGCATAGGATTTACTAAAGGAATCAACTGCACTCCGAGACGTATGACTGGGACATTGGTTTCGTTACTCCTTGCGCTTTTATTTGATGGTATCACCATGATCTGGTTTATCACAGAATTTTCATCTTTTGTGATTAAGTGGCGACAAAAATCATTTGCGAGATGTACACTACATCTTTGCGTGTTTTCAAGTCGGATTTTACTTTACATGAAGCGAAGAAAAATCAAAGATGCAATGATAAGGCTGGCAAAAATTTGTGACAAACTTGGTGAAAATGGGATACCTCTGAAGAAGTTCCAAATAAAGGTGATCATCTTCATTTTGGCGCGGGATGTACTGGCATGTATTCCCACTATCATTTTTCTATATCAGTTTATTACACAAACTTCCGATACGACTCTACTGTACGGATTTATTCCTTTTCCTTACAATATACCAAGCCTGTGTATAGTTGTTACGATACGCATCATGTCTTACACAGAAACTTCCATTACGGCTTATTTTTGTTGTGTGTGCTTTTTGGTCGAAGAATCGTTGGTGGCATTCAACAAAAAACTGCGAAAGACCACAAATGAGGACTTACAATTTCTGTTCGACATGCATCGCGAAATAAGCCACACCATTCCCAGTATTAATAATGTTTTGCACTCGAACCTGATGCTATCTGCTATTTTTGTGCTCACTTCAGTGTTTAAGGATGCTTACTCAGTGTTATTTTCTTCAGAGGTGGATGACGTCACTCCCGTAGGTCGTTTGATGTTCATTTTGACTACATTTTCCAACTTTATATTCTTGAGCGCGTTTGGCTCTTACGTTGTAAATGCAGCAGCAGACGTTAAGGTGACGGCTCAGAATTTAGCAGTGCAGCATTTGGAGCTGATAAATTTACATATTATTTCCATGATGAAGGACGGTATTGGAGGTTTTAAGTTTTTCAACTCCATCCTTATTGAGGGAAGTCTGATTCTTTCAGCCATCGGCATCCTTCTGACTTATGGAATACTCATAGCAACATTCAGCACAAGCAAGAATACTCCCTAGCCGTGTGAGTTGTCATTAAATATACAGGTTGTCCTCAAAAGGTGGTAACACTCTTTAATTTTTAATCGATTGAGACAGTATGTGGGCAATGTTAATTGAAAAAATGTCCAATATAAGCTACGTAAACGGGCTGCGTTTAGAAAAAAAAATCTTCTCGTTAATTTTCAAAATGTGACACTTTTTGAATTTGTATATGACCCCTGTATAAAAAAAATTCCCAATTAGTAGAATGTAACCCATACACTCATGAGGTGTTGCACAAAATTTGAGAATTATATCCTGAGAAGCGTCAAAGATATGAAGATAAACAGATGTTGACTTAGGCACTCTTCAATGAATCTCGAAAAATCATGACGGGCGATCGCGTTTCAGGGGTCGTACAGAAATAATGAAAGAAAAGTATTCTTTGCACTCTAGCAATAAATGTTTGCATTGAAGTTCATGTATAGCCCCTGATCATCTTTTTTTTAAAGATATATCTGAGATGTTTTATGGGGGAATTCTGAAATTTTGTCCATCACCTCATTAGTGTACGGGGCACATTTCACTGACTGGGGATTTCCTTTTGTAATGGGATCGTATACAAATTTAAATAGTGTAATTTTTTGAAAATGATCAAGAGGAAATAAGGCAATCTTTTTCCTACCTTATTTTGAACATTTTTTTCAAATTGCATTTCCCACTTATTTCTAATAGATAAAGGATTAAAACTTTTTACCAACTCTTTGGGCCACCCTGTATATCAAGTGACACAAATGTTAGGGACATACCCAATCATTGATATGCATTCAGCTTTGATCGTAGGCAATAATGATCTTGTCACGGACACAATGTGTTGATAAACGTTGGCAGGAAGGACAGTTCGTCCCCAAAAAATAAATGTTCGAATACGTGATTGATGACTTGGCCTGTCTTTAGGTGTGTGTGAAATGTGCAACCTTAGTAGGCCACAAAAACGAGGGGCGTTTTTTTCAGCCAGGGTCGTTGAATCTTCTTGTAAACCTTTAACCCTACAGTGCATGCTGTAGCCAAATTAGCCATACTCTCATTTTTTCGTAATAAAAGAAATTTTTGTAGCTTTTGTATAAATATGCATTTAGTCCTACTATATAGTTACGCTGATCCCTGACTCACTCACTCTCTAACGACTCCGGTCCGACCACTTCAAAATAAAACTTTTGCCATCCATTAATCGGGCGATCGTGATTCTAGCGTTCCTGCTTGTGCACTCCGAAAGAGGCCTACGAACGTTTCCTCGTTGGTTAGATTCGTTACCGTTAGATGACGTATCTGAGAGCTGGAACCAAACAGCGAGCATCCGTAGGCCTCTTTGGATGACTCATCGGAGTGCACAAGCAGGCCCGGTATAGTTAAATCCAAACAGATAAAAAAGTTGTCTAAAACTGTAATAAAATTCACACCCTTTTTACGATCCGCTTGAAATTTTACATAATCATGTATAAAAATATAGAGCATATTCTGCGCTACTTTAAAATTCTGAAAATCCACTCGTTCCCTCATTTGGGGAGAGCAACTGCAACTCGCAACCCCCTCCGAGAACCATCCAGAGAATGAAAACAGCCTTGCTGAGCGAGTGGGACAAATTGCCACAGGAAATTGATAAACTACCTTATTTCAAGTATGAAATCACGCTGCGAGACTTGTATATCTGTAAGAGAGGACCATACCCCCTAACAACCAATTTTTTTTTTGTTTATTCTGCAACCACTGTTTCCCACCTTCCGACTCCAACGTGCGTTACGCCCGATAATGCGTGTGCATTACAATTATTGAATGGCTATTTGTTTTGTATTGTACCAATGTGTATACATATCAAATTTCATTAAAATCAGTTCAGTAGTTCTAGAGATAATCGACCAAGTTTGAAAATTCTCTTAATTTCTTACACAAGTGTATTTATTTGCTTTCAATATTTTTACATTACATCTTGCTAGCTTTGTTGGTTTGATATTATTTTTACTCTGTAATGTAAGCAATACAGCGTCATGCTTTGCGATAAAAAATAACATTTTAATAATTTAAATGGAAATCATTTCTTTTCGCGGAAATGGTGTGAATTAACAATATATTGGTGCTGCCTACGTGGTGTTGTTATGCTCGAAATGGATGAATATCTTTAAGATGCCATTGTTCGTAATGTACTCCCTCTCTAAAATGTATTCGAATATAAGCAAAATTTTCTATTTTGACTTTGCGGCTATTTAGTTAGTTTTTAAAAAACCTACTTCTCGGCAGAAAGATGAAACGCATAATTGTAAATATATTTTATAATAAATAATTTTCAATATTTGAAACCAACGTAGGAAGTTTGAATTTTATTCGAATACCTTTTTTTTAGAGTATTTGAATTCGAATACTTGAGTTCTTTGGATTGTGTGTGTTTCTGTAGAAAAACTGTAAGTGATACAGATAGCATTTTTGATGGAGATATTTATCTTGTGATACTTAATAACATATATCAATTTTGTTTCGTTTAAAAAAGCCGGATATCTCTAAAAAATACTTAAGGATGGATTGAATAAAGGATGATTGTTCATAGAGCATAATGTATTGGATTTCATTTGGGCATTACTGTAAAAAAATATAAATGCTAGATGTACCATTTTTAATAAGGTGCATGGTACAGTACATACGAATAACATTTATAAATTTCTCAAATATTTGCACAATTACGGGAGTTATGATACGAACGGACTGACAGATAAACCGTAATCATAAACACTTTTTAACCAAATTGGAAAGTGTTAAAAATATTCCAAAAAATTGATAACCTCCTCTTTAAAGTTTTCTGAAGTAATATGTAGTGAAATATAATACACACTTAATAGAATTCGATTTTTCTTTTTATGCATAACTTTTATTGATATTTTATCTGAATCAAGTACAATGCAGTATCCTTTTAAATACTGCATATTGACCTGAGCTGTATATCGCATTACTGTAGATCCCCGGTGCCCTTTGATGAAAATTCACTATTTTTTTTTTTAAATATACAAATGCTTTTTGTATTCTACTCTTTTATATATTGTCATTATATTTCTATTCAGATTTTTTTTTGCAAATTCAAAACTGTATTAGGCATTTTAAAATGTGTTGTGATCCTAGTGTAATTAGAAATTTAGCAACAAAAAGTCTTGATAGCTTTTTATCGACTTCAATATGCTTTGTTGTTCGGTAGGGATCCATCAACTGCATGCGTGTGCATGAAAATGAAATTTAAAAAACACGTTCAGTATAAAGCCATCCGAATCCTTTGAACACGGCCATTTTTAATTTCAGTATTTGCGAAAATATATTCAGGAGCGAACTCTATAGGTGAACATCCATCAGTGTACTCTAAAAGATGGTATTAAGGTTTCTAAGATACAATTAGGACCTCACTATATCGAAATTTATCCCATTAAGAAATTTTTAAATATAACGAAAAACTAGGGCTTCATCGAAAATATTTCGTAAATAACGCAATGTCTACCTCTTTACAACGATTTTTTCTTCAAAAAGCTTCCGTTTTTGATTTTATTGAAACTTGACCAGCTAATTTATGCCAATTAAGCCTTTGTGCCACAGTGCTGGAGATCTGCAATGAACTTTATAAATGAACATGCAGCAGTGTGCACTAAAAAAATGGTCTCAAGCTGTTAAAAATGTACTCAAAATCTCCCTACAATGAAATTTATCTATAGAGAAAATAACCTCATTACGTAATTTTCAACTGGAACGGAAAACTAGGGCTATATTGAAAATATTTTTTGAATAACGAAATAGCAGTCTTTCTACATCGACTTTTTCTTCCAAAAGTTTCTGTTTCCAATTTCATTAATTTTTGAAGGAAGATTTTACCTTATGCTTACAAAAATTCACTTACGCGTGGATTCTGAATCCAATCAAGATAACAAATGAAAAGAATACATGCCCCGTCTGATAGTGTCAGCTGTACTTTTAAAATATGAAATAAAAAATACGAAAATATTTCATCAGTGAAAGTGAAGCAACTTTAACTTAATTCTTAACAAAATTAAAAATTATCTCAATCAGTAAAAAGTTTATTTAAGTAACAATTTCATACAGCTCTAAAATTTCCAGCTTGAAAAATCTTTCAACCTCGATACAAGCGATTTTGTTATGTAAGAACTCCGCATTATATTCACTACACAGCTTATAAGTGTCGTCAGCTGAAAGATTCGCATGGAAATAGGATGTTTTACACATGACGTCACCTGATAAGCTTAATATGTATTATAAGGTGTACTTCTGAGAAATGCGAGCAACTAATGAAATTTCAATAAAAGGAAACGATAATCTTAAAAAAAAAAATGACAATCAGAGACAGGTTTTTGTGGCTGATGGTGGCTTCGTTGGGAATCAACATTGCTAATGTCCACAGAGGACCATTTGTAACTTGTTCACTCCTGTTTTCTGCCTGCGTTTTCATGACAATTGCGCTTCACTTCCTACTAGGATCAATCTATTTCTTCGTAAAAACAGACAGTGTGGCTGAAATATGTTACATACCAATCTTGCTAACCAGTTCTTTCATGTGGTACTTGTTCTTGATCAACCGGAAGGCGATATCTGCCAATGTACTGCAACTGGATCAATTCCAAAAACGGTTTGGCTTGTACCAGATAAAAGGAAATTATGTAAAATCTATTGCAGTATTTGTGCCCCTAGCACTAGATAAACCATGCATTTTGTACCATTATTTTCATTCAAATGTTAAATACGCCGACTATTATTTAACAATGATAACTTTCGGACATAAATTTGAAGGCATCTACACGCAGAAAGTGTTAGCGGGGTACACATGCTTTGCGTATTCCCTTATCCACTCTGCAGCTTTGTTGTTGTCCATTTCCGCCAGCGTTCTCTGGTATAGATGGTCCGAAGTACTAAGCGCATACAACGAGCACCTGAGACTCACTTCGCGCGGAGATAGGATGAACTTGGATATTAAACACCGGCACTTTTTTGAAATTCTGGATACCTTACGGGAACTGAATCACAACTTCAAAAGCATCTCCTTCTGTATAATTGCGTTTGTTTTAGAAAGCCTGCTCATTACATTATATGAGATACTTAATCGCGCAGACCGTAACAGAGAAGGGTATCTCTTTTGGGTGACTGAGACACTATCTCTAATGAATTCAGTGTTCATGCTCGTCTTATATGCTGTCTGCTGTTCAAAAATCCCAGAAAAACTCAGCGACATTCAAAGAAGTGCTCGATATGGAACGAGAAGTACTGGAGACGACAGTTTTATTTTGTGTCGTGAGGTGGCTTTCCGCAAAGAAATCGAAAAAGAGCCGATCCTTTACGTGTCTGCCTGCGACATGTTCTACGTTTCAAAGGGCATTATTCTCCCTGTATTTGGCGTTACTTTGACTTATGGTCTGCTTATAATTAACTATGTGATAACGACCAATACGCCACATGAGTGAAATTCGGCAGATGTACTTAAATACCTGCACATTCTCTCGGCCATGGAGTTAAAAAAAGGAGCTAAAAGGTTAATTATTATACAAGGTTTGTCATACCATGACAAACAAGATTTACACAGGAATTTGTTTCCGGAAATGCAAACGGCAACCGCTAGAGGGTGATGTTCGTAGGCTTATAGAAGCGAGATCATTTTAGCCTAGGATGTTGCCGGAGAGGAATCAATCGGTTTACTAACTCAGATTTGGCCGATATGCATTTCGTGTTGTATGGGAATGGAGGAGCGGATATGAATCTGCCTTGAGCGCTAAGTCCGCTAAGACCACTAAGGTGAAATGATGTCAGGGTGTGAAAGAGGGGTGACTTTTATTAAATGGCATATTTATTATAATGACTTTCATACCTCGCCACCATACACGTAATGGATATCGGCCAATTCTGTGTTAGTGGACCGATTCATCCATCTCCGGCAACGTTCTACCGGGGCCATCGCTAAGCAACGGGCCTGCTTATGAGTTGCCATCGATAAAAATGAGTTAATCATTGAGGCCTGTTTTCCCCAGTTACAGTATTCTATTTTATTATTCTAAGTATTATAAATGTTATATTATTTTACTATTTTAAAACAATTTTTTTATACTTTTGTCGTACTAAAGAACTTTAGATGTAGGTAATCGTTTGGTGAATCTTGCGCCATTTTCTTTCATGAAAATTTATCCTAAAATTCGAACATTTTGCTCTGAATGTAAAGGTAAGTGAACGCTTTTAATGTATTTAGAAATTCTAAATATATGTATGTAAATCATGTTTGGTGAATAATTTTTCATGTGTTATTTATAAATAAATTATTTTAATCAGAAATCGTATTACTTGAGTAGTTTTTATTCTTGTAAATAAGCATGACGTTGTGATACTATTTAGACAATTTAATTTTGCCTGTTGAAAATGTTATTTATCAGTTATATATGCCTTGATTATGTGATTCAGACTTACATCTGGTACAGTGCAGAAATACAGTAAATTATAAATTATTGATTTTTGCCCGTTTATATAGAAACTTCAAATGTAGTTAATATTTTGTACAAGCGTTCATTATGCTTGCTCAATTCCTAAGTTCCAGTAGCGGATCCAGGGGAGGGGCTAGGAGGCTTCAGCCCCCCCAAAAGAGATTGCTAGAGGGTAACATTGTGCTTTATTATACACTTTAAGTAGATAAAATGATCTTTTTTCGTAACTCAGCCCCTCCCAAAAAGTTTTGCATTACTTTAGACTGAAATTTTGCTTTATTTTGTACATATTTTTTTGATGAAATAAGCTTTTTTCAAAATTTAGCCCCTCACAAAAAAAATTTCTGGATCCGCTACTGCTAAGTTCGATTGAGAAAGCGACAAAAGAATAATATATACTACATGAAATGTCTTTATTAAAGAATAATTAATTCGGGGATCGCGCTATAGAGCATATTTTATCAATTTTCTCCAATATACAGGATATCCCGAAAACACTGAAATGCGCTTTAATGCATCATTTGTTAAAGATTAATCTTGAATTGTTTAAAATAACGTAGGAAATACGACTACGTTCATGAAATATTCATTATAAAAATGTCTTTCTCATTTGTGTATTTAGTTATTTTAAAGTATATTAAATATCCACTTGTGAAACTAAAATAAGCAATCGTGAATCATGAGAGTAAGCACTACTTTGTTTTTCCTTCAAATTATATGCATCTATTTTCTTTATGTAAATATGTATCATAGCAAACAAATTAATCATGAGTTCGTACTTGAATTAGTAACACAATTACTACTTAAAACTACATTAAATAACGTTTGAAAGCACTGGGAAGCTTGAGAAATGCCTGATGTATACCTGAAGACTCGAGCATCCGTAGGCCTCTTTGGATGGCTCATCAAAATACACGCGCAGGCCCGTTACTAATTGCGAAGGCCCCGGTTCTACGCTGAAAAGATCACGCATCCATAAGCCTGCGAACATCGCCCTTTAGCGGTCGCCGCTTGCATTTCCGGACACAAGTACCTATGTAAATCTTGTTCGTCGTGTTATGACAGACCAGAATTTTCAGTCTGGCAACGACTTTTTGAGACATCCTGTATAATTATTCTGTATCTTCAAAGTAGAAAACGCCAGTGCATATTAATATAATCAATGAAACTACTCAGTTAAGCAGATGGCATATAAAAATAGCTTGTACACATGTATCTAATTATAACTTCATCCGTATTATTCAATCTGATCGTCAAGTAGGAAAACTAGGGCAAAAAAAGTCAATGAATTGAGCAAGCCTAGTTTTTTTTTATAGCTTATTACATTTGTTGTGTATACAAACATACTGCGGTCAGTGAAGTGAAACTGAGAACAGGTGCACCGGCAAAGCTGTCGTTTTTGGCGAGGTAATCAATGAATTGAGCAAGGCTGAAAAATCGCTATACAAATTGCATATTGTATATAAATGACAGTCATTCAGCTGAATGAGGGCACAGGGCTGGTCAGTCGGCCTCATTGCATGAACAAAAACTAAATACTGTGCAACTTGCTGAGCAGAGTTAAAATTTGTTTTGAGGGTATTAATAGTTGTATCAATCATAAAAGAAAATGGTCAGTCAACGATTTTGCGGGACAACGTCCGTCACTTTGCCAAGAAATAAAAGTTCGCGCGCGTGCTCGGCGTTTCAGACGGAGGAAAGTGAAATTGATGTGAATAAGAGTAGGGAAGAATCCAGATATACTCGCAGGTAAGGGATCGAATTTATGTTCAAAATAGCTCGGGGTCATTGTATCTAGAGTGAGCGATATTCTTTAAATACTCTTTAAAAATGAGTAAATTGTCGTAATATTATTTGTAATGTATATCTTGTACATATAAAATAAAGGTTTAATATTATTAAACTATGATTAACAGATGGGCAATTCAATCAAGTTCGTCTTGATCAGTGTTAATAAATTACTAGAAATAAACGTAATTAATGATAGCTCATTATTAAAGATCACTAGTTCGTTAACTTATTGTGCGTACTTTCAAGAGATTCATCAATACTCAGTACAAAGAATTTCGAAAGGGCTGGAGTATATAAATGTTTTCTTTATTGGAACTTTTTAAATGGCTTATAGCTATTATTTAGACCTGTTTTAAAAAGGTACATAAAAATCAAATTTACTTACTTGTGACGGTTTTGCTCTTTCCCGATACATTTCTTGACATCTCGACATTGAAGGAAAAAACACAATAAGTAAATATTGATTACAAAGTTACTCAGGAACATATTATTATTGTATGGCTTTTATTTTATTATTATTTTTTCAAATTCAGAACTGATATTTAAAGTGCTTAACGTTTAGTTAATGAGATAAATGATAATTTACTGAAACTCTTTATGGAAATCAACTTTTCCCACGAAAGTAATTTTAATAATAAAGACGATTCTATTATATGAAAAGGCAGTTGATTTTTATGAATGCTGGTTCAGAAATAAATGAGCAGTTAAAGTAAATATTGAAATTATAAATTATCACTACGAAGGCACAAGCAAGTTAATTGTATTTTCAATAGAATCCTTATGCATTTTCATGAATATATATCCATGTATATATTTCTACAGTTATACTATTTATCAAAATAAACTGTGTTATTTCTCGTTGCTGTACAATTAAATCTAATCACATCAGCATAATACAATATATAAATGACTCATTAGACAATTCACATGATTTACTTTTCCAGATTGTTCTATTTCTATTCCTAGCCAGGACTATTTTTGCATAGGATGTTTACTTATGCAAGCGCAAACATTTCCTTGTCCAGCTTTGAAAATTTGGAAGTAGTCATGTGCAAAGAGACGCGAGTATGTGTTACCTATTTCCTAAATGCAAAGTAAATATCAGAAATACTTATTAAAGAATATCGTTTGTTGGAGATAATCTTAAGTTCATCGGCAAAATCTCTTTCGCACTGAGTTTGTATTCAACATGTAAAGCAAAAGTCGCTCTTTAATCCTGTGCTTTTAGTTTTCTTAGAGGATTACTGAAAAATAAGACATCAAAATTTTCCAAGAGAATCACGAAATTTTGCGATAGACATATTAATTCATTTTCTTGCAGGATGGTGTTGCATAATTTTATCAAATTATTGTAACGTCATTGCTAAATATGGTCGTCACAATAAGAATTTCAGAAGGAACAACATATTGGAAGACTTCATTTATGGAAGTGGATTTGAATACCGTGTAGTTAGTTTTACTTCCACAAAAATGGAATGGCTTAGACTAAGTCTGAAAAAGTAACTCTATTAAAATTGGGACAAAATTTTTTAAATTCTGAAGGAACGTCGAACACTTACATCTGAAAACGAATGCTCTTAAGGGTAGGGATCTTTAGCAATTTCGTATTCTGGTCTACCACATTTTGTTCGAATTCAGAAATTTACTTGTGTATTATGATTACAAATATAATGTACAGCGCTTTATAGAAAAATACTTTTCAACTTATCGTTGAAAAATATCTTGGTTTAATCTCTTGGAATGTTTTCAGAAGCGTTTAGAGTTTTGTCTGGTTATTGCATTGCTCTGTTTCACTTGAAAAAAAGGTTCTAAGATATTTGTATGAAGAATATAGGATTAAAATTCAAACTAAGTTAAAAAAATATATTTAAATGCATAAATTTTAGCTGTTTTAATGCTTAGAGAGAGGTTTGGAAAGGCTACCATTAAACATTGCCAGTGGGTATCCTTCCAAATTTTTTAGACAGACAGATATCAAAGCATTGGCGAACATAACTTACTTACAAAGAAAGAAAATCTAAATTATATTGACATTTTCCTAAAATTAAATTATTTTGGAGATAATTTGATTTTATCAATGATGATAAAGAAAAGACAAATTATTCCTTTTGAAAGAGGTTCATGGATTTCGCTAATTTTTGTTTGGGACTAGCAACAAACAACCATAAAATGTGTTGTAGACCTATATTCAACATTGGATAGATATTTTTGGTTGCACGATGTAGGCTTTGCAAAAGGAATTAAATGCACTCGGAGACATAAAACTGCAACAATAGTCTCGTTCATGATTGCACTTTTATACGATGGTAGCGTCATGATATGGTTCATCTCAGAATTTTCATCTTTCGTGAATAAGCTGGAACAAAGATCACTAGCTGTGATGACAATGGCGCTTTGTAATTTTTCAAGTCGTATATTACTCTACACAAGAAGACGAAAACTGAAACAGATAATAATAAAGTTGGCTAAAATTTATGATAACGTTGGTGGAAATGGAACATTTGTGAAAAAGTTTGAATTAAAAGTGATCGTTTTCATTTTGGCGCGGGATTTAGTTATGTGTGTTATCACTGCATATTTCCCTACACCTGTTGATTCCAAAGATTTCAGATGTGACCCTTGCGTTCGGATTCATTCCTTTTCCGTACGCTAAACCAAGCCTGTGTATACTTAGTTTGGTACGCGTCATGTCTTATACAGATGCAGGTGTCACTTCTTATTTTTGTTCGGTCTGCTTTTAGAATCGTTAAATACACTCAGCAAAAAACTGCAAAAGACTACAAATGAGGACTTGGTGTCTTTGTTTGATGTACATCGTGAAATAAGTCCAAGGTATTACAAGTGTTCTACACTCGAATCTGCTGTTATCTGCTGCTACGGTGCTTACTTTTGTGTTTCGTGATGCCTATTTAGCGATAGTTTCTCCGGAGAATGATGTGCTCCCTCCAGTATGTCGTTTGATTCTGATATTGAGTACATTTCTCAACTTTATATTCTTGTGCGTGTTTGGTTCTTACGTTATAAACGCAGCATCCAGTGCTAAGTTGACGGCTCAAAATTTATAGGTGGAACATTTTCAGCTTCGGAATTTTCATATTATCTCCATGATGAAACACGGTACTGAAGGTTTTAAGTTTTTTAACTCCATTGCTATCGAGACAAGTCTGATTTTTTCAGCCATTGGCATTCTTCTGACTTATGGCATACTCATAGCAACATTCAATACAAGCAAGAATATACCCAAGTAACTGTTGTGAATCATCTTTCAATGCATATCAAGTTATTTAAATAATATTCATCAAGTTATTTAAATATATTAATTGTTTCATCACTGATAAAGCATCGATAAAAGCTATTTATTTTATTGCATATATGTTCAACTTTTAAATGAAGAGTAAGTTGTTATAAACTTATTGCATTTTGCTTGAAGCGAATGAATGTCTCTAAACTGGCATAGAAAACTAAACTCATTGGCGCAACAGGTCATGCACCGTCCAACCGCGCCTTCGCGACCATGGACTCTGGGGTGCTTAAGAAATGTCCCAACCAGATGGTCAGCCTGATGCAAAGCCCTGAGTACTTAGATCCAATCAAGTTTGGTACTCATTTTATCGACCGCTGAACAGATAGATGGAAGTCTGAGTTAACCTTGTGAAGACAGGGAATTGTGGCATGGCAGCACAATGTACTAACAGCCATCACACCACTGGGCTTGAAACTGCCTGGATCCAGGGATTTATTTACATGGGAGTCCACGAAGTTCCGATCCTATCCTTCTTTTCAGCAATAAATTGTTGCACTGAATTTATTTTTCTAATGTCCTTCATAATTTTCTCAGCTAATATTAATTTTATTATTTAGTATAGAATTATAATGCTAAGCAAAAATTCCTACTATGCTACAATGCTACACACTCAAAAATTATTTCAAAAATTATTTCTTCAATTCGCGGAAATTTTACTGTCGGCAGTGATGCCGGAATATCTCCGTTATTTGACAAATATCCACCCCTTTTCTTCTCCTGAAGTAACTTCTTCCGATTCAACAAATTTTCTTCCTCTTCTTCTGATTTCAGGAAGAATTCACAGAAATATTGTGTTTCTGTGGAGTACAGGATATTATTGGTTGAAAAATGAAGGATATATTAGTGCATGAACACGAATTTTTTTGAGAGTGTACATACATTATTTTTGATGGGGACAGAATTATTTAAGTAACACTTAACAACATGTATCAATCTCGTTTTGTTTGATTTAGATGAATGTTTCGAAAATTCTATTCAAACGATGACTGTTTGATCGAGTGTAGCATTATGGAATTCTTTCGGACTTACTCCTGAAAGAATAACTGTAAATGCCGCGCTCATCATCCTACTATATAATTACGCTGATTCCTGACTCACTCTGTAACCATTCCGGATAACTCATCCAAGATATAAAACTTTTAACTACATTACTCCAAAAAGATTAAAAGTTTAAGTAAGAAAAAAGCAACAACATCCACACCATTTGTACTATCCGCTTGAAATCTTTCATAATGATGCATAAAAATACAGAAAACAATTTGAGCTACTTTAAAAATCTGAAAATCCACCCGTTCCCTCATTTTAAAGCGATTTTTTGCTGTTTTCAGCTCTATTTTATTTACGAGAGTAAAAAAAGTGAATCATTTGAGTGACAAAATTAGCTATTTCAAGTAAGTATGACGTCCTATTTGTAGTCACGGTCATCAAGCTTTGAAGGAACGTCAGTTCGTTTAAATTTTTCTTCAGATAACATAGTTTAATTTTTTTTCATTAAAATAATTGTCTGCTCGAAGCATTGATATAAGAGGCTACACAAAACGAAATCGTTCGAATGCGGAAAGTTTCCGCGCGTTTCCAGAAAAAGCACGCTTTAGTGATCAATTGAACTAACTAAAAAGTGAAAAATAATTCTTAATATAGAAATAAATTAATGAACGAAAAATAGTATTATTGTGAAAAAAGTATGGCGCGCTTTGTGCTATATTTTTTGTATCATTTTTGTACTAATCGTACCGATCGAATATTCTCAGGAACTGATATATGGAGCATCCCACGCTTTTTTCACAATAATACTATTTTTCGTTCATTAATTTATTTCTATATTAAGAGTTATTATTCACTTTTTAGTTAGTTCAATTTATCACTAAAGCGTGTTTTTTAGTTTTTTAAATTGTATTTAGTATTTAAAATTTATTTTTAATTTTCGATATCTCTCTTAAGACACTAAGGCACACTAAGTTGGAAAGTACAAACTGCGAGATAATTTATTTTGACTGTGCACAAGTGGCGTAGCCAGGATTTTATTTCGGAGTGGGCTGGGTATAAAATTTAAAGCTAAAGTTCAATTGTAAGCTAAATATCAAATTGTGTAAAGGGTCCCATTTCGGGGGGGGGGCAGCAGCCCCCTAAGCCCACCCTCTGGCTACGTCTCTGCTGTGCACCAAAGTATTAATTAACCTGTAGTTAAATGCTACCTGCCTCACTAAAAAGGAAAAATAGGTCTCAATAGGTAACAATATTGAGGTAAAATTTTTAGATGTGCCGTCTGGATTTCAAAAACGTAACTGCACAAACATACCACTGAATACAGTTACCAATATCGAAAGAGGTAGTGCTGAGCCGAGTGCCGAAATGGTACGCATGCGTAGACCGCACGCTTGCTCCATCTCTCTCGCTCTCACACACACAAAAAAAAATCTCTTAAGAAAATTACTAATCCTGACGATCCTAATCAGGATAATGGGATAAACTTATCAAATTATTGTATTGCCATCGGTCCTTGATAAGTCTACAAAGTTTAAACTAAATCTGACCGTTTAAAGTGGGTCAAAATCGAGTTCAAAGGAGTTGGTTACAAACAAACAAACATACAGGTGAAACTAATAAAAGCGTGTTAATAAAAATTGAATAAGAAGTTATTTATTTTAGGTGGACGAAGATTGAGTATACTGAGTGTACACATGCTTTCGTCGAATGTTTTCCTAGCACCCGTTGTAATTGCCTCCATAACGGGCTTCTAGTTTTCAATAGAGTAACATGGCATATAGGACGCAGAAACAACGTTTACTAATGTTGTAGCAATCTCTGCAAACTGAGCTCGGACAAACAGACATACAAGCAAAATCATATACACTTTTCATCTTGGTTGGAAAGTATTAAAGTCTGCGACACAAAATTAAAGAAATAATTTTTTTTTTTTTTTTTTTTTTTTTTACAATTTTTTTGTGGCAAAAGCAGACACTGATTCGCCGTGTTTTAATTGAATACCTTTCATTTTTTTCTTTGTGATAATCTGTTCAATCAGTTGAAATTTTTGTAACTCAATAATAGATATTTTTTTTCTGGTAGGTTTTTAGATCATTTTAAAATTAAATATTGAAATGGGTGTGGCAGCAAAATAAAGTAAAATAAAATTATTAGCTATTTAAATTAAGTGAAACGTAACTTAACTTTAAAAAAATCATAATGATCACAGATAAGTGAAACATGGCATAGTACAGTACGCGCGTTTTGGATGATACCGAGAGTGTTCCCCTACTTAAAAAAATTCCTGCTTTTTCACAGGCAGGTTCCGCATAGCTCTCACATTTTCCTGCTTGCATGGAAGCAAGAACGTTTTTACAGATGTAAAGTGGTCTCTTTGTATTACCCGAAACGAATTCACTGTACAGTTTTTTTTTAAATATATGTGTGTAATAGTTATAAAGTTCTTTAAATTTTATATTTAATCAACAGACTGTTTCGATATTTTTACTCTTTAGTAGTGATTAAAACTATCACACGTCTAAAATAGTATTGAAGGACTGTATTAAAATCTAACTACTTCTATCTATATACTACATTCTATAATATTTTTTATTATTTAGTAGCTATTAAAACTATTACGCGTCTAAAATAGTGTTGAAGCACTGTATTAGAAATACCAATGAAATATATATATATTTTAATTAGCTGTGTATACTTAAAATACAGCCTTTCAACTTTTATACTTTTTATCTTTTTATAATGTTGCTCATTTTTTTTTCAACATAATAACCCTCGTTAGATCTTTAGCTAATTCTTGTGCAGTACCTATTAAATAATGCATATTGATTTAAAATGAATAATGTATTACTATTGATCTTTTTTACTACTAATCATTTTTTTTAGACTGCTCGTCTGTCACATCGGGTAGTTTATTAGGATCTGATAACCTAACTCCAGGCCACTGATTTTCGTGGCAAGAAAGAAATTCAGGACCATCAAACCATTTTCGAGAGCTTACTAACTTTTTCACTGAACAACCTTTTGTTATAAGATCTACAGGGTTTAGATTGCCCAATATGTTTCCAGAATTCTGAATTTGATAAATTTTGAATTTCGGAAATTCGATTTGAAACAAAAGGTTTCCATTTATTTTTGTTACCCTTTATCCAGTATAGTACAATTTCAGAATCTGTCCAAAAATTAATATCAATTATAGGGAGGATTTTCTTGACGTAATCAGCAACCCTTGCACCGACAAGTGCACACATAAGCTCTAGACGTGGAGGGGTTAATTTTTTTAAAGGGCAATCCTAGACTTGGACATTACAAAACTGTTTTAAAGTTAGTCTCAGATATTTTATATCTCAAATATGAAACTGCACCATAAGCATTAGGATTAGCGTCTGTGAAAACATGCAATTGTAGTTCATTCTTGTCCTTGCATTCTATCGAGTCAAAATAATACCTGGGAATTTTAATAAGTGCAAGATCTTCAATTTCAGATAACCAAGTTTTCTAGCTATTTTCCAATTCTCCAGACAAGTTTTCATCCCAAGAAATTCCCATTATCCACAATATATAAAATAGTTTGTCAATTTTCTGAAACGGAAATCAAATATATAAATTTAAAACATTAATCTTATACATGGCTAAGGAAAGGATACAAGATATCTCTATATACTCCACGTGAAAAAGTCACATAATGTGTTACTGACCTATATTCAGCATTAAACAGATATTTTTGGGCTCATGGCAAAGGTTTTGAAAATGGGATCAAACGCACTCGGAGGCAGAAAACCGCAACATTCGTTACGTTACTCCTTGCGATTTTATTTGATGTGGGTATCATAATATGGATCATGCAAGAATTTTCAAATACTATGAAAAAGTTGGAACAAAAAGTATCTGCCAGGCTTAGAATATCACTTTGCACTTTTTAAAAACGGATTTTACTTTACATAAAACAAAAAACAATGAAAGACATAATGAAAAAGCTAACTAGAATTTTTTTAAAGCATTGGCGAAAATGGAATTCCTTGGAAAAAGGTCCAAATGGAACTAATAATCTCTATTTTTACGCGGGATTGGTGATATCTGTTATTCTGGTTAGTATTTATTGTTATTTGTTCATTCCACGTGTTTCAGATACGATCATTCTGTTTGGTTTTATTAGTTTTCCTTACGCTAAACGAACCCTGTGCATACTTCTTACGATACGCATCATGTCTTATACAGATACAGTTGCCATGGCTTATTTTTGTTCTGTCTGCTTTTTACTATACAAAACGTTGATGTCATTCAACAACAACAACTGCAAAAGACCTCAAACGAGGATCTTTGTTCAGTGTGCATCGTGAAATAAGTCATGCCATTACGAGCATTAATAGTGTTTTTCACATTAATCTTTTGTTGTCTGCTATTGCCGCACTTACTGCAGTGTTTAGAGATGCCTACTTTGCGGATTTTTTTACCTGGGATGATGCATTACCTACCGTATATTGCCTGCTTATGATAGTGCCTAAGTTTTCCATCATAGTCTTGTGAGCATTTGGTTCTTACGTTTTGAATGCAGCGTCCAATGTTAAGGCGACATTCGCAAAAAACCCCCACTCCGATGGGAAACGAGCGACCTCTGGTGAGCGAAGCGGACCCCCGCAGAGTGGGCGTCAAGGATAAAAGGGGTCTCTTACTGGGGGAACGTTTTGACACTTTTATGACTTTATGACTGTGGGGGAGAGAGAAAAGGAAAATTTTCCTCTCTCCGATCGTTTTCTTTGCAGCTTGTCTGTTTACGAATTCCGAAAGAAAGAGATGATTATTTTATTTTTGATAAATTTGTGTTCGTCACAATAAGCTTTATACATAGTGTAAAAACTTAAAATTTGATTTTTAATTTGAAAAAAGAAATAATGTATACACATGTACATTTATTTATGGTGTCTTTTTTTTATCGTGGTAAATAATGTTTAGATTAAACAATTATTTATTTATTTTAATAAAAAGGGCAAAATTAAAAAGTTTTACTTTTCTCGTTATGCTTTATAATTTAAAAATATCATAAAATATTGTATGCGTAGTTAGAGCTAGTTATTGAGAAATTGTAGTAATTGAAGTGCTCAATTTTCGTTTAGGGTACTTTTATTTAAACATTTATTACTAAAATGTAAAAATCAAGACAGTACAAAAAATTAAATTCTTAGCATAAAAAAATTATAAATTTGAGAATGCATTACTTTCATCTTATTAAAGAGCAAAGTTTGTTTCCCTTTTTTTATTGCAGAATATTGAAATGTTGTAAGGACATTGTATTTGACTTATTTGAATGGGATGTAGTTTATTCATTTTGTAAACGAGTCACCTGAAGAAAAAAAAAAAAAAAAAACAAAAAAAAACGGATAACTCAAATATCTTGTAAATGGCAGATTTATTTTTTCAAAAATGTAAAAATGCTCGAGGGATCTAGACCTAGGGGAAGATTACCCTCCGTGGGAGACTTTCTAAGGAATCCTAATACGCATTTACTTGAAGTTTCGGAGAAAACCTCGAGAAACTCCGAAATGTTAGGCCAATGGACGAGACCTGGTTTCGAACCAGCACTTTTCTTCTCCCAGTTCAAAGCGCTAATGCTGCCACTGGTAGGGCCCTTTCTTTAAAATACGTTTAAAAAAATTAATGTCTAAGTGTAGATTAACTTTTCTATGATTGTTGCCAAAATAATTGCCTGTGAGTACTATTTTAGACTTTCAGAAATGCTTTAAAATCTTTTTATCTACTGATAGTATTTAGAAGTACAGTAAACATAAAAATATTTAAAGAGTCATTAATTCATTCTTTGAAAAACAGCTAACAAACACTTCATTTAATAAGTTTATATCGTGGCAACATGTTCCATTAAAGAAAGATCGTTGTGGACGGCTTTCTGCTCACTTTCTAATCATGTTGAGCCAGTAAGAAGATAAAAAAATGGAGCCCCTCTTACAACTGCGACTGTAAGTTCTTCATGTACCTGAACCCAGGCGCGTAGCCAGGAAAATTTTTCGGGGGGGGGATATATCCCGATATCCCCCCCTGGCTACGCCCCTGCCTGAACCTGTATGTCTTTGATAAGGTTTTTGTATTTTGCAAGCATAATAGCAATGAGGAAAAGTTTTAAAATACGTATTCCTATTTACTAGTTTTTCTAGAGCTTTTATCAATGGCATTTTTAAATTCATATGTAAAATCCCTATAAACCTATATTGTTTATTTTATTAAAATAACTCATTTTTTAAGTTTTCAGTTTCTTCCAAAATCCAAAATGAATATAATACAAGGACAATTTATATTATTTATTAAAATGAACAAAATAGTACAAGAAGGGATAAAAGAATGAAGAAAATAAGTATCCATAAAGAAATATACACATTTACGTAAATACACATATATATACGAAGTGCTCCCTATAGCCAACATTTTGTTTTAATTGTCCAACGACTCCAAGTCATGTATTGGTAGAGTGGCTACGCACTGCTGGATGAGACTACTTACAGAGCCAATTAATTCATGGCAGAAGATAATTACGCTAACTTTATCGTTTTCTACCAGGCACAATTCAGAAATAAGGAATTCTAATAGAACTAAAAATTCTATAGAAATATTGAAAATTCACGTATATTTTATCAAAAGTTTAGCACTTTTGATCGCAATTTTTAAAAAATATCACTAGGCTATAACAGCCCTCTATGCTTTGATGAAACCTTTCATGTCCAGATGTATCTGATACCAAAAAGCCTAGCTACTCTGAAGATGCATGATGCATTGCAACTGTAAGTGATCTCACCAAGTAGCGCATAGCCACTTTACTATACTTAGACATACTTTTTCTAACTAGCTGGAGCCGTATAGCATAGGAAATCTGACTTTAAAAACTCTGTATATATACACTTAAAAAAAAAAAACCTGCTAATAAAAACGCAAACATTCACATGCATTGTATGTAGCATATATAAATCAATTCATATGCGCATCATAATTTTCACCCAAAAGTTTTTACAAAACAATATATTTATTGCTAACTGAGTAGCCGTTCTTCACCCAAGCACAGTTGCTGTCTTTTTTTAACTCATAAAATCCAATAAGAGACATGGAACAAACAAAATGTCGCTGAACTTTGAGTCTCTAAAAAGAAAAACCTAAACCATGACAAGTGGGCACGCGCAGGATGTAGTAAGAAAGGAAAATCGACACACTAGTCACCTTTTTGTAAGGGTTTGGACTTTTTCAGGAGGCAAGATAGTGAAATTTCAGATAAATCAGGATATTATATTGGCTTTAATTTAGGATAAAACAATGTTTCTCGAAAATGGGTTCATGAGTCGATTTATATCGCAAAATTTGCAAATGAATATGTTTGAAAATAAAATATGACTTAGATCAGCAGTTCCAAATAATTGTGCAACAATTTCTCCCAACAAAGGATAATTTATGATGACGCTCGCCCCCCCCCCTCACATTTCTTAGCAAACATACATTTTTTTTAATATCTTTAACAATGAATATTTAGTCTTATTAATCCTACTAAATTTTAGTCCTACAAAATATTGTTATTGGTAATGTCTGAATAAACATTTTAGGAGAAAAAATTTTTGGAGTAAAAATTAGAATAAATGAAATGAGTTTTTAAACATGCATTATCACCTGCACGTTGCCTTTCTCTCTCTCTCACCTCCACGCCCTTCCTGCAGTTATGCGCGCACTATACCGGTTAGCAGTCTAAGTTAGTGCCGCTGACTTAGATGACACAGTTTCATTCATTCTTCCAAAAAATAGCAATTTTATTCAGTTAAAAATCACACACACACACAAAGTAGGTAAAACGTGGATTTTCTGAATTTTACAGAATTAGTTTTTAAAGAAATAAACATTAATATAAGAGTTGCCAACTGCTCTGGAATATCATTAACCACTTTTTTAAACTTTAATTTGTGGCTTAAAATATTGCAAAATTTCGAGGTCAAACGTGTGGGCGTATTACCATTTAAAAAAATTTACAAAAAATTTCTGTTTTCAAAAAGTGGTTAATTATATTCCGGAGCAGTTTGCAACTCTGATATTATATATAACAATTGAAAATTTTTAAGCCGATCGCTCAATGTGCATTTTATTACGTTTTACGAGTGTAACTGGATACCTACATTACGAATATGTACGTTACGTTTATGTAAGTTAGGAATATCTTCTAAACTTTATTTCTGCAGAAATTCTGCTTTAACCTGAAACATGATAAAGCCACTCTTTGCTTTCTTTCAAATATACTTCAAAGAGTCTTTAGATAATTAGAATAAACTTATCATTCTTATTCAAATAAACATACCGTGCATAACTCACCCTCAAAAATGCATTTACAAAACTTATATAAAGATACAGAAAATACGCTGATATACATAAGAAAATCTTGACAAATTTTATAGGTTTATACACATCAGCTTGAAATCATTATAGAAGCAATTTACTTTCATTTACACTTAGAAATTAAAGTTTATGTTCGAGCAAAATTACAATAAACTTTTAATATTCTTATTCAAATGAATATGTGTCTCATTTCATACTCTTAGAAATGCATAATTATATACTATGAAAAGTACAGGTTAATAAATTTATGTATAAAAGAAAACTTTACTATATCCCCCCCCCCAAGAAAAAATATATATATGTACATCATTTTGAAATCATAAGAGCATTTTACTTTCATTGTCTATTTTTAGATACAAAAGATTCCCTCCAGCGAAATTAGATTATAGTATTCTTATTCAAATAAATATGCTCAATGTTTTCATGATTAGTTCATACTGTCAGAAACGAATATAAAGATCAAAATGATTATTTAATCAAGATGCAAAATAAAATGCAATAGTTTAATAGTAATGATATTATGCAGGTTACAGTGGCGTAGCCAAAATTTTTCATGGGGGGGTGTTTACGAGTACAGCAGCTCATATATATGTATACGCGTGTGTGATAAGGGAATGAAGAATATACATTTTGTATGACAAAATATTCCTCATGGGGGTAGGGGGCGGGGTCTTGGCTACGCCACTAGAAAAATAATATTTCGATTGTATTATTTAATTTTCAGTCAAGAATTTTATTCCATATTTTTTCAAGTAACATGTTCCACAATATTTTTGTATTTATTTTCCTATATATGAGTATTTTATTCGTAGAGAGTTTAGATTTTCACTTTGTTCCAGGTATTCCCTTTTATCTGCTATAATTGATTTATTTAAAATTCTTGTACTTAAAAAAAAAAAAAAAAAAAAAAAAAGAAGCTCTAAAATTTGTATTTATTTGTAGAAATTAGGATACAACTGACTTTTTAATATCTCCTCAGATTTTAATTTTAAGTAACTGATATTAAGTACCGATTTTTTTGCTACTCTTTTGTTCTAGGAGCAGTTCTAGACACACACACACACACACACACACCGGGGATGAGATGGCTCAGCCCGAGCGCGGGCACGAACCGATATCGAGCTCTGTAATTCACGATTGCGTTCGGGCTCGGGTGCGTGAAAATTTTCTCCTTTATTGTATAACACCTTGAAACAAATTTTAAAAAGCCATTCGTGGGAAAAATAAACGTACTTATTAAAAAACAAAAATAGCTGCACGGGCGCCTAGAAGGTGCGTGTAATTAATTTGCAGAAACGGCAAAATTTATTGTATTCTATCAATGAGGTAATTGAATTTTATTTATATTTTGCTGAAATTTCGGGCTCCGACTTGAAGAATATTGCTCGGGCTCTGGCAGACTCGGATTAAAAGTCCTAGGGCTCGTGCTTCAAAAAATGAGCCCGAACTTATCTCTTACATACAACGCTATAAATAAATAAGTAATTATAATAATAAATTAAAACGAAACAATGGTTCATTTTCCTTATAAATAAAAAAATATTTTGCTGCATTGTGTATAATATTTAAATCATCCTGTAGAAAAGAAAAGAAAAAACTGAAATCTCTACTGCTGTGTCTAATAATTTAATTAACACTTAATAAATATTTTTATTACATATGATTTCTCTTATGAAAACTCTTCCACCCTACCTTTCAGTTCTTCTCTCATTTAAAGGCAATTTACGTTCAACATTAAAAAAAAAAAGTTGTCTGTCATCTATACAAGAATAAAGATGATTAAAAGCTGTATTTTAAAATGTAAAGAAGCAGTAAATGAGTTCCGATTTGTAAAAGTTATTACAAAGCAACTTAATTTTTTTCCACAAAAACGCTCTGTTGGTTTCTGAAAAATTCTCGTGTGACAAATATTATTCCTTTTCACACACTTTTGAGAACAAAAATTTCGGTTTGCCGTCCCAGAGTAGAATTTCTTTTCCCCTGCTCATACGTACATTACGTACAATTCCCCCCCCTCAAGAATAGCAAGAATAGCCCCTCTTTGCCTTGCCCCAAAGACGCCCAGGGACAGCAATTTATCATTCTCCCCCCTACACCCAGGCCAGCGGCTAGCTCTTTGAATGACCCAGATGGCGCACTATTACGGCGGAGAATTTTCACAGAAATGTAGACTCAATAGTTTTGTTTATAGCTAATTTATTTTTCATCAAATATTTTTTTCTTTTTATTGAAAAATCAGTAAACACATTGAGCATGAATCTCACGTTTACGAAATTCGTTTATCTTAATTAGCAAATATTTTACGGCTGTTCAAACACAAAAAACCTGTTTTTCCCAACTTTAATTGAATATTAAAAATATTAATAGAACTGATATCAAAATTTTAGAAAATACATAATCTGTATCGCATTAATATCTTGGCAAGAAAAAAAAATCTGATTCAAAATAACAAAAATTGTAGACGTGGGACGAGAAAATACACTTCCCGTAGGTTAACATGGGAAGTCTCAGTTTCGTTTTCTACCAGCGTATGTCGCCTTAAGGTGACGGCTCAGAATTTGTCGCTGCAGTTTTGCGAGCTGAGAAGTTTACACATTGCCTCCACATTCAAAGAAGGAGTTGGAGGATTTAAGCTTTTTAATTCCATTCTCATTGAGGGAAGTCTGCTTCTTTCCGCCATCGGCATACTTCTTACGTACGGAATACTCATAGCAACGTTGAGTACAAGCAACAATGATCCCAAATAACCGTTGATGTATCAACAGATTCAAATATTAATTTTCAAGAAATTGGCATATTTGAATGAAAATCAGGCAAAATCTATGACAGCGGTAAACTCTGGTCAGGAACTGTTTTGTTGACTATCTTGTGTTTTTTATTATAAGTCTACATATCGCACAATAGGCTGTAATGTGTACAGTACATATATACAGTGGACAAGAAAGCTTTGGGAATTTCCGAAATTTCCAGACATATTTGAATTATTGCCTTAAAAACTACAGAATTTTTTGAAAATATCTCATTGTTTAACTTACATGCGCTTGTAAAAGATTAAAAATTACCCTTGAAAACTTTTTAGTTGAAAACACAGCAAACAAACTAAAAATATAATTTATTAAGTGTTTGCTTTTTGGAATTTGCAAATGCAAAGCTAGAAGTGTTAAAAGACGCATTGAGAAGGATCCTTCCATGACAAATCTTCAAAAGAAAAAGGAAGAAGAGAAGATGTTAAAGAAAATATGCAAAACTGAAGTACTTTTTAATTCACTGCTCATTGATTCTGAAAATATTGGGAGGCAATCTTCTACAAGTGTTGCTAAGATTTTCGGGGTCTTGCTCAGGCCCCTAGCATAAGCTCATTCTCTAAGCTTACGAAGAAGATGTGAAGCTGTGGTTGTTTCTTATGACACTTGATCAACAGCAACATCTAGATCGAATCTGTGAGCCCATGTGTTTTCAAACAGTGAAGAACTACAATACCTGGCTCTTCTGGCAAAAGATGCATGTTAAGATATGAAAAAGAGTTGCTTGAGTCAAATTCCAATTCGGGCAAAGGGAAGTAACTTTATTGCCTCACTTACACCGTAGGATATAAAGATGACCACTTCGGAATCTGCGAAGACCCTTCTGTTCGTACCAGATGCTTGGCTTAATCAAAACAGCTCCAGGACATGTCAATAACCATATCATTCATGCATTGGGGTGGGGGGGAGGGCTTACAAAATACAACAAAATGATAAAAATTTTCTGTGTATGTGAGAAACTTGCCAGCGTAAAAAGAAAATAGAAATTTGTTTCGAAATTATACTCAGTGGATGTGGCATTACAGTTAACATATTTATTTTTCATAGTTGGCGCTTCTTGCGTATTATACTCTGCGTTATTATTTCCATTAATAAAAGCTGATTTATCCACTGATAATGTATCATTATTCTTTAATTTTCTTCCAAACCAATTTCCTCCAGCTAAAACATATTTTACAAAATGTTCAAAGTTAAAACTAGCTTTATTTTAAATTCAAATATGTATAGCAGTAAATTTTAGTTATTGCTAGAAAGTTTTAGTTGTAACATAAGCATTTACTATAAAGGAGTTTTAAATAGAGAAATAGTATTCTAACTAAAAACAGGTTACGATTGCAACGTATATAACTTCATGAGTTATTTAAATGTTTAGTTTATTTTTTTATTTATTAAATGCAAAAGTCTATTATTTAGTCTATAATAAAATAAAAGTAAAAGATAAAAATACTCGGTTGTGTCGCTTAAAATCTTTCTCAAAGTATATCAGTTCAATACCGATATGAAATCGCATAAATAATAATCGATTCCATAGTTACTCATATAATCAAACTCAAACTATTTGAATTATTATCCTTATTTCTTAAATATAGCATTAATATTTAAGCACCTTAAAGTATAGCCATAAGGTAAATGATAACTTATTTAAAAATATTTGTGGAAATCACTTATTCTCACGAAAATAAATTTTAAATATTGAAAATATACCTTTTGCTACTGAGGGGTAAGCATTGATATTTTGAATGGAATCATCATGCAACTTTATAAATCTCACTTGAATAGCATATTTCTAATGGTAAATATTTATCAAAACAAATTATATTATTTTCTGTTGCTATACAATTATTTGGAATTTCAACACCATGTTATCATTAAAGAAGTGGCTAATTTTACAATCAATATAGTTTACTTTCAAAGATTGTTCGATATGTCTGGATCATTTTGGTATGGTGTGTGTATCTACGCAAGCCCAAACATTTGTTTGTACAACCTTGATCCATTACTTGCACTGCAGTTAGATGTACTTACAATACTGACATCGATAAGACAACATCTTGAAAATATGTAAGTAATAGTATGCGTGGAAATTGAAATTTATTGCGTTACCCATTTCTCACTGGAATGAAAGAAAGTATTATGAAAAAGTATCTCGTTTTACAGATAATCTTTATTTCATCAATAAAAAAACCGTTTTTGCAGTGGGGTCTTTTTAAAGAGGATAGTTGAAAAGTATGATATGGAAATATTTCCATTCGATCACAAAATTGTTCTATAGACAAACAGATGAATTCGTTACAGGATGATATCATCTAATTGTAATATTATCATTGCTTAAGATGATGAAGAAACACAAGAATATCAGGCGAAGCAACATATTTCTCCTAGAATGAAGAAAATTTTCTTCCTGATGAACTAAGAAGGTATAATCTAAATAACTTCCATATCCGTTATTGAAGTGAATTTAAATATTGTCAAGTTATTATTTCGAGAAAAAAAATGCCTGATTTAATGATAGAAAAGGAAAGTTTAAAATAATAAGGACATCAAAATTGAAAAAAGTCAAAGAGATAGAGAAAACTTGCATCTCAAAAGTCACGTTTAAAAGCAAACGAATTTTTACAAAGTCCAACTTCTATTTTTTTTTTTTTTTCATTTCTATCAATTCAAAAGTTTAGTGTATTATGATTAGAAATATAATGCACTTCATTTCATGAATAATCAATTTTCAACCTGAAGTTATCCGTAAAAAAAAGCCTTGCTTTAATTTTTAAAATGTGTCCAGAACCATTTTAAGGTTTGTTTGGATTAGACAATTTTTCCTATTAATCAATTTCGCTTGAACTAGACTTCAATGTAATCGTATGAACAATACTGAATGCACTGAGTAATCAAATGCTCGATTGCATAATTTTTGATTTCTTAAAATATGCATGCATGAGAGATATTCCCAAGGGGCATTACCAGACTTTAGGAGTGGATATTTTTTTGTTATTCTTTACAGTAGGAGAAAAAAAAGGAGTTGATGAACAAAACGAAATTTATTTTAATTTTCAACATGGCTATGGAACGGATACAAGTCTCTCCCTGCAACAACGAATCTCATTCATCCCGAGTTTTTATTTCGCAGGAGCGTCAAAAAGTCACAGAATGTGTTACACACTTATATTCAACATTAAACAGATATTTTTGGGCTCATGGAATAGGCTTTGAGAATGGGATCAACTGCACTCGAAATCACAAAATTGCAACATTCATTTCGTTGCTCTTTGCGCTTTTATTAGATGCGGCTGTGATAGCCTTTCTCACCACAGAATTTTTATCCATTATGAAAAAATGGGATCAAAGAGCGTTTGCTAGGATTATAATAGGACTTTGCACTTTTATAAATCGGATTTTTCTTTACATAAAACGAAAAGCAATGAAAGATATAATGGAAAATCTAGCTAAAATTTTCGATAACATTGGTGAAAATGAAATTCCTTGGAAAAAGTTCCAAATAAAGCTGATCATCTTTTTGTTTGCTCGAGATTTTATGTTATGTGTCATTGTGGTTATTATTTATTATTGCTTTTTCATTCCACGCATGTCAGATACGCATGTTCTGTTTGGTTTTATTCATTATCCTTACGCTAAACCAACCCAGTGCATACTTATTGCGATACGCGTCATGTCTTTTGTAGACGCAGTTGTCACGGCTTATTTTTGTTCTGTCTGCTTTTTACTCGAGGAATTGTTGGTGGCATTCAACAAAAAACTGCAAAAGACCACAAATGAGGATTTAGAATGTTTGTTCAATGTGCATCGTGAAATAAGTCATGCCATTTCGAGCATTAATGGTGTTTTGCACATTAATCTTTTGTTGTCTGTTATTGCCACACTTACTGCAGTGTTTAGAGATGCCTACATTGCGGTTTTTCCTTCCAGGGAGGATATACTCCCTCCTGTAGTTCGTCTGCTTATGATAATGACTACATTTTCCAATTTTATACTCTTGTGCCTGTTTAGTTCTTACGTTGTGAATGCAGCATCCAATGTTAAGATGACGGCTCAGAACTTGTCACTGCAGTTTCGCCAGCTGAGAAGTTTACATATTGTCTCCACTTTCAAAGAAGGCGTTGGAGGTTTTAAGTTTTTTAATTCCATCCTCATTGAGGGAAGCCTGATTCTTACCGCTATCGGCATACTTCTGACGTACGGAATACTTATAGCAACTTTCAGTATCAGGAACAATGATTCGAAGTAACCGACTCTAATCTTAATTTTCCAGAAATCTGGTCAGGCACAGTTATGTTGACTATTTTTTTTAATTATAAGGCAATATATTGTACAATATACTATAATATGTACTGGTCAATGCGCAAGAATGAGTTGAAAAGTTTCGAAATTACCAGACATATGGGAAATATCGTCTTACGAACTACAAAAATTTCCAAAATTATCGTATTGTTTTGATTACATGCGCTTGTAAAAGATAAAAATTCATGCTCGGAAGTTTTATTGTTCGTTGAAAACATAGCAAACAAACTAAAAAATTTTATTAAGTATTTGCTTCTTGCAATTTTGCAAATGAAACATTAGATGTGCTAAAAGACACCTGAGAAAGAACCTCCGCTACCACATCTTAAAAAAGAGGAAGTGAACATGTTAAAGGATATATAAAACTGAAGTACTTTTTAATTCTTAATTCACTGCTCATGAAAATTCCTTCTTAGACTGAATGTAATACAATGACAAACATTAACTCTCTAAGCATATGTATAAATATCTAATGTGTGCTGGCAATCATCTGGATTTCAAGTAAAGTCTGTAAAACCATTTCATTTTGACGATGGTTATAAAAAACATACAAGTATCTCCATACGACAGTCAAAAACAGTCGAATTTTTGCTTGGGAAAAACGACAAGCAACCCGAAAATGTGTTTCAGACCTATATTCACCATTGAATATCTACTTTTGGTTGCACGGTGTATTGGAACAGACTGCGAATGGCAGAGGAATTAATTAATGGCATTCACACATTTAGAACATTTATTAACGAAACATAACATAGCACAACATATAACATCGACGAAAAAACATTTTAATAAGTAAAACACAATAAGGCGTAACTAGGCGCAACGGAACAGCATGTTGCCATACTATAAAAAGGTTAACAATGGGAAAGATTATTATTTGTGACATAACAGTCACTTTTTGACTTTAATAATTATCCCCAATACCCCCACTTTATAAAAGTCCAAATAGTTTAGAAATGCCAGATAAACGTTCGGCTGACGTGGCTTTGGTTAAACAATCAGCTAAATTATTTTCTGACTCTACATAGTAGACTGTCATCAAGCCTTCTTCAATTTTCTCTCTCACAAAATGATGCCTGATGTCAACATGTTTAACACGTCGAGAGTTGATTGGATATTTACTAATGCATATGGCACCTCTGTTATCACAGTATAATTTGACTGTTTCATTTTGCAGTTTTTCCAGTTCTTTTTGTAATTGCTTAAGCCATAACAGCTCTTGTGTGGCTGAACCATAGTAGTCTTGTGTGGCTATAGCCATATACTCAGCTTCTGTTGTGGACAATGCGACTGTTGTTTGTCGCTTTGAGTTCCAGCTGATGGCTCCACCTGCATTTATAATAATATATCCAGTTGTTGAACGACGGTCATCTTTGTTGTTAGCCCAATAGGAATCACAGTAACCCCATAAACTATCTCCATTTTTGTAAAAATGCAACTTTTTTGTTAATGTGCCTTTTAAATATCTAAATATTCTTTTAACTGCAATCCAATGTGCCTTTTCTGGATTGTTACAAAACTTGCTTAACAAACCAACTGCGTGAGCAATATCTGGTCGAGTACCTTGTACAATATTAAGTAAAGAACCAATTGACTCACGATATGGGACGTTTTCCATTAATTTTCTTTCTTCTTCTGATGCTGGACACATATCTTTGGATAAATTATTTTGAAGAGTTAAAGGAGTTGATGTACCTTTATAATCTTCTAAGCCAAAACGTTTCAGTATGTCTTTAATAAATTTAATTTGATCAATAGCTATAGAATCTTTTTGTTGAACAATATTTAGGCCAAGAATGTAATGAGCTTCACCAAGATCTTTTACGGGAAATTGTTTGTTTAGCTTTTGAAATAGTTTATCTTTACATTTCTGATCGTTCGTAATAATTAGTAAATCATGAACATATACAGCAACTATAACAAATTCCTTACCTTTGATATTAAAGAAGATGCAAGGATCTACTTTAGATCTTTGTAAATCCATTTTGATTAGGCAATCACTTAACTTTTTATACTAAACTCTGCTGGCTTGCTTCAAACCATATATTGATTTATTTAAGCGGCAATAACGATTTGGAAAGTGTTCCGTTTCAGGTAGTTCCATATAAATTTCTTCATCAAGCTCAGGATGGAGAAATGCTGTTTCAACATGCATTTGAAATAGCTTCAGATCGTATTTCACTGCAAGAGATAAAAGGTAACGAATGGAACTTTGGCGAATTGTAGGTGAAAATGTTTCTTCATAATCAATCCCATATTTTTGAGAGCATCCTTTAGCAACTAGGTGAGCTTTATATCTTTCTACTTCTCCATTTGCTTTGTATTTAGTCTTGAAAATCCATCGACTTCTGATCGGTTTCTTATCAGATGGTAGGTCACAGTAGGTCCAAGAATTGTTGGCAAGATGAGCATTTATTTCATCTTCAACAGCTATCTTCCATTTATCAGCTTCAAGTGTTTTCATTGCTTCTTCGTAGGTTTCTGGATCATCAATAAGGTTAGCTTGATAAACTATGAAATCGTCATTAAAATATTGGAACAATTAAAATATTGGATCAAACATAAGCAGTTGGATCAATAAATGGGCAGGTGAAACCGAAAACAAACTGCATTCTATCCGAACTGATCTCACTCATTGGTCATTCCTTTCATATCGAAAGCAGGATGTTATATTAACTCGTCTCCGCATTGGTCACACGAGACTCACCCACAGACACCTACTCCTGGGTGAACCTGCTCCAGAGTGTTCACATTGTCATACTCACCTTACCATTCGTCACATTTTAACCTCTTGTACAGCTTTTAATAATTTTTACCAAATATTTTTTAACTGTTCTCATCCCAAACTTGACGATATATTGGGTGAAACCCCTCACTGTAATTTATTTTCATTTCTTCGACGTATCAATCTGTTTTACTCAGTGTGAAATATACACCTTTCTCTGACTGGTATCTGGATGGGAGCCCCCATCCAGACGTCCTTGGCTCACTTTTATCTCCTTTTTACCTTTCTACAATTAGATTTTACCAGTTTTAGACCTTACGGATTTTAGCTTTACATGTTTTATACAACAACTTTTACGCGAAAGCGTTATTTTATTCTAAATACACATAGTCTGGCGCAGTATGTCCTTTCTGGACCTTGTGCCATTAAACACCAACCAACCAACCAACCAACCAACCAAAATATTTACTGTTTGGAGTGATAATTCTCTTGGGATATCGACTACTGTGAGGTTCTTCTATTTCTTCTTTGGCTTCATCGTCAGTTACAGTTTACTTTTCTTCATGTTTATCTATAGACGTGACATTCGCTTCTACTTCATCTTTGTTAGTTTCTTTAATTTCATCAGAATCTTCGGGTGGTTGGGATAAATTCTTCATAATTTCATTTTCATGGAATATAACATCTCGGCTAATAATTACCTTTCTTGTAAGTGGTTTGAAAATATGACAACCTTTACTGCCTTCTGCATACCCTATGAATATTCCTTCTTCAGATTTAGCATCCCATTTCTTCCTAAGGGAGTCTGCTATATGTACGATTACTTTGCATCCTAATATCTTCAGGTGCGAAAGATCTGGCTTTCTTTTTGTCCAGACATCTTCAGGTGTCTTAAATTTAACAGCTTTCGTGGGTGACCTGTTTCTCAGATAGTTTGCTGTGTTAACAGCTTCCGCCGCAATGTTCTCTCGGTAGACCTGAGTCGAGCAGCAAAGTACGAGCTTTTTCAACAAGAGTTCTATTCAGTCGTTCTGCGACCCTATTTTGTTCAGGAGATCTGGGAACTGTCTTTCCATGTCTGATTCCAGATAAGTTCAGATGTCGCTCAAGGTCTTTATTCACATATTCTCCACCATTGTCGGTGCGAAGGGCTTTGATTCGCTTTCCTGTTTGGTTTTCAACCAGAGCTTTAAATTCCAGGAATTTATCTTTAACTTCATCCTTTGTTTTTAGAAAATAAACAAATGACTTACGGGAGAAATCGTCTGTAAACGTAAGAAAATATCTTGATCCACCAACGGAAACAGTTGACATAGGACCACATAAGTCTGAGTGTACCAGTTCCAAACAGACTTAGAACGATTTTTCGATGCGTGCGGAAAAGGTTGTCGGTGCTGTTTGCCTTTAACACACGTGATGCAGGGCTCCTTTGGATCAGCTTCACAAGAAATTCCTGTAGACATTTTAGAAATCAATAGCTTCATATCTCTTCTATTTAGATGAGCTAAAAGGCGATGCCAGACATCGTGAGAATTCAAAGTTGCCATTGACGCTTTAACTTGCAAAGTGTCCAATTTGTACAACCCATTATTTTCTGAAGCTGTAGCAAAAATGAACTTTCGAGGAATTTCAATTACCGACTCAGTTATTTTGCAACCTTGTCTGTCGAACACTACTGATTTGCCTTTCTTCACTATTTGAGATATAGAAAGTAAATTTGTCGTCAAATCTAGAGCATGAATGACATCATTCGCCTTAACAGTGTGTTTATTCGCTAACTGAATATCAACATCACCAATTCCAGTTGCCGGAACAGAATTACCATTTGCAACATCAATATTTCGATTAACTTCAGGTTTAAGATTCTTTATCCAGTCACTTCTAGGAGTCATGTGATTGTTACATCCAGAGTCCAAGTACCAGTCTGTTGGTTGCTTTTCATCATTTTCAGTAGATAGAAATAAACTACAAGCTTTATTATGTGGTTCGTTCTTGTATTTAACCGTATTTCTTCTTGGTTTTAAACATGATGAGCTAAAATGGCCAAATTCATCGCAATTATAACAACGAGCTTTGCGACTGTCTTTATGCTTACGTTTTTGTGAAAATTTGTTCGCTGACTTTCCATAAAAAGCATTATCAGAGGATGTTAATGTTGAACACATGTCCTTAATGTTTTCTTGTAATAGCAAATTTTTCACAAATTCGATTGTTATCGTATGATTGGATCCCTGTATTTCAAGAATTAGCGGGAGAAATTTTTCTGGCAACCCTCCTAAAATAATACCACCAACAGTCTCATTTTCAAGCGGCTTTCCAATGTTTTCTAATTGCTCTGCGATAGAAGTAATATGATCTATATATGCGGTCATAGAAGAAAATTCTTCATATTTTGTTCTAAATAGAGAGCCATATAAACCGATTCTTCGAACTACACCGTTATCCTCATATGTTCTTTGAAGAGACATCCAAGCTTCTTTAGCAGTTTTAGCCTTTTTGGTTTCAGCTGACGCAATGGGCTTAATGGATAAATTTATCTTAGCTAATGCTCTTTTATCTAATTCTGGATCAATATTAGTGCCTTCAATACAATCCCACAAACCGGCATCTACGAGAAAAATTTTTCATTAGAAATTTCCAATCGGCGGAGTTTCTGCCATCTAAATGCTTTGATTCAGGTAAAGCCCCACTTGATGTGGACACGGGAGTTTTTTTAACGTTTAGTTGCGTTTGTAATTGTTCAATTTGAAGCTGTAAAGCCTTAATCGCTTCATTTTCTGCCATAATGAACTTTAAATCTTTTTGAAGAATCAGTTCGAATACGAAAAATTAAACTTAGAATACGAATCAAAATTTATATTGCATACCTTTATCACAGTCCTCTACGCTATTTCTGGGCCACCATAACCTATTGGGGCAGAGTGCGAGTGGTAGAGGAATTAATTAATGGCATTCACACATAGCTGCCAACCGTTCCGTTTTTATCGGAACATTTTCCACCACTATTTTTGAACAGTTTTATTTTAAATTAAAAATTTGGACTTATTTTAAGCTTAAATTGCTATGGAAAGATTAGTGGTGGGAAATGTTCAGATAAAAACGGAACGGTTGGCAGCTATGCATTCACACATTTAGAACATTTATTAGCGAAACATAACATAGCACAACATAGAACATCGACGAAAAAACATTCGAATAAGTAAAACACAATAAGGCGTAACTAGGGGCAACGGAACAGCATGTTGCCATACTATAAAAAGGTTAACAATGGGAAAGATTATTATTTGTGACATAACAGTCACCTTTTGACTTTAATAATTATTCCCAATATGGTGTAGGTCAGGGATGGGCTAACTTTTTCAGTCGCGGTCCAAAAATCGAAAAAAAAAGTTTGGCGGGCCAAGATAAGTTTTTCCTAAAATTTTAAAAACAATATATAAGTATTATAATTTAAATATGCTAAAGAGATGTATAAAATTGCGATTTCATTTTTAAAAGTTCCCTATAGTGATGTTCGACTGATTCAAATTCTCTCTGAGGTTCATAGTTGAAAACACTTGTTCACATATATAAGATGAAACAAACATAGCACTGATTTTCTGGGCGTGAGATATTAAATTTGGGAAACTTACTTTCGATAATGATTTGTAAAAGTCTGGCATATTTAGAAAAACCTGCTTGAGATGATACTTAGATTGTAATTCAATTCATTCAAGCTGCAAATCTGGCCTCACTGCTTTACAATTTACGTTGAAAGGCATAGTAAAAATATCCAATTCTGTTTGAATGGCACTGAAATCTTGAAATCTGTGTTCGAACTGAAAGTGCACTTTTTTCAAGCCATCTTCATAATTCTTAATATGGATTTATAATATATAAATATATATATTCTTTCAATTTCCGGCAGACCGGCAAATTAAAATTCCATCCACGGGCCGGATAAAACCTTCCGGCGGGCCGGATTTGGCCCGCGGGCCGCAGTTTGCCCATCCCTGGTGTAGGTTTTGCAAACGGAATTAACTGCACTCGAAGGCACACAACCGTGACGTTAGTTTCGTTACTCTTTGCGTTATATATGACGGTAGCGTCACGATCTGGTTCATCTCAGAATTTTCATCTTTCGTGAATAGACTGGAACAAAGATCACTAGCTGTGATGACAGTGACGCTTTGTATTTTTTCACGTCGGATTTTACTGAATACAAGACGAAAATTAAAACACATAATAAAAAATCTGGCTAAAATTTACGATAATATTGGCGAAAACGGAATATTTGAAGAAGTTCGAAATAAAAATGATCATATTCAGTTTGGTGTGAGATTTAGTGATGTGCGTTATCACTATATATTTCTTATACCAGGTTATTTCAACGATTTCAGATGCGACTCTTGCGTTTGGATTCATTCCTTTTCCGTACGCTAAACCAAGCCTGTGCATAGATAGTTTGGTACGCGTTTTGTCTTGTGCAGATACAGGTGTCACGGCTTATTTTTGTTCCATCTGCTTTATACTCAAAGAATCGCTAAAGGCATTCAACAAGAAACTGAAAAAGACCACAAATGGGGACTATTGCTGCTATTCAGTTTCAAACAGAGATTTATAGTTTATCTCATGGACCAAGGGTGGCGAACCAATGGCACGCGACACAATATTTTGGCACGCCACCGATCAAAACGGTTTGCATTTTAACTAAAAATAACAAAGTTCACTATGAAGTATCACGGTCGAACCGATCACTAAGTGAAAATCACTAAGTCAAAATTATTTTACGGCACCTCTATGGCCTCATTAAACATTTCTTTAGAGAAAATGGCACGTTGATCCATAAAGGTTCGCCAGATCTGTGATAGACGAACCTACAGGGCTACTCACACTTGGTGAGAAACTACCTAGAAAGGAGTTTTTCTGGTACACTTACGTTTCTTTTATGATTATACTCGAAAACACAGCATCCGTTCTTATTTGAGTTCCATCGACTTGTCAGAGACTGATGTTTCGAATCTCAGACAGCCTATCTTTAGACCACCTATTTTCCCAGGTACTTTAAAATTTGCTACTGCTAAATTGAATTTGGTACAGACTGACCGTAAGCCTATATCTCTCCAGGCTGAGTTAAGGGCTTCTGCTCTGGCTACTATTCATGAGAGATACCTAGTTCAAGACTGGCTTCATGTTCATACTGATTTGTCTGCCACAGCTTCCACAGGCAGGGCTGGGGCTGGTGCTTTTTCAAAATTTTTCAATCTTAAAGAGCCTTTCAGAACCTGGTCAGATAATTTTGACGGCAAAATATTTTCAATTTTTATGGTCCTTAAGGCTGTTACTGGGGTTCCTCTGCAAAACATTGTACTTTTTGTTGACTCTCAGGCAGCAATATAGTTAATTACTGAGTTCATTCTATTCCCATCTGAGACTCAGTTTGAGTGTAAGCAGCTTATACGCTCTCATTTATTACCACCGGTAAAGAAGACGTACTGCAATGGATTCCCAGCCATTGCGGCATTCATGGCAAGGAGCGGCAGACTTGTTGGCCAAAGAGGCTTCGACTCTTCTTCCTTCTTGCCATCCTATCCCCCGCGAAATGCTAAGCGACTTCTCAGGAAGAAGATCTTGCAAACAAGAATTTCCTCTCTGAGAGACACAGCCAATGGAAAGACATGGGCTTGTCTTCTTGATGACCAGGCTCGCATGCAGCTTTCCTTTCCTCCTAGAGTAGAAGGGGTGAAATCTTTCAGAGTCATCACAGGACATGATTTTCTACAGGCCCATCTGTTTAGGATTGGAGTTGCTTATTCTCCACTGTGTCCTCTGTGCAATACTGAACTTATGACTGAGGAACATCTTTCTTGTTGCCCCCCCTTTTTGATTTCGGTTGTAGTGAAAATTTTGGAGTCTTTTCCTATTCTGGTGCTGTCTCTCTGTTGGGTTAGATTGCAGGGCTCCCTATGTCTGAGAATACGTTGGCAAAAAGAGAGGAGTTAGTAAATTTGTCCGACGTGCATCGAGAAATAAGTCATATGATTCCAAGCATCCACGCAGTTTTGCACTCGAATCTGCTGCTACTACAGTGCTTACTTTTGTGTTTCGTGATGCCTGCTTTGTTTTAATTTCTTCGGAGAATGATGAGCTCTCTCCAGTACGTCATTTGCATTTTATATTGACTGCATTTCACAATTTTATAGTCTTGCACCTGTTTGGTACGCTGTAAAAGCAGTATCCGATGTTAGGTTACGGCTCACAATTTAGCAGTCAGTGCAGAATTTCGAGCTTCGAAATATACATATTCTCTCCAAGATGAAGGACGGCAGTGTAGGATTTAATTTTTTAAAATTCCGTCCTTATTGAGGGAAGTTTGATTCTTTCAGCTTTCGGCATCCTTCTGACGTATGGCATACTGATAGCAACATTCAGTACAAGCAAGACTACCCCTTAGAAGATGTGTGAGTTGCCTTTGAGTGTAAATCAAATTGCACAAATATTGGAAAGATTCCCTTAAGCACAAATTTTCATTAGCTTTGATCACAGCCAATCTTTTTCTAGGTGTGAATTAACAATATACTGGTGCTGCCTACGTGGTGTTGTTATGCTGGAAATGGACGAATATCTTTAAAATGCCATTGTATTTAATGTACACCCTCTCAAAAAATATTTGAGTATAAAAAAAATTTCCTGTATTGATTTTGCGGCTGTTTAGATAGCTTTTACAAAACCTACGATTCGACAGAAAGATGAAGCGTAGTAATTATGCATAATCGTAACCGTAATAAATATTTTTAATATACGAAACCAACGTAGGAAGTTTGACTTTTACTCGAATACTTTTTTAGAGTACTTGAATTCGAATACTTGTGTTCTTTTGATTGTGTGTGTTTCCGTAGAAAAACTATAGTAAGTGATACAGATAGCATCTTCGATGGAGAGCTTTATCTAGTGATACTTAATAACTTATTTCAATTTTGTTGCGTTTGAAACAGCCGCATATCTCTAAAATATACATAAGAATGGACTGAATGAAGGATGATTGTTCATAGAGCGCATAATGTATTGGATTTCATTTGGGCATTACTGTAAATATATATATATGTAATCGTAAAATGGCGAAACTTACGAATCAAGTAATCATTCAAGAGCTGTTATGGTATTCCTATGTATTCTGATCATACAATCGTATCCAAAGAAAGCATATCCAATAGATAGAAAATCGAAACAGAGGTAAAAATGAAAAATGAAATGGAATTGTAAGGAATAATACAGCAAGTAGTAAACATCGGTTATACACTTCAGGTCCTACAAACCGAATGCTTACTACCAAAATAAAAACAAAATAACAGGATTTCAATGTAATTACGTAGCACAAAAAAAGCTAAATATGTAACTACGGGGTGGGGGGCTATCCTGTTGAAAAATAATCATAAAGACAAAAATGGAGACGAAGAAGCCAAATGCATTAAGCATGAAAACATGGCCCAACCTTGGAACTGCTGCCAATTGAAAAGGAAAAAATACAAGTTGCCAGAATTTTTGGATAAAAGTTGAACAATAAGCAAAAATTAAATGTTAAATAAATACATTTAGAGTAAATTAAAATAATCTAGAAATAATAATATTATTAAAAAGATATGATAGCATGAGATATATTAGGTTTATGCTATTTTAATGGGAATAATACATATAACTACTTAAATAGCTCTCTCTCTCTCTCACACACACACACACACACATATATATATATATATATATATATATATTACTTAGTAAATATAAAACGAAAGACCCCCCCAGGCCAGCCATTGTTATTATATAAAAACAGTATAAAATGCATTGTCCTCATCAGAGGGGGAAATGCACAACTCTACACCATAGGTTTCAGACTCACAGTAGAGTTGTGCATTTCCCCCTCTGATGAGGACAATGCATTTTATACTGTTTTTATATAATAACAATGGCTGGCCTGGGGGGGGGGTCTTTCGTTTTATATTTACCAAGTAATATTAAACACATGTTTTCTTTTAAGCAGCTTCAATAAGCGCTATGTAACATGTGGAACCACAGTATTTTTGTTTATTTTTACATAAAATTCAACTATATATATATATATATATATATATATATATATATATATATATATATATATATATATATAGGAATAACAATTAAATTTCGCAGAAATATTTGCATAATTACGGGAGTTATGACACGAACGGACTGACAGATTAACCAATTTGTCCAGGTTCTTATTCATGGTGATCCAGCACTTGTTTCATCACTGAAAAAGCATCGATGAAAGCGATTTATTTTATGGCATACTTGTTCAACTTTTAAATGAAGAGCAAGTTGTTATAAACGTCTTTATACTTATTGCAATATGCTTGAAGCGAATGATTGTCTCTAAATTGGCATAGAAAACTAAAATCATTGGCGCAACAAGCTACGTGGGGCCAAGCCATGCACCGTTCAACCACGCCTTCGCGACCATTGAGACTCATGGGGGGTGCTTAAAATATGCCTCAACCAGATGGTCCGCCTGATGCGAAGCCCTCAGTGTTTAGCCCCAATCAACCTTGCTACGCATTTTATTGATCGCTGAACAGATGGAAAGCTGAGTTAACCTTGTGCAGATAGGGATTTGAACCCCGGGCCTATGGCATGGCAGCACAATGTGCTACTAGCCATCACACCACTGGGCTTCAAACTGCCTGGATCCAGGGATTTATTAACATGAGAGCCCACGAAATTCAGATCCTATCTTTCTCTACAGCAGTAAATTGTTACACTGAATTTAATTTTCTAATGTCCTTCATGATTTTCTCAGTTAACATTAATTTTACTATTTAGCATAGAATTACAGTGCAAAGCAAAAATTTACTTCATTTTACAATTAGGTAATTAATACTGAAACTTACAATGCAAAGAAACAGGGCACCTGCACTGTTTTTGTTAGAAATTCAGAGCTGTGTGGATCCTATAATGCATTGGAAATCTCTGGAGTGCTCCCGTAAAAGATAAATGCTGCACTCTCAAATATTATTTCTTCAATTCGCGGAAATTTTACTGTCAGCAGTGATGCCGGAATATCTCCGTTATTTGTCAAATATCCGTTTCATTTCTTCTGTTGAAGAAACTTCTTCGGATTCAACAAATTTTCCTCCTCCTCTTCAGATTTCTGGAAGAAGAATTCACAGAAAGAATTCTGTATTCACAAATATAGAAACACAAAAATATCGTGTTTCTGCAGAGTACAGGAAATTATTGGTTGAAAATTGAAGGATAAATTAGTGTATGAAGACAAATTTTTTTTGAGAGTGTACATACATTATTTTTGATGGGGAAAGCATTATTCAAGTAACACTTAACAACATGTATCAATCACGTTTTGTTTGAAGTAGATGAATGTTTCGAAAATGCTCTTCAAACGATGACTGTTGATCGAGTGTAGCATTCTGGAATTCTTTCGGACTTACTCCTGAAAGAAGGACTGTAAATGCCGCGCACATCATCCTACTATATTGTTACGCTGATCCCAGACTGTAACCATTTCGGGCAACTCATCCAAGATATAAAACTTTTACCTCCATTGCTCCAAAGAGATAAAAAATTAAGTACAAAAAAAGCAATAAAATCTACACCGTTTGTACGATCCGCTTGAAATCTTCCATAATGATGCGTAAAAATATAGAAAACAATTTGAGCTACTTTAAAAATCTGAAAATTCACCCGTTCCCTCATTTTAAAGCGATTTTTTTGCTATTTTAAGCTCCATTTTATTTACGAGAGTACAAAAAGTGAATCATTTGCGTGTCAAAATTAGCTATTTCACGTGAGGATGACGTCCTATTTGAAGTCACGGTCATTAAGCTTTGAAGGGAAGTCAGTTCGTTTAAAAGTTTTTCCAGATAACATAGTTTAATTTTTTTTTCATTAAAATAATCGTCTGCTTCATTGATGTAGGAGGGCCTACACTAAACGAAATCCTTCGAATGCGGAAAGTTTCCTCGCCTTTCCAGAAGAGCATGAAAATCAGTTTGGGTCCATAATAAAAATTGAATACGAAGTTATTTATTTTAGGTGGACGAAGATTAAATATATTGGGTGTGCGCATGCTTTCGCCAAATGTTTTTCTAGCGGCCGTTGTAATTGCCTCCACAACGGGCTTTGTCTTTTAGTTTTCAATAGGGTAACACGGCATATAGGACGCAGAAACAACGTTTATAAATTTAGTAGTAATCACTGCAAACAGAGCACGGACAAACAAATGTACAAGCCAAAATCATATACACTTTTCAACTTGGTTGGAAAGTATTAAAGTCTGCAACACAAAATTAAAGAAATAGATTTTTTTTTATTTTTTTATTTTTTTTTTTACAATGCTTTTTTTCGGAAAAAGCAGACACTGTTTCACAGTGTTTTAATTGACTAACTTTCATTTTTTTTTTCTGATAATCTGTTCGATCCGTTGAAACTGTTGTAACTCAATAATAGATATTTTTTTCTGGTAGGTTTTTAGGTCATTGCAAAATAAAATATAGAAATAGGTGTAGCAGCAAAATAAAGTAAAATAAAATTATTAACTATTTAAATTAAGTGAAACGTAACTTAACTTAAAAAAATCGTAATGATCACAGATGAGTAAAACATGGCATAGTATTGCTATGTTTTACTCATCTGTGCAATTGACTAACTTTCATTTTTTTTTTCTGATAATCTGTTCGATCCGTTGAAACTGTTGTAACTCAATAATAGATATTTTTTTCTGGTAGGTTTTTAGGTCATTGCAAAATAAAATATAGAAATAGGTGTAGCAGCAAAATAAAGTAAAATAAAATTATTAACTATTTAAATTAAGTGAAACGTAACTTAACTTAAAAAAATCGTAATGATCACAGATGAGTAAAACATGGCATAGTACAGTACGCGCGTTTTGGATGATACCGAGTGTGTTTCTCTTCTTCAGCTTCAAAAAATTCCTGCTTTTTCACAGGCAGGTTCCGCATAGCTCTCACATTTTCCTGCTTGCATGGAAGCAAGAACGTTTTTACAGATGTAAAGTGGTCTTAACTTTACAGATGTAAAGTGGTCTTTGTATTACCCGAAACGAATTCACGGTACAGTTTTTTTTTAATATATGTGTGTAATAGTTATAAAGTTCTTTAAATTTTATATTTAATGAACAGACTGTTTGGATATTTTTACTATTTAGTAGCTATTAAAACTATCACACTTCTAAAATAGTATTGAAGGACTGTATTAGAATCTAACTACTTCTATCTATATACTAGATTCTTTAAATTTTTTACTATTTAGTAGCTATTAAAACTATCACACGTCTAAAATAGTATTGAAGCACTGTATTAGAAATAGCAATAATATATTTTTTTTAATTTCTGAGGTAATACTTGATAAAAATGTAATTAAAATACATAAAAGAATATCGGAGTTCTTTCAACTTTTATACTTTTCATCTTTTTATAATGGTCCTCATTTTTTTTCAACATAATAACCCTCGTTAGATCTTTAGCTACTTCTCGTACAATACCTATTAAATAATGCATATTGATTTAAAATGAATAATGTATTATTATTGATCTTTAGTGTTCTTTGATTATACAATTGTTCTATAGATACGAAAGGCTTTTTGTACTCTTTCTTGTCGATAATAATCGATATGTCAATTGCTATAGTCTGAATGGTGTCATCATAACACCATATAGAAGATTATTAAAAAAGAGATATCGATATTTTAAAAATAAGCGTGTTTTGCGAGGCCAGTGTAATTAAAAATACAATAACAAAAAGTTTTCACAGCTTTTTTTTTTCTTTTATCAACTTTAATATTTGTTGCGTCTAATACCATGTAACCATGAAACCATGAAACGCTTGCGTGTACAATTAAATACGGATTTATCGAAGTACATTTAGAAATCTCTTGAAAACGGCTTTAAATGAATATATCCATTTTTGACTTGAGCGTGCGCAGAATAATCCCGTGTAAATCCAGGAATCAACTCTGTAAATGATAATCTCGCAGTGTATACTAGAAATGCTATCAAGGTTTCAAATATACAGTTAAAAACCTCCCTGTAACGAAGTTCGCCTACAGGGAATTTCACCGAATGACGGAGTTTTTAAATGGAACGCAAAACTAGGTCTACATCGAAAGCTTTTTCTAAATGTTTGAAATGCCAGTGTCTTTATAAGCGATTTTTTCTTTAAAAATGTTTCTGATTCCGATTGTATTAAAATTTGAGAAAGTATTTATTTATGTCTAACTCTCCCGTTCACCTACGCATGCATACTGGGATCCAGTGAAGAAGCTAGCAGATGGAAAGAAAATACTCGGATGTCCGGTTGTTAAAAAAAAATGAAAATATTACACCTATGAAAGTAAAACAATGTAAAACTACAGAACAAAGTAACAGTATTGTTCTACTGGCCTGTGAATTCTGTTCACTTCTGAAAGTTTCAATTATACAAAGGAAATTTTAAAATTCAATACTTACTTTTTAGCTAAACTCTCTTAGAGTTATCGTAATCTGTAAAAAGTTTGTATCATTTGAAAAACTATTTCATACATCTGTAATATCTGTATAACGAAAATTTCCCTCTTAACAAATTTTTCAACCTCAAATAATGGATTTCGTTACATGAAAACCCAATGCGTATTCATTATATTAGGTTGTAACGAAAGTTTCCCGCCACCGCAAACATCGTTAGCACACAGTTCGCATTGGCGTATTTGCTCATATTTTGTGGAACTATTTTTGACATTTGAAAGAAAGAGGCTTACTTTATAACACTGTGTTGTGAAATCTCTGAGAAATATAGTTATCATTAAGTACAAGGTGTCTCCAAATGGAACTATAGCTCTAGAGGATTAGAACCATCATTAACTTCCAGTTGTGTTGCAAAAAGTCAGCTCTAGAATATCAACAAATTATGAGTACAGCTTTAAGTACTATTGTTGTATAATGTGACACTGTGCAGGTTTGGTACCGAAAGTTCAAATACAGAGTTATCTAAGGTGTTAGAAGTTAGTTTTTCAGACAGATATGGCGGAAAACTTTCGTTACAACCTGATACATGCTAGAACTGCTTTCAAGTGTACGCTTATCAAAAAAAATTTGCATGAGATGCAGCAACGCTACACGCTACGCATAATACATTTTACATACAGAGTCTACGATGTAAAGGACGGCACTTTCCCGCCATTTTTATGCTGCCATGGTCTACAAATTATAGCTGGTTCATCCAGTCTCGGATGTTTTTGGAAAAGAAATGACAAGCAAAGCCGAACACGTGGTCCAGACACCCAAACTCCTTTGCGAAGGTTGAATATCAACTTTTTTTTTCCTCTGTTGATTTGAGTAACAAAACTGGACATCCTATGTACTTTATTGGAACGATTCAAGCAATAAAAGGCTGCACGAGTACCCATATTTCCAATAATCGTTTGATTCAAGAGACAGAACAGATGCTTTATTCCTTAAAATTGTAACAACAAAACAGAAACCAGGGGTAAAGGAAATGACTGATCTGCCACAGTCAGTTCAGAGAGAATACAGAAAATAAATTCCGATTTTAACCCATTTATGCCTAGTGTCCCTTTTTTGGGACGGCATTTTCGCTATTAGTCGAAAACGTTATTTATTTTTCTTAGCCTTTATTCATGAGTATTGAGCCTCAACTCTACAAAATATTTTAACATGACGAAGTAGGATGTTGATATTTCGATTTTTATGCATAATGATTTTAAAAGAACTCATCCCTTGTTCAAGAAATTGACATCAGAAATATATCTATTATTTCTGTTATCAGTAAAAATCGAAGAAAGTCGCGAAAATATCCAGGCACAAATGGGTTAAAAAGACTTATGAATATAAAATTGAAGAAATTTCACATTTTTCTAGAGTTTAAAAATTCGCCAAAGACATTTAAACAGTTGGATGTAGCCCCTGAGATTAACAGTTTACTCATAATATACTTGAGAATAGCCACTTTTCACGAAAAAATAATTTCAAGAATAAAATACATGAATTTCACTACATCGTCTGGCTCAGAATAGATGAACAGGTAAATGCATATTGAAAATACATTTTCACTGATATAAGGCATAAGCATGTAGAAAATATTTTTGATCAATAACAAGACAATTTCAGCAGAATATTACGATTAAGTAAGTGGTCCATTTCACAATTCATATGATTTACTTTCAAAGACTGTTCGAGTCGTATCTAGTCGGTGTCATTTTAGTATAGAATGCATCCGTAACATTTACAACAAGCCCAAACATTTATTTGTCCAGCTTTTATCCAATCTTCGGTATTGTAAGAGTATCGACATCACTGAGACAGCAACTTTAAAATATGGGAATAATAGTATATGTGGAGACGCAAATTTTAGCGTGGTACCTTCACAGGGAAAAATTATCACACAAATTATTATACAATATGTTTTGTTGTGGATAATCTTTATTTCACCTACAGAAAAACCTGCTACATTAGATTTCACGTCAAAAATTAGTGCCAGCTTTTTAACAAATCCTTTTAGATCTTAATTGAGGATTTTTTAAGAAGTTTATTCAAAATAAGTTATCAGTTAAGAGGATTATTGAAAAATAAGTAATGAATAAGTATTCAATCAAGAGAATTATTGAAAAACATGTAATCAAGTTTTTCAAGTAGATCAACACATTTTTCTGTAGTCAAACTAATAAATTTCCTCTTGGAATGTTACTATCAAACTGCTTAATATGATCGTCAAAATAAGAACTTCAGATGGAGTAACACAGTGAAAGATAATGCATAATTTATTGAAGAGAATTTTCCCCTTTCTCCCCCAATTAATTAAGCATTCATCAAGTCTAATTACTACGTTCCTTGTCCATTATTGAAGTAAATTTTTTATAACGTCAATTTTCTTTTTTCGACAAAAAATACCTAGGATGGATTGGTGTTTCAGCAATATAATGTAATAAGAACATAAAAATGTAAAAAAATTCACAAAGATGTCAAAAGCTTATATCCCAAAAGTCATAATATTCTAAAAAGCAAACGAATTTTTATAATTATACCTTGTATATATTTTCTTTTTATATGAATTAGTAAGTTTATTTGTATGTTATGAGTACAAATACTAACATAAGAGCAATTTTCATCCCGAAGGTATCTGTGAAAAAAGTCTGCTTAATCTTTTAAAACTTTTCCAGAAGCCTTTTGAATATTATTTGATTCATGCAGATTCGAAATCAGTCTATTGAGTTTAAACGAGGCTTGACTATATTTATACGAAGTATACTGAATGACCATACATCGAGTAAAAAGAAATAAAAAAAATATTTAAAAAATGCTAGATTAAAATTTATTTGGTAAAAGTATCTACCCGTAGAGACAGATTCACTACGGGTAGTACTGAACTTTGCGAACTGACATCATTTAATTTTTTTTAGACTGATGGAAAAATGATGACGATCATAAGCTTACCCAGCAAACACACACAGGTTCTCTGAACGTCTATTAACGTTCAGAAGACGTCTTCTGAACGTTAATAGACGTTTAGAGCACCTGTGTGTTTGCTGGGAACTTACATAAAAAAATGGTATAAAACATGTTGGCAGTTGTTTGAAAATAAAGTCAAATCAATTTTAATTTTCACCATGGCTATGAAACAAATACAAGTTTCTCCTTGCAACAGCCAATCTTATGCGTCACGAACTTTTATTTCGGAGAAACGTCAAACACACACAAAAGGTTTTACAGTCCTATATTCAACATCCTATATTAATCCCCTTCATTATCCTATATTAAATAGATATTTTTTGGCTCATGGCGTAGGTTTTGAAAAAGGAATTAACTGCACTTGGAGACGTAAAACTGAAACATTAGTTTCGTTACTCCTTGCGTTTTTATTTGATGTGGTCATCATAATCTGGATCAGCACAGAATTTTCATTCATTATGAAAATGTGGGAACAAAGAGTGTTTGCTTGGATTACAATGGCACTTTGCAATTTTATAAATCGGATTTCGCTTTATACAAAACGAACGAAAATGAAAGACATTATGAAAAATTTGGCTAAAATGTATGGTAGCATTGGTGTAAATAAAATTCCTTGGAGAAAGTTCCAAATAAAACTGGCCTTCTTTATTTTGGCACGCGATTTGATGATATGTGTCATTGCGGTTTGTATTTACTGTTACTTGCTGATTCTACGCATGACAGATACGAAGCGGTTGTTTGGTTTTATTCCTTTTCCTCATGCTAAGCCGATCCAGTGCATATTTCTTGTGATACGCATCATGTCTCTTGTAGATACTGCTGTCATGGCTTATTTCTGTTCTGTCTGCTTTTTACTCAAGGAATCTTTGTTTGTCATTCAACAAAAAACTGCAAGAGACCAAAATTGAAGACTTTGAATCTTTGTTCAACGTCATCGTGAAATAACTCATGCCATTATAAGCATTAATGGTGTTTTACTCATAAATATGATATTGGCTGTTATTGCCATGCTTACTGCAGTGTTTAGAGATGCATACTTTGCTGTGTTTCCTTCCAAGGAGGATATACTCCGGCTTGTATAACGTCTGCTTATGATGGTCAGTACATTTTACAACTTTATATTCTTGTGCCTCTTTGTGAATGCAGCATCCAGTGTTAAGGTTATGGCGCGAAATTTGTCAATGCAGTTTCACCAGCTGAGAAGTTTACACATTGTTTCTACTTTTAAAAAAGTGTACAGTGTGAGCGTGAGACAGCCACTGGAGGGGCCGACCCGAAGGTTAACGGCATAAAATTCTTCCAGGATCTCGGATTTTGCTTTACATAAACCGAAAAACGTTGAAACACATAATGAAAAAGCTAGCTAGAATTTTTGATAGCATTGGCGAAAATGGAATACCTTCGAAAAAGTTTCAAATGGAACTAATAATTTTTATTTTTACGCGGGATTTGGTGATATGTGCTATTCTGGTTAGTATTTATTGTTATTTGTTCATTCGACGTGTTTCAGATTCCAATATTCTGTTTGATTTTATTCGTTTTCCTTACGCTAAACCAACCCTGTGCATTAGGATGGAGCGAAAAAAGCTTTATTTCAAAATTCACACTGCCTGAGTCATTAAATGGTGCGCAGCTGATAAGAACAAAGTGTTTCCAAATTTCAGCTCAAAATATTGTCGTCATCAGGTTCCACAACTCAAGCGAATATATTTCTAGCTTATTTTTATTAAAATAATAATGTTTAATTAATTAATTGAATAATTAGTTATGTTTTCATTATAAAATTGCTTTATTAATACGTTACTGTCACATGTCGGTGCTGGAAATTGTAGATTTAGAAGCAAACGCCGACTTAGGATCTGATTCAGAAATGGAATGTATCTCAGAAAATGATGACGATTTCGTCAGTCAGGAAGCCAAATGTCGGAAAACGACTGACGATGAGGTTCCCTAAATCTCTAAGACATACGAATCCCTGAACTAGCCGTTGTTATTGATAGAGCAGGTCTATTGGTGTATTAATTATTAAATTAATTAATTAAACGTAATTATTTCAACAGAAATTCATAAAGGACTAAAAAAGACACTGGGAATATATTCGCTTGACGTGTGGAACCTGAAGATGGCAATATTTTAAGCTGAAATTTGGAGACAATTTGTTCTTATCAGTTTCTCACCATTTAATGACTCAGGCAATGTGAATTTGGAGAAAAAGTGTTTTTCGCTCCACCCTACTGTGCATACCTCTTACGATACGCATCATGCCTTATACAGATGCAGCTGTCGTGGCTTATTTTGTTCTGTCTACATTTTACTCGAGAAAACGTTGATGTCATTCAACAAAAACTGCAAAAGACCACAAATGAGGATCTTTGTTCAGTGTGCATCGTGAAATAAGTCATGCCATTGCGAGCATTAATGGTGTCTTGCACATTAATCTTTTGTTGTCTGTTATTGCCACACTTACTGCAGTGTTTAGAGATGCATACTTTGCGGTTTTTCTTCCAGGGATGATGCATTACCTCCCGTATGTCGTCTGCTTATGATAGTAGCTACATTTTCCAATTTTATATTCTTGTGCGCATTTGGTTCTTACGTTGTGAATGCAGCATTCAATGTTAAGGTGACGGCTCAGAATTTGTCGCTGCAGCTTCGCCAGCTGAGAAGTTTGCACATTGTCTCCACTTTAAAAGAAGGCGCTAGAGGTTTTAAGTTTTTTATTTCCATTCTCATCAAGGGAAGTCTTATTCTTACAGAAAACTTATAGCAACGTTCAGTACAAGCAACGATGATTTCAAATAACCGTCGCTGTATCATGTGGTTCAAATATTAATTTTCATGACATTGGTATATTTGAATGAAAACTAGGCAAATTGTACGACAGCGGTAAACACGGGTCAGGAACTGTTTTGCTAACCATCTTGTTTTTTTCTAATTATAAGTAAATATATCGTACAGTATGCTCTATTATGTACACAAGCGATCGACAAGAAAGCTATGGAGATTTCCGAAATTTCGATATATTTTAATTATTGCCTTAAAAATTACAGAATTTTCTGAAATATTTCATTGTTTAACTTATATGCGCTTGTAAATAATTAAAAATTACGCTTAAAAACTTGTTATTTGAAAACACAGCAAACAAACTAAAAAATAACAATTTATTAAGTGTTTGCTTCTTGGAATTTTGCAAATGCAAGGCTAGAAGTGTTAAAAGACGCGTTGAGAAGGAACCTCCTATGCCACATCTTGGGAAAAAAGCATGTGAAGATGTTAAAGGAAATATATAAATCTGCAGTACTTTTTAATTCACTGCTCATTGATTCTGAAAATATTGGGAGGCAATCTTCTACAAGTGTTGCGCTTTGCTCTAAGATTTTCGGGGTCTTGCTCAGGCCCCTAGCATAAGCTCATTCTCTAAGCTTACAAAGAAGATGTGAAGCTGTTGTTGTTTCTTATGGCACTTGATCTACAGCAACATCTAGATCGAATCTGTGAGCCCATGTGCTTTCAAACAGTGAAGAACTACAATAGCTGGCTCTTCTGCCAAGAGATGCATGTTAAGGTATGAAAAGGAGTTACTTGAGTCAAATTCCAATTCGGTCAAAGGGATGAAATTTTATTGCCTGAGTTACGGCGTAGGATATAAAGATGACCACTTCGGAATCTATGAAGATCCTTCTGTTCGTACAAGATGATTGCGTTAATCAAAATAGCTCCAGGACAGTTATAACCATGTCAATCATGTACAGGTGGGGCCTTATAAAATACAGTAATGATAAAAATTTTCTGTCTATCTGAGAAACTTGTCAGCGTAAAAAGAGAATAGAGACTTGTTTCGAAGATTATACTTAATTCAGAAATGAACAGTCGTTGCCAATATAATCTGCTCTACGTGCAAACGCAAAAAGATCGTAGAATTGAATTTATAATGATGTGTTGGGACCACTTGATATAATTTGTTTTGTTACGTGCACTGCAAACTAAGAGAGCCATGGAAGTGGCATTACAGTTAACATATTTATTTTTCACAGTTGGTTCTTCTTGCACATTATACTCTGATAAGGCGTTATTATTACGATTATTAAACGCTGATTTATCGACTGATAAGGTATCATTATTCATTAACTGTTTCTTCCAAACCAAGTTCTTCCAGATAAAACATGTTTTACAAAATATTGAAAGTTAAAACTAGCTTTATTTTGAATTCAAATATGTATAGCAGAAAATTTTAGTTGTAACATAAGCATTCAGTATAAAACAGTTTTAACTAGAGAAATCGTATTTTAACTAAAAACAGGTTTCGATTGCAACATATATACGTAACTTCATGCGTTATTTAAATGTTTCGCTTATTTTTTTATTTCTTAAATGCATAAGTCTAACATTTAGTCATTGATAAATTAAAAGTAAAATATAAAAATACTCGGTTGGGACGCTTAAAATCTTTCTCGAAGCATAATAGTTCAATACTGATATGAAATTGTCAGAAATAATAGTCGATTCCGTAGCTACTCATGAAATCAAACTCAAACTATTTGAATGATTATTCTTATTTTTCAAATATAGCATTAATATTTAAGCACCTTGACTTATAGTCACTAAGGGGTAAATGATAATTTATGTAAAAATATTTATGGAAATCTCGTCTCACGAAAATAAATTTTGTTTTTAAGACGATTCTTTTGTATGAAAAGGCAATAATTTCTTTGCACACACACACACACTGAAATAAAGCAGATAAGTAAATACTGAAAATATATCTGCTAATGAGGCACAAGCATTAATATTTTGAATGGAATTATCATTCAGCTTTATAAATCCCACTTCTATAGTATATTTCTAAAGGTACACATTTATCAAAACAAATTACGTTATTCTCTGTTGCTATACAATTAGTTGGAATTTCAGCTCCATATTATCTTTAAATAAGTGGCCAATTTTACAATAAATATAGTTTAATTTCAAAGATTGTTCGATATGTCTCGATCATTTTGGTATGGTGTGTGTATTTACGCAAGCCCAAACATTTGTTTGTACAACTTTGATCTAATGTTTGCACTGTAAGGTAGATAGATGTACTTACGATATTGACATCGATAGGACAACATCTTGAAAATATGTAAGTAATAATATACCTGGAAATTGAAATTTATTGTATTACCCATTTCCCCACAGGAACGAAAGAAAGTATTATGAAAAAATATCACGTTTTAAAGATAATCTTTATTTCATCAACAAAAAACACCGTTTTATCCAGGTTTTATGTACCTCAGTTGGGGTCTTTTTAAAGAGGATTGTTGAAAAGTATGAAAAGGAAAATTTTCCATTCGATCACAAAATTGTTCTGTAGACAAACAGAGGAATTCTTTACAGCATGATATTATCTAATTGTAATATTATCATTTCTTAAGATGATGAAGAAGACAACAAGAACGTCAGGCGAAGCAATATATTTCTCCTAGAATGAAGAGAATTTTCTTCCCGATGAACTAAGAAGGTGTAGTCTACATAAGTTCCATATCTGTTATTGAAGTGCATTTAAATGTTGTCAATTCATTATTTCGAGAAGAAAATGCCTGACTTATTGATAGAAAAGGAAAGTTTAATATAATACGGACATCAAAATTAAAAAAACGCAAACAAATAGAGAAAGTTTGCATCTCAAAAGTCGCGTTTAAAAGCAAACGAATTTTTACAAATTCCACACTTAATTTTTTTTTTTTTTTTTTTTTTTTGCATTTCTGTTAATTCAAAAGTTTACTTGTGTTTTATGATTAGAAATATAACGCACTTCTTTTCATGAATAATCAATTAAGCCTTGCTTTAATTTTTAAAATGTGTCCAGAAGCATTTTGAGGTGTTTTTGGATTACACAATTTTTCCCATTAATCGATTTCGCTTGAACTAGACTTGAATGTAATCGTATGAAGAATACTGACTGAAAATGCATTGAGTAATCAAACGCTCGATTGCATATTTTTTGATTTCTTAAAATATGCATGTATGAGAGAAATTCCCCAAGGGCATTACTAGACTTTGTGAGTGGGTATTTTTTTGTTCTTTTTTACAGTAGAAGAAAGAAAATAGTTGATGAACATAGCCAAATTTATTTTAATTTTCAACATGGCTATAAAACGGATACAGGTCTCTCCCTGGAACAACGAATCTCATTCATCCCGAGTTTTTATTTAGCAGGAGAATCAAAAAGTCACATAATTTGTTACACACCTGTATTCAACATTAAACAGATATTTTTGGGCTCATGGAATAGGCTTTGAAAATGGGATCAACTGCACTCGAAGTCACAAAACTGCAACATTCATTTCATTGCTCTTTGCGCTTTTATTGGATGGGGCTACCATAACCCTGCTCACCGCAGAATCTTTATCCATTGAAAAAGTATGGGATCAAAGAGCGTTTGCTAGGATGATAATAGCACTTAGCACTTCTATAAATCGGATTTCGCTTTACATAAAACGGAAAGCAATGAAAGACATACTGGAAAATCTAGCTAAAATATATGGTAACATTCGTGAAAATGAAATTCCTTGGAAAAAGTTCCAAATAAAACTGATAATCTTTTTCTTTGTTCGAGATTTTGTGTTATGTATCATGGTGATTATTAGTTATTGTTGCTTGTTCATTCCACGCATGCCAGATACGTATGTTCTGTTTGGTTTTATTCGTTATCCTTACGCTAAACCAACAAAGTGCATACTTGTTGCGATACCCATCATCGCTTTGGTCGACGCAGTTGTCACGGGCTATTTTTGTTCTGTCTGTTTTTTACTCGAGGAACTGTTGGTGGCATTCAACAAAAAACTGCAAAAGACCACAAATGAGGGCTTAGAATGTTTGTTCAATGTGCATCGTGAAATAAGTCATGCTATTTCGAGCATTAATGGTGTTTTACACATTAATCTTTTGTTGTGTGTTACTGCCACACTTACTACAGTGTTTAAAGATGCATACTTTGCGGTTTTTTCTCCCAGGGAGGATATACTCCCTCCTGTAGTTCGTCTGCTTATGATAATGACTACATTTTCCAATTTTATACTCTTGTGCCTGTTTAGTTCTTACGTTGTGAATGCAGCATCCAATGTTAAGGTGACGGCTCAGAATTTGTCACTGCAGTTTCGCCAGCTGAGAAGTTTACACATTGTCTCCACTTTCAAAGAAGGCGTTGGAGGTTTTAAGTTTTTTAATTCCATCCTCATTGAGGGAAGCCTGATTCTTACCGCTATCGGCATACTTCTGACGTACGGAATACTTATAGCAACTTTCAGTATCAGTAGCAATGATTCGAAGTAACCGTCGATGTATAGTGTGACTCAAGACTTAATTTTCCAGAAATCTGACCAGGCACAGTTTTGTTGACTATGTTTTTGATGATAAGTCAATATGTTGTACAATATACTGTAATATATACTTGTGCAATGCACAAGAATGATTTGAAAAGTTCCGAAATTTCCAGACATATGGGGAGTACCGCCTTAAAAACTACAGAATTTTTCGAAATTATTTCATTGTTTTACTTACATGCGCTTGTAAAATATTCAAATTTATGCTGGAGAGTTTTATTGTTAGTTGAAAACATAGCAAACAAACTAAAAAAAAATTACGAAGTATTTACTTCTTGCAAATGAAACGTTAGAAGTGCTAAAAGACACACCGAGAAAGAACCTCCGTTGTCACATCTTAAAAAATAGGAAGTGAACATGTTAAAGGATATATAAAACTGAAGTACTTCTTAATTCTTAATTCACTGCCCAAGAAAATATTGAAGAGTTAATGTCCATAGGTGTTGCGCTTTGTTCATAGATTTTCGGCGTCTTGCTTAGGCCCCTAGTATAAGCTGATTTCGTAAGCTTGAGAAGAAACTATGAAGCTATTGGAGTTTTTCATCACATTTGATTGATCAAGTCTGTGAACCCATGTGCTTTCAAACAGTGAAGAACTACGATATCTGCCTCTTCTGGCAAATAATGAATAAGAAAGGTATGAAAAGAGTGGCTTGAGTCAAATTCTAATTCGGGCAAAGAGATGAAACTTTAGGGCCTGACTTACACCGTAGGATATGAAAATAACCACTTCGGAATCTAGCAAGATCCTTCTTTTCGTACCAGATGATTGCCTTAACCAGAACAGGTCTTTGATAGTTATAGTCATGTCACTCATGTGTAAGGGGACTTACAGAATACAACAAAAAACATAACAAAATAATGAACATTTTTCTGTCTATGTGTGAAACTTACAGCCTAAAAAGGGTATACAGAAAAAAGGCTTGTTTCTAAACCTATACTTAAGTCAGAAATGAACAGTCGTTTCCAAGATGATCTGGCTGATGTGCAAATACAACAAGATCGTGAATTCAAACTTATTAAAGTGAACCAGGACCGTCCGACAAAATTTGTCTTGTTTCCTGCACTGCAAAGCAAGAGAACCATGGAAGAATTATACATCAATTCATAGATATATTTTACCGATTTGGTGCTTCTTGCATTTTTTTGCTCTGATAAGGTGTTATTACATCCATTATTAAACGATGATTTATCCATTGATAAGGTATCATTATTCTTTAATTATTTCTTCCAAACAAGTTTCTCTAGCTAAAACTAATTTTACGTAATGTTCAAAGTTAATACTAATTTTATATAAAATTCAAACATGTATAGTGTAACTTCTAGTTATTGCTAGCATGTTCTAGTCATAGCATAAGCATTCTGTATAAAAGAGTTTTAACTAGAGAAATCGTATTTTAACAGATTTCGACTGCAACATATATGGATGTACAGGTTTCGATTGCAACATATTGCTGGGTTGAGCCAGCAGTAAGGAAAGGAATTTTGTGACTCATCTCGAAAAAAAAATATGAAATGCCTTAAAAGGGTACAAGGCCGTGAGGAACGCACCTGCACAGGTGATAGAAAATCTTATGGCACAAAGCGGTAAGATTTTTAAAACGGCCTGAGAAAATAGGCATTCGTTGCTCTCATCGTAGCAATACGAGAAACAGGCATAAGCGAATAATTCAAATATGGTTTTAGGGAATAACTTGATAGGTGGTCGCGAAACCCAGGCGCTTGCTAGGAAAGTGAAAAAATTTTTAATAATAACGAGAGTCATAAAGTAAGAATTCAACAAGGCTTTGGTCAGATAATTTTAGCCAGTCTTTTGCTGGGTAAGGTGTTTGCGAGAGAGAGAGATATTTTTTTATGAAAATGGAAAATGTACCAGGGAACAGAGATATGGTAAGGGGGAGAAATGAATAGCGTTGAGATGCGGATGCCTTATAAAACCCCCTCCTTTGGCAGGTGATTGACCACAGGCGAGTCGGAAAAAAAATCTCCCAGTCCGAAAATAAAAGGTGAGGTTGTCATTGAGGGAAAATTGTCAGTGGCACAAAGAAAATTGAGATTTTAGAAAAAGTTATGGGAAAAAATACGTGAAAAAAGAAACAAACGTCTTAGGCGATTTAACAAAAGGGTCGAAAAATAATAAAAACAAAAGAAATTTAAAGGAGGGATTTTGGAGATCCAATAGAATGAATAAATGTAGATCTTGAGCAATAAAGTGACTTGATATAGGGGAATATCAAGTAAGGTAAAATTTTAGAGGACGATCAATTTGAATAAAAAGGAAGAGAGTGGCTAAGCACCGATTAAAACAGGAGGAGACCCCCTCCTGACCCTCCTAACTTTTTAGTTTCATTATTGCCACATTAAAACGATATTAATTCACTATGTCATTTTATCTCTCATCTTTCGTGTATTTCGCTTGGTAACCCTATGTTGGAATTTTTATGATTGTAACCTATTTATAGAAAAATACATGTGATGCATATTCTACAGCTTACGAAATACTGTAACAATAGATTAAAGCTGGTTTGAACTAATAGTATTTAAATATATGTAAAAAATACATGTGATGCATATTCTACAGCTTCGAACGAAATATTGTAACAATAGATTGCAGCTGTTGTGAACTAATAATATTTAAATATATGTAAAAAATACATGTGATGCCTATTCTACAGCTTACGAAATATTGTAACAATAGATTAAAGCTGGTGTGAACTAATAGTGTTTAAATATATGTAAAATTATGGGGCATTTTTATGTCTTTTTTTTGGGACACATTTTTCTGACAATTTTCAATAAAGGGGGTAATAGATAAAATGACATAGTCATTAAAAACATATCTACAGGGTGATTAATTTAAAAGAGTAGCTGGTGGTTTTTCAGATTACCCTTCAATCTGAAGGATGTGTCTACTATTCTAACACTAAGATATAATTATTTGAAACTTCTTTAAGTTTGGGAGACAATCCAACACTGCTAGACTGTTATAACTTTATTTGTGAGGAGTGTTATAACTTTATTTGGAAGAGACGCCCAATACTACTTAATCCTGTGATAAATTTATTTTTAAAAAAACCACGATGTAATTCAAATATTTTACATTATCATACCTTACAGAAAATATTCAAAATTCCTGCAAACATCGATGAATTAAAACAAACCAATCCGAGGAAGCTGGAATGGTTTGTGGAATGGGGGAGCTTGCTATGCCGCACAGCCGGCTGTCGTCAAAAAAGGGTCTCTAGATCTGTGGCACGCGATGGACGTTTCGATCGTCCGCCATCTTGCTGGTAGTCAAGCCGAGCGATGGCAACGGTTGCCCTTTTTTTCAGCATTGGGCAATCTATCCAGCTGTTCTCGCGTTCTTCCATTTTTCAGCAGATGTCAGTACTGTTAAAAATAATAATTACCCGATAATATTTTAATGAGATCTTGTCTCTTTATGATATCGATTTTTTTTTACAGACATTGTCGTTGGATGATTTTAGATTTTTAGCGGCCTTTATTGAAATCATTACCGTAGGCTGCTCAAAACTAGGTTTTGAGCAACCTAGGTAGGTTTTCTAAAAATGGGACATTTTCTGAAAATGGGACATTACGGTGTCTCAGAGCTGTGCTTGGGTATCACAGGACTGTCCCGTTCAAAACGGGACGTATGGTCACCTTATGAAGTGACTTACATGTTTTAAAGTACAGATGGCTGTGCCGCACAGCCAGCTGTCGTCAAAAAAGGGTCTCTAGATTTGTGGCACTCGATGAACGTTTCGATCGTCCGCCATCTTGCTGGTAGTTAAGCCGAGCGATGGCAACGGCTGCTCTTTTTTCAGCATTGGGAAAGGGTTGCGCCTCAAAGGGTTAATTAATATAACTTTTAAATGGCAACACCAAACATCATTATATTTCTACGGAGCGCAAATAAGTTTTGCCGTGACTATACCGTGCTGTCCGCACTCCAGGTGGAGTATAGCTCAGGACCCGGACAACACGGATTCTTATAACACGGAACGTATTTACCGTTTATGGGGGGGGGTCTACTGTAAAAATACTGCTTTTGAAAATGAACCAGAAGCGGGAATATCTAGACTTTGGACGATTTCATTTTCCATTCTCATTCTCAATGCAGTATCAGAGGTTAAAAGCGACAGCACCTTTTCCTATCTGAATGGAAAGTACATTATTTCCACGAATGTGATTAACTGCGTTTATTTTACTTAACAAATACTTCTAGAACCATAAATGCAATCCATTATGTTTGATTTACTTAATAAACATTCAGTATTTGTATAAAATTCTATTTTCTAGTTTTGTGTTGTTTTATTGTTATCGGACATCGAAAAATCGGTTTTAGTGAACTTCGGATATAGAACGAAATTTGCCGGTATCCAGGGGTTTACTATAACCGGGTTGACTGTATGTATATATATTGCTCATGTAATTTATTTTTCTTTTCTTTCTTTCTTTCTTTCCTTCTTGGTTTTTTTTAATTTTATTAAAATCATGTATCTGGACCAGTGATAATTGGGAAGTTATTGAAGACACTGTTTCAAAGGGCCACAGCCTAAATATTCTAATTTCTACCCCCTATATATTTGTAACCCCCCCCCCCCCGCCCTGGTGGTGTAGTGGCTAGTGTTAGGTTTAAAATAATTACCCTGAAACCCAGCGTGCGAATTCAACATTTTTTCCAGAGGGGGACATCTGCAGGGATATATTCTTCAGGAGGGGACATTTGAAAAAAAAAAGAAAAGAAAAGAAAGAAAGAAAGAAAGAAAAAGGGAGGGAAGGTGTAAATGATCCACTCGCATTATATATTGGGTATTGCATGACGAATGCAGTCGCTAACATGTCTGGGAAGTGATTTAAATTTAAACAAAAGTGGTCCCGATTTTCCATGCACATATATTCCTGCCTGTGTCGATTCTACGCTACCCTCAAATTCGGCTCGCGGCAGATCAGTACTTGTTCCTTCATTTAGCAGTCTTCCTTTGAAACCTTACCCTAATTACAGAATGAGAAGCGGCAACAGGTATGTGCATATCTATTTCAAAGGGATGCTTGTAACTTGCTCCTTTGTCTATTAAGCAAAAGGAGAATTTCTATTCAGAATACTTAACATCGATAGGTACTGTTGAACTTGTAGGGACAGAAATTAACATTTCTCCAGCCGGGGATAAATAGTATCCCCTGGCAGGGATAAATTAATATTTTATTAGACAGGGATATTACATTCTTCAGCCGGGGACGATCCCCGGCATCCCCCTTCCTCACAGGGCCGGCCCAAGGGTCTGCGAATGTAGGCGGTCGCCTAAGGCCCCGCTCCTGGGCCATTTTTTGCTATCATACTAGACCGAGCTTGGTAGAAGCAAAAAGCCCAGAAATTAAACTAATATGTACTTGCAGTGCTAGTAGTAACTTACATAAGACATCATAAAAAAGAGGCCCCGCTCTTGCGCTTCGCCTAGGGCCCCGCTTGTCTCTCGAGCCGGCGCTACCCCCCCTTCAATTCGCACCCTGCTGGAACCGAATTTTAGCAGGAAAATACAAATCAATTTCTATACTCCAGTATTATTACCGTTTATCCCGCCCCTACCCCCAAATAAATTCCGTTTTTCCTTGAAGGGGACGCTTTTGCGGTATATTCTATGGCAATTACTTTTTCAAAATTCTACTTCTCTCTTATTTGAAGTAGACTTTGAAAAGGTGCTCTCCGTACGCCGCCCAAGAAGTCAAACAACTTTCGACTTTAAGTCCTTGAACTCAAAACGGACGAACTTATCCAATTTAACCAGTTTCCACCCAGACCATTGCAATTACATTTTCTACGAAAATGAAATAGCCATTCCACTGTGTATTTTTTTCGACGGGAGAAGAAAATGTTAAGACTTCGGCGTCGGGAAGTCTGGCTGGAAATGAGTTGATAGTCAAGAGACCACACAGAGGAGGAAGGTTTTCTTTTGGTTATTTTAAATAAATGTGCTTCCATGAATAGAAGAAAGGGCCAGCCGACTAAATTAGTTGTTATAATACTTTTCCCTCCTCTGTAATAAGAGAAAGCAAATTGAGGAAAAGGTTGCAGAAAATATTAAGGGACAGATAATGGAGTATTTTAACCCTTTGAGGCGCAATCCTTTCCCAATGCTGAAAAAAGAGCAGCCGTTGCCATCACTCGATTTAACTACCAGCAAGATGGCGGAAGATCGAAACGTTCATCGCGTGCCACACATCTAGAGACCCTTTTTTGACGCAGTTGGCTGTGCGGCACAGCCATCGATCGAAGTTTTTACTTTCCTCTGAAACAACCATTTTTCCAACCTCGTTCTTTTACTTTAAAAAGCATATCTCTAACCGATTCGTTTGTAACCGCTTCGGAATCTTCGATAATTTCATCGATTTTCCCTAAAGTCCTGGGTCTTGTTTTCGACAATAAATCTGACCTTGAGTTTTTCCTCTCATAATTAAAGCATGGAGTGGATAGAATTTCCCGAAAAATGAGATGGGCGATCTCACTCGGTGGCCGTTTAGAGGGGGGTCGGTTGGCCGCTGATAGAGGTCATTTTAACATTACGTCTATGAGCCGAAAAATCCGTGCCATGAAAAAGTGGCCGTTCAGAGGGGTGGCCGCTTTTCAGGGGAGGTTGCTCGGAGAGGTGTCACTGTATTACAATTTTCAGGTCAAAGCGTTGATTCTAAACGAAATACTTATGAATGGGTCAAGTATATACAAATTTAATAATGTCAACAATTTTTTTTGCTGACTGATACAATTATTAGCTCTGCAACCAGTCCTAGAGTTCATTTCTTACAGTTTTTGGCGCCCTCCTGAAAAGTTAGTCTAGTGTGACTTACGTTAGTCTGGTTCTGAGGTACAGATCTGTCCTGGTGGTAACGAAAGGATTAAAAAAAGTTCCACAATCATTAAATTCTGTTGAATATTAATGAAATTTCGTAAAAATGTCCTTCATAAATGTTTAAAAATAAGTGAGAACTAGAATAAGGTCGCATTCGCGAACGCTCAACTAGGGATGGACGCGAGACGTGCGAGACGAGAATCGGGGCTGTCTCGTCTCGTCTCGCAGTGGTAAACCTCTGTCTCGTCTCGCGTCTCGTCTCGTCTCGCAAACACTGTGTCTCGTCTCGCGTCTCGCAAAGAAATTGTTGTCTCGTCTCGCGCGAGACGTCTCGCGAGTCTCGCAAAATTAAGGACTGCGATTTCGTTACCATTTTATACTAACTTATTATTGGAATTTTATTGAAAATTAATATTAATAATAACAATTACTTACATATAGCCACATTAGTAGATATATTAATAACTATATCAGCATATATCGGCATTTGAAGTAAAAGAAATTGAGATTTAATTCGTATATATAATGTCACACCGAAAATATAGTATTTATTTTTATTTACTAGCTGCGTGCCCGTTCTTCGCACTGTAGTAAACGAAAATTTTTCTAACATGAGTAATTTCAATTAATTCCAGTGATGTGGAATCTAAAATAAAAGCAAAATTATTTGACTCTTGATGTAAAGTTTAGACTACACCAGTTCCAGATTCTACCAGTTTTTGCATAAAAAATAGTCTGGACGAGTTGGTGATTTTACGAACAAAAAGTTATAAGAATTTATTAAATCTTAGTTTTACATATTTTTGTGCTTTTTTTATTCGAAATTTTACAGAAAAGTAAGATAGGTTTACCGAAACAAGTTTTTTCTTTCTAAAGTTTTTCCTTGTAAATAAAAATCGATTCTAATTTTTGCTATATATAAGTAAAACTAAAGAAAAGGAATTTGATGATAAAGGCGAAAACACGCGCTCATGGAACTTTCTGAGATAGTAGTATTCTTTGGCATACATTATTAATTTTATTAATTACTTAAACTTTCAGATTAGCCTTGATTTAGTATTTTTCATGGTCAAGCAACACTACAAAACTATTATAAGGTCTATCTGCTTAGATGGGGCAGGGGCATTGGACGGAGGAATTTCTAAGAGGTTCTAGCGTGTTTATTTCACATTTGGAGAAAACTTTCCAAAACCTGCAGACCATTATATCGACAGCACGTAGTAGACTAGAACCTTACACCATCACACTTCAGCCATCTACCAGTGTTCACTTACTCATTTGACCATTGGTGAGCTGAAGGGGTCATTTGAGGTACGAGGTTTGCGATTCCCAGACATGCTTAACCGTGGGCCCGGGTACGCAGAAGCATATGCTCCAGCCCAGGGGCAGATTTGCGGATTAGGCAGCCCTGGGCAAAAGCTTCATTGGGGAGATTCTTTTTTCGAAAACTTCTTGTGAAAATTTACAAATTTTTAAAGAGCATTAGCATTTTGGGGGGGGGGCTTTTTGTTGGGGGGCCCTGCTCTAGCCAAATGGTCACCTGCCTTACAGGACGCTCCTATTGTTCGGTCCCCCGAGCAAGCTCGGCTCTCATTTTATCGAATTACTCAAAGTCTGAATCAATCTAACCCAGATCAGGGATCGAGCCTTAGAGCTCTGCCATGACAATGCAAATTATGGTCTATTGTTGCCTTGATAAAATATCGGAACTAGAAAGGAAAATAAATTGAGAGAAAATATTCATACAGTAGTTCCCTTGAAATACGAGAGCCTTAACATACGAATTTCTTGAGACACTAGTGCCCTAACATACGAGTTTTTTTTAAATTCGAGCTCCCTAAATACGAGTTTTTTAAAATTAGAGTGTCCTAACTTATGAGTTTTGAGATTCGAGCGGTAACTGGATTCAAATTTTTAAGATACACTAATTGGAATTCAGGATACGAATTATCCATAAGTGAACGTGTGAACTTAAATTATGAAACAAAAGTGAAGTGAAAGAAAAACTAGAGTTGAAATATTTTTTAACAGCATATACAGGATGTACCAGAAAGATTGTAGTAATCTTTAATTCTTTATTGATTACAGGTAAATGGGCAATGTTAGTTCAAAAGAAGGAAGGTAAAAGACTGCATTAAGAGGAAATGGCTCTCGTTTTTCACACGCTTTTATTAGTTCCACCTGTAAGTAACGGAATCTAGCAATTCGATTTTCACCCAATCAACTTGAAATTTTGCATCCATGCCAAGAATCGATGACAGTACAATACTGTAAAAAATGGTGTGCATAACATGCATAACAGAGTTATCCTGCAGGAGCACAAAAAAGAATTTCAAATCACCTATTTGGATTTTTCGGATTTTTAAGTGTGTTCGGAAAAAAATCGTCTGCTGCTGCAACCGAAACTGAGTTTCCGAACGTTTGTTTTGACCGTTTAATTGTCCATTACTCGTGGGAACAACAATGAAAAAACAGCAGATAGAACTAAAAAGTAAAAAAAAAAAATAATAATAATTTTAATTAATGAAATTTTGCCCAATAGAGATAGAAAGTCAACTAAATAAAATTGAATAATTTTTAAAGAGCTTAAAGTAAGAATAACAAAGAAAATAATAATAACAAAAACAAATATAACAAAAAAAAAAAATTATAAAAAAGCGTGGGGTCCTCTGTTATATATTTTTATACTAACTCTACTTTTAGAATTAAATATTAATTAAATATCTATTACAATCGATAAAGATCCCAGCACGCTTCTTCTTTTATAATATTTTTTTGTTTTTGTTTATCTTTTTACTCTTATTTTAAACTCTTTGAAAATTATTCAACTTTGTTGAGTTATTTGACTTTCTATCGCAATTGGACAAAATCTCTCATTAATTAAAATTATTTTTTTACTTTTTAGTTTGATCTACTATAAAAGCGTGTTTTTCAGGTTTTTTTAAACTATTATTTTTAAAAAGGGACACTTAAAATTTGTATGAAAGTTTCCGTACAAAAAGATTCTCAATTAGTAAAATGCGCTTCCATACATTCATGAGGCGATATACAAAATTTTAGCTTTTCATCACAAGCCTTCTCAGAGATATCGTTTCATAAAAATGGTTAGGAGATGTCTATGATTTGAAATGTATTTATTGACAGAGTGCAAAAAATTATTATTATTTTTTTGTCATTTTGGGATCATCCGATGTGATTATTTCATTTCGAGGGAAATTGAAAAGTTGTTTCAGTCAGCCAATATTTTACTACGTATTTCTGACACTCTAGCATATCATTATCAAATTTTGAGCTTAGTGTATGGGGCACATTTTTCTAACTGGGAATTTTTTGTACGAGAGTCGTATACATGTTTTTAAAAAATGTCACTGAAAACTAACGGGAGAATTTTTTTTTAAAGTAGTAAGTTTTAGTGCTGCCATCTACACTATATTATGAGAAGCAGACACCATACTCTCGAAGGGAAAAAATTCACGTTGGACGATCACATTTTGGGGGTCGTACAGAAATTACAAAAGAAAGTAACTTTTTAAACTCTAGCAATAAACGATTACATGCAACTTCATGTATAGTCCCCGATCATCTTCCTTTAAAGATATATCCGAGTCGTAAATGCTGAAATTTTGAACAAGGCCTCTTTAGTGCGTAGAGTCAAATAATTTTGCTTTTATTTTAGATTCCACATCACTGGAATTAATTGGAATTACGCATGTTTGGAAATTTTTCCTCTACTACCGTGCGAAGATCGGGCACACAGCTAGTTTTACATATTAGTCTGAGTCTCTGAGATCTTTAGTCCTTACTATTTAACGTATAAAACATTTCATTCCTGCTCTCGATTTCCCATGTGCCCTCGATATTATGATTAAAAAAATATCCTTACAAATATAAACTAACAAAAAAATCATTATTATTATTCTTTTATTTTTACTTTAAGAATTTAAAACATTTTATTGGGCAAAATCGCCACACATGACAACCACGATGCTTATTTCACACTTTTTTCTCTACAGGGGTTAAAATTACGGAATTACGGAGAGCAAAAATTAGCCTTTTGGATATGTTTTTTATCAATATCTACTACAACATTTTGATTTTCGAAATTCGAGATAGCGAAAGACCTTCCTCAGAATTTTCCGAATCCGTGGACACCTTGGTCGAAACTCAACTCCCCGCCGTTCCGGAGGAGGGAGGCGGTACATATACATACATAAGATACATACATACACGCGTCTGTTTACCTCCGGATTTTATTATAATAGATATCGTTAGAATCAGAGAGCAAGATAAGCTATAAAAAGGATTTTATTACAAACAACTTCAACGTTTCAGTTTGTCTTGACAGGACAGATTTTTTTGAAGATGCCTTCTTCCGTTCTGTTGACAAACAAAAGGCAATGGACATTGTAGAATTACACAGAATACATCTGATAATTACTGTAAAATATCAAAAGATTTTGACAGTGCATCTTTTCAAAGCATTTCTGATATTTTACAAGAGTACTTGATAAAGAAAGTGGAAAAAGAATATTTCACATATTTATTGATAGTTTTTCTAAAGCAATGTACATATACCTATGTGGTAAATTTCGAATTTGCATAATGGATGCAATTTTGGAAAACGCTTTTCATTGATTATTTTGGTTAAAAGCAGACAAAACAAAATAAAACTTGTTAGCCTGAAAAGTATGGGGTATAACATGCATGCAAGGGTTACAGACAATCTTCGGATAGCATAAGGAAGTTGAATAAATTCATAAAGATGAAATTTTGAAAATGTGATCGAAGTATGAATAGAGTACAATAACATACGCAAACAAATCATACACTAAAAGGAATATGATACAAATTAACAGCAGTTTGATCACCAGTTTTTCAGCTATTTCAGACAGCTGTTCTCATAATTTTCGTAACTACAACGAGCTGTTTTTTTATGTCTTAATACAATGTCTACTATTAAGACATAAATTGTGGTAAATTAGCTGTTTTATGTTTAATTATGTTCCTCTTTTTATTTCTGTATAAATCTATTATCAGCAAGTGCTTTTTGTTTGCGAGGCAAGCAGAGTGATGATCTGATTGATTAAATCTAATCCTACAGAGCAATAAAACCACTATTAGCGTAAAAATGCCGTGAAAATAAAGTATTATAGGGCACTATACATTATTTGCTATGATCAGATCTTAATGTAGGAGATTGCGATATTTAAAATGTCTAACTCTCTCTTTTGGTTACTTCCCATGCAGAATAATGTTTACAGTGACGTTATGGCAACGTCTCATTTTGTCATGTTCGTAAAACCCCAAAATATTACGTAGCACGTAATTTTCACTAGCGTCCACACGTAGGACGCTAGACGGAAAATATCAGGTTGTAACGAAAGTTTTCCGCTAACAAAAAGTTCCAAACACAGTTAGAAAAAGAACCTGAAAGGAGTACCTTTAATGCGGGTAGTAATCAACACCCACATCTATGATTTTCTGCCAACACGTTTTGGTAGTTTTTCAAAGCCTTCGGCCTAGAAACATGGGGGGCGCGAGACCAAAAATATAACTTCCAAATGTCGAAAATCGTTTGACAAAATAAGCGGAAACAGGCCAATGCGAACTGTTTGCTCAGATCATATCTGAGGTGGCGGGAAACTTTCGTTACGACCTAACCGACCTAATTACGGAACCTACGGAATTACGACCTAATTACGGAATTATTGTCTAGTCCTGCAAGAACTGTCTAGTCCCGCAAGCCAGCAAGCAAAGCTTTTTCACACCTTGCAAAATCTCTGTGTAGCAATGATAAAAACGTTAGTCTCGTATGAAAATTGCAAATCGCTGTCCCGTTGCTTGTGGCATGCATCCTAATGCAAATTCTAGCCTTTTTGTGACGCCCCTTCGTGTCAAACATGTGACGTTGTACTGTAATGTCTTACTACGAGAGGCTCATGAAGGTAACTATGTGACGTCACAGAAATTGTTCCAAGCTTCTATTTGTACTTCGCCACAACCTGTATGCATATATATTGTGACGTCACAATGTTGTACGGCTTGCTGTATTTTCAGAAGCAATACGCGGCTTATTGAGCAGTTGTAGTGCTGAATGTTGCTATGAGTATTCCATACGTCAGAAGGATGCCAATGGCTGAAAGAATCAGACTCTGATCAATAATGATTGTATCGAGAAATTTAAACCCTTCAACACCCTCTTTGAAGGTGGAGACAATGTGCAGGCTTCTCAGCTGAAAAAACTGCAGCGACAAAGACTGAGCCGTAGCTTTAACACTCGATGCTGCGTTTATGACGTAAGAGCCGAACAGGCACAAGAACACAAAGTTGAGGAAAGTAACGGACGTGTTGTACAACCGACAGATGGGGTTCAGCGCATCAGCATTGGAGGAAAATAACACGTAATAGCCATCTCGGAACACGAAAATAAGCATGGTGGCAGCCGATACCACGAGATTCGGATTCAAAAATCTGTTAACGCTCGCAAAAGTGTACATTATTTCGCAATAAATTGCGAACAGGCGTCGTAAGTCGCCATCCGTACTGTATTGTAGTTTTCTGTTGAATGCCATCAGTGACTCCTTGAGTAAGAAGCAGACGCAGCAAAAATAGGCTGTAACAGCTGTGAATGAAAAAGCCATGATGCGAGTTGTAAGAAGTATACACTGGATTGGTGCAGCTAAAGGATAAGGAATGAATCCAAATAGGAGATACGTTTCCGATGTACGTACACTCTGATACAGGTAGTAGATAATAGTAATGCACACAGACAAATCACGAAGCAAAAGCAAGACGACGAGCTTCGAGTTGAACTTCTGCAGTAGCATTCCGTTTCCGCTTACACCATCATAAATTCCAGCCAGCTTTTTCATGATGTCCTTCAATTTCCTCCTTCTCGTGTAGAGTAGAATCCGAATCGATAAATTGAAGATCATCAATGCGGCGTCAGCTAGAACTCTTTTACTGTGTGCCGCCGCGTTGATGTAAACTGAAACACGCGTGATAAACTGGATGAGGATACTACCATCAAGCAGAAGGGCGAGGACCAGTGAAACTAAGGTTGAAGCTATATTCTTCCGAGTGCAGCTGATTCCTTTTTCAAAACCTACGCCATGAAGCCAAAAATATATGTTTAATGTTGAATATAGGTTTGCAACGCATTTTGGCACTGCCTGACGTTTGTCCAGAACATAAATTCGGTATGCATGAAGTTCGCTTCCGGCAGGGGAAACTTTTATCCTCTTCATAGTCACAGCGATGAGTGAAATGATATCACGAACTTGACATAATATTCAGGTTGATATGACCATACTTTTCATGTAAGCGTGTTGATGTTCGTCAACGTCTCTATTTAAATATAATATAAGCGTACTAAATGGATATATCATCTATCGATTAATCGATACATTGATTGAATATCGATGTGAAAATGCAATTACTTGTTCGTATAATACTTTTGAATATGGCAAGACCGGTGAAGCGAAGTTTAGACGAAATCAGAGAGCGACATAATTATACTGATTTGCGAAATTGGACAATGCATTGGCCTAGTATAAAAAGAGATTAAAAGCTAAAAGAAAATTCGTTTTTGTAAATATTTTGTTTTTGACATTCTTTTAAGTTAATAAAAGCTTTCAAGCAGAAAAATAAACATTCGAATTCATTGAGAAGTGAGAAAACACTAGACTATGTGCAAATTCACTTACTTTTGAAAAAATGTTAAAAACCTTTCGATAATTTTTGCTGTTTCTGAATGATACTTTCGTACATTAATAGAACTACTGTGTATTTTTTCTAAAAATCGCATGCAGTTCTTACTTAACAAAATAAAAATGAATGGAATTTAAAGCCACTGTAGCGAATTAATGTAGAAGCAAAACTAATTTACTCAATTGATTTAAAAAATATGCTCTTCTGCTTGGCACGACATTTATTTTGTCTTTAATCGATATGCTTATAATTTCATACATTAAGCAATAATATCATTATGATTTTACAATATTATTGACCGGGAAAAGATATTAACGAAATTAAAACGTGGTAGGAGAGTTATTCGTTGTAAGTTCTGGCTGCTTTAATCATTTAATAGTTCTTACAATACTAACTACTTGGAACATTAATTAATACAATGTGTTCCAAACCATGCATGTTTATAATAAGACTTTGAAGTCTGATGATTCAGATTTCGAACCGCATGCTATAAGAACACCATAAAATGTATCTATCTTTCATTCACTACGTTGTCCCAAGTAAGTTTTTAAATATGAATTATTAAGTTGCTAATCAGCTTGAAAAATGCTACGGGAATGCCAGCCGCTGCATTAGTTGATTTTGATAAATATGCATTTAGAGTAAACGCAATTCGTCAATCATTCCAAATCATGATCATTTGTAATGAATTTAACGCTCTTATGTCCATGGTAGTAAGTATGCTACTATCCTTTAAACGCTACTTTTTAATAGGAAAAATGTTTCGAAATGTAATTTTTAAAGCCACTGTAGCGAATTAATGTAGAAGCAAAACTAATTTACACAATTGATTTTAAAAAATGCTCTTCTGCTTGGCACGACATTTATTTTGTCTTTAATCGATATGCTTATAATTTCATACATTAAGCAATAATATCATTATGATTTTACAATATTATTGACCGGGAAAAGATATTAACGAAATTAAAACGTGGTAGGAGAGTCATTCGATGTAAGTTCTGGCTGTTTTAATCATTTAATAGTTCTTACAATACTAACTACTTGGAACATTAATTAATACAATGTGTTCCAAACCATGCATGTTTATAAAAAGACTTTGAAGTCTGATGATTCAGATTCCGAACCGCATGCTATAAGAACACCATAAAATGTATCTATCGTTCATTCACTACGTTGTCCCAAGTAAGTTTTTAAATATGAATTATTAAGTTGCTAATCAGCTTGAAAAATGCTACGGGAATGCCAGCCGCTGCATTAGTTGATTTTGATAAATATGCATTTAGAGTAAACTCAATTCGTCAATCATTCCAAATCATGCTAATTTGTAATGAATTTAACGCTCTTATGTCCATGGTAGTAAGTATGCTACTATCCTTTAAACGCTACTTTTTAATAGGAAAAATGTTTCGAAATGTAATTTTGAAGTCATAAAACCATTCAGAAGCAACATGCTTATACTCTTTTGTTCTACTTGCTACATGTTCTATTATCAAGTTTTTCTACTATTTCAATAATATTTAATCTGAAGAAAAATGAATAATTGCCATTTAAATGTAAGAAAATATATGCTTTTTCACTTGATACAAAATATTTTTAAAAAAGCTTCATTGACAATATTTAGAAGAGTTTTAAAATCACAGTACTGCCATTGAAAAAAACATTAAAAAAATAATTTTTTCGCAATTTTTTATTATATTTACCTTATTTAACTTAAAAGAGCACCATTTCAACGAAAAAATATTTTCTTACTTGGCAATTTCTCATAGTGGGATCATAGTCATCTCATAGTCAAGTTTCTTGACTCACACACACAGATTGGTGATCGCATATGATAAGAACACCATAAGATGTATTTAAGCATAACATGGTTGCAGATTCATTCACTACCAAAGTATGAAGTATTACATTGCTAATCAGCTTGAAATATGCTATGGGAATGTCAGCCACTGCATTAGTAGATCCTGATAAATATGCATTAAAGAGTAAATGCGATTCATCAATCATTCCAAATCATCGCATGTTTATAACAAGCCTTTATAGTTTCTTGACTCAGATTGGTGGCGCAAATGATAAGAACACCATAAGATGTATTTAATATAATACTGTTACAGATTCATTCACTAACAAAGTTATCAAGTATGAAGTATTACGCTACTAACCAGCTTGAAATATGCTATGGGTACGTCAGCTACTGCATTAGTTGATCCTGATAAATATGCATCAACGAGTAAATGCGATTCGTCAATCATTCCAAATCATGCATTTTAATAACAAGACTTTGAAGTCTAATGATTCTGATTGGGGTACGATAAGAAACCATAAGATGCATCGGTGCACAACATTGTTATAGATGCATTCACCACGTTGTCCTGAGTAAACGTATGAAGCAGTACTTTTCTAATCAGCTTGAAATATGCCGTTTGAATTGTCAATCTTTGAATTAATCAATACTGATAAATATACATTTAGAGCAAATGCGATTCGCCAACCATTCAGAAGTATTCATGTTTATAACAAGACTAAAAATCTTCATTCATATTCGTGGCCGCATATAATAGGAAACCATAAGGATGTACTGGTGCATAATATTGTTAAAGATACATTCGCCACATTTCCCTGAATAAATTTTCACATATGAAGGAATATTGCTCATCATCTTAAAATATGCAATAGGAAATGTCAATCACTGAATTCAACAATTGTGATAAATATGCATATAGAGCAAATAAGATTTGTCAGCAATGTACACACAACACACGGGAAACAAAGTAAAGCAATATTCAAATGTTTTTTTTTTTTTCTGTTAGCATTAGAGATACTCGAACTGATTAGAAATCTGTGTTTTTAAACATACATTAGTTGATATTTGAGGAAAAAGCGAAACACGGAAGACCGGGAATAAATGCATATTTTACTAAATATTTAGGTATATTCTAAAAAAAGTATCCATTCAACAAACACGAGCTAATGTTAACATATTCATTCCATAATCAACTTTACCGAGAAAGTAACTATGTTAATGATTTGTATTGAGCATTTTTTGAGTACCTGCCGCCTTCTCACACCATCGATTTGCCTTGCTACAGTTTGGATGTCGTTGCCTTTTGTTATCATTTGGTAAGCGATAGTTTAGAACAACTTTGCAAAATTTTTAGAAGTATAATTTAAATGCTCAAAAATCGAATTACGTAAGTGGAAAAAATCGATAAAAGTAGCAGGCTATCAATGGTGTTAGGTGCAGCATCAAATAAAGTACCCGATTCTTGAATGAAGTTGAAAAAAGGCTAACGATTTCCTTTGTCTGTCTGTCTCAGATCTAACTACCGTAAATACGTATTCATTCATACGAAATATATACAGGGTGTAACTAAACGCCTTCTAAAAGAGCATTCTGCAGCTGAAACGGCAGCCGATTGCCACCAAATTTGGCATATGGACTGTACACGACATACACTCAAAGATGATCAAAATAGTTACAAACGCCACATAGTTCAAAAAATGTTCACTATGTGGCGTTTCGTTTGATTCGTTTGAAATTAGCTAATCACAAATACTTCCATTACAAAAAAAGATTTGTTCATACATGTTGGAAAAAAAAAATTTAAATTCAACACTTGGATTTATTCAACAGATGCTTACCAAAATGATACTATTCAAGCATTTTTGTTTTTACAAATAATATTGTTTTAGCATTGTAATTTTCGCCTTTTCCGGTGCATTTAAACTGAATCCTAATTCTCAGGCTTATTCGTAAAAAAGGCATAATTGACAAAACCCAAATAAAGATACTCTTTAAAAATGAGTAAATTGTTGTAATATTATTTTTAATGCATATATGTACATATAAATTAAAGGTTCAATATTATTCAATTATAATTAACACATGAGCAATTAAATCTAGTTCATTGAATAATAATAATGAAAAAAGCAAGCAACCGCGAACATAGAAAAGAGGGGGATTAAAATGAATTATTATTATTTAACGAATTAGATTGAAATGTACATTTGTTAATCGTAATTTAATAATATTGAACCTTTATTTTATATGTACAGGATATACATTACAAATAATATTACAACAATTTACTCATTTTTAAAGAGTACTAGGGACCAAAGCCCCTAGACTCGTTACGCACGCTTTTCGTATGAGGCTTTCGACCGTTAATAAGGCTTATTCGTAAAAAAGTCATAATTAACAAAACCCAAAGATTGGATCTGATAGAATGTGTAGATAGTTTAGATAATGCCTGTGTCACAGCGTCCAATATGGTACTGAAATTGAGTGGAATATTCCAAAGGAACAGCTGTCTAGTGCAAAAATGGTGTACTCTTCGAACTGAATTCTGGGAACAGGAAGACAGACTTTATTTACATTTATTTAATTTTAAAAGTTTCAAATTCCAAATTTTACTCATTATTTTAGGTTAAAAATATCACTGAGGTATAATTTCACCTGAATAATAATTGGTTGAAATGAAAGATTAACCTTACGTCAGTCCTCTCGTGACATTCACTTGACTGAAGCTTTACAAATTTTACATATTTATACACACTAATTATAGGTTTCAGATAAATTTTCTTCCTGAAATTACCATTCACGTGCCGATTGTAACTAAATCCTTCTACAAAAATATGGTATTTTCAATGCTGGATATAAAGCAAAAATGATATGTGAAACCTAGCACTCGTTTCTAAAAAAAAAAAAAAAAAAAAAAAAAAAAAAAAAAAAAATAGTGATTACTGTGATTATCATGCAATTTAAAACAAATACGAGAGTTTAAATAAATTAGTTAAATGGACGAGGGTCTGTTGCACCCGCGCCAACAGCTATCAATCAAATCGAGGGGCGAATTTCACCGGAATCCTTATCTTGTCCCCCCCCCCCCTTCGAAAATATGCTACCGTTGGCCCTTTGCGCGATCCCAAAAAAACATCAAAGGGTCCAGCCATCATTGCAGGGGAGACCCTCGAAAATATGCTACCGCTGGCACGTTGCGCGACTGCAGGATTCCCCTATGATTGTCCCCTCCCATCCATTTCGCAGGTGCAACTCGGCCTAGGATTAAATTCATCAGCGGGGCCACTCGCCCTTTTCTCCCTTCGCCCGTGCAAATAACACATTCCCCGTTGTATATCTATAGCAGTTAAATCGAAGCTGTGTAATAAAAGCTACACAGATATGTTATGTAGGAAAAAAAAATAGTTTTCTGTTGGAGAACATTTATTTTTCAAAAACAGCATTTAAAAATTTTAAATAAATTGTAAAATAAACATCGCATTAAAGTTTTACTCGAATTCTGTGCTTGCTTATAAAGGGGGCTTGTTTGTTTGTTTGTTTGTTTATGTTGTTATGGCAAAGCTCCGACCATGTATCACACCAGCTGCAAATCTTGCAAAATACCAATGGCAAACAGGCTTGTCTCGTTTTGCACATGGCAACTGTATATTTCTACTCGTCTCATCATACAATAATCCTCAACAATTTGGGTTTTAAAAATTAATCTTTGCTGATATCACTGTAAAGTTGTTGTTTTTTTTTGTGAGACATATTGTTGTGGACAAATTAAACATTTGTTTTACAGCCGACTGAGTTGTAAAGAGGGGTAAAGCACAGTACTCCGGTTTCGGATTCAACTCCCGGGGGTTCGATCGCCGACTGGGCGTCGTTGTCCTTGATTAACCCTTTCACGCGCAGTGTTCCCGCTCTGGGAACACCAAACTCTGACGTTTTGACTGTTGCCAGTCGCGAAGAATAGATTTGATTTCTATAAAAATAGTTGCAGGTGACATAGCTCCACGAGAATCCTTTACTTTTTAGCACGTCATTTCCCGTTAAAAAAATTGTCACGATTATTTTTAACAGCACTGACATCTGCTGAAAAACGGAAGAATGCCAGAACAGTTGGATAGCTTGCTCAATGCTGAAAAAAAGGACAGCCGTTGCCATCGCTCGACTTAACTACCAGTAAGATGGCGGACGATCGAAACGTTCATCGCGTGCCACAGATCTAGAGACCCTTTTTATGACGACAGATGGCTGTGCCCGCGCACAGTCACCAGATCTGTGGCACGCGATGAACGTTTCGATCGTCCGCCATCTTACTGGTAGTTAAGTCGAGCGATGGCAACGGCTGTCCTTTTTCAGCATTGGGAAAGGGTTGCGCCTCAAAGGGTTAAAACCGAGCTGATTAAGAGGATAGGGGGAATAATAAACTTAAATCAAATGGAATGCGCAGTTCTGCACGTCAAACGTCTGAGTCCAGGCTTCAAATTTGTGCATTCTTTGAAAACATAGAATTTGGAAAAACTCAAATTGTATAAAAACTACCACCTCCTGTTCCTTCAGACGGTACAGTAAGGAAAGCAGAAATACTAATTTTTTAATTCTATTTAAGCAAATCCAATATAAAATGAAATACTATCGGCTAACATCTAATTAAAGATTTATGTTTTCATCTTAAGCTATAACAGTTTATTTAAATTTGTTTTTTTTTCCATTTAAATTTCATATTTATGTCTCACTAATATTTACTATAAATGTGCGTAAAACATATGTGCTAAAATTTCAGTTTTGACTCATATTATTTGAGCGTTTGGGAAGTGTTATTAAGTGTTTCATTGTACCCCGATATATGGGGTACAATGAAACATTCACGGACATTTACCTTTTGCTATTTTTTGAGTATGAAACTGATGTTTACAAACTCATAAAAATTCAGTTAGATGTAGTAATAAGGATAGGTAAAAAGTGTACATTAATTTTATTTTTGTACACGCGAATTTCAAGAAAAAGAAACAGTTAATTTTGTTTCATTGCACCCCGCCTTCCCGTACCTTTGTTAAATGAAATGGTACAGACGAATCATGAAAAAGTAGAACTGTTCTTTTATTAATGTTCTATTTAAGGTGGAAATAAAGTTCTGTGCTCATCAATTGAGTTTACAGTGATTGCTTGCAAAGAACCTAACATTTCACATTATTGCCTCGAGAAATAAAGTTTCTTATTTTTAACGATGTCGTTTTATCTCTCACCCCCTTTATTGAAAATTGTCCGAAAATTGTGTCCCAAAAATGCGACATAAAAGTATGCGACATAATTTTAAATATATTTAAATACTATTAGTTCACAACAGCTTTAATCTATTGATACAATATTTCGTAAGCTGTAGAATATGCATCACATGTACTTTTTACCTATATTTAAATACTATTAGTTAACAACAGATTTAATATATTGTTACAATATTCGAATGCTGTAGAATATGCATCACATGTATTTTTGATAAATCGGTTACAATCATAAAAATTTCAACACAGGGTTACCAGGCGAAATACACTAAAGATGAGAGATAAAATGACATAGTAAATTAATATCGTTTTAATATGGCAATAATGAAACTAAAAATATTAGGGGATTAGGGGCGGGGTCTCCCCCTGACGAGGCTCGAGCAGCCGAGTTTTAATTTTTTTTTTTTCAAAATCATCTTTTAGAAAGTGTAGTTAATCAGTCACATACAGTGAAACCTGTACGTTCGTACACTATCCATAACGATAAACTTGCCCATAGCAATATTTGCTTTTGGTCCCGACGAAATTCCTATTTACTTGAACCTGTCTACAACAGATTCAATTTTTACACACAGTTGTCTACAGCGATAATTTTAGGTCTTACAAAAAATGTTGTAATACATGTTATCCGATTTATTATTTAAAAAAATACAATCTATGATTCAGAGTGTGTGATAATAAAAGATTGCACTGTGCAAGTGGAAAAAGTTTGTAAACCTCTCAGGCATACATAGAAAGCCTTGTTCCTTGAAATTTGCTTTAGATATATTAAATCCGTGGCGGCTTAGTGTTTGAAGAAAAGTGACTTTTTTGGTAATGCTATCATAACATAGTTTGTAAATGCACCTTTTATACACATTTTTATGAATATTAATAGGAAGAGGTTTCCAAAAAAGTCAATTTCTCGAGGGTTCTACATGAAGCGTGAATTTTGATTACGTCATAGAAGAGAAATGTTAGGTTATATATGCGTTCTTAATGCAGGAAAAAAAGCTTCCAGGCCCCATTGGGAAAATCGCGCCACGATGACCAAAAAGTCGCCAAGCTTGGCGACTTTTGGCGAAATATCGCCAAATTTGGCGCAAAAAATAAGTCCTCAAAAGTGAAGAGATCTAAGCTCTAGGACTAATACTTCTCGAGATTTCTAGAAGCCCATATATTTGAATGGGAAACCGAAACCTCCGTTTCTCCGGTTCTAATTGGCCGATTTTGATACAACAAAAAGCAAAATTTATCTATTTGAAGCGTAGAATACGAATTTTTAAACCATTTTTAAGCCACAGAGCAGCGGTTTGCCCGAAAATTCGTAACAATAATATGTTTGGTAAAATTCTTTCAGTCTGCAGCCATCCGAAAAAACAAGAGTAACTGATGGTATGATATTTTGTCGTGCTTGAAAATAAAAACAAAACAAGATAAACATTCGTATTAATCTGAACCTTGCATAATGAATATTTCCTAATAACAAAATATATTTTGGGTCCTGTAAAAATTGTTTTCCTTCTCTATTCACACTTATTTGGCAAAACTAGTCACGTATTTAATGCCATACTGGAAAACCTACTTTACACTGTTGAAATCAGCAATAGCTGCAGAATTTAATGGTACTTCAGCCCTTTCCAAAGAAGAAAAATAAGATGATCTTTTGCATTAACCTGAATGTGCACGGTGAATGATATCTTTTCACAGAGTGCGTCGTGGTGTTTTTGCTTGTGCTAATCGTCCTCTGAAAATTTTACTCAAACATTGCCCATGCACTATGTGCCGTACTTTGTAGCGAAAATTAGTTAATCTCGAGTCCCTCTTTTACTGATGTTGAATGTTGCAAAGAGTATACATCATATCTCAGAAGGCCGCCAGCAACGGAGAGAATGAGAATCTTTTCAATAGGAAAGGAGTTGAGAATCTTGAAATCTTCAATAGGTTCCTTCCTTGCAGGGACAACATGACAACTTATAGGGTGATAAAACTTTACATGTGATTTTTGAGCTGCGGCTTTGATATTGGCAGCAGCATTTACAACAGAGGAGCCGAACATGCATAAGCTTACAAACTGAAGAAAGGAAACCAGTGTGATAAGCAGGATTTCAATGCTCGCTGAAAGGCTTATGTTTGTATCAACCTAAACTTTTCACGGTGAATAATTCTTGTTACAAAATATATTTTAATTCTGTAAAAACCGTTTCCTTTTTTCTTTCACATATTTTTGGCAAAGCTGATTGCGTATTAATACAACACTGAAAAACCTATTTTACGCTGCAAAAATCAGCAAAAACTGCAGAATATAATGGTACTGTGGCCTATTCCAAAGAAGAGAAATCAGATAATTTTTTGCATCAAACTTCAATTTGCAAGGTGAATGATATCTTTTTGCAGAATGCAGTTTCACTTGTGATAAACGTCCCTGAAAGTTTTTCTCGGGCATTATTTATGCATTTATTGACAAACTTTGTGGTAAATACTAGTTATTCTTCAGTACCACTTTTACTCAAGTTGAATGTTGCAAAGAGTATGCCATAAGTCAGGAGGCTGCCAATTGCCGAGAAAACGAGATTATTTTCAATAGGAATAGAATTGAGAATCTTGAATCCTTCAATAGGTTCCTTCATTGCGGAGACAACTTGAGAACTTCTAGTATGATAAAACTTTAGTGATGATTTTTGAGCTGTGGCTTTGAGATCGGCCGCAGCATTTACAACAGAGGAACCGAACATGCATAAGCTTATAAACTGAAGAAAGGAAATCAATGCGATGAGCAGGATTTCAATTCTTGCTGAACGGTTTAGATAAGAGGAAAACAACACTTCATAAATATCTCGAAATACATTAATAAGTGTGTTACCAACACAAAAAAGCAAATTAAGGTGTAGAATTTCGTTGGTGTTTGAAATCGCTGCTGATATTTCACAATGGACATCAAACACGTGCTCTAAATCTTCATCCTTGGAATTCTGGAGTCTCTTGTTCAATGCTGACAACGATTCTTTCAGGAGGAAGCAGACAGAACAAAAATAGGCTGTGACAACTCCCTGGCAATCTCTGTTGTAGTGCAAAATGAAAGAAATAAATAGACATGGAACAGAAAAAGAATGGGGTATAAATCCAAAGACACGGTACGTTACGAGAACTTCAGGAATCATTGAGTATAGAACATGGATAACAATGCAGTATATGATAGAGTCATTGATTAAAAGTAGAATGTTTAATTTAAAAGTAAAGTTCCTCACTAATATTCCATTTTCACCGATATCATTATAAATTTCATCCAGTTTTAGCATTATATCTTTAAGAGTTCTTCTCCTTGTGTACATTAGCACACGATTCAGAAAATTGATTAGTATGAGTGTTATATTCGCAATTGCTACTCTTTCTTGGCTGAAATTATTTTCCAAAGATAATACCCCTTCAGTTATTTCTAAAATGGCTATCCCTTCAAATAGAAGAGCCAAAAATAATGAAACTGCAGTTGAAATTGCATATTTTTTGGTGCATTTCACGCCTTTTTCAAAACCTATTCCATGAAGCCACAGGTATCTGTTTAAAGCTTTATACAAGTTTCGAATGGAATCTCTGCTTGTGCCATATTGATCTCCATCAAAATGCTGAGTACTGTATGGTATCCGCTTAAAAAATATAATGTTTTCATTGTTCATAGTCATGATGAAAATTTAAAAAACAATCTTCTTTTTAATTAATAAAGGGTGTTCCGCAGATATTTCAAGCAAGTGTTTCAGTGCGTTTATGTACTTTTATTTATAAAACTGATATATAGATATCTTTCGATTCTTGTACTATGTGCCGTTAAACTAAATTGATAAAATGCTGTTTCTCCAGCTATTGTTATTTCATGCATACAAACCTTCATTGAGCAGGGACTTGCTTCACAATAGAGTACGTCCAACATATTCAGAAGCTGGATTCAAATCGTCAGTCTGAAAAGATTATTAAGCTTCTGCCAGTATTTTTCTTACTTACGGACATCTAGGGCCGTAGAAGAAAAATATAGCTAAAAATGCCTCAATAAAACATTTATACAAATGTTTTTAACGTAAAAAAGTCTTATTGGTTATTTCAACCAAGTGTAAACCGATATAACTTACACTCACAGGAAAAATAAATAAATAAATAAAGCTGTATCATCATTTTCAAGAACACACGAATTTAATAAGGTTGAAAATTCTGATAACTCACAAAATAGATCAAATATTTGAGTATTTTCATGATTCTCTAAGAGCATCTCTATGACAACAGGCAGCGAGAGTAAAATTTACATATCTGTATCAATACAAATAATACATTCAGATAAATAATTTTCTTGTATAAGCATTCCGCATAGATTGAACTTATTCCGTTATCAACAAAATGGATTCCTTTACCACCAACAAATAAATGTAAAATGATATGCAATTCAGACAATTTTTTATGTAAAAGTGCCGCTATCATGAAACTTTATTTAAGAGTTGACGTACGCAACCACAAGAATTCTTTGTATCCTCAAAATTACACTAAATCGTCGATTAACACGTTTTTATTGAAGAAAGTTTATTGTTGAATAACAGTCAGCGCAAATGACTGAAAACTCAACTAAAAATATTTCATTTAAGCAAAGCAATGCGAGAGTACCACATACAATCTTACATATATTCTTTTAAAATTCTTCATCAATAACAAAAAATAATTCCAAAAGTCTTGACTGCGTTTTCAAAATGTTAGTGCAAGTGTCTTGAGATTGCTACATGAGGTACAGCTGAGCTGAAATGGGACAATGCTTCCATGTACCGCTATCGATATTTTGTGCATAAAGAAGATGGATTCGATTTTTAAAATATAATACCTACAAAAGCCTTTATATCCACTCACTTATTATGCAAATCTTTAAACATAATATAAACTTTTCTTTCTTAGAGTTTCATATAACAAAAACTCCATACAATTTTACACAGAACAATAACTAAGTTTTACCGTGTTCTGCAAGTAGAGAAGTATTGTATGATGATTGAAGGTACTTATTGACGACACAAATATAAGGTCACATATGAGTCTTTTCATTACTTTTTGTAATAATCGCCATAGAAACTGTCGACAATAACTTTCTGGAACCTTGTAAAAATTAGGCTTTTGTATTTACTAATAACAGAGAACTGTTATTTTCCCCGTATCGGGATATCATGTGTATTTTAATTGAATTTCAGATCATTAATCGAAATCGAAAACCATTTTCTTTTTCATTGTATAAAGTTTAAATAAGCAGCAAAAAGAAATTTTTATGAGTACAAAAGTGTAATAGAAAGGACATATATTATCATATGTAGTACTACATAATGGAAAAGGTACTATGAATTTATTGGTACAAGTATTCAAAAGTAGCGACTAAAAAGATATTTTTTTGTTGTTAATGTCTTCACGGTTAAAAAAAAAAAAAAAAAAAAAGGAAACGTTACCCTAGTTTAAAATTGCAGAAACGTTTTCGAACCATGCGGGTAACGTATTTAGAAACATTTCTGCATATTTCGGAAAAATATTTACATATTTTCCTGCTTTTTAGGTAAGGTTTCTGGAAAAGATGGGTAACGTTTCTGTATATTTTGGTAAAATATTGAGTTACCTTTCCGTGTATTTCACAAAGGTTTTCGAATTAATGAGTAACCTTTCTGAGTTTTTCAGAAAAAGTAACATGTACCAGATGAAGCGTTTCGAGTATCTTACACTAGATGGCAGCACCAAACTCTAACGGAAGGAGCAGAGACCAGCATCGAACCCTGGACGTACGCATTCGGAGGAGAGCACGCTACCTCGACGCTGTGATTGTCTTGCCGTATTTTGCTTTAAAACTAAACTGACTGCTGCAAAAGTTATTTGTGGTATGGCTTGTTTTGGAAACTTAAAATTTTTTTGGGGGGGTGTTTAAATGGAGGGAAAATACCATAATTAATAAATATAAATTAAAAATCTTAAATCTTTTTTTTTCACATAAATTATTTTCAGGAGATAATGTACTGTTTTATTTAAGTATTCGTCCGGCGACGTCACCTGTTTATTGGTCACAAATAAACTTCACAGTTACTACACAGTGGAGTTACATCACACACAAGTTACCAGATCCTTATTATTGCATGGGCAAATCGGGACTTTGCCCAGGGCCCCCAGTTTCAAATGTTGTTCTGAAATATTCTTTTATATGTCAAAATTTTATGAAAAAGAAAACAAATTTTATAGATGGGGACCCCCAAATTCATCAATGCCTGGGGCCCTTGTTGCTCATAATCGGGCACTGCAAGTTACAAAGTGACAGTCCTGTGACAATTGTGACCCTCTGTGACGTCACAGCGACTCTTGTGACCATCTGTGCTATTAGGGAAGACGCGTTCACTCTTTCGCCCCCGTTTCTTGGCACTTGGCGCATGCGTGCGAAGTCCCAAATAAAGATTTCCTTTCCCCGTAAATATTTTACCGCGAAATGTGGGTTACGTTTCCGAAATCGTGATTTCGAGTAGAGCATCGGTAGGTTACGCTATACTTTAGGAAACCTTTCTGCTATAAGTATGTAACGTTTCTGAATTTTTTTACTGTGTTCTTACTGCTTCGGAATGTAGTTTGTGGATTATTGAATTTCAAAAAATCAATCCCCATGAAGCTTTCGGGTACATTTATTTTCTAAAATTCTCAATGTAATGTTTTTGAGTACATAAATTATACGTTCAGAGCTGTCTTTTCACTAAATTTTGATTTGAAGTTTCCTTCGACATAATTGAAAATCTGAAATTTTCGATTATGCCAGCTTTAACCCCTTTTAGGACAGAGTTCGCATCAGTTTTTTATCCTTTTCGCAGTATTTTTTTAATGAAAAAATCTACATTTATTCATTTACTTACTTATTTTCTCATGTATTTTGTAAAATAGAATTCTTTCAGACTGTAGTGATAATATATGTTGGTAGTAGAAACTGAAAAATAGTGGAACTTTTAATAGGCAGTTTTAAAAATGTACATTATTACCTTATTTGTCGCCAGGGATGTAGCAGAGGTTGTACTTAAAGTCCTGTTTTCCCCCCCCCCCCCCTAAATTTCGAATTTTTGTTATTTCGAGGTCAATAATCAGCTTTCTTGTGAGAAATTCAACCTTTTGCTCCTTTTGCAACCTCCCCCCCCCCCCCCCCGAAATTTTTGAAGTGAAACTTCTTTAGGCGCGTTGAGAGTGAAATTTCAAGGTCGCGTCACGGCATAGCGTCATGATGAGGCTGTGACGATTTTGGATTTTAACAGATGGAGAGAGCTACCAATGAGAGAGCTGTCTAATGAGTCAGTGTGCTAAGTATATTTATTATTTTATTTACTATTTTCAAATTTTATTGCGGCTGATTATATATCTGTCAATCAAAAGCTTGGTGGCATTATTCAATTTTTACATCGCCAGTTACACATCTACAGTCATGGAGGTGCTGCTCTTCTTGTTTCAGAAGATGATAAAATACCCCTCATTTTAGGCAGCGATTTTAATGCAAATTTTGCATTAGATGATTCAATACCATTAAATGATTTTTTACGCGCAAACTTTAGTCTGCTAATAAATAATGATTCTATAATATTGGCAATTAAGTCTGGAACCACAATAGATGCTATTTTTACACGGAATTTGGAAAATATTGAGTCAAGAACGTACGTTTCTTATTATAGTTACCATAAAGTAGTGACAACTGTGCCAATGTAAGATTATCATCAAATAGTGTAAATCTCAAACTAAAAAATAAAAAAATGTAATTTTTAATTTATGTTGATTTTTAAAAAATCTTTTTAATACTATGCCTCAATCCTTTGACTACCTACAACATCTCACATTTGATCTGTTTTCAAATGTTATCTTTAATTTTAGTCTTTAATTTTTACTGATTACTTATTTGACAATCGAACAAATTTTAATCAATCTCGCCAAAGAAGTTTCCCTTCTGACACGTGTACGCTGTACACACGCTTTTTCTTTTTCACTAAGTCTTTGTTTGGCGCACAACGTACAGTGACCTTATGTGACCCTGGCCTGACTAAAAATTTGGAAGCCCTAGGCCAAGCACTCTTTGGGGGCACCTATACGCTCATACCTTGTTGATAAAAATTGTCACAAGGAAAAAATGTTTGTTGTAAATTAGGAGCGGGCCCCTTGTTCAACAAATTTTTAACTGAGAGTCCATAAAATACTAATACTCAGAAGTTTTGCTTCAAATGAGGTCGCGTTCCTGAATACTCCATGGTAGAATTCTTTGGACCTTAACATGACATTTCTTCCATTCCCGAATTCTGTATAAACAAGCAACTTTCTCACAGCGGAATGCGTTGTCAAATTGCACGGATTTATTCATTGTCATTCATGTTTTTGTGCTAATTTTATTAAGATCTGAAAGCTATTTTAATGATTTTGAGGAGCCTAAGCTGAGGCCCAGTTGGCTTGTGCGATAATCAGGGCCTGTATGTGACTGCAGCGGCTGTAAATTTTAAGATTTACAAATTCTGAAAAACTGCTTACATTTCTAAAAGTTTTTGAATATTATGTTTCCCAGACAAAAGGTCACCAATTTTGAGATTTTAGATCCCTGAAAAACGTCCTGAGCATTTGGTTTTTTAAGACCACGAAAATCTACAAAATTTCCGATTTTCAGGACCTGTAAAGCTAAGCTCACAAATATTTCAAGTTTCTGACCCACAAAATTTCAAGAATGTTTGAGTTCCAGTGTACTTACTATAAAGACCTTGAAAGACAGTATTCTTGAGTCTCGGAAGAGACCATGAATGCTTGAATTTTCGAAACAACAAAAATTTTTGCAATTATTACGGTTCTTGCAATCGAAAGATTTCACCTTAACAAACGTCAGTCTCTTCAAAGAGGAGAGAAGTCCTCGATATCTCGAACTTTAGATGAGCAAAAATCTGAGAATATTTACATGTATTCTTATTCACAAAAATTTCTCTAATACAGTGTAACTCCATTATCTCGAAAACTTTATGTCTTGAATAAATGTGTTTCCCCTTACAAAATTAAACCTCTTTTATTTCACCTCGTTATCTCGAAAACTCGATACGTGGATTTTATTCAGTGACCCTTCGAATTCGAGATATCGAGGTTTTACTGGGATTTTCGAAGACGCAAAAGAATGCGGATGTTTTTAGAATTTCGAGGGACACCAAAAATTACTATTTTTCATTTTCAAACATGTCATTAAAAACTCCGGCACAGCAGCCCAAATGAGCAACAAGAACTGCGTTGCCCAGCCGCACCTTCGCAATTTTGGGTTCTGAGGTACAAACCATTTTTTATTGCTTCATTACATACTTGGCGCACAGCGCACAGTGACCTAATGCGACTGTAGTGGCCATAAATTTACAAACACTTAATAGCAGCTCAGATTTCTAAAATTTCTAAAATTTGTTTCGTAGCATATGCCATGACCATTTTCGATTGGTGGGTGCTTTTCTACATTGTAGGCCTTTATAAATTGATAAATAATACTCACGTAAACGGAAATGGACTAGGCCAATGAAGAACAGGGTATTTACATTTTTAATATTTTATTCAAGGTTAGAACAAAGTTCTAAGTACTGTGATCGCATCACTTGGTGTTTATAATACTTGTAAAGGACACACATTTAGTATCATTGCTTGGAGTTATCACGCATAACAATACACATATGGTCCTGTGATGCCGCAACTGTAACTTTCATGTGGTATGTTTGTCGCGATGTGTTCGTCTGAGAGAGATTGTACTGAAGAACAATATTTTTCTAGTCACAAGATTCGGCTTGATAGTGACCTACTGTGACCTACTGTAAACGGCTTGATAGTGACCTACATGGACGTCCCTGGAAGGTCGCACGTTTGTCACACGCTGACGCTACATTGTGACTAATTGTCAATTGCACTAAGACATCACTCTACAAGTTACATGTTTGACACAAAGATACGTCACATATGTATTGTTTACTTACATCACATTTGCTATGAGACGAATGTGACAAAACGTAACGTCGCCACAACGTCACTGTCAATATAATTGGTGTATGGGTATGGCTCATTCCCAAAAAAAGTAGAAGTTACACATACAAAGGTTTTCCATTTTTATGCGCAAATTTAGAAAAAGGTAGTCAAGGTAAAGTAGGTTAAGAAAAATCTAAATAATAAACGTCTTGTTTCTAACACTTCCAGGATCGACTCATCGCTGCCGGCCGGTCCATCTGCCGACCTGTTGAAATTTTGATAAAAACGATATTTTTATCGCTAACTAAAAGCAAAAGCTTTTTATACAGTTCGAAACATCTCAAAAAATTAACCTTTTTTTAAGCTGCAGCTACTTTCAACTCTAAATATCTAGCGAGATATCACGCCTTGAAAAAGTAACCAGAGAAGTGAAGCACAGAGAGAAAAAGCGCAACAGATTGTTTGGTGGAGAAATCTATGAATGATATTGTTAACCAAATCCTTAAATGACCGTTTTACTGCCTTTTCCTTAACGTTAATAATACAATCGCCACAAGTAGATTTCTGCTTTACCTAAAGATTAATTAAATACAAAATTCATGTATACTTATTCAGAAAATTACTTCTAATTTATTTACAAATTATATGAATCATTCAATAAAACTGCAAAAATTTAGTATTCAGAAGGATTAAATAATTTTACAATTGCGCAAAATTATTTCGCGGCCATATTTTAACTAACCAAATTTATTAAATTACTATAGTAAAAAAACTACATAAAACCATTCATTATAATTTATATTTTACTAATTTTTCACTAATTTTATTTATTTAAGTACAGATGCATGTTCGAGCGAAAGTTTTATTGTGACAAAGCAAAACGTTTTTAAAGAAACAATACATGGCAGCATGAATATAGTGATAAATTTCACGATAGGTCATTTTTCTCTTCAACGGTAATCTCACCAGCCGCCCCTTCAAAGAGATTTTGCTACTAAGAATCGTATTTATTAAAGTATCGATTTTAAACGAAAAAGTTACTTATAGGATTATTTTAGTATGTTGCAAATTTCGGTCGCGAAGAGGCCCGTGTGCCGTAGGTTGCACAAGCCAGTCGCGAAGCGGCGCGTGTGCTCTAGATTGCACATTTTGGCCGCAAAGCCGCCATCGACAAGTGAAACTGGTCGCCGAAGGCGGCTAGTATTAAGAGATCTATTTTTAACTCTAGTGGTTTCATCACAATTTGACATGTGAATACTCCCTAGAGAATGTACTTGTACTTAAGCTAAACGTCCCTGAAAGCTGTTCTGGAACTTCGTAGATGCTATTTTGTAGAATGCTTTGCAGGGAAAATTAACTATGCTTTAGTAGTTATTTTTACTCGTGTTGAATGTTGCAAGAAGAAAGCCATATGTCAGAAGGCTGCCGAGTGCCGAGAGAATGAGATTCTTTTCAATGGCAATAGAGTTGAGAAGCTTGAATCCTTCAATGTATTTCTTCAAGGATTGTATAATTGACAAAATTCTTGGCTGCAAAAACTTCACCGATGAGTTATGAGCAGTGACTTCGACGTCGGCAGCTGCATTAACAACATAAGAACCAGATTTACTTAAGCTTACAAACAGAAACATGAAAAAATAAGCTTCAGACAGGAATGCGATGATTATCGAACTATCCACATTCAAAAACAGTACACGATACGTATCTCGAAACACACAAAAAAGCATATTGCTGACACATAAGAACCGAATAGTTGCAGAATTTTGTTGGTGCATTTTTGTTGGTGGCCATTTTCATCTTTCAGAAAAGTAGTCAATCATTCATATACAGTGAAACTTGTACATGCCCGACTGTCTATAAAGATAAACGTGCCCCAAAATAAATATGTGCTTTTGGTCCCTAGGAAATTCCTATTTACTTGAACATGTCTACAGCAATATTCATATTTTACACACAGCTGCCTACAACGATAATTTTAGGTCTTACAAAAAATTTTGTAGCCCATGTTATCCGATTCATCAGTTTAAAAAAATACTACCCATGATTCAGAATGTGTGATAATAAAAGATTGCACTGCGGAAGTGAAGAAGTTAGTAAACCTTTCAGGCATTTATAGAAACGTTTGTTCCTTGAAATTTGCTTTTGATATATTGTGAATCCTTGGTGTCTGAAGAAAAGTTACTTTTTTTTGTAATGCTATGATAACATATTTGTACTTGCACCTTTTATACATTTAAAAAAAAATTATTATGTAAAAAATTTTCGCTTTCAAGAATTGTGAATAAATGTGTCATACAGTAAACTAATGCTTCAGTTCAAAACGCGATAATTAATATGCTACATCTATATACGCTAAACTTAAACGTTACAAAATTAACACATCGCCCGACTTTTCAAATACAATGTTCATAACATGCGCATTGATGACGGAAGAGTTATTCTGCTCAATAAAAATATTTTATCTCTATTTTGATAATTAGAAAAGACCTTTAATGCTCAAATAATGTACAAAAGCTCAACCTGTCATCAATGATAAATTTTCTGCAACTATATTTTCTTCAGGTCCTTAGAATATTGTTATGTGCAGGTTTGAATATAATATGTTTGATAAAATTCTATAAATTTGCAACCATCCGATAAAACAAGACTAACTGATGGTATGATATTTTTTCGTGATTGAAAATAAAAACAAAAGACAAGATAAACATTTGTATTATTCTGAACGTCGCATAGTGAATATTTCCTAATGACAAAATATATTTTGGATTCTGTACAAATCGTTTCCCTTCTTTTTTCACACTTTCTTGACAAAATTAGTCACGTATTAATGCCATACTGGAAAACATACTTTACAATGCTGAAATCAGCAATGGCTACAGAATTTAATGGTACTTCAGCCGGTTCCAATGAAGAAAAATCAGATGATCTTTTGCATTAACCTAAATGTGCAAGGTGAATGATATATTTTCACAGAGTGCGTCGTGGTGTTTTTGCTTGTGCTAAACGTCCTCTGAAAATTTTACTCAAACATTGTCCATGCACTTCGTGACATACTTTGTAGTGAAAATTAGTTAATCTGCAGTCCCACTTTACTGAAGTTGAATGTTGCAAAGAGTATGCCATAAGTCAGAAGACTGCCGATTGCCGAGAGAATGAGATTCTTTTCAATTGCAATGGAGTTCAGAATTTTGAATCCTCTTAAACAACTTGACAACTTCTAGGCTAATAAAACTTTACTAGTGATTTTTGATCTGTAGCTTTGCTATTGGCAGAAGCATTTACAACAGTGGAACCGAACATGCATAAGCTTACAAACTGAAGACAGGAAACCAATGTTATAGGCAGGATTTCAATGCTCGCTGAAAAGCTTACGTGTGTATCAACCTGAACTTTGCATGGTAATTAATTCTTGATTACAATATATATATATTTTGATTCTATAAATTTCCTTCACACTTTATTGACAAAGCTGATAGCGTATTAATACAACACTGAAAAGACTATTTTACGCTGCAAAAATCAGCAAAAACTGCAGAATGTAATGGTACTTTGGCCTATTCAAAAGAAGAAAAATCAGATGATTTTTCGCATCAAACTGAAATTTGCAAGGTGAATTATGTCTTTTGCAGAATGCAGTTTTGATTGTAATAAACGTCCCTGGGCATTGTTTGTAAACTCGGGCATTGTTTACGCATTTTCTGGCAAATTATAATAAATACTAGTTATTCTTCAGTTCCACTTTTACTCAAGTTGAATGTTGCAAAGAGTATGCCATAAGTCAGAAGGCTGCCAATTGCCGAGAGAATGAGATTCTTTTCAATAGCAATAGAATTGAGAATCTTGAATCCTTCAATAGGTTCCTTCATTGCAGAGACAACTTGAGAACTTCTAGGCTGATAAAACTTTACTGATGATTTTTGAGCTGTGGCTTTGAGATCGGCCGCAGCACTTACAACAAAGGAACCAAACATGCTAAAGCTTACAAATTGAAGAAAGGAAACCAGTGCGATAAGCAGGATTTCAATTTTTGCTGAACGGTTTAGATAAGAGGAAAACAACACTTCATACATATCTCGAAACACATTAATGAGTGTGTTACCAACACATACAAACAAATTAAGGTGTAGAATTTTGTTGGTGCTTGAAATCGCTGCTGATATTTCACAATGAACATCAAACACGTGCTTTAAATCTTCATCCTTGCAATGCTGGAATCTCTTGTTCAATGCTGACAACGATTCTTTCAGGAGGAAGCAGACAGAACAAAAATAGGCTGTGACAACTCCCTGGCAATCGCTGCTGTTCCGCAAAATCAAAGAAATATATAGACATGGAATAGAAAAAGGATGGGGTATAAATCCAAAGTGACGGTACGTTACGGGAACTTCAGGAATCATTGAGTATAGAACATGGATAACAATACAGAATATGATAGAGTCATTGATTAAAAGTACAATGTTTAACTTAAAAGTAAAGTTCCTCACTAATATTCCATTTTCACTGAGATTATTATAAATTTTATCCAGTTTTAGCATTATATCTTTAAGAGTTCTTCTCCTTGTGTACATTAACACACGGCTCAGAAAATTGATTAGAATGAGTGTTATTTTTGCAATTGTCCCTTGTTTTGGGCTTAAATTATTTTCAAAAGATAATACCTCTCCAGTTATTTCAAAAATGACTATCCCTTCAAATAGAAGAGCCAAAAATAATGAAACTGCAGTTGAAATCGCATATTTTTTGGTGCATTTCACGCCTTTTTCAAAACCTATTCCATGAAGCCACAGGTATCTGTTTAAAGCTTTATACAAGTTTCGAATGGAATCTCTGCTGGTGACATATTCATCCCCATCAAAATGCTGAGTCCTGTATGATATTCGCTTGAAAAATACATTGTTTTCGTTGTTCAGAGTCATGATGAAAATTTAAAAAGGAATCCTCTTTTCAAATAACAAAGAGTGTTCCGCAAACAATTCAGAGTTTCAGTGCCTTTATTTACTTTTATTTGTAAAACCGGGGTATAACTATGTTTAGATTCCTGTACTATGTGCAGTTAAACTAAATTGAGAAAATGCTGTTTCTCCAACTACTGTTATTTCATGCATACGAAAGTCCAATCTAAAGGGACTTTCAGTCTGTCTCCACATTAGAGTAGGTCCAACATATTCAGAAGGTGGACTCAAATCGTCAGTATGAAAAGATTATTATGCTTCTGTCAGTATTTTTCTCACCTACGGGCATCTAGGCCCGTACAAGAAAAATATAGCTAAAAATGCCTCAATAAAACATTTATACAAATGCTTTTAACATAGAAAAGTCTTATTGGCTATTTCAACCAAGTGCAAACCGATATAACTTACACTCACTGGAAAAATGTTAAAAATAAATAAATAAAACTATATCATCCTGTTCAAGCACTTACGAATTTAATATGGTTAAACAACATTGATAACTCAAATGTAGATCAAATATTTGAGCATTTTCATGATTCTCTAACAGCATCTCCATGACAACAGGCAGCGAGAGTAAAATTTACATCTCTGCCTTTTGTCTTTTGTATCAATACAAATAGTACATTAAGGTAAATAAATTTCTTGATTGAACATTTCGCGTACATCGAACTGATTCCGTTATACCAACTAAATTGGTTCCTTTACCACCAAAAAATAAATGTAAAATTAATTGCAATTCAGGCAATTGTTTATATATCAGTGCAGCTATCATGAAACATTATTTAAGAGTTGACATAAGCAACCACAAGAATTCTTTGTATCCTCAAAATTATAGAGAACCGCCGATTAACACATTTTTATGGAAGAATGTTTATTGTTGAATAGCAGTAAACGGAAATGACTGAAAACTCAACTAAAACTATTTCATTTAAGCAATGCAATGCGAGTGTACCACATACAATCTTACATATATTCGTTTAAAACTCTTCATCAATATCAAAAACAATTCCAAAAGTCTTGTCTGCGTTTTCAAAATGTTAATGCAAGTGTCTTTAGATTGCTACATGAGGTACAGCTGAGCTGAAATGGGACAATGCTTCCATGTACCGCTATCGATATTTTGTGCATGAAGAAGTTGGATTCGATTTTTTAAGTATAATACCTACAAAAGCCTTTATATCCACTCACTTATTATGCAAATCTTTAAACATATTGCAAACTTCTCTTTTTTTAGAGTTTCATATAACAAAAACTCCATACAATTTTACACAGAACAATAACTCAGTTTTACCGTTTTCTGTAAGTAGAGAAGTATTTTACAATGATTCAAGAGTACTTATTGACGACACAAATATGTGGTCAAATGAGTCTTTTCATGACTTTTTGTAAAAATCGCCATAGCTACTGTCGACAATAACTTTTTGGATCCTTGTAAAAACTAGGCTTTTGCATTCACTAATAACAGAGAACTGTAATTTTCCCCGTATCGAGGTGTCATGTGTATTTTAATTGAATTTCAGATCATTCCTTGAAATTGAAAACCATATTCTTTTTCATTGTATAAAGTTTAAATAAGAGGAAAAACAGTGTGTAAAAGAACAAAATTGTAATAGAAAGGACATATATTATCCCATGTAGTACCACATATTTGAAAAGGTATTATGAATTTATTGGTACAAGTATTCAAAAGTAGCTAATAAAAAGATATTTTCTTTTTTGTTAAGGTCTTCTTACTGCTTCGGATAACGTAGTTTGTAAATTATTGAAATTCAAAAAATGAATTCCCATGAAGCTTTCGGTGACATTTATTTTCTGAAGTTTACAATTTAACCCATTTGTGCCTGAATATTTTTGCGATTTCCTTCGATTTTTACTGATAACAGAAATAATAGATGAATTTCTGATGTCAACTTCTTGAACAAGGGATGATTTTTTTAAAAATCATTATGCATAAAAATTGAAATATCTGCCAATTGCTGCCAGACAATGACCGTTTATTTCAGGAACAGTGGTCATTCTCTAAAAAAGTAGAAGTTACACATACGAAGGTTTTCCATTTTTATACACAGATTTAGGAATAGGTAGTCAAGGTAAAGTAGGTTAATAAAATATTATGAGATCTATGTTTAACTCGAATGGGTTTCTTCAAAATTTGCATAATGAATACTCCCTAGAGAATGCACTTACGCTAAACGTCCCTGAAGCTGTTCTGGAACTTCGCAAAGGCTATTTTGTAGAATGCTTTACAGGGAAGTTTAGCTATACAGTAGTATTTTTGCTCTTCTTGAATGTTGCAAGAAGAATGCCATATGTCAGAAATCTGCCGAGTGCAGAGAGAATGAGATTTTTTTCAATAGCAATGGAGTTAAGAATCTCGAATCTTCCAACGCTTTTTTACATCGCATTCCCTATACACAAAATTAAAATGTGTATAGTGAAGAAGAGGAAGAAGAGCACACACTATGTTTTCGTAGTCTGAAATCATTTGAATACAGTAAGCCTGGAGAAAAATGGATTCAATGTACGCAGTGCAAACAGTGGGCCCATGAATCATGTGTTACTGGAGACATGACATTTTATGTATGTGTCCATTGTAGGGATGAAAATGATTTTGAAGAAATTAGTAATTAATATAATTCATTTTATTACTCTACTTCACACATTTTTCAATCTTTATACCATTATAAAAATAGTAATAATATGCAATCACGATTTTTTTTCTTCACATTTTTTATACGAATACAATAAGATTTGATATTACTATATGTTATTTCATCGTTTTCGGAGTCAGTATTTCTAATCACTTAAGTCATCAAGTCAGTGGGCCAACTTGCCCCGACTTTTGGGACAAGTTGGCTCACTGACTTGATCTCATTTTGTGCATTATGTCAAAACTACTATTTAGAATTTTTCAAATTCGAATTCACGATATTATTCTTGAAGGTTCACTTAATGTATGGGCTGAAAAAAATATGTAAAATATCTGTTTCTTTTTTTTTAAATCTTAATGCAAAAACTAGGCCAAAGTGCCCCGGTCTCCATTACTGGTCACACTTTAACATGCATCTGGTATGTTCCTCGTGATGTACTCGGTTTAGGGAGGTTATGGCGACGACTAGTTTTTTGACGTCACATGGTGACCATAAAGGTCGTCATAATCGCCTACATGGACGTCTCTGCAATGTCGCATGTTTATTACATACTGACGCTACGTTGGGACTGATTATCCATCACAATGCGACATCACTCTGCAACGTCATATGTTTGACACGAAGGGATACCACAGACATTGTGTATTTGCATCACATGTGTGATGAGACGAATGTGACGAAATGTAACGTCGTCAAAACGTCATTGCCAACATGAATGTTATGTGAACCTGTGCTTATGTCAAACGTACCTGAAAGCTGTTTACAAGAAACTTCGCAGACACTGTTTTATAAAATGCTTTCTTCAGAAAATCAACTATACTCCAGAACTATTTTTACCCGTGTTGAATGTTGCAAAGAGAATGTCATAAGTCAGAAGGCTGCCGAATGCCGAGAGAATGAGATTCTTTTCAATGGCAATGGAGTTGAGAAGCTTGAATCCTTCAATGCGTTTCTTCATCAAGTGTATAAGCGACAAACTTCTTAGCTGTAAAAACTTTGCCGAGGACTTCTGAGCAGTGGCTTCGACCCTCGCAGCTGCATCAATAACATAAGAACCGAATATACATAGGCATACAAACTTAAGGATGAAAAGTGAACCTTGCGGTTAGTTCTGCAGCATCTCTCTCAGAGGTCTTGCCTCTTTCAGTTCTCTCGCGTTCTGGCGTTCTCTTTTTCTCCCCGGAAGCCACGCGCTCCCCTGGTCGCCTCATACCTACGTCACGGCGTTGATGGGTAGCGGCTGGGCCGCAACAACCTCCGGCCCCGGAAAGATGGCGTCGATGTCTCGTCGTCCGGTTGGATCTCCAATGGATAGAGATGCTCGACTGCTCTCTTGATGACAGTCCCATTGGGAAGCTTTAAGGAGCAGGCTCTCACCTTCCGTCTCGTCCTTCATGCAACTGCTCCACCTTGGCCATTTTCCACAGCAGTCTCGGCTGATTGTCTTCGTGTACCAGGACTATAGAACCCTCCTGCACAGTTGAATATCTGTCAGGTTTTTTGACCGTGTGTGCAGATCGCAATTCCATAAGGTAAATTCGTAGCCACGCTCGCCAAAGTCTTTCAACCATCAGTTTTCTACTTTTGTATCGTCCAATTAAGTTTTCCCTTGTCAATGGATCTGAAATATTTTTTGTTGGTGGTATAGTCAGCATCTTTCTGCCTATTAAAAAATGGGCGGCAGTAAGTGCACTAGGCTCTTGGTGATCTTCATAAACATATGTAAATGGTCGGGAATTGCCAATTGCTTCGGTTTCTAATAAAATAGCCTCTAGTTCTTCAAAAGAAATAGAAGCTCTTCCTAACATTTTCTTCAAGCAGGATTTCACTGAGCGGACAAGGCGCTCCCAGAAGCCGCCCCACCATGCCGCTCTTTCAATTATGTATTTCCAAGTTATGCCTTTTCTCCCGAAATATTCTAAGACTTGCGTATCCTTTATTGAACTCCATATTTTTTTCAAATCTGTGTCGGCTCTTTTGAATGTCTTTGCGTTATCCGTGTACACTGTGGAACATAAGCCACGACGGGATAAGAATTTTCTGAATGCCAAAAGAAAGCTCTTTGTGGATAAATCATGTAATAATTCCAAATGAATTGCACGTGTCACGGCGCAAGTAAATAGGACAATGTATGCTTTTTCTTTGCTCTTCGTATACAAAGATCCGGCGAAATCAATCCCGACCTTTTCAAAGGGAAAAGTTTTAGTAACTCTATCTGGTGGTAAAGGTGCAGTCTCTTGACATAAAGGTTTTGATTTGTACCTTTGACAAACAGTACAGCGTCTGAGAACATTTTTTACTATTTGTCTGCCTTTTAACAACCAGTATTGTTCTCTGATCTGCGAAAGAGTTCCAGCAATCCTTGCATGTCCTGTTTTTTCGTGATTCTGTTTGGAAATTAGTTCTGCCAAATAAGTATTTTTCGGAATCAAAATTGGATGTTTTTCGGCAAAACTTAAATCAGCATGGTGAAGTCTGCCGCCAACTCTCAAGATCTCTTCTTCGTCTATAAATGGATTGAAAGGGTGAATTGTTGAATCTTTGAGCAGAGGTCTCTTTTCTCGCAGAGCTTTCAATTCTTCATTAAAATGTTCTTTTTGAATTGCTTTAATCCAATAAATTTCAGCACGTTTCAACTCTTCGTATGTTAATGGACCGGTTTGTTTTTCTCTATTTTTAACGTTGTTAAGAAATCTTCTAATCCACGCAGTAACTCTAACAAGCCTATCTAACGTACTAAATTTCTCTGGGAAAAACAATGTTTTCAATTTATTTTTCTCAATGCAGCTAGCTTGTAGTGCCTTTTCCCCTCGTTTCATCTCGGTTAAAACTTCTGGTTCTTTATGGCTCGAAGGCATTTTAGGCCAATTCTTCTCCGTTTCTGTCAACCATCTTGGTCCATACCGCCATTCGTTCTTCTCCTTTAAGGCTTTAACAGTCAGACCTCTGGTTTGGTAGTCTGCTGGGTTTTCTTTTGTTGGGCAATACTTCCAGGATGCTGGATCCGAAATTGTTCTTATTTCTCTTACTCTATTTTGGACAAACAGTTTCCACTTCTCTGGTGGTGCTTTCACCGAATGCAACACTATGTTGGAGTCTGACCAGAAATACGATGTAGTACGAATTTGTCGGCTAAGATGGTTTTGAACTTTTCTTGCACCAATGAGTGCAGCCATAAGCTCTAATCTTGGTAGAGTCAAACGTTTCAGCGGTGCGACCAGTGCCGGATTAACAATATAGCAGATGTAGCAAATGCTACGGGCCCCGCGCTTTTGGGGGGCCCGCGCCTTTACCTTGAAAGTGTTCGTCTTTCCCCTCAAGATCTAGCTTTTTTGAGACTTTCCAACAAGGTAGAAAAGTGTTTAAGATTTCGGTTTGTCTGTCTGTCCGTCCTTGATATAACTCGCGTCAATAGGCATAGATTTCTATGAAATTTATACATGCTATTCTTATCTGCAGTACCATGTATCCTATTGTAAAGGATCTATGTATCATTTATAGATTTTTTCTACAGGAGCCCTCAAAATAGTCGCAATACATTGCGCTCTATGGGAAGTTATTCTTTAAAGCGTATCATCCTACTAACTACAAGGAGTGATCAAATGAAAAGGTACGAAACGACACGGTGGGTACAAATGTAGACTTTATTGAAAATATACACCACAGGCCTGAGCACAACAATCCCACTGACGAACAAGCTGCAGGATTCCTTGTTCCCAGAATTCCTGTGGCCGTGACGAGACCCAGTCCGTCACAGCGTCCTTGAATACGTCATCCGAGTGGAATCACTTCCCTTTCACGTGGTTTCTTCAGTGGACCCAACACATGGAAATCGCAGGGCGACATGTCCGGACTGTAGGGCGGATGGTCCAACATCTCCCACTTGAACTTCGCCAGTTCCTTGGCGAAAACGGACATTCCATTTTCTCATTGACTTGTGGGACACACAGCCTTCCCAGTATACGATCATCATCCTGCGATGAATAGTGGCCGGTTTAACACCTTCCGCTGTCGAAATCAAATAACGCCTCGCTGCCCCTAAATCGTCGAATTTTGCAATGTGAACACCATCCTGTCCTCACACGCACTGCCGCGTCAATTGGACGTAGGAGGGTGCTTTTTACAAGAGCTTCGGCTCTCTCCTGCGGGCCACCACATGTTCCTATTCACACAAAAGGCTCCAATCGCATTCCTAGATGTCTCGCTACGTGCTCTCATAGCTGCATGGACAATATGATAAGGGTTAGGTTGTTGCGACGTTTCGTACCTTTTCATTTGATCACCCCTTGTAGTTGCGCTGAACCCTGACTTCAAGATAAAACTTTTTCCTCCATGACTGCAAAAAGATTACAAAGTCAAGGACAAAAAGCCTAACAACTTCTACATCGTTAGTACGATCCGCTTGAAAATTTTCACAACTTTGTAAAAAAATATAGAAAACAATCTGTCAATTTTAACAATCTGAAAATCCACCCGTTCCCTCATTTTTAAGCGATTTTTCGATATTTTCAGCACCATTTCGTTTCCGAGAGTCAAAAAAAGTGAATCATTTGCATGACAAAATGACCTATTTTAAGTTAAAATGACGTCATACAATCGGGTGATTTCAATACGTTTAAAATAATTTCTCCCGATTTCACAGTTTATTATTATTTTTTTCCCCCACAAATAAATCGTCTGCTGGATATTCGAATGTTTACGTATACAAAACGAAAGCTATCGACTGCGAAAAGATTCCGCGAAAAGTTGAGCATGAAATTCGATTTGGGTCTGTAATAAAAATTGAATATGAACTTATTTATTTTAGGTGGATATAAATTAAATATTTTGAATGAAAGACAAATTTCCTTAAAATGTTTTTTCTCGCGCCCGTTGTAATTGCCTCCACAAAAGGCTTATGACTTCTAGTTTTAGAGATATTCTGCTCTTTGAAATAAAACAAAATTGGGTGTTATTAAGGATTACAAAATGAAGCTTTGCATCGAAAATAGTGTCTGTAGAGTTAAAAGTTTTTCTATACGGGAGCACTCAAAATAATTTCAATACAATACGGTCAATAGCAGTTCACAGACAGGCACCTATTTTAAGCATATAATACTACCCTACAATATGATTAGCTAATAATCCGACGACGATCGTGTGCCTCCTTCAAAATTTGCGCCAAAAGCCGGCAATGTTGGCGACTTTTGCGATAAATTGCCAAATAGGGTACGAAAAAAATGATTTGAAAAATGAACCGAACTTGGCGATATTTTTATTATTTTAGGATAAATCGAAAAAGGTATTTACGTATTATCCCGGCGGTCATTAACGCCAAACTATTTTTTCCTCAAATTTGCTGGCAAACTGTTGGCAATGGTATTCCGAACCATCAATAATTTCATGTGTCCGGCATTTATCTTGGAGAAAAAGTTGATCGTCTTGGCGAATCGCCGGGATAATATGTAAGTACCTCCAAAAATGTCTAATGTGATTATATTAAGCTATGACGATTTCTTTGGGAATTTTGAAAATTCGTTACTCGCACTGTAATTAACTGATTTATTGTATTGTTCTTTGTTAAGGGCTATCTGCCTAGGAGTAGGAGGGGATCTCTGACCGACGAAAATCTGTTTATGCATTAGAACCCAGAACGGTTAACGGATTTACATGGAACAAAATTGCAAACTTTGATTCTTTAGCGCGTGGAAAATTAATTTGAGACTGTTAACCTTTAAAAGAATAAATTTCTAGCACTAGACAATGAGTATAAAATTTTTATATTCTTCAGTTAAACGCTAAAAAAAATTAAAGGTCTTTTACAGGGTCTCATAAAATTGCATTTATAGTGATAATACGACATTCTTTTTATCTACGAAATTTCGCCATTAACTAAAATACGACGCAGATTTGTCGCAAAAATATTTTTGTATCGGAAAATGTTTCATAATCTATGAGCTTGGCATGATTTACCTTTCTTGATCTTTTAAGACAACAGATAAATCTTGTAATTCTCTTTTTCTTTCTTTCTTTCTTTCTTTCTTTCTTTTTTTTTTTTTTTTGATAAGACAATTTCTGAAGCTCTAAATAGAAGAACTGTAAATCAGTTGTAGACAACTCATTGAAAGAATGTATGTATAACTCGGCTGTTCGAGCCTCGTCAATGGGAGACCCCCTGATCCCCCTAATTTTTTAGTTTCATGATTGCCATATTTAAACGATATTAAGGGACTATGTCATTTTATCTCTCATCTATCGTGTATTTCAACTGGTAACCCTATGTTGAAATTTTTAGGATTGTAACCTATTTATAGAAAAATACATGTGATGCACATTCTACAGCTTAGTAAATATTGTAACAATAGATTAAAGCTGTTGTGAACTAATAGTATTTAAATATATGTAAAAAATATATGTGATGTATATTCTACAGCTTAAGAAATAGTTTAACAATAGATTAAAGCTGTTGTGAACTAATAGTATTTAAATAAACGGATGAAATTTTTAAACAATCATTTTATCAAATAAATGCAACCTTACTGAGCTTATAGAAATCGGTGGTTTACGTAACACATACTAACATTTTCAGCGGACATTTATTCCTACTTTTATGTCGCGTTTTCACAACGCATTTTCGTGTTTCATTTTTATGTCACATTTTCAAAAGGGGTTGAGAGATAAAATGACATAGTCATTAATACATTTAATGTGGCTGTTGCATGCTTGCATTATTTAGTCAACTCATTACCTAGACGAAACTGAATGAGTATTCTAAAGTCAGCAATAAGGACACACAAAGAGTATATTTAACAATGCTGTGGAACAAAAACACAGTTCTCAGAAAAATATTTCAGGGAGCATCCAAAGGGGGGAAATAAAAGAAAGACAGAAAGAAAGGCTCTATCATTATCTTTTTGTTGACTTAAAGCGAAACTCAGACAAACGGAGAAGGGGGTATCCAGATCCTTGCACCACCCACCTATGGCCTTTAGAAAATGGATTCCTTACCAATAATGTTACATTTTTGTCTTTATTTGAAGAATGAATCCAGAAATAAACAAAATATAGAAAGAAAACTAAGTGCCGAAACAAAAAACAGACTCAGGGCCGAGAAAAATGAAATTAATGTAAACAATCCCAACTTACTTCCATAAAATTTATATATATGTATGTCATACAAGCTTAAAAAGGGGGTATATGTCATACAAGCGATCATTTAATTAAAAACATCTTTCACTTTGGGGGCATCTGGACTATAAATTGTAATTTCGAAACATGGTGCAATACTTGTTGCCTAGGAGGGTCTAACTTGCCAATCATAAGGGTGTCTCGCCAGCAGGCGCCTCCCATGTCTGCTAATTTAGCAAATGAGGATTTTGTTATGGTTTTGTAGACCAACTAGATGATGGACAGACAGAGCTGCCGCCTAGTGGACACTCTGTGAACTTAACAAACAAAACCAGGAGACATCTACCGCAGAGCAGCTCTTCCTGACTTCGAGAGATTTCCAAACTCCTCTGTATATAATTTGTAAATATGCCTCAATAAAATATTCCAGATGGACGTTGCCGTCTGTGCTGTTCCTAAACCACTCACGCACGACATGTATGTGAATCTTCCATCCAAGCCTCCACCACAAAATTTTATTAATCCGTCAGTGAGCCGGATTATTCATTAGGCTGTAGTCTATCTGTCCCGATCATTTCAGGGACTTTTCAGTAACAAGTCAAATGAATTCGAAGTTGTAATCAAACTTTTCAAAATGACTCAATAGAACGGAAATATTTGTGGCTATTTCTGAAGATGTTCTCTGGAACGCGAGTTGACCTGCATTTCCCCGAGAGCTGAGATCCATAGGATTAAGATTGTAGGAAAAACACGCCCCATAATCTATAATAATCCCCCACGAAACAATAATTTTTATTTAAATATTGGACATAAAGTTTTTTTGTTTTGCAGTAAATTTGAGGATGGTATTTTAAACGGATGTTGGGCAGCCCCAAAGTTCTTTTGTTTTAGAGTAAAGGCGGGTGGCTTTGGCGAAATTCGAAGGCGTACTAGGGTGTAAACCATCTTAGAAGGCTTTTGGTAGTTGGCTTGCTTTGTTTTTACTTAATTATTTATTTTACATTTTACAATATTTAAACAAAGGCGAATTATTTTTTGAAACAAACATATAACATAATATATAGAATGTAAGTCATTTTTTTATAGTTGGGGAATCCACTAATACGATAAATTATCTTATTAATTTTGGAAATTAAACACGTTAAATATAAAAGAATTGATTTTTGGCCGGTCGAAACCACAGGTCAAGAGCGCGAATACCAGTACATTCGTTCAAATAAAATATTTAGAACCGAGAGGATCTTCGCACAAAGACAAGACGGTCGAGGTATCCGAGAAGCCATAACCCCAGGCAAACTGAAAACAAAAGAATTTTCGGATACTCTTGATCCACAAAGAAACTCACAAATTACTTGTCACATTTAAGATTATTATGTCTTGCAAAAACATTTGAACGCAATTCGATAATGAATGTTTTATCCGAATTTTTTATTATTTATTATATAGATAATTCTATTTAGAAAAGATACAATTCTCTTATAAAGATATTTTGAACAAAATATTTTACATCCTTAACGAGGATAAGTTGAAAAGTAATGCACATATGCTTGTAGAACACTAACGAAATTGCCTTTAGAAGTGTTCCAAGCGGTATGTGGAAGTAACAGTCCCCCTGTACAACTTAAATGCCCTCCGTGCATGCAGTATATTTTGAATGGCGGAGGTATTATTGTGCTAGATCTATCTATCCCCAGTTCGATTTCTTATGAATTAACCCATTAAATAAATTAAGAGAAGTTAAAAATATGTAACCTATTATTAGTAAAGACTGTCCAGATAATGAAATAATTTTACAATCATGTATTTTAGAAGGTTCTAAAAATTTCACAGAAACAATTATTGTTTTATGTGTGTAAACTTGTCTAGTTATATTTTTGCATATGGGAAAGGTGGGAAGTGTTAGAAATTCCAAATATATATCAATGAACATTAACATTCATTAAAAAAAACCTGAGTTGTACGAATAAATAACTTTAAACATCGCCAGTCTCACTATCTATTTAGCCCCCCCCCCCTTTATTTTGGCGGGCATTTTTTCCAGACACCAAATTACTTGGAGAAATTGATTTCTCTTGTGTTAACTCAAATTTGTTCATTTTGAATCAAGAAAATTCGTAAAATTTGTGTTTTACTTTATTATCGCACAAACCCTACAGATCAGCTCACCCAAGGTGTAGGAAGGGCTGGGATAAACCTCTCGCGAATATAACACGTGGGACCTTTTAGTTTTGTTTACATCTAATTAGCATTAGTAATACCATTAATTAGCACTAAATATAAATTTAATATAATTAGCACTATTTATTTTCTCATTTGATTTAGCTCTACTACTTTAATGTGAGGGTGAACTCCTCCCCATAAATAAATAAATAAATAAATAAATAAATAAATAAATAAATATATATATATATATATATATATATATATATATATATATATATATATATATATATATATATATATATATATATATATATATATATATGGGTGTGTCACTGAGCAGGGGGCCCCTTGGTAACATTTGCTACGGGCCCCGCGCTGTCTTAATACGGCCCTGGGTGCGACCCGAGATTTTGAACACACTAATCTGGTTTGCACCTCAGCCTTTCTTTCATACCTAATGTACAATACCGCACTGTACGCTTTTTCACAGGCATCAACGAAACAATGGAGCTAGCAGTCGACGATTTCTCTTTTTTCACTCATTCCAAAATAATACCTGGGAATATCGATTTTCTGTATTTCTGGAGCTTCTTTTTTCCAATTATTCCATTCTGTGAGAAATTCAGCTGGTAAGTTCTCATCCCACTGAAGACCTTCTTTCCAAATCTTTTGCAATAGGATTCTTGCTCTAATTGTAAATGGACTCACTAATCCTAAAGGATCGTATAATCGACTCATCACTTTCAGGACTTCTCTTTTCGTGGCTTCGTTATTGATTACTTCATGTTCAAACTTCGATGCTTCAATTTGTAAAACATCATCTTCTTTATTCCAAATATAGCCTAATACATTAACTACAGGATTCGATGAATGGGTTTTACTTCTGTCCCAGATTTCTTGCACATCACGATCATTTGTTGACCATTTTCTCATGTTGAAGCTCCCTTCATTTAGTATTTTCCTGATATTCTCAGCTTTCTCAATAACTTCGTCTTTTGTGTCATCACCGGCAATGAGGTCGTCCACGAACAAGCAGTTCTTCAAAACAAAACATTCTTCTGGATAACGCGATTCATACTTCTCAATATGAAATTTTATGGTTGCGTTTAGCAAAAACGGACTTGCTGTTGCTCCAAAAATCACCCGTGTCATTCTCAACGTTTTTAATTCCTCGGAATGTTTATCCTTCCAGAGAAACTTTACAACTTCTCTTTCTGCCTCGCAAAGAGAGATTTGGAGAAACGCGGCTTCTATATCTGCTGTGATTCCAATTTTGTTATGTCGGAAATTCAATAACAGTTGCAAAATATCCGGGCATAAATTAGGGCCTGGTTCTAAACAGTCATTCAATGACAAACACCCTTCCGCGCGTGAGGATGCATCAAAAAAGACGCGGACTTTGGTGGTGTCTTTATTTTCGCGAATTACGGCCTGATGAGGCAAAAAATATTATTTTCCTCCTCCCTTGTATTTGGTTTCCTCTGATATCCCTTCTTTCAGATATTTTTCTATCACTTATTCATAGCGATCGTGAAGTTGGGGGTTCCTTTTAAATCTACGCCAAAGCGACTGAAAACGATTTTTTGCAACTTCGTAATTATTACTTAATTCGTTTGCGTTTTCTTTCCAGGGTAGACTAACTGTATATCTATTATTTTCAAATCTTATAGACTCTCTAAATTTCTTATAAACCTCATCTTCGCACTCGTGTTTCCTATCTGATTCATTTTCGATTCCCAAGACATCCAATTCCCACAACTTTTTTAGAGATTCGGATATTGGCTCATCTTCGGGTTTATCTTTGATTTGTACTGCATTTTGCATAATACTAAGAGCCACTGAAGGAATTTCAGCGCTTTCCGTTCCACTTATTGTCCAACCCAATCTTGTTTCTACTGCTACCAAAGATTCTGATATTCTATTTACAGTCCCTATTACGGTTTTCCAGTAATTGTCTAATCCTATTAAAAGCAAAAACTCTTCTCCTCTATTCTTAACGTACCCAGTATCAGATAATTTAATTCCCTTTTCATCACATAATTTAGCAATATTTATTCCTGGTATGTCAGTAGCCGAGCCACTAATCAGTACCGTTTCCAAAGCCTCCATGTCTATCTTTATTCCACGATCAAATGGATTAATCAAAGTAAACCCCACCTTATTGCTAATTTCAGTCTGCGGTTTGTCGTTACCAAAAGTGAAAATACTAATCATTTGCGAGTCTATAACTGGGAGATTCATTTCTCGAAAAATAGTTCTTTTAATGAATGTGCGTTCTGCGCCTGTGTCAAATAAAATCCTTATCTCCTGCCTCTCTTCATTGCTTCTGCTTCTTCTCATCATATCTGCTCTGGCAGTCTGCAAAACCGCATGGTTTTCAGTGTTTACATAATTCACTGACGCTTCTGTTTCAGAGGCCTCACTAGGCGAAGAGCTCTTACTTCCCTTCATGTTACCCTCCCCTTTTGTAACATTACTGTCTCTGTAGCAGATTAATTTGTTATGACGGCGTTTGCAATTTGAGCAATTAATAATATCTTTTTTATCACATTGACTCCCCAGGTGTCCTCTTTCCAAACACACGAAACAACGCCCACTCTTTTTTAATGATTGAATCTTTCCTGCTACACTCATTCCACAACTGCTGGAACTGTGCTTACCAGTACTGCAAAATAAACACTTCTCTCCTAATACACTCAAAGCCACAGCCCTTGGAAGTGACTCATTCTTTTTTTTGTTATGTTTTTAAAATCTCTCTCTCTGATAAGCGCTACGAGCCACCTGCAGATTCTCCTTAGCAGACCTCATAACTGAATCCGTTTGAATTTCGTTTTCCCCTACTTGCCGAAACAAGAATGTTCTTTCCCGTGTTTCAATTTCTTTTTTGGGGAATTTTATTAATTTTGCGACATCCCAAGAATCATCTTTTTTCGTAATGAGATCTGTTAAAATCTAGTGCTATGGAATCGGGAATTAATTTCAAAAGTAAAGGGAAAAGTAAACTGCCATAGGAATTTTATTTTATGTCTAAGTTTTCGAGACCGCGTACTTCTATTTCTATTTGGTCGCATAACTCACGTAGGGGTATTAATTGATGGGCGGATTTAACGGATTTTAAATTTAGCAACCGGTTAACGTGGGCTCTAACGAGAATTTCTTCTTTACCATATCTATCTTTAAGTATATTAACTGCTTCGGTATAATTCTTATCAGACACCACCAAACCTTCGATGCTTTTTAAAGCACGGCCCGTAAGAAATGCCTTCAGGTAATTAATTATACTTGTCTACATTTGATAAACTCGCGTTGTTATGTATCGCGCTCTCAAATTGTGCCCAGAATTCCTGAAAACGCTCCAAATCTCCGTCAAAGGGTTCAATTCTTAGCCTAGGTAGCAACACTCTAGGGCCTTCGCTGGTATCTGACCTCATTGCCAAAACAGAATCATGACTATTAAGGCTCCCATTTTCGTTAGATGGAGCAACTGTTTTGCTGAATAATTTCTCTTTGTGTTCTCTGAAATATTTTTTTACTTTCGTTTTTACACTTGTTATGCGATCTCGATATTCTTGATTTGTTTCTACTTCTATTTCTAAATCTTAATTTAATGCGTTAAATTTTCAATTTCCAAATCTAATTGAAAGATTAATTCAGCTTTCTCTTCCAGTTTATCCTTATATTCTTCTAATTCTCCCTCATTAACCGGATCATTTTGAAAAAGTTCTATAATTTTGTTCATAGATTTTGTTGCAGATTGTTTTAATGTTTTACGTTTGGTTTTTGCTCTTTCAAGAGCTTCTTTCGTTTTTCCATCCATTTCAATATGTCAATAATAACAATTTAATCACTGAATATTCAAATCAGTACACTTCAATAAAAATTCTTAAACACTTCAATAAAACTTCTTAAACACTTCAATAAAACTTCTCAAATCAGTATTCAAATTATCATAATAATCATATCAATATTTATTTCCTACCTGCGTCCAGCCGAGGGTACCATTGAAACGGGTGCGACGTTCTCTCTTGCTCTGTCTGCTTCCCTAAATCTCTTAATCAAAATCACAAGGGGTTCGTGATGGACGCAGTCATGCTGTGACAAAATAAACCACAGTGTTATTTCCATGGCGAAAAATTGCACATTTGCCTTTCCGCCATGTTTGATCTGTTCGACTTTTTCTCTTTTGATCACACATCTACAGGCTAAGGCCATTTTTAGGCACTTTAAAAATTCTCTTACACCTAGCCGTTCTCTAAATTAGTGGATACAGTAAAAGCACGTTCCAGATTAATAGATAAGCGATAAAGCGTCAAAATAAAGAAGGCGTTTTTAGCTGCCAACAATGAGTTTTAATAAACCACAATGTTATTTCTATGACGAAATATTACCAGTTTTGGCGAGTTATCGCCAAGTTTGTCGTCAAAAAATATGTCTCCAAGACTAAATTTGGCAATATCTGCTATACTTCGTGAATATTTGGCCAAAGCCTTTTAATTTAGAATGCGATTAATTTTTATTTATGGTGAAGTAATTCGAAGTTGGTTTTCATTTTTTTTTTTTAATCGCTCTTATTCTAATCAGAATTTAGAAAATACATTTATTATCACTACACACTGTTACCACATTTGCCACACAACATTTTCAAACGGATGCAATTTCTAACAAATATTTTACCAAATAAATCAAACCTTTCGGAGCTAAGGCAATCGTCTGCGTTAATAAACCACAATGTTATTTCTATGGCGAAAATTTGCACCTTTGCCGTTCCGCCACGCCTAAACCGTTCGAATTTTTATGATTTTCTCTTTTGATGGCACATCTACGGGCCGAGACCTTTCTTCAGACACCTCAACCGAGTTTTTACACCCAACCGTTCTCTCAATTCGGTTGTCGAAAGAAAAACATGTTTCAAAATAATATATAGATTACGAGACAGGAAAATCTTCCACAATGGATTGATTATGAGAAACTTTCATCTGTAAATGTTTAAAACATGCATTTTTCCTTCCTTGCAGGAAGTAACGAATCGTGTGATTGCAAAAAAATTCGGTTTTCGGATTCTGCCAAACAAAGAGATTATTTTCTCCATATTTAAAATTAACTTTTTTAAGTTACTGCGTAACATTTCAAAGTATGTATTGATGAACTTAAGACAATGTACGTACATACGTATTCATGCATGTACGATATATTTTTCCTGACCACAGATTCATTTTGACTGGGATTGTGATGACGTCTGTACGTACGTATAAACGTAACTCGCTTAACTTATCCGTACAATCTTGATACTTTGCATTTAGATTATTGCAACATCTACTTGTGTATCTCCTTTTCCGATTGCAATAGACTGGATAGTTTATTACAGGGTCACTCTAAAGACAGTAAGGTCTATGGACACATTCAATACATTAAATACACCTCTAATTTTGGTCTCAATCGACTGCATAGTAAATGTACAGGACCGCCCAAAAGATTCGAAATTCATTAAACTCGCATATCTCAAAAACTATTAGGCGTAGAATGTTGAAACTTTATATTTAGGATTGTTGTAACATCTACTTATGCAGCTCCTCTTTCGGTTCCATTCGACTGCACAGTTTATCTACAGGGCCGCCCAAAAGGTTCTAAATACATCACGATCTATGGGCCGAAATTCATTAAAGCGTATTTTAGAGGTATTGGGCTATTTCAAACGACTCAGAAGTGATATATGCTGTTAAGAGTTACAAAATGAATTTCTCCATCAAAAGAAATGTCTTTATCATTTATGGTTCTGCTACAGGAACACTCAAAAGATTTCCAATACATTACGCAATGGCAATTTTAGGGGCATTCATCCATTTCAAGCACAATACCGCCTTACCATATAAGTTAGGAAATGGTCCGACAACGGTCACATGCCTCCCTCAAGAACTACGCCGAAAGTCGCCAAGCTTGACGACTTTTGGTGTACCTGTGTATGTATTTAACTCTCAAATCTCAAAAACTATTAGTCATATAATGTTGAAATTTCATATATAAGATTGTCATAACATCTAGTTGTGCATCTCGATTTTTGGTTCGAATCTACTGGAGAGTTTGGTTTGGTGGATTACGGCCGATTAGCTGCGCGTGGTCTCTAGGCCAATGGGTGGGGTGCCCTCCGTGGGGTCTTTCTAAGGGGTCTTAACCCGTATTTACGCTAAGTTTCGGAGAAAACCACGGAAAACTCCGAACAGTTAGGTCGACGGGCGCGCGATGGGACCCGCGAACTCGGAACCTTCACACTTCGCCCGTCTACCATTTCCAGTGACATAACCACTGTGCCATGGTGTGGGCTACTGGAGAGGTTATTTACAGGACACCGAAAAGAATTTCAATACTTTAATGTCTATGGACATCTTCAATATAATACAACTGTAGACAGTCATGTTTGGTCCATGCCCAAAATCTTGCCGTCTGTCGTCGACCTTGGCGAGTTTTGTCAAAATATCGCCAAATTTGGCGATAGTCCGCCATTTGGTCCATGCCCAAAATATTGCCATTTGTCATCGTCCTTGGCGAGTTTTGGCGAAATATCGCAAAAATCATTTCATATTTTGTATAACCTCACCTCCAAGAAGCAAACTACACTGAGGGAGAAAGGTAAGGAAAAAGCAAAGTAGAGCGGAGGGTAAACAAAAGAGAAGCGAAAGATCGCTTGGGATCCGGGATTGCGACACCTGTGAAAACCTGAAGAAGGTTTTCCCCCTGAGGGGACATTATCATAATAACAATAACACAGCAGTACTTGGCTTTGCCCTCATGGCTACCATCAGCTTTTATCATGACACCCCAAATTTTTAGTTACCCTAACTTAAATAAATTGAATGACGAGTACTGTTAAAACAAAGAAACATGATTTTTGTTGAAATGAATCCGATAATTTGGCCAAAACTGCACTGAGTATATAGAACTGTGAGGTATGGGGCGACGAAGCTGACCGCTTAGTTTTTACAAATTCATTTATTTTGCGGCCTCAACGCGGGGTACAATGAAACACTTGTAGACGGGGTACAATGAAACATGTTGTATTGTACCCTACGTGAATGCAGTCACTTAAAATAAAGATGTTACTATTAAATATTTAGATAGACACGCAGATAAAGTTAACAAGGAATTGCTATTACATCGTCCTCCATATTCTTCAGACTCTGTAAATGGTGACAAACCAGATTGCCTTTCAACGAACAATCCAAACAGTACAGATTATGAGCTATCCTCACATAATACGTATGACACAAGCTGTATCGCTTTAAATGATTATGTTTTAATCAAGGAAGATAAGTTTAAACGTGAAATGTACTCTGGGGGGGCGTCAACTTAAATAAAATGGAACGAAAAGTTCTGCAAGTCAAACGACTGAGTCCAGACTTCAAATTTGTGCTTTCCCCGGAAACATACATTTTTGAAAAATTCAAATTGTATAAAAACTACCACCTCCTGTTCCTTCAAGGTGGTACAGTAAGGAAAACAAAAATGCTAATTCTTGAATTTATTTAAGCAAATCCAATATAAAAGGAAAAACTATACTTTAACCTCTAATAAAAGTTTTATGTTTTCATCTTAAGCTATAACAGTTTAATTAAATTTGTTTTTTCCATTTAAATTTCATATTTATGTCTCACTAATGTTTATTGCAAATGTAAATAAAACTTATATGATTAAATTTGATTTTGACACTTAATATTTGAGTGTTTGGGAAGTGTTATTAAGAGTTTCATTGTACCCCGATATATGGGGTAATATGAAACACTCACAGACATTTACCTTTTCTTATTTTTTAAATATGAAAATGATGTTTACAAACTCATAAAAATTCAGTTAGATGTAGTAATAAGGATAGGTAAAAAGTGTACATTAATTTTATTTTTGTACACGCGAATTTGCGACCAGGAAAAAGAAATAGTAAATTTTGTTTCATTGCACCCCGCCCGTCCTTTACCAATGTTAAATGAAATAGTACAGACGAATGGTGATACAATCAGAACTGCTCTTTTATTACTGTTCTATTTAAGGTGGAAATAACGTTCTGTGCTCATCAATTGAGCTTACAATGACTGCTTGCAAATGACATAACATTTCACATTATTGCCAGGAGAAATAAAGTTTCTTCTTTTTTTTTTTCATTTTCATCTTTCAGTAAAAGTAGTCAATCATCATATTTAGTGAAACTTGCACATAACTACACTGTCTATAACGATAAACTTGCCCCGGCGAAATTCCTATTTACTTGAACCTGTCTACAGCAAGATTCACTTTTAACACACAGCTGTCTACAACGATAATTTTAGGTCTTACAAAAAATTTTGTAGTACATGTTATCCGATTTATTAGTTAAAAAAAAATACTATCTATGATTCAGAAAGTGTGATAATAAAAGATTGCACTGCGGAAGTGGAAAAAGTTAGTAAACCTTTCAGGCATACATAGAAAACCTTGTTCCTTAAAATTTGCTTTTGATATATTAAATCTGTGGCGGCTTGGTGTCTGAAGAAAAGTAACTTTTTTTTATAATTCTATAATAACATATTTGTACTTCCACCTTTTACACATATTTTTATGGATATTGATAGTAAAAAATTTTCGCTTTCAAGAATCGTAAAAAGATGTGTGATACATCTTTTCACGAACTTAATTTTAACTTCTACTTCAGTTCAAAAGGCGATTATTAATACGTTACATATATACACGTTAAACTTAAACGTTACAAAATTAATGCATCGCCCGAATTTTCGAATACAATGTGCAAGCCTTACCCATTGATGACTGAAGAGTTATTTTGCTCGATAAACACATTTTATCTCTATTTTGATAATTAGAAAAGACCTTTAATGCTCAAATAATGCACAAAAGTTCAACCTATCAACAATGCGGAATTTTCTGTAACTATATTTTTCTCAGGTCCCTAGAATATCGTTATTGACTGTAATATGTTTGATAATTTTTTTAAATCTGCAGCCATCCGAAAAAACAAGAGTAACTGATGGTGGGACATTTTGTCGTGTTTCAAAAGAAAAACAAAACAAGATGAACATTTGTATTAATCTGAAACTTGCATAATGAATATTTCCTAATAACAAAATATATTTTGGATTCTGTAAAAATCGTTTCCCTTGTTTTTTTACACTTTCTTGACAAACCTAGTCACGTATTAATGCCATACTAGAAAACCTACTTTACACTGCTGAAATCAGCAAAAGCTGCAGAATTTAATGGTACTTCAGCCCGTTCCAATGAAGAAAACTCAGATGATCTTTTGCATTAACCTAAAGTTTTCAAGGCGAATGATATGTTTTTCACAGAGTGCGTCGTGGTGTTTTTGCTTGTACTAAACGTCCTCTGAAAATTTTACTCAAACATTGCCCATGCACTTCGTGACATACTTTGTAGTGAAAATTAGTTAATCTCCAGTCCCACTTTACTGAAGTTGAATGTTGCAAAGAGTATGCCAAAGTCAGAAGACTGCCGATTGCCGACAGAATGAGATTCTTTTCAATAGCAATGGAGTTGAGAATTTGAATCGTCTTAAACAACGTGACAACTTCTAGGCTAATAAAACTTTACTGGTGATGTTTGATCTGTAGCTTTGCTATTAGCAGAAGCATGTACAACAGTGGAACCGAAGCTTACAAACTGAAGACAGGAAACCTATGTGATAGGCAGGATTTCAATGCTCGCTGAAAGGCTTACGTTTGTATCAACCTGAACTTTGCATGGTAATTAATTCCTGATTACAAAATATATTTTGATTCTATAAATTTCCTTCACACTTTATTGACAAAGCTGATCGCGTATTAATACAACACTGAAAAGCCTATTTTACGCTGCAAAAATCAGCAAAAACTGCAGAATGTAATGGTACTTTGGACTATTGCAAAGAAGAAAAATCAGATGATTTTTCGCATCAAACTTCAATTTGCAAAGTGAATGATATCTTTTTGCAGAATGCAGTTTTACTTGTGATAAACGTCCCTGGGTATTGTTTGTAAACTCGGGCATTGTTTATGCATTTTCTGGCAAATTTTAATAAAAATTAGTTATTCTTCAGTACCACTTTTACTCAAGTTGAATGTTGCAAAGAGTATCCCATAAGTCAGGAGGCTGCCGATTGCCAAGAGAATGAGATTCTTTTCAATAGCAATAGAATTGAGAATCTTGAATCCTTCAATAGGTTCCTTCATTGCAGAGACAACTTGAGAACTTCTAGGCTGGTAAAACTTTACTGATGATTTTTGAGCTGTGGCTTTGAGATCGGCCGCAGCATTTACAACAGAGGAACCAAACATGCATAAGCTTACAAATTGAAGAAAGGAAACTAGTGCGATAAGCAGGATTTCAATTTTTGCTGAACGGTTTAGATAAGAGGAAAACAACACTTCATACATATCTCGAAACACATTAATGAGTGTGTTACCAACACATACAAACAAATTAAGGTGTAGAATTTTGTTGGTGCTTGAAATCGCTGCTGATATTTCACAATGAACATCAAACACGTGCTTTAAATCTTCATCCTTGGAATGTTGGAGTCTCTTGTTCAATGCTGACAACGATTCTTTCAGGAGGAAGCAGACAGAACAAAAATAGGCTGTGACAACTCCCTGGCAATCGCTGCTGTTGCGCAAAATCAAAGAAATATATAGACATGGAATAGAAAAAGGATGCGGTATAAATCCAAAGTGACGGTACGTTACGGGAACTTCAGGAATCACTGAGTATAGAACATGGATAACAATACAGAATATGATAGAGTCATTGATTAAAAGTACAATGTTTAACTTAAAAGTAAAGTTCCTCACTAATATTCCATTTTCACTGAGATTATTATAAATTTTATCCAGTTTTAGCATTATATCTTTAAGAGTTCTTCTCCTTGTGTACATTAACACACGGCTCAGAAAATTGATTAGCATGAGTGTTATTTTTGCAATTGTCCCTCTTTTTGGGTTTAAACTATTTTCAAAAGATAATACCTCTCCAGTTATTTCAAAAATGGCTATCCCTTCAAATAGAAGAGCCAAAAATAATGAAACTGCAGTTGAAATCGCATATTTTTTGGTGCATTTCACGCCTTTTTCAAAACCTATCCCATGAAGCCAGAGGTATCTGTTTAAAGCTTTATACAAGTTTCGAATGGAATCTCTGCTGGTGACATATTCATCCCCATCAAAATGCTGAGTACTGTATGATATTCGCGTGAAAAATACATTGTTTTCATTGTTCATAGTCATGATGAAAATTAAAAAGGAATCCTCTTTTCAAATAACAAAGGGTGTTCCGCAAATAATTCAGTGTTTCAGTGCCTTTATTTACTTTTATTTGTAAAACCGGGGTATAACTATGTTTAGATTCTTGTACTATGTGCAGTTAAACTAAAGTGAGAAAATGCTGTTTCTCCAACTACTGTTATTTCATGCATACGAAAGTCCAATCTAAAGGGACTTTCAGTCTGTCTCCACATTAGAGTAGGTCCAACATATTCAGTAGGTGGACTCAAATCGTCAGTATGAAAAGATTATTATGCTTCTGCCAGTACTTTTCTCACCTACGGGCATCTAGGCCCGTACAAGAAAAATATAGCTAAAAATGCCTCAATAAAACATTTATACAAATGCTTTAAACATAGAAAAATCTTATTGGCTATTTCAACCAAGTGCAAACCGATATAACTTACACTCACTGGAAATAAGTTAAAAATAAATAAATAAAACTATATCATCCTGTTCAAGCAGTTACGAATTTAAAATGGTTGAACAACATTGATAACTCAAATGTAGATCAAATATTTGAGTATTTTCATGATTCTCTAACAGCATCTCCATGACAACAGGCAGCGAGAGTAAAATTTACATCTCTGCCTGTTGTCTTTTGTTTCAATACAAATAGTACATTCAGGTAAATAATTTTCTGGATTGAGCATTAAGCGTACATCGAACTGATTCCGTTATACCAACTAAATTGGTTCCTTTACCACCAAAAAATAAATGTAAAATTAATTGCAACTCAGGCAAGTGTTTATATATCAGTGCTGCTATCATGAAACATTATTTAAGAGTTGACATGAGCAACCACAAGAATTCTTTGTGTCCTCAAAATTATACAGAACCGCCGATTAACACATTTTTATTGAAGAATGTTTATTGTTGAATAACAGTAAGCTGAAATGACTGAAAACTCAAATAAAGATGTCACTTAAACATTGTAATGCGAGAGTACCACATACAATGTTACATATATTCCTTTAAAATTCTTTAACAACCACCAAAATAATTCCATAAATTTTTGAATTCTTGACTGCGTTTTCAAAATGTTAGTGCAAGTGTCTTTAGATTGCTACATGAGGTACAGCTGAGCTGAAATGGGACAATGCTTCCATGTACCACTATCGATATTTTGAGTGTAAAGAAGTTGGATTCGATTTATTAAATATAATACGTACAAAAGGCTTTATCTCCACTCACTTTTTATGCATATCTTTCAATATAATATAAACTTCTCTTTTTTTAGAGTTTCATATAACTAAAACTCCATACAATTTTACACAGAACAACTAAGTTTTACCGTGTTCTACAAGAAGAGAAGAAGCATTGTACAATGATTGAAGAGTACTTATTGACGACACAAATATGTGGTCAAATATTAAGTCTTTTCATGACTTTTTGTAAAAATCGCCATAGCTACTGTCGACAATAACTTTTTGGAACCTTGTAAAAACTAGGCTTTTGTATTCACTAATAACAGAGAACTGTAATTTTCCCCGTATCGGGGTGTCATGTGTATTTTAATTGAATTTCAGATCATTCATTGAAATTGAAAACCATATTCTTTTTCATTGTATAAAGTTTAAATAAGAGGAAAAACCAGTGTGTAATAGAACAAAAGTGTAATAGAAAGTACATATATTATCCCATGTAGTACCACATATTTGAAAAGGTATTATGAATTTATTGGTACAAGTATTCAAAAGTAGCGAATGAAAAGATATTTTTTTTGTTAAGGTCTTCTTACTGCTTCGGATAACGTAGTTTGTAAATTATTGAAATTCAAAAAATCAATCCCCATGAAGCTTTCGGTTACATTTATTTTCTGAAGTTTACAATTTAATGTCTTTTAGAGTACATAAATTATACGTTCAGGGATGTGTTTTCACTAAATTTTTATTTGAAGTTTCCCTCGACATAACTGAAAATCTGAAATTTTCGATTATGTCAGTTTTAACTCCTTTTAGGACAGTGTTCGCATCAGTTTTTTACCTTTTCTGCAGTATTTTTTAATGAAAAAATCTACATTTATTTATTTTCTTACTTCTTATTTATTTTATAAGATAGAATTCTTTCAGACTGCAGTGATGATATATGTTGGTAGTAGAAACTGAAAAATAGTGGAGCTTTTAATAGGCAGTTTAAAAATGTACTTTATTACCTAGTTGGCCTGTGCGATAATCAGTGCCTGTATGTGACTGCAGACGCTGCAAATTTTAAGATTTACAAATTCTAAAAAACTGCTCACATTTCTAAAAGTTTTCGAAAATTACGTTTCAAAGATTTTCGATTCAAAGATTTTAGATTTTCGATCGCTGAAAACGGCATGAGCATTTGATTTTTTAAGACAACCAAAATGTACAAAATTTCTGATTTTAAGGTCCAGAACCGCTAATCTCCCAATTATTTCAAGTTTCTGAACCACAAAATTCCATGTATGTTTGAATTCCAGTGTACTTACTATAAAGGCCTCGAAAGACAGTATGCTAGATTCTGGGAAGAGACCATGATTGTTTGAATTTTCGCACCGACAAAAATATTTGCAATTATTAAGGTCATCTTCAACGAGGAGAGAACTCCTCGATATCCCAAACTTTAGACGAGCAAGAGAATATTTACATTTATTCGCATTTTAATAAAAAAAATTCCCTAATACAACGTAACTCCTTTAATCTCGAAAACTTTATGTCTTGAATAAACGAGTTTCCCCTTACAAACTTAAACCTCTTTTATTTCACCTCGTTATCTTGGAAACTCGATACGTGGATTTTCTTCAGTCACCCTTCGAATTCAATATATCGAGGTTTTACTGGGATTTTCGAAGACGCAAAAGAATGCGGATGTTTGTCGAATTTTGAGACATGCCGAAAACTACATTTTTTTTTTTTCATTTTCAAACACGTTATTAAACACTCAGTGGCACAACAGCCCAAATGAGCACCAAGACCTGCGTTGTCCAGCCGCACCTTTGCAATTATGGGTTCTGGGGTACAGACCATTATTTATTGTTTCACTAGCGGCTACCCGCGACTTCGCCCGCGTCGGCTTTAGAATTAGGTCCCGAGAGAAACGAAGCATGTGTGAATAACACATATGTTTGCGACTAAAGAAACTTCATTTAAATGTTATTTGCTTTTTACTTATTTTAAATGAAGTATAATGCATGGTAGTATACTTCATTTAAAATAAGAGAGTATGCAGAATTACTAAATTTAGATTGTTTTCATTGGCAAATAGAGACAATTACGACAGTATTTGCGAACTGTTTTGAGTGTTCTTGAAAAAGAAATATTTATGCTATATGCATGAATTTTAGCCTATGTTAATCCGGAATAGTGCAACTTTCTATTAGCGAAAAAGTTTTAGAATCGGTAGTTACAGAGATACCCATAGAGCGTAATGTATTAGAATTATTTTGAGTGTTCCTGTAAAGGAACTGTTTGCGCTACATGCATGAATTTTAGCCTATAATACTCAAAAATAGTGTAGCTTACTATCAGTGAAAAAAGTTTTGGAATCGGTTCAGTACTTACAGAGATACACATAGGGCGTAATGTAATTCTTATGAGTATCCCTGTAAAAGAACTATTTGTGATATATGCATAAAAGGCAGCCTATAACACTCAGGGTCCCCCCCCCAGTGTCTAAGAGGTTCTGCTCTCAAAACTGGAAGGCGGGAGGCGCCAGGTTCAAACCCCGGTCGCGAAACCCCGGTCAAAAACCTCGCGAAAATACGGGCTAGGATCCCTTAGAAAATTCCACACAGAGGAATTCCCCATATAGGCCTAGGACCCTATAGGCCTAGGACCATATAGGCCAAGGACTTTCAATCAGTGAAAAAAGTTTTAAAATCGGTTTAGTAGCTACAAAATTTCCATAGAGCGCAATGCATTAGCATTATTTTGAGTGTCTTTTTAAAAGAATTATTTATGCTATATGCTTGAAAGGTTGCCTGTATGTTAAACCAGGGCATAAGCTATCTTCATTACAAATTTTTCCAACCATTTTTGTGTGATTCAGTCAAGAACATCCAAACACATAAACGTACACATTTATATTATTCATAGGATTTCGAAATTTACGAACTTTAAGAAACACGTTTGGACTTTTCTTGGTACTTACGTATTATCCCGGCGGTCATTCCCACCAAACTGTTTTTTCGTCAAATGAGTTGCCAAACTGTTGCCAATCGTATTCAAAACCATTAATAATTTCATGTGCCCGGCATTTATCTCGGCAAAAAATCGCTCTTCTTGGCGGACCGCCGGGATAATACGTAAGTACACTTTTCTTTATTTATGCTTTTTAATTTGGCGTAAAATCAACATAATTTCCACACTTATTTATGTTTTCCAAATGCATGTGTTTTTGCAAATAGAATTTCTGCTTTATTTCAAAAGCATAAATCATTTTGTGCGGGCGATAAAACGGTTTTTAATTAATAGTTAGAAAAGTAATTAAAATTTCTGAGCCTCAGGTACACTTTACAGAAGTCATGGGCCCAGGCATGCTCAAATTTTCAAAGCTCTGCTTTCTGTAGATTTGTCAGGAGAACATTCATTTTTATTATTAGAGATAGATACATTTGGCATAAAACTGTCATAATTTCCGTATTGTTTAATGTTTTTCAGATGCACGTTCTTCTTTATTGAAGTAATAGCATTCTTGTTAGCTCAAAACATGAATCATTTGATACGGGCAAAACTCGCCAAGCATGGCAACGTAAAAACGGTTTTTAATTAATAATTAAAAAAGTAATTAAAAATCTAAAATTCTAAGTAGCCTATAACCATCTCCAGGGTCCCATCTATATCTAAACCAAAATGCATCCTAATCGATTCAGCGGTTTAGGCGTGAAAGCGTCATAAACAAACAAACAAACTCGCTTTTGCAATTATAATATTAGTTAGGATTACTTGTTTGGCGCACTGCGTACAGTGACCTAATGTGACTGTAGTGGCCATAAATTTACAAATCCCGAAAAGCACACACACACACACACAACTCGGATTTCCATATTTCCTCAAATTTCTTTCTTAGCATATGCCACGACCATTTTAGACTGGTGGCTGCTTTTCTAAATTGTAGGTAATATGTTGTAATAGGTCTTAATAAATAATACTCACGTAAACGGAAATAGCCCAGGCCAATGAAGAAAAGGGTATTTGCATTTTTAATAGTTCATTCAAGGTTAAAACAAAGTTCTAAGTACTGTGATTGCATCACTTGGTGTTTATAGTACTTGTAAAGGACACACAATTTGTTTTATTGCTTGTAGCTATAACGCATAACAATACACATATGGTTCTGTGACGTTGCAATGGTGCTCACACTGTAACTTGCATGCGGAATGTTTGCCGTGATGTGTTCGTCTCAGAGAGATTGTACCGAAGAACAATATTTTTGAAGTCACACGACTGCCCTAAACGGCTTCACAGTAATCTACATGGACGTCTCTGAAATGCCGCATGTTGGTCACACACTGACGTTACATTGTGACTAATTATCAATTGCACTGAGGCATCACTCTACAAGATACATGTTTTACACAAACAGACGTCACATATGTATTGTGTACTTACATCACATTTGTAATGAGACGAATGTGACGAAACGTAACGTCGTCACAACGTCACTGTCAATTTGATTGGTGTATGGGTACACTGTTATAAAAAAGTCTGAATTTCAGAGACAATATCAGCCTGGTTTTTACGGAGAATCTCCCTTCTTGGTGAATAAAGGATTTTTGCTGTTTTTTAACCGAAGTTCTGTTAAAAAACAAAAATTATCTGTGATTATCTGAAAGTCTACTTCTAAAAAGGCCATTTTCCGTTATCTTTCTGGTACCTGCGACCTTGCGGACTAATGACGTGTCTGCGAGTCACTTACGCTCGTAATCAAGATAATACCCATAAAGAATATTTTTGCAATTTTTAATGCAAGATGTTCGTTGCGCATCTGCCTTCAGTTCAATGTGGTATTAAGATCCCTTAAACGTACAAAAATATCGTCGCATTACGCATGTAACAGACAGCTGCAAATAATTGTAATAAAGTATTTTACTTAATGCTAAGTCCTTTTGCTCTGGGTGCTTACTTCTTGGTGTATTCGCTTGTGATAATTTTATTTTATATCCGAATACCAAATGCATCTTTTTCATATTCATAGTTGTGAAATAAATTCAACCTAAATATGGAGGGGCTGCTTTCGGTAAAGATTTTGTTTTAAAGGGCATAGTTTCTTACGATTAGATTATAAATATCTCGTAGCAGTTGTAAAACACACAGAAATGAAGTTATGATATCTCCACTCAAAGAAGAGAGTAACTTCTATTTTATCTTTCTCATGTAAATAAATTTGGTTGCTGCTTTAATTAAATCTCACAGCTGGTTTAACCATGATTGAATTTCTGTATCCTGACTGTACTGTGAATTCGTTTTTATAACTAGAGACTATAGTGAATTTATATTCTACAGGGTGAATCTAAACTCTTGGGCAAAAGTTTAAGGGGTAATAGGGCACATATTAAGGAATCAGAATAACATAGTAAAGTGGGGTCGGCAATGTCGTCTTTAGCTGTTAATAATCACTTCGGAAAAAAGTGCCGAAAAAACAGTGCACTTTCCGACCATTGTTCGTCAGAAACTAATGTATTTTTCCCGGAAAACAGAAGACTAAAATTGATAGTTTAAAAATTCTATTTTATTTCATGGATGAAATTTTTGGAGACGAGCCTATTGTTTATGAAACTTGGTTAAGAAATTAGACGAACACTGCAATGCTTTTTCAAAAGTGATTATTACCGGGTAAGTTAAAACTGCGTTTTTGACCCCAGATTGCTGTGTGATTACGATTCCTCACTGTGTGCCCTATCACCTCTTAAAGTTTTGCCCAAGAGTTTAGATTTACCCTGTTTTTATTAAAAAATATTTCTGTATAGTTTATTAAGATATGTGTAATGTATTGGCCTTTATTTAAAATTGATTTTCTCGGGCTAATAATCATAGATTACAGCTCTGATAATAAAAAAATGAAGAAAACGAATAATTGAAACATATTTTTATCTGTGCGCTATTTATAACATTATCCGTGCATGTATGTACATTTTTTGAAACAACTCTGGTGTTTTACCACCAGAGCACCTACCCCTCCTAAAAAAAAATTATTATTGAAGCTGGTGGTGCAGTTACAAAAAACTAATTCTATATTTCAACAACTAAGAATGCGTAAAAACTTTGTTAACGTTGTGCATCTATTTACCTACACACAAAAAATTGGACTAGGAGAGCTTTTTCTCACGCGTGAAATAACTCATGAATAAAACGCTTCAATTTCTATTTAAATGTATTACAATGTATTTGAATGAATTAGAACGTTGGTTTCAAAACGGCTATGTTTTAAGGTATAAAAACTCTATTCTAGGCTCTAGGGTAAATAAATTATTTTTGGAAGTATACAGGTACCCGGTTTTATCCAATAATGTTGCTTATTAGAAAATAAGACATAATATCTTTCAACTGGGATACAAAACCTGATTCCATTATTTTAAATACTGTTTAAAATCCTTCTTTGTGATGTAGGGAAAAAAGAAAAATACCTTTCTCTAATAGGGGGGGGGGAAGAATTTCCTGCCTGAAAGTAACGAGAAACTAATACCCGATTCTATGACTGAAAATAACGGAGGGAAACCGTTTCGTAAGATAACATATGAACGGAAATGAGCCATTTTCTCCGACAAGTTCCTGAAATAAACGGTTATTTTCCAGCAGCATTGCTGCCAGACAATGCCCGTTTATTTCAGAAACAGTGGTCATTCTCTAAAAAAGTAGAAGTTACACATACGAAGGTTTTCCATTTTATTACACACAGATTTAAAAAAAAGGTAGTCAAGGTAAAGTAGGTTAAGAAAATATTACGAGATCTATGTTTAACTCGAATAGGTTTCTTCAAAATTTGCCATGTGAATACTCCCTAGAGAATGTATCAGGTTGTAACGAAAGTATTCCGCCAGATTTGCTTGAGTCAGCTGACGCGGTACCCAGCTATTGACCTTATATGTCAAGTTTATGCGATTCTTATCGCGACCAATGGACATGGCACTAAAGCCTAACTCTTTTAGCTAGCTCTCGAGTGGATGAATATTTTATATTCTTCCACAAATTCTCGTAGGCGGGCCTCATCATCATCAGTAGGCCGGTCAGAGCGCTCTGCTTCTTTAATGTCCTAGTCCTCGTATTTGAACTTTCGGTACCAAATCTTCACATTGCCATATGGTGCAAAAGTAGTATCTTAAGCTGTACGCATGATTCGGTGTTATGCTGTAGCTGACTTTTTGTAACAGAACTGAGAGTAAATGATGTTCAATCTGGTAGCTTGATAGTTCCATTTCGGGCACCTTATACTTAATCATAACGATATTGTTTTACCGATTTCACGACACAGTGCTCTAAAACAAGTCTTTTTCTTTCAAATAACAAAAATCGTTTGGCAAAATATTGGCAAAGACACCAACTGCTTGTGCAGACAATACTTGCACTGGCGGAAAACTTTCGTTACAACCTAATACTTACGCTAAACGTGCCTGAAAGCTGTTCTGGAACTTCGCAAAGGCTATTTTCTAGAATGCTTTACAGGGAAGTTTAGCTATACAGTAGTATTTTTGCTCGTCTTGAATGTTGCAAGAAGAATGCCATATGTCAGAAATCTGCCGAGTGCAGAGAGAATGAGATTTTTTTCAATAGCAATGGAGTTAAGAATCTCGAACTTTCCAACGCTTTTTTACATCGCATTCCCTATACACAAAATTAAAATGTGTATAGTTAAGAAGAGGAAGAAGAGCACACACTATGTTTTCGTAGTCTGAAATCATTTGAATACAGTAAGCCTGGAGAAAAATGGATTCAATGTACGCAGTGCAAACAGTGGGCCCATGAATCATGTGTTACTGGAGACATGACATTTTATGTATGTGTCCATTGTAGGGATGAAAATGATATTGAAGAAAATAGTAATTAATATAATTCATTTTATTACTCTACTTCACACATTTTTCAATCTTTTTACCATTATAAAAATAGTAATAATATGTAATCACGATTTATTTTTCTTCACATTTTTTATACGAATACAATAAGATTTGATATTACTTTATCGTCTTTCATCGCTTTCGGAGTCAGTATTTCTAATCAATTAAGTCATCAAGTCAGTGGGCCAACTTGCCCCGACTTTTGGGACAAGTTGGCTTACTGACTTGATCTCATTTTGTGCATTATGTCAAAACTCCTATTTAGAATTTTTCAAATTTGAATTCACGATATTATGCTTGAAGTTTCACTTAATGTATGGGCTGAAAACAATATGTAAAATATCTGTTTCTTTTTTTTAAAAATCTTAATGCAAAAAATAGGCCAAAGTGTCCCGGTCTCCACTACTGGTCACACTTTAACATGCATCTGGTATGTTCCTCGTGATTTTCTCGTTTTAGGGAGGTTATGGCGACGAATTGTTTTTTGACGTCACATGGTGACCATGGAGGGCGTCATAATCGCCTACGTGGACGTCTCTGCAATGTCGCATGTTTATTACATACTGACGCTACATTGGGATTGACTATCAATCACAATGCGACATCACTCTGCAACGTCATATGTTTGACACGAAGGGATACCACAGATATTGTGTATTTGCATCACATGTGTGATGAGACGAATGTGACGAAATGTAACGTCGTCAAAACGTCATTGCCAACATGAATGTTATGTGAACCTGTGCTTATGCCAAACGTACCTGAAAGCTGTTTACAAGAAACTTCGCAGATGCTGTTTTATAAAATGCTTTCTTCAGAAAATCAACTATACTCCAGAACTATTTTTACCCGTGTTGAATGTTGCAAAGAGAATGCCATAAGTCAGAAGGCTGCCGAATGCCAAGAGAATGAGATTCTTTTCAATGGCAATGGAGTTGAGAAGCTTGAATCCTTCAATGCGTTTCTTCATCGAGTGGATAAGCGACAAACTTCTTAGCTCTAGAAACTTTGCCGATGACTTTTGAGCAGTGGCTTCGACCCTTGCAGCTGCATCAATAACATAAGAACCGAATATACATAGGCATACAAACTTAAGGATGAAAAGTGAACCTTCAAACAGGTATGCGATGGCTATCGAACTTTTCAAATCCAAAAATAGTAGGCGATACACATCCCGAAGTACACAAAAAAGTGTGGTGCCAACAAATAAGCACAGCATAGGGTGCAGAATTTTGTTAGCGTTTGAGATTGCAGACGATATTTTGCAGTGGACATCAAACAGGCGCTCCAAGTCTTCTTCTGTACTGTGCTGGAGTCTTTCGTTCAGTATCGTCAACGATTCTTTGATCAAGAAGCAGACTGAAATGAAGAAGATTGTGACAGCTCCCTGAGAAATACTGAGGTTGTACAATATAAAAGTCACACATAAAGCTGGAATTGCAAAAGGAGGAGGTATAAATCCAGAGAGACGGTACGTTTTAGGAGTGTTGGGAATCACCGAGTACAAATAATAGAGCGAAAAAAACAATGCACTAAGGTCATGAATTAGAAGCATGCATTTTAACTTAAAAGTGAACTTCCTCACCGACATTCCATTTTCTTCAAGATCGTGGATAATCTTAGCCAGTCTTTGAATTATCTTTTTAAGCTTTTTCCTTCTCGTATAAATGCATATTCGACTCATAAAATTTAGTAAGTAATAAGTCATATCAGCTATTACCTTCCTTCTGACGTTGGTATTATTTTTCAGAGATAGGAAATCTGGAATTAAACGAAGAAGGAATAACCCATCAAATATAAAAACCAAAAAGAATGAAACAGTAGTCGAAATCGCATACTTCTTGCTGAAATCAATGCCTTTTTCAAAGCCTATTCCAAGGAGCCACATGTACCTATTTAATGTTTTATACAAGTACGAAATAAAATTTTCTGAATTTCCAGTAGTACCACATTTACTCCGATCGAAAAGCTGAGTTTTACAAGATTTTCGTTTTAAAAACACGTTCTTTTTACTATTCAGATGCATGATGAAAATTTAAAAGCTTTTCTTCCCTTAAAGTAACAAAAGATGTTTCCGCAGCCGTTTTCAGTATTCAATCTATTTACTCAATCTTTTAAATATATCTGCGTAAATATATTTAGAATATGAAACGATTTGTTGTTGAACTAATTGAAGAGAATATTGCTTCACCAGCTACTGTTATTTTATGCATGCAAAAGCTTGCAATTTGGCTGCACATCCGAGTATGTCCATCACATTGAGAAGCTGTACTCAAATCAGAACTATGAATAGACGATTGTTCTGCTTTTCCGTCAGCCCTTTTGTTGTCACTTTTTACATGTAGGAATATTATGAAAATGTTTTCAACTTAGGCAACTCATTTTTAGCTCAATCAAGCTAGTGGATCTGGATATAACTTCACACTTTACAATATGTTAAAAATACGATCTTTTCAACTAAAGTGAATATGTTTGAACCGTATGCATAGCACAGAAAATAGATAAAATATTTGATTATTTTCAGGTCTTTTCTAATAATATCTCTATGACAGCAGACGACGGTATCTGCATCTTACAAATCATGTAGTTTCATGTTTAGTCATGACATATTTAGGGCTACAATTTTGCCAGATCCTGATTTCAAACGTATTGCAATTCAGTTCCAAACCTTCTATAGAAGTCTAAAACATATTTTATTACAATACATAAAGCGTTTAAATGACTAAAATGTTGTTTCAGGTGGTCGTTTTTTTATGATAATGATATAGTGGTCATCATTATTATCATACGTAAGACTATCGCTAATAAAAGTACTTTGAATTTATTCAAATAAATGTTTTTACAATTCAACATAAGCTCATAAAAGTATGTTTTTCATTGTTCAGAGTCATAATGAAAATTAAAAAACCTTTCTTCTTTCTAAATAGCAAAGGGAGTTCCGCAAATATTTCAAGTAAGTGTTTCAGTGCATTTATTTACTTTATTTATAAATCTGAGGTATAATTATCTTTAGATTCTTGTACTATGTGCAGTTAAACTAAATTGGGAAAACGTTGTTTCTCCAGCTATTGTTACTTTATTCATGCAAAAGTCCATTAGAAAGAGACTAGCAGTCTGGAACCACATTAGAGTAGATGCAACATATTCAGAAGCTGAACTCAAATTGTCAGCATGAAAATATTATTATGCTTTTGCCACTATTTTTCTCACCTACGTGAATCTAGGGACGTAGAAGAAAAATATATATTAAAATGCCTCAATAATATGTTTATACAAACATATACTTTTAACGTAGTAAAGATTAGCTGTTCCAAACCAAACAAAACCCCGACGTAACTTACACTAAAAAAAAATAAAATATTATCATTTCGAAGTACAGACGAATTTATATTGTTGTACAATATTCATAACTCATAAAATAGATCAACTATTTGAGTATTTTCATAATTTCCTAACAGCATCTCCATGACAACTGGCGAGAGTAAAATTTATATCTCTGTAATATTACAAATAATACATTCAGGTCAATAATTTTCTTAAACGAGTATTCCGCGTACATTGAACTGATTTCTTTATACTAACAAAATCGGTAGCTTTACCAACGACAAATAAATGTAAAATGGCATGCAATTCAGGCAATTGTTTATAGTATAAGAGTACTACTATCATTTAAACATTCTTTACCTGGTGATATAGGCATCAAGGAATTATTTGTATCCTCAAACTCATACATTACACATAACCAGCTGATAACAAGTTTTCATCGAAGAATGTTTACTGTTGAATAACAGCAATTTGAAATGACCGAAAACTCAAACAGAAACTTCACTTAAGCATTGCAATAAGAGAGTATTACATACAATCGTACATATATTCTTTTAAAATTCTTCAACAATAACAACCAAAATTCTTCCATGGATATTTGAAGTAAATTTTTCTGTGCAATCTTTACTGCATTTTCAAAACGGGAATTCAAATGTCTTTAGATTTTTACATGAGGTACAGCTGAACTGAAATGGAACAATGCTTCCATGTACCGATACTTACATTTTATACATAAAGAAGTTGGATTCGATTTCTTAAATATAAAAACAGTAAGGAAGTTTTGTTCAGTCTTTTAGCCATTTTCATGAATATTGACGTACTAAAACACAATACCTACAAATGCTTTTAGTCCATTCACTTATTATGGAAATGTTTGAATATAATAAAGTCTATTTTTCGTGTTTTTCATATAATTAAAACTCTATACAACTTCACACAGAACAATAACTATGTTTTACCGTGTTCTGCAAGAAGAGAAGTTGTGGATAATGATTGAAGGGTACTTATTGACGACAAAAATATATGATCCAATATTTGAGTCTTTTAATTACTTTTTGTAATAATCGCTATAGCAACTGTCGACAGTATCTTTCTGGAACATTGTAAAAACTAGGCTTTTGTATTTACTTATAATTGAGAATTGTTATTTTCCCTGGATCGGGATATCAGGTGCATTTTAACCCTTTGAGGCGCAACCCTTTCCCAAAGCTGAAAAGAGAGCAGTTGTTGCCATCGCTCGACTTAACTACCAGCAAGATGGCGGACGATCGAAACGTTCATCGCGTGCCATACATCTAGAGACCCTTTTTTGAAGAAAGCCGGCTGTGCGGCACAGCCGGCTGCCCTTTTTCCAGCATTGTGCAATCTATCCAGCTGTTCTCGCATTCTTCCATTTTTCGGCAGATGTCAGTGCTGTTAAAAATAATCTTGACCATTTTTTTTACGGGAAATGACGTGCTAAAAAGTAAAGGATTCTCGTGGAGCTATGTCACCCGCAACTATTTTTATAGAAATCAAATCTATTCTTCGTGACTGGCGACAGTCAAAACGTCAGAGTTTGGCGTTCCCAGAGCGGGAACACTGTGCGTTAAAGGGTTAATTGAATTTGAGATCGACAGCCATTGAACCAATGAACACCATTTTCTTTTTCATTGCATAACGGTTTAAATAGGAGCAGAAAGAAATTTTTATGAGTACAATAGTGTAATAGTAAGGACATATACTGACTGACTGATCATTTTTTCTTCTAGGAGTGCCCTGAGCACTTGGCCTTTAGCTCCAGTTGGTGTAGGTCTTCGTAGTGTATTTGCTGTCTTGTCTTGTGTCCCCAAAACATGACGGGTTCAGTTGAATACCAGACAAGTACGGTAAGAAGTGACCTGCATGAACAGTCCGGCCGTTTAGATATTAAGTATATAGCTAGGAAGAAGGGGGGCTTTCTTTTTTCCCCCTAATTCCTAGCTATCAGAATGCTTGAAGTAATTAACGCCAAAGGGCAAGTAATGATAGACAGTATAATGTACAAGTAATAACAATAAAATTAAGTACATATAATATCGTATGTAGTACTACATAATGGAAAAGGTACTATGAATTTATTGGTACAAATATTCAAAAGTAGCGAATAAAAAGTTTTTTTTTAAGGTCTTACTGCTTCGGATAACGTAGTTTGTGGATTATTGAAATTCAAAAAAAGAATCCCCATGATAAGCTTTCGGTGACATTTATTTTCTGAAATTTTCAATGTAATGTAATGTTTTTTTTTTTTTTTTTTTTTGAGTACGTAAATTATACGTTCAAAGCTGTAATTTCACTTATTTTTTATTTGAAGTTCCCTCGACTGAAATGAAAATCTGAAAATCTCGACTATGCTAGTTTTAAATCTTTTAAGGACAGAGTCCGCATCAGTTTTTCACCTTATTTAGAGCATTTTCTAATGAAAAAATGTACATTTATGTATTTATTTATTTTCTAAGACAGAATTCTTTCAGCCTATAGTGCTGAAATGTGTTCGTAGTAGAACCATTGAAAAATAGTGGAACTTTTAATTGGTAGTTTTAAAAATGTACTTTTTAACTTTAGTCTAGAGTGACCTTATATGACTGTAGTGGCTGTAAAATTCAACATTTACAAATTCTGGAAAACTGTTTCCATTTCTAAAAGTTTCTGAAAATCTGAAAATCTCGACTATGCTAGTTTTAAATCTTTTAAGGACAGAGTCCGCATCAGTTTTTCACCTTATTTAGAGCATTTTCTAATGAAAAAATGTACATTTATATATTTATTTATTTTCTAAGACAGAATTCTTTCAGCCTATAGTGCTGAAATGTGTTCGTAGTAGAACCATTGAAAAATAGTGGAACTTTTAATTGGTAGTTTTAAAAATGTACTTTTTAACTTTAGTCTAGAGTGACCTTATATGACTGTAGTGGCTGTAAAATTCAACATTTACAAATTCTGGAAAACTGTTTCCATTTCTAAAAGTTTTCGAACTCAACGTTTTCAACACAAAAAATCACGGATTTTCAAATTTCCGGTTCCAAAAATAGTACAAGCGTTTTTTTTCTCTTTTTTTTAAAGACTACCAAAAACATGCAAAATTTTCGGTTTTCAGGATCGGAAAAGAGAAGCTCGCAATTATTGCAATTTGAACGCAGAGACGTCCTCGATACAACTGAAAAGTTACTAGTGCTTAAAAATAATAACAGGGACGGAAGACAAATAGTAGCCGATATGACATTTCTACTACTGAATTCTCTGAGCCGAATATTGATTTACACGTGGAGGAAGAAGCTTAAAAACATAGTAAAACGGATGGCAAAAATTTACAACGATCTTGGTGAAAATGGCAGGCCAGTAAAGAAATTCACTTTGAAGTTAAACGGTACTTCTAACAAACGGCCTTGTAGCATACTGTAACGTTGTCTGTTACCTGTATTTAATAGTGCCCAAAATTTTTGCAACGTACTATCTCTTTAGATTTATACCCCCCACCTTTTGCCATTCCAGGTGGATATGTTTCTACAGTACTGTACAGCATTAGCCTTTGCCATGGAACTGCCACATTCTACTTTTGCTCGGTCTGCTTCCTGATAACAGAATCGCTGGCTGCACCGAAGAAAAGGCTCCAGAACAGGAAGAAAAAAGACCTTTTAGGTTATGTTCGATGCCCATTGTAAAATATCGTCAGCAATTTCATGCACTAACAAAATTCTGCACCCGATCCTGTTCTTACTTGCTAGCAGCACACTTTTTATGGTGTTTCAAAATATTTATCGTGTGCTTATTTTCTCGCTACGTAGTAATGCCGATAAGCATTCCAATCCTGATTGAGACATTGGTTTACTTTCTCCAGTTTGCATGCTTGTGTATGTTCGGTTCCTATGTTGCAAATGCAGCCGCGGACGTCGAAACCGCGTCCGAGCAATCGTCCATAAAGTTCTTCCAGCTAAAAAATTGGAAAAGAACGTTGGAGGATTTATCTCCAACATTTCTCCAACATTGCTATTGAAAAGAATCTCATTCTCTCGGCATTCAGCAGCCTGCTGACTTACGGCATCATACTCTTTGCGACATTCGACACGAGTAAAAATGGAACCGGACGATAGCTAGTTTTCAGTGCAAAGTAAGTTTTACAAAACTCTCATGTAGCTTTGAGGCTTTGAGGAAGCATATTTGGGGATATTTATCACGAGCACGGACTCTGTAAAAAAAGATATTAGTTCACCCTACAAAATTTCGGTATATCGTCGTGAGAAAAATAACTTTTAAGAAGTTGCAACGCGCTGGCTATTCATGCTGCAAAAAAGTTGCAATTATAAAAATTGCAGGAAGGTTAATCCTCTTTATACAAGAAAATTATTGATGAATTCAAACATTTCTGAGACATTTTGAAAAAACTTCGAAAATTAAACAAATTTCGTGGTTTTTTTGGCCGCCAAACTTCCCTAGGGTTTGGCCATGTTGGATAATTTGTCCTTTTCACATTTCCACTAACATGTACAAAGTAAAAGAAAAAAAATCTTCTACCCCACCTTTTGCAAGGCTTTGACCCTTTTTTCATATATGTTGAGACTGGAGTAGTTGTCCAACCAATATCTGCTGTGTGCATAAAGTTTATTTTTTATTACCAGTTTTTATTAGCAGTTATTATTTGACAATATTCTCCCTGATATACATGGCATATTTTTTTATACAGGTCACTGTATAATGCTTGAAGTCACATAAGAAGACTTTTTATACGAAAATTGGTTTAGTAAACTAGTTATAATAGTCGAAATCTCCAAAAAGTACACATAGCAGATTTTCATTCCACAATGACGACATGCAGTCGTATTCTTTTCTATTTAGAAACTGGATAAATTACCATTATATCCAGCAGTTTTTGCAATATGCACAGAGAAATAAATTTCCTGATATAGTATTAACGGTTGAATTCTTTTTCTACGTAAAAGTTTACGGTACTTACGTATTATCCCGGCGGTCCGCCAAGATAAATACCGGACAAATGAAATTATTGATGGTTCGGAATACAATTGGCAACAGTTTGATAGCACATTTGACGAAAAAAAAGTTTGACGGGAATGACCGCCGGGATAATACGTAAGTACCAAGTTTACATAAAAAAGACTGCATGCACTCCAGTATGCATAGCTATTTCTTTCTAGAAAGCGGCCCTATATTAATGTGTGTTATTTCTAGTCGACAGTTAGGGGCCTTTAAAATATTGTAAAGACAATTGATGACCTTTCAGCACTTTAGTGTAAGTGGAACAGTCAACACCTATAACTGTTGCATTTGGGTCACGAAAACCCAAGAGAGTCAGAGGCGTCAGTCTCGATGCCGAATGGTTATGAGTTTTCAGTGGTTTTCTTCGAAACTTCACGTAAATGCGGGTTAGGACCAGGGAACACGTAAAAATTAATTTCAGTACGTTTTGATTATCGTCCTCGAAGGAGGACAGGCGGGAAACTAAAGTGGATGGTGTCCATCTTTCATGGATGGCAAAAAAGATATTACCAGTAAAATTCTTGCTTTAAATTATAATAAATATAAATCCTATGTTTAGACACAGATTGTTTTAATTAAAAACTTGTTGAAAATTTATTTCTTTGCATTTTACCTAAGAAAATGCAATTACTTTGTTGCCAACCCCATAGTGGGATGGTCGTTAAACGAGAGAGAGACAGAGAGAGATAGAAAGAAAAAGTGGGGTCCCAGTGGGCGCAACCCGCAGCGGCGATCTTAATGAGATCAGATTCATCGCAGCCAAGAAGCCGGTCCGCTGCCTAATAAAGCTGTAGCATCCCTCAACCTACCAAACCCAGACCAATCCACACGGTTCTTTGGCAGAAGTCTTTCGCAGCGGGAAGAGAGCCTTAGCCTTAACCAACCAAACCCAGACACAATCCACACGGTTCTTTGGCAGAAGTCTTTCGCGGTGGAACGCGAACGGGGTCCGGTTTCCCGACGAGCGAATCTCCCCAGCCGAATGTCAGTCTCAATCAAGCGACGTGTTGCCTGTTCGAGACCGGAACCAGATCCAGTCCAGCTCGCTCTCGACTGACAGCTGTCTTCGTTACAGACCACCGGGACCCTACTCTAATCATCTGGTTGTTCTACATAAGGATTCCATTGTTGAACAGAATAACAATTGTTTCGTTGATTCCGATTGAATCTATTGTTGGAGAAAGTTGGAGAACGGCCGCTGTAGCCCGGTTGGCTGGGGAATCGATCTCGTAGCCGAAAGTTAGTGGGTTCGATTCTGGGACCAACCAAAGATTGTCGTGCTCGCTAATGGCGACTGGGGCACGTTAAATACGTCATGGTTGCAATATCCTCCAAGTTCCCATCCAAATCGATACTACTGGGGATGGCAAAACTAAGCCTTGGGGGTCTACTGCTTAGTTTTTACTTCAAAATTAAGATCCCCCGCGTACGATCGTTAGTGCTGCCATCTATCGGCTCCTGAATGAGGTAGAATTCGGGAGTCTGTGATAGAAATGAACACCCTGGGCATAAACTGCCGCTATCGATCTAATCTGGATTTGGAATTGGTACAAAATGCTCTAAAGCAGAAGTGCCTAAGCCCTAATAATCCAAGAAGAGAAGACAAGATTCTCTGCAACGATAAGGTCCTTGTGATATGAATGTTTGGTACGTAAATAAAATGTCTTACAAATGTATAAATTGTGTCTTAGCATATTTTCTGTTGTACAGCGCCATCTCTCGGTGTTTCTGGAACTGCTGTTTTTCGCGTAATCCGTTCCTCCATGCCTTGAATACTGTGTTCAACAATTTTGGAGCCTTTCCACTGAGTATGAGAGGTAATGGAATAATGGAAGCATGCGCGACTTTTGAAAAAGTATCCGAATCTTTCGAAATGCGAGAAGTTTGAGCAGAATTAAGCCGATTTGTAGGGTTCTCGAATTTCGCTCAGTAATAATTTTCTTAGGCGAGAAAAACAAAAAAATGCTTGATTCGAAAGATCGCGTTCTCGCGCTCTAGTGAAAACACTGAAAATGTTCCTTGAAATTACTACAGATGCTCCTCACATCAGTGGCGTAGTTGGGAAGGGAAGGGAAGGGGATTTTCCTGCCTTCAAAAACAGGTAGTCTTACTTTCTAGACCTCAACTTCGTTAGTCGAGTTCTTTTTTTAAAGAAAGCTATTTTTGTTTTCAGTTTTAAAGCCGGATATCCGGTTTTAACTGGAAAAGCACTGCGAGCTATAACTGCTACCCATCACTTATGCAACCCATCACGAGCTATAACTGCTACCCATCACCCAATTGCTGCTTACAGTGGCGTAGAGAAGGGGGGCAAAAGATCTATCATGTCCCTTTATATTATTATAAACAAACATTTTATGAAATTTATCAAAATTTGTATGTTTAGTCAGTATGCAAAAAACATGATTTCAGGAAAATAAATGAACAATTTGAATTCAACTGATTAATTAAAATGAAAATTAATATTTCTCACCGTGCTCCAATCATTCCCGAATTCTTCTTGCACAACTTTTGCACAAGCAAGTCTCTTCCTCACCATAGCAGATGTGATTTCAGATTTTCTGGAGGACCACGAGCAATTAGTTCAACTGAGGTGAGCTTTCTACAGATAGAAGATCACATTCATTTACTCTATACACTTGCAGAGATATTTTCAGTTCATGAATAGCTACTCTTCAGTTAGATTTAACAGTTTGAATTTATTTCCTTTCAATTCTTGCGGTAAATTTACTTTTCCATCAGCATTTCTCTAGTCCAGAATTTTCATATTCACATTTGGAGTCCAAAAACCTTTTCATTCTACAGTGATTTTTTTGGTTGAGTCACATTACCACAGCTAGTTTTCTAGGAGAAATATTACTTGCTTTACCCATAAACACGCAATAATAATTTGACAAACTAAATAAAAGCTACCAATAATAAACTGATCAAAGCCGTGAAAAGTTTGTTTGTGGGTTAAGGCCGATTGACTGCACTAGGGCCCGTGGCCTATAGGGGAAATGCCCTCCGTGGGGGACTTTCAGAGGAATTTTAACACGTGTTTACGCGAGGGTTCGGAGAAAATCAAGGAAAACTCCGAACGGCTAGGTCGATAACATAATATCAGCGATACCAATTAACGGTAACATAATACCAATGCAAAGTCCAGAAAAGAAAGCAACTACTAGCGCAGCAAACAGACGAGTTTAAAATTTTATTTTAAATTCGTTTGTTAATCCAACAAGTTTTGATTCAAACTTTATGCAATGAAACAATTTGATTACTTTGAAATATATTTCTTTTTTAAAAATGGCAATATTTAACAAATTTATATCCTTAAATCCATTCTAAAAGAGTGAAAATTGTGGTTTTCTCCGAAACGTAGTGTAAGTACGGGTTAGGATCTCTTAAAAAAACCCCACGGAGGGCACACCCTATTGTAATGTTCCTTTACTTGACGAGGATTTACAAGTGGATTCTTCAAAACCAGGCACACAAATCCGAAAATATTTGTTCCAGTAACAACAATAACAGTGAAAATTTATTAGATAAGCAAAACAAATTACTTTTCATGAATATCCCAAGTATATACAAAATGAATCAAGAAAAACAGAAAAAAAAGTAAGAAAATCTGAAACACTTTCAGATTTTAAATACGCGCTAAAGTGCTATATATTAAAAGCTTATCATAATTTATGCGTCGTCCCTATTTTTCCTCCTTATTCCATTAAGTTGGAAAGTGTATCATTATTCATGAGTGTGTCGTATTTTTCTTCCTTGTTCCATAAAACCCATCTTTGGAATCGAAATCTATGTTAAAATCGCAAGCTATGAGTATTTTATTATCTTCGCCAAGTATATTCCAACTATACTTCACCGTTTTAAATATTGTTCCGAATGTGCATCATAATACATGAGCTTGTCTTTCTTTTGTTGATTCCTACTTTAATGCCCCGACTCTCATCCACTCGGCGATAATTATACAAATGCAGTTACCATGACGAATTTTTGTATTTAAGTGGCAACCGTATATATTAAAAGCGTATCATAATTTATGCGTCGTCCCTATGTTTCTTCCTTATTCCATTAAGTTGGAAAGTGTATCAAAATGCATGAGTGTGCCGTGTTTTCCTTCCTTTTTCCATAAAACACCTCTTCAGAATTGAAATCTATATTAAAATCGCCTACCAAAACTGTTTAACAATTTTCGCCAGGCATAGTCAAAATGTACTTCACCTTTATAAATACCATTTGGAAAGTGTATCATAATCTATCAGTGTACCGGATTTGTCTTCTTTGTTCCATAAAACACTTCTTCGGAATTGAAATCTATATTAAAATCGCCTACTAAAGCTATTTTACAATATTCGCCAGGCGTTTTCTAACTATACTCGTAATATAATTATAATAAATTGTCGCGTTTTGGCACCAAATTTAGCTATCCATTATAAAAAATTACTAACCTTGTTCGACTTTCAACATTTTATTAACGCCTCCCCGTCTCCACGTTATCTGGCAAACACATTTGAAAAGATCTTCACCGTGACAGTTCATATCTACAAAAACCTGTCTACAAGATCACGTAGACAAATTGCGTAGAAAAAAATGAGCAGACAAAAATGCGTGAATGACCCTAAGTGCTAAAAATTACAATTATTCTGATAATTTTCACACTCCTGTATGCATAATGCTAAAAGAAATTTAGTAGAAATCCAATGAGTAGGTACTTGATTTAATGAACGTAAAATGCAATTGAACTTCATTTATAAGTTTTTGACAAATATTTTTCATATTTCCCCTAGGTATAAACTTATTTTGTCTATAGATTTTGAGAAGACTAAATTCATAAATTTTATCTGACTATTTTTTCGCTACATTTCACGAGTTCATTTGAAAAAGTCTGCTTGAGAAATTTAGTGGCATGCGTGTAAGTGTCTATACATTTAATAATGTTGTAATGTTACTAAAATTTAGATGTTCTAACAGGGCCGTGGGGAGAATTTCGGGGCCCAGTGGTATGGAAGCATTAAACATGGGCCTTCTCTTCTTTTTTTTTTTACATTTCTTAACCCTTTCACGCGCAGTGATCCCGGTCTGGGCACACCAAACTCTGACGTTTCGACTGTTGCCAGTCACGAAGAATAGATTTGATTTCTACAAAAATAGTTGGAGGTGACATAGCTCCACGAGAATCCTTTACTTTTTAGTACGCCCTTTCCCGTAAAAAAATTGTCACGATTATTTTTAACAGCACCGACATCTGCTGAAAAATGGAAGAATGCGGGAACAGCTGGACAGATGGCCCAATGCTGAAAAAAGGGCAACGGTTGCCCTTTTTTCAGCATTGAGAAAGGGTTGCGCCTCAAAGGGTTAAAGCGGGGCCATCGTGATTCTACCGGGCCTGCTTGTGCATTCGGATGAGTCATCCAAAGAGGCCTGAGGATGCTCTCTTATTGGTTCCAGCATATAGATACGTCATCTAACGGCCGAATCTAACCAATGAGGAAACGTCCGCGGGCCTCTTTCGGAGTGCACAAACAGGCGCAGTAGACAAGCAGGCCCAGGCCCAGTAGAATCACGATGGCCCCGGTTAAAGACTGTATGATTCAGGAAAAATCCGGGACTTCTAAAATTCTCCCCCCCCCCACTCTCGTCAGGGGAGCACCTTCGAACCTTCATATCGTTCCCCCTTACACGGTACCTGGCTGCGCCACTGCCTCAAATAATTAATTCTGGGTTGCAATACTGTAATACGTGTGTTATAAACGAGCGGAGACGTAGAGAAAAAGGCGAGTTGGGAAGTTAGGAGATATTCAGTGAAATTTTGGAAACTCTCCTAAAAATATAATCACTATAAGCTTGTGCACTCCAGCACTCCGATGAGGCATCCAAAAAAACCTACGGATTCTCTCTTATTGGTTCCAGTACTTAGATACGTCATATAACGGCCCAGTGGCGTAGAGAGGGATCATGGGGTGTTACGACTACTTCAACTCATATATATGTATTTGTATAGGTGTGTGTGTGATAAGGGAGTGAAGAAGATACATTTTGTACGGCAAAAAAATTCCTCATGGGGGATTATGACCCCCCTAACACCCCCCCTTTGGTTACGCCACTGTAAACGGCCGAATCTAACCAATAAGGAAACGCCCGTAGGCCTCTTTCGGAGTGCACAGGCAGGCTCGCTAGAATCACGATTCCCCGATAGGGCTGCAGCTTCTGACGCAGGGCCGGCCCAAGGGGGGTGCGAATGTAGGCGATCGCCTAAGGCCCCGCGCTTATAGAGGCCCCGCTCCTGGTCCATTTTATTGCTATCTCATAAGACATGATAGAGAAGAGGCCCCGCTCTTGCGCTTCGCCTGGGGCCCCGCAGGCCCCTCGGGCCGTCTCTGTCTGACGTCACTGGTAGGCAAAACAAGGCAGACCAACCAATAGGCACGTTTGTTCTAGAGGATGGCTGGTAGGAAAAACTGGAACGTAACCAATAGGCTTGCTCGACGTGACGTCGTGTTATTAAACACGCTACAGCCCTATAGCCACATTTAGGATCGTACACGTGCGCATGCGCGTGCGTGTGTCTACGTGCGTCTTACTCGTGCGTGTATTGTCCAATGGCATTTAACGCTAGCGTTACCTTGAGTAAAACCAGAGACATCTAATTCAATAGACTGCGCATCCGTCAACCTGACGTGTGCACAAGATAACTATCACCTCAGTCAAATAGTCACGTGGCATATTCTTATTACTGCGCTGCATACCTGCGCTGTCTACAGTAATAGATGCCCGTGACCAAAAACCACAGCTCTTAAGGATTATTTTCCCGCATAATAGCGCCAAAAGAGCAATAACTGTCTCAAGCTGACTGCATCAGTCTAATAGTCACGTGGTGCATCCTTGTTACTTCGCTACATATGTATTGGCCATAAGATACGCCGACCGTATCTTATGGCCGTTGTCGACCGTATTAGATGTCTACGAGTAAAACCGCTATGCACAAATTCCCTAATTACGGCTACTGTAATTTATTTCGAATTGTGCGTTTTCAGAGGCCGCATTCGTAAACGACAAACGAGTTGCACTCGTGCAACGAGTTTCTATCTAAGGTGTTCGTAAAGGAAACTGAGTGCTTTCAGTTTAAAAACTGGAGCGTTCGTATACAAAACTGAGTGCAATTAGTTTCAAACGAAGTAAACTGAGAATGAATTAGGTTCGCTGAGTTTTACTTTCTGCGCGTTGTTTTTGTTTAGACATGGCGTCCGTTGTTATGGAATAGTAATGTTATGAAAAGTATTTTACGTTTGCTGAAGTTGCAAATATTAGTTTTTCGAGGAGGAAATTGAGGCATACGTTAGAAACTGCTATGAAGGTACATACTTTTTCAAAGGTAATCATTTTCTTGTATTTTTCATTTAAGTAAATTCAAATATGCATGTTTTAGTGTCGAGATTGAAGTTGATTTAAACCGTTATTTGCGAAATTTGAATTTCTCTTGCTAAATACTTTTGAAAGAATTAAGTTTAAGTTGAAATTTCCAAATTTTGATCTGTGCACTTCAATTATGGCCACTCTTTCTTTTAAAAATCCTGTTGATTTTATATTGAGTATGTGCTAAAATCTCTCCTCAGCAAAGTTAACGCATTCGCGAATTGTAAACAAACACGTCTCCTAGGCGACGAAACTAAATAAACTGAAGTTGTTCGTAAAGGCAAAAGAAACTGATAACCACTGACAGCACTAAACACACGCATTCCAGTTTTCTTACGAAAACTCGTGCAACGAGTTTGTCGTTTACGAATGCAGCCAGAAAGACTCGTAATTACTTATTCAATGAACTAAAACGGGAAATTTGACTGGCACTCGAACACTTTTTTAAGTGGGTGTACTCCATTTGTAAAAAATAGTATTTGGTCATTTTACTTTTCAATCCCGCTTACTTATTGATTGGGAGTTACTTCCTTTATAAAGCGAGTTCAGAAGCCGTTAATTACATGCAAACTTAAATTAAATCTAAGTATTCATTAAACTTTTTGAGCTCAGCACACTAGGCGGCCCGGCAGTTTGGAGGTTAAGGGCCTGTCCTACTCCACGCCAATCGCCAAAGCGTATGGTCAAGTGTTCGATTTCCATTCATACCCTGCTTGTTTATGTTTGCCCTATGAAGTGTAAATTTCCTTTCTTTGCGCTAGTAAAAACTGTCTTATTGCTGTCCACATTATTCGATAAGCGAATTCTTGAAATCAAGCAAACAAGTTGTTGTATTTGGAACATTTATCTTCGGACTTGTGTACTTGGCTTGAAGAACACGCTTTTAAATACACGTCAAGTAAATGGGCAACACGATGAAAGTTTTTTTTTTTTTTCCATGTGAATATGTATATCGGATTTGTGTGCTTGGATTGGAACCGCTTATAAATCTCCGTCAGAGGGACAACACAAGGGGGAGAGGTGTCCTCCGTTGGGGGGTCTTCCTCGTATTTTTGCTAAGTTTCAGAGAAAACCACGAAAAACTCCGGTTAGGTCGACGGACGCGCGATGGGCCCGGGACCTTAACACTTATCCCGTCTACCATTTCCAGTGACATAAACATAACCACTGTGCCATGGTGAGGCACATACGATGAAAGTTTCTACTGGTACAGAGAAAAGGAACAACCTTAACCCATTTGTGCCTGGATATTTTTGCGACTTTCTTCGATTTTTATTGATATCAGAAATAATAGATAAATTTCTGATGTCAACTTCTTGAACAAGGGATGATTTCTTTTAAAATCTTCATGCATAAAAATCGAAATATCAACATACTACTTGGTCATATTAAAATATTTTGTAGAGTTGAGGCTCAATACTCATGAATAAAGGCTAGGAAAAATAAATAACGTTTTCGACTAATAGCGAAAATGCCGTCCCAAAATAGGGACGCTAGGCATAAATGGGTTAAATTGAAACAACCAGTTCATGAGTGGGAATCGAACCCACGCGTATGCGAACGGCGTGGAATATTAAGGGCCATTAACCTCCAAGCTGCTGGTCCCCAAGCACACAAGTCCGAAAATAAATTATCCAAATGCGACGGCAACAAGTGGCAACGGGCTGTGTTTGTTTTTTTTAAGTGAGGTGAAAGACGCAAATGAAATTTCCGCGAGACAAAGAGTTCAGCAAGAAAACCTGATCCTATTCGTAAGTTTTAAACAGTTTTTTTTTTCTCTTCTTACGCTATAAAAGTGGTGTATTTTGGCTTGTTTATGTAAGTAGTTTCATAGATAAGGGTTGTCTATAAGTGATGTCAGGCGTGGAAAAGGTTTTACAGAGTTTTCAGGCTGAAGGGAAGAGGAGAGGATGTTGCCGATGACATCCAATCATTTGAAATTGACTGGCTGATGGACATACGAAATATTAAACATGTTGGGGGGTGCCATTCATTAATGGCGTGAGGGTTCTCAAAGTCTCTACATGCCTTTATCTCGGGGGGGGGGGGAGTAAAATCCATTCTTACGTAATATTTTATAAGTCGAAATGTGCGATTTGTAATATAGAGTGATGTATATTTGAGAGCTAAGCGTTATGGAAAAGAACTATGAGACCTATTTTTTCTTGTATGCATTTATGTAATGAAATTTCTAGGCTATACTTGACCAGACGTCAGGCTTTTGGCGGACAGTCCTGATTTTTACCTATAGTTCCTGCTGTCCCCTAAAATATACCGCTTTTTCATTCTGTACCGCCAAAATCCTGCTTTGTGAAAAATAAATAAATAAATATATGTCAAATAAATTGGGAATATATTCACATAAAAATAATTGTGTTATTGACAAAATTTTTTGTTACTTGTATTTAACAACTTTTTTTTATGAAAGTGATTGTTTTATAATATGTAGATTCTATAGTTATTGTTAGGAAGTAAAGTATTTTGGAAAGTTATCCAAAAATTAACAACAACAAAAAAATACTTGAAACCTAAGTTTATGTAATAGGCCTATTTTATCTGTATATTCGCTATATGTTTTTCAACTCATTTTCTCATAAAAGTAGAAAATCAAATTATGTGAAGGGAAAAAAAATCTTGGGGAGGGGAAGGGGTGTTCGGGATTGATTTTTACCTCTCCCGGCTCTGCGGTTTAGAAGTGTCCCGATTTTCGGTTCAGAAAAAAATGTCACTTTAGCTATACTGTGAAAATTGAACGAGCCAGGATTGTATCGTGACAATGATTAGTTTCTTCTCTGGGGAAGCTGAATATGAAAATGTCGAAATAAACATAGGGTCCTTAAAGTTTTAAACATTTAGGTGATATTTAAAAAAAGTACTTGTTTGAACGGAATCAAAATTTATTTTGGGGGTATAGTGGCAGCTCGTAGATTAAGTTATTGGGGAGGTGCTGCTTAAAAGGAACCAACTATTGTTTTAATGTTGTTCAAAAAGCAACAATACCCAATTTCGTTTCATAAACACAAAGCAAATATAATTAAAGCTTTCGTCGCGAAGTCTTTAAAATTCATGTGGTGTTTAATTTTTCAGAACTTTATCAAGAAAATTCTCTCTTTTTAAATTTCCGTTTTGCCTGTTTAATAAATAAAAATTATTGTGCATTATTCATTTAAGGGTTAAAACGACCCTTTCACAAAGATATAATCGGTTAAAACACAAAAATGGGACCCCGGAAAAAATTCCGGACTGTTTTCAGTAGAGGCCATGGCGTGTAGTATACAGAGTGTTCCAAAAAAGGTGGTAACGGGCTTGAATTCCTTATCAATTGGAGATAAGTGGGCAGTGTTGATTGAAAAAATCTTCAAAAATAAAGGTCGGAAAAGAGACTCCTTTAAGGGTACGCAAAATTCGGTCTAAAAACGCTTATTATTTTTTCATTGCATTAAGTACTTTAAAATTTTACCTTTCTCACGATATATTACACTTGTGTATCTGAAAAATAGAAGTATTAGAAATTTTTATATTTCCCCAAGGCACTTCATTGTTTATACGCCATCTAAAAATCTTAAAAGCGGATTTTCTCAAAATTATAGATTTTACAGATTTGTGTTCCTTTTTCTCTATTAAACATATGAACTCAATTTTTCCATGACAGATATATCATATTATATTACATATTTTAACATGGCGGTTTGTTAATATAATGAGAATTATTCATTTTAGGCAGCAATATTCTATCAAAAATGCAAATTTAAAAGTGATTTTCAGTAAAAAATTAATAATATTTTTAAATTTTTATTCTGAAAAAAAAACTGACGTATTGTAAAATATGTTATTCTAACTGCTGTAAAAATTTTGTACCATTATCTTTTACCATTTCTGAGAAAAAGGCACATAAAGTTGATGAATTCAACATGGCGGAGATAGGGCTTACCCGGTTCCCTTATGAAAAAATTCCTCTCGTTCATTTTCAAAAGGTGACACTTTGTAAATTTGTGTACAACCACCGTACAAGACAATTCCCAGTTAGAAAATGTGTCCATAACGGGGCCATTTATTTTTTCCTTCAAAACGGGACATCTACTATTTTTATTTTGGCAATAGTGTGTTTATTTTCTTCCTCAAAACGAGACATCTACTATTTTTAAGGTAATAGTGCAGTGAAGACTGACTTTCAGGTCTGGGTAACTTTTAGTTCTTAAGAAAACGCGCAAATAAGCTTGTGTTAATGTTAATTTCAAAATAAAATGAAAATAAAAGCTATGCTAAAACACACATATACTACAAAAAATAGTGCAAGACATACGTTACGAGTGGTACAAGGGGTAGGCCCTTCTTCGCCTTCGAAAACACCATCCGACACAAGGCAGGAAGGTAGGAAAGGGAGAAATGTAAACAAAAGGACACACAGAAAAAGTAAGTTGTCATTCAGAAGGGAAAAAAAAATTCTTAGAAAACCGGAGCGAAAAGAGAAAATAAAGTGGAAATCAAAAGGGGGGGGGGAATAAGCAAATGAGGAACATGACTTTAAAAAAAGGAATAAATTGAAATAGTTAACAAAAAAAAGAACAAACATCGTTTTCTTTGCGTCTCGAGAGGGGGAGTTTTTTTTACTTTCCGAACATGTACCATGTAAGGAAAGTATTGTAATCATGAGAAAATTCGACTTCGAGATTTTGGTGTTTTTACACGTTTTGAGAGCTTCTGAATCAATTTATGCTATTTTTACGAGATGTATGTATGTATGTGTGTTTGTGTGTATGTGAGTGAACACGATAGCTCCTGAACGGAGCATTCGATTGAGCTCAAATTGGATATATATGTCATAAACCACCGTCGCAAGACCGGTATTGATTTTGGTGTGTATAGGACTTATAGTTTTTCTACAGGGCTACGACAAAGATTTCTTTTACATTATGGCCTATGGGGGGAATTTCTTGAAAGTGCGCTAGCGTTTAAACGATACATTCGATTGAGCTCAAATTCGGTATACATGTTATAAACCACCATCCTAAGACCGGTATTGATTTTGGTGTGTATAGAACTTATAGTTCTCCTAAAGGGCTACGACAAAACTTTCTTTTATGTTATGGCATAATGGCATATGGGGAGAAATTCTTGAAAGTGCGCAAGCGTTTAAACGGTGCATTCTATTGAGTTTCAATTTGGTATATATGTTTGAATTATTCATCGATTAAAATTTATTTAAGTGCTTGGTAATGGTCTTAATCGTAAGTGTTCGGAAAGTTGAGTGGAGTCACTCCAGATTTTTTTTTTTTGGTACGGACATTGCCGTTGGATGATTTTAGATTTTTAGCGGCCTTTATTGAAATCATTACCGTAGGTTGCTCTCTTTCTAAAAACGGAACATTTTCTGAAAATGGGACATTACGCTGTCTCAGCTGTGCTTGGGGATCACAGGACTGTCCCGTTCGAAACGGGACGTATGGTCACCTTACCCATACACCCATGAAGTAACTTACATGTTTTAAGTACAGCTGGATGTGCCTCGCAGCCAGCTGTCGTCAAAAAAGGGTCCCTAGATTTGAGGCACGCGATGAACGTTTCGATCGCCCGCCATCTTGCTCGTAGTTAAGTCGAGCGATGGCAACGGTTGTCCTTTTTTCAGCATTGGGCAATCTATCCAGCTGTTCTCCCGTTATTCCATTTTTCAGCAGATGTCAGTACTGTTAAAAATAATCGTGACAATTTTTTGACTGGAAATGACGTGCTAAAAATAATGGATTCTCATGGAGCTATGTCACCCTCAACTATTTTTGTAGAAATGAAATCTATTCTTCGTGACTGGCAAGTATTCAAAACGTCAGAGTTTAGTGTTCCCAGAGCGGGAACACTGCGCGTTAAAGGGTTAATAGAAACTCTTGAACTTCGCGATAACAGACGTCTCTTGACGGCAGAAAAATAGAGCAAGAACTTACAGATGGACGAACAAGTCGGATGGGACAAGTCGTAAACACTATTCATCTCGAACAAGGATTAAATATAGTGATATCTAAACATCATAAAACTGTCCAAACTTAATAGTTATTCAGTGCTCAATATTCTTAATAAAAATAAGATATTTACTGCTGTTTATTTTTCTATGCTGTAAGTCATATAGATTGAGTTATATAAATGCTTAATCTAGAGACCCGATAATATTTTAATGAGATCTTGTCTCTATTATGATATCGATTGAATAAATTAAAAGAAATACAAAACAAATCTGTAATAATTTCAGCGTTCCATATAAGCTCTCTTAATTCGATTCAGCAGATTAGAAAACCCTGTGTACTAAACCAACAATAATATGATATTAATATTAAAAAAATATTAAACATTTTGTAAAGTAATTAAGTATTAAAATGGCTTACTTGCAATAAGAACAACATTTTTTTTCGAATGAAAGACAGCAATCATCGTCGTAATTTATTTTAAATTCTCTATAAAAAAAAATCCTCTGTTGTCAAACTTAATTTTAAGTTACTGATCGCAGACGATAAAGTAATTTTATTAAAAAGATAATGGAAGCGTTTATAAACGCTGCCGTCGTTAGGCTATTGTGAAATGAGTTATTCGTTCCAAACTCTCCGTTCGAACTAATTATTTAACAGCAAGTCAGAGCCCGTTGGGGAAGCAATTATAACGGGCGCTAGAAAAAAAAAATTGACGAAAAGATGTCTACACTCAATATATTAAATCTCCGTCCACCTGAAATAAATAATTGTATATTCAGTTTTAATTATATACCCAAATCGAATTTCATCTCTTGCAGAAACGCTTCGAAACTTTTCGCATTCGAACGATTTCATTTTGTGTAAACAGACCCTCTTATATTAATGCTTCATGCAGACAGTCATTTTAGTAAAAAAAAAATTAACTATGTTACCTGGAAAAACTGTTTAAAATGAATTAGAATCGCAATTTTCCCTTCTAAGCCTGGTGACCGTGACTTCGGTATGACGTCATGACAATTGCGACAGAGAAATCTTTCACGCGAACGGTTAACCCTTTTTGTTCTCGGAAATAAAATTGAGCCGAAAATAGCAAGAAATCGCTTAAAAATAAGGGAACTGGTAGATTTTTCTGATTTTTAAAGTAGCACAGATTGTTTTCTATATTGTTATACATAATCATGAAAATTTTCAAGAGGATCGTGCATATGGTGTTTTCACGTTTAACATTTTAATCTTTTTGGATTAACGGAGGTAAAAGTTTTATATCTTGGAGTAGTTGCCCCGGAATTGTTAAGAGAATCGGTGAGTCAGGGATCAGCGTAATTATATAGTACGATTCTAATTCGATTTTCAATATTTCTGCCAAAGCTGCAACCAAGGGCTTAATTTGCATAGCCGTTCAGCTCCTCCGTACTTTTTGTTTTTCAGAGGGAATTTTTACATATCAGGCCAGTGGTTCCCAAACTTTTACGAGTCTCTGTGCCCGGCACAGCCAGCAACGTCAAAAAAGGATCTCTAGATCTGTAGCACGCGATGAACGTTTGGATCGTCCGCCATATTGCTGGTAGTTAAGTCGAGTGATGGCAACGGCTGCCCTTTTTACAGCATTGGGCAATCTATCGAGCTGTTCTCGCATTCTTCCATTTTTCAGCAGATTTCAGTGCTGTTAAAAATAATCGTGACCATTTTTTTACGGGAAATGACGTACTAAAAAGTAAAGGATTCTCGTGGAGCTATGTAACGCGCAACTATTTTTATAGAAATCAAATCTATTCTTCGTGACTGGCAACAGTCAAAACGTCAGAGTTTGGTGTTCCCATAGCGGGAACACTGCGCGTTAAAGGGTTAAAGAAAAACAATGCATGCAACTTGAAAGAAACAAAGTCATCTTGGGTCTTGCATTTCGTCACCAGTTTTAGCAAAAGTTTCTTTCATTTTATTTAATTTTTTTTTCAAAGGATAATATTCAAAACATAATTGCTTTTGCTCCGAAGCATTTATTTTCCCTCCATCTTAATAATTTACACTAGTTCGTAAAAAATACTGTAGTGAAAAATGATAAAAAATAAAGAAAATAATAAGAAAATGGAAAAAAAAATGAATTAACTAACCGAACATAACAAACCAAGAGAGAATCCGGAAGAGATCGTCCGTGAGCACATTAAAAATGTGCGAACGGAGTGATATCAACAGCGCCTTACTTCTCCCGCAACTCTCTCCTCGTCTTTTCTGAAGAGAGCGTTCAGAAGGTCATTTGGCCGTTCGCAAGTACTATTACTGTAATAACCCTACGATACATCGACCGTTAGCTCTAATATTTAATAAAAGCGTAGTTAGCGTATTTAATAAAAGTGGGGGTGTGGGAGGTTTTCAATTCACTAAAATCTAGAAGTGTACTTAATATATTTTATTAAATAGAATTTGTTTATGTGTTTATTTTTTAGTTTTTCCTCTGAGGGATTCATGTGCTTAAGTGGAGGAGCCGTCACTGCATTTAGCTAAATATTTTAGGAAATAATCCTTTTTCTGTGCATCTTTTTCTTGAAGTATATACTAAGAATGCATTGAATTGGGTGTCTTTCTTTCATTCATAGCATTAACATATTTTTATTAAAAATATACAGGTGGTACAGGTATTGCCTCCATTTTTTCCATATCAATACTTGCCTAACTAAAAATGACACTGTAGAAAAGTATTTTGATAACATTAAAAAATAATGCTATATTTTCAAGCTATATAAGTCCAATGTGTGTAATATACGTCAATAATTGAATTAACACAAATTTAACAGCTTGATTTTAGAACCTTAAAAAAAAAATGATTTCTACCCCACCTGACCCCAAAGTCAACTGTGGGTTATTCCAGAAAACCTTTGATCATTATTTTAATTAAATGTGCTCGTGCTGCCGGCTAGAGATGATATGGACTCAGCCCCGACACGAATTGGGATCGGGCTTTAAGATTCACGATTCTGCTCGGACTCGTGAGAAATTTCTCCTTTATTGAACACTAGCTGAAGTACCCGTTCTTCGCACGGGAATGAATGGCCTTTTTGATATTACGATTTGTGGTGATTACTATTCATTGTAATAAACAGATATAGCAAAGTGGATATCGCGTTATATTGTGTCCAATAATCATGCATACCGAATTGCAAGGCAATCGTTTGTACGGTGCAGAAGGCCATGCAGCGTAGCGCAATCTAGTGGCGAGTTTTAGCAAAACGGATACGGCGAAAATATTTTTCGCATTCAGATATCGATGTATACGAATTTTCATGACTATCGGCTGGACAGTCCTGAAGTTCATGTGTTGACGCGACATCTAGTGGCAAGTTATAGGAAAATGGAGAGCGCCAAACTCTTCCCCGTTTTCAAATATCTATGTATACCTATTTTCATAGCGATCATTTGCACAGTCAAGAAGTGATACACTGCAGGGCCATCCAGTGGTTCAATAAAGTAATGATTTGCTACAGCGCTGTCAAGTGGCGAGTTATAGCAAAATGGATAACGCCAAAATATTCTCATTGTTCAAATAGCTATGTATACTGATTTTCATAGCGACCGTGTTCAACTATCTATGTATACCAATTTTCATAACGATCCTTTGCACAGTCAAGAAGTGATACACTGCAGGGCCATCTAGTAGTTAATTAAAGTAATGATTTGCTACAGCGCCGTCAAGTGGCGAGTTATAGCAAAATGGATAACGCCAAAATATTCTCATTGTTGAAATAGCTATGTATACTGATTTTCATAGCGACCGTTTGAATGGTCAAGAATTTGGCCTGCTGCAGCGTCATCTAGTGGCGACTTAAAATAATAATGCATTGCAGTGTCATCTAGTGGTGAGTAACATCAAAAGGAACGCAGTTAGAATATATTCTTCGTGCTCAAATGTGTAAGTATAAAAAATTTTATGCCGATCGGTCGTACGGTATAGAAGTTGATGCTTTTCAGCGCCATTTAGCGGCAAGTTACAGCAAAATGGATAGTGAAAAATATTCTCCGTGTTCTAATATTCGCGTGTACCAAATTTGATCGAAATCGGTTGGACGATATTCGCATAGCAAACGGCTAAACAGAATAGAATTCGACGTTCTGCTGCGCCACCTGGTGGCAAGTTAGAGAAAACGGATAGCATAAAAAGCTTCTCCATGATAAAAGACTTAGGTGAACCAAATTTCATGGTGCAACGGTGCTGGAGTTTCTCAACCTCATACACTCATACCAACATTCATTTTCATCTATAACCAGTGTCATTATATATCCCAGTCTCAAATAAAATCCAGTTTCAAATCTAAGCCAAGCCAAAGTGCCAACATACGCCATTTTGCAAGCGTTTTTCAGGAAATCATTCGAAGCATTGACTTAGCAGCAATAATATATGGGAAATGGTTCGACCGCGAAAAAGTAAAGCAAGCCTTTATTTGAAAAGTTGAATCCCTTAATACAGCCGAATTTTTTAAAATTATCAACTATAACGTGTTTTATTCCTCATTACTCCGATGTACTAAATGAGAAGATTTCAATTTTCTGAAATTTGGCGGAATTCCCCCAACTTAAATCAATGTACTCATTTGGCGAGAATTCTGGAGATAGATCAATTGAAATCCCTTAATAACTGCATTATTTCTTCACGGATCATTAAAATTTAACGCTGTATTCTAATAAAACGTTTGCACTTGTTTTCAAAAATCTATTTCCTTAAGCTCTCAATAAATTGCGCCAAGCTGAAATCTGTGCAAACCGCTAGAACTCACTTTCACAAAATCGGCATTTGAGCCATTTTATTTTTTCGCCAAACTAAAATAATTTACCTATTAGCCTCGGAAGTCTTCAATTCTTATTGTTTTGCGTGTAAAGCATTACATTCCTGCTCTGATTTCCCATGCACACGATATTATAATTTAAAAAAAATAACCTTACGAATATAAACTAACAAAAAAAAAATCATTATTATTCTTTTATTTTTACTTTGAGAATTTAAAACATTTTATTCGGCAAAATCGCCACACATGGCAACCACGATCCTTATTTCACACTTTTTTCACTACAGGGGTTACAATTACGGAAAGATTTTTGCGTGAAGAGCATAAAAAATCTCTTAAATTCCGGGAACGGGTGGACTTTCAAAGTTTTAAAGTGGACTATGAGTTATTCTATATTATTTTACATATCTGTACTAAATTTCAGGCCGATAGGTCCATTTTTGTGGATTTGTATACGAATCAAATCCACAAACAAACAAACAAACAAACAAACAAACAAATAAACAAACAAACAAACAGAATTTCATTTTTATTTATAAGATACTCCTTTTTAAATTCTTTTAACTCCTTTAAAATTAACTCCTTTTTAAATGGATTTTTAAAAAATGATTCATGGGGGGAAAAAACTAATTATTATTGTTTGATGAACTAGGGCAGGGATGGGCAAACTTTTTCGGTCGCGGGCAAAAAATCGAAAAACAAAAAAAAAGTTTGGCGGGCCAAGATAAGTTTTTCTAAAATTTTAAAAACAATATACATGCATTATAATTTAAATATGTTAATGCGATGAATGAAATTGCGATTTCATTTTTAAAAGTTTCTTATATGGAGGTTCGAAGTGAGATGCGCCGATTCTAAGGAACGAGGCTAATGCTCATCTGTCAGTCTACTTCTGAAAGAATTCTTTCTAAGGTTCATAGTTGAAAACACTTGTTCACATATATAAGATGAAGCAAACATAGAACTTATTTTCTGGGCGTGAGATATTAAATTTGGGAAACTTGCTTTCGATAATAATTTGTAAAGCTCTAACTTTGGCATGTTTATAAACAACTGCTTGAGATGATTGTTAGATTGCAATTCAATTCATTCAATCTGCAACTCTGACCTCACTGCTTCACAATTTACGTTGAGAGGCATGGTCAAAATATCCAATTCTGTTTGAATGGCACTGAAATCTTGAAATCTGCGTTCGAACTCAAAGTGCACTTTTTTCAAGCCATCTTCATAATTCTTAATATGGATATATAATATATAAATGTATATTTTCTTTTAATTTCCGTCGAACCGACAAATTAAAATTCTATCCGCGGGCCGGATAAAACCTTCCGCCGGGCCGTAATTTGCCCATCCCTGAACTAGGGTATGAGGAATTAGAAAGTGCATTAAGGGTTTGCTATTATAGGTGTCTTTAATTCGCACCAACGACAAAATTTATGATATTCTGTCAATGAAGTAATTGACTTCTGTTTATATATTAGCTGAAATTTTGGGATCGGGCTCCGACTTAAATAATATCCCGGACATGGGCTTTAACCCTTTAACGCGCAGTGTTCTCGCTCTGGGGATACCAAACTCTGACGTTTGGACTGTTGCCAGTCACGAAGAATAGATTTGATTTCTATAAAAATAGTTGCGGGTGACATAGCTCCACGAGAATCCTTTACTTTTTAGCACGTCATTTCCCGTCAAAAAATGGTCACGATTCTTTTTAACAGCTCTGACATCTGCTGAAAAATGGAAGAATGCGAGAACAGCTGGATAGATTGTCCAATGCTGAAAAAAGGGCATCCGTTGCCATCGCTTGACTTAACTACCAGCAAGATGGCGGACGATCGAAACGTTCATCGCGTGCCACAGATCCAGAGACCTTATTGACGACAGCTGGCTGTGCGCGGGCACAGCCAGCTGTCGTCAAAAAAGGGTCTCTAGATCTGTGGCACGCGATGAACGTTTCGATCGTTCGCCATCTTGCTATTAGTTAAGTCGAGCGATGACAACGTCTGTCCTTTTTTCAGCATTGGGAAAGGGTTGTGCCACAAAGGGTTAAAGAAGGAGCCCTAACTCATCTCTATAGCCGACTATCGCGCAGTTTTAAATGCTTGTCATGGGATATTTTTTTTTTTGAATTCCACATGCATAATCAGCTCAAAGTTGTGTACAGCATTGTGACAGACTAAACAAATGAGTTCCAAGCAGCTGTAAAATGTATCCTATGAAAGCGAGGTGTGGACTAACTGCAGCTGGCTTCCGTTTTGCATAATGAAAACATCGCCACTCTAAATATTTGATGTTTCCTGCCTCGAGCTTAAATGAACGCTTGTTTAATCTTTTTAAGGATTCTCAAATCATCGGTAGGTAGCCTTATTTTAGCATTTAATCCTGAATACTGTAGCCAATTGAATACATTCCCATTTTGCCGAAATAAAAAGAAAAAATTGTATTTTTTGTCTAAAATATGCATTTAAAAAATCTATATAAGATCTCGGAAAAATTTTTTTAGTACTATGGACTAAAGTGACTATTTTTTCTGAACCGAAAATCAGGACACTTAGAGTGGGGAGGGCTAAAAATTAATCCCGGACCCCCTCCCCTTCCCTGCATTTTTTTCTACACATAATTTGATTTTCAACTTTTATGAGAAAAATGAGTTGAAAAAATATAGCGAATACACAAATAAAATACGCCTATTATATAAACTTAGGTTTTAAATAATTTTATTGTTCATTTTTGGATACATTTACAAAATAGTTTGCTTTCTTGCAATAATTGTCGAACCACCACCCATTGATTATGGGTATGCATTAATACATATTAGAGATGAGACGGGCTCAGCCCGAGCCCGAAAGCCCGGTCCCGAACCGGGCTCGGGCTCTGTAATTAACAATTGTGTTCGGGCTCGTGAAAAATTTCTCCTTTATTGAACATACTCCTTGAAAAAGATTTTAAAAAGTGATTCATGAGGAAAATAAAAGTACAGTCAACTCCGGTTATAGTGAGCCTCTGGGGACCATCCAATTTCGTCCACTCTATCCGAAGTTCACTAAAACCCAAGTGTCTTCATGATGGATAGAGATACTGTGTGTGAGTCGGGACTAATGGTTTGTGTTCACTATATCCGATGGTTCACTATATCCGGGTTCACTATAACCGGTGTTGGCTGTACTTATAAAAAAAAATAGCGGCACTGGCGCCTAGAAGGTGCGTTAAGCTCTTTGGATATTTCAGAACGGCGGCTTATATTCATTAGTTAGTCATGAGATCCGACATTATTTGATAAACATATGGATAAATAAAGAATTAGAAAGTGCATTGAGAGTTTGCAACTATATTTGTCTTTAATTTGCACAAACGGCAAAATTCATTGTATTCTATCAATGAAGTAATTGGATTTTTTTTTATCTTTAACTGTGAAATTTCGGGCTCGGGCGGGCTTGGGTTCCGAGTTAAATAATATTGCTCGGGCTCGGGCGGGCTCGGATTAAAAGTCCTCGGGCTTGGGCGGGCTCGGGCTTCAAAAAATGAGCCCGAACTCATCTCTAATACATATTATAAAACTATCATTTTCACTTTCAAGGAAAACCGGTCTTAAATACAATTAACAAAACAATTTTGTAAATAACACAGCCATTTTCATGTGAAGTTATTCCCAATTTATTTTGCATTTATTTATTTAATTTTCATGAAGCAGGAGTTTGCGTGACAGGAATGGAAAAGCGTGACATTTTAGGGTTCTGTGGGGGACAGCAGGACATATAGGTAAAAATCAGGACTGTCGCTCCAAAAGCTGGACGTCTGGTCACTTTAACTGTGGCCACATTATTATTTGAGCAAACAAGCATGAATTCGTAGCGTGTGCATCCAGTTCACTGCACAAATTTTTTTTGCCGAATTTTTGATTGCTTGCAATTTTTATTGCTAAATGAAAATAAATGAAAAACTATTAAAAATATTAGTATAGGACTTTAGGCGATATCACTTTCTTTTGTTTTATGAGAGCTCTACTGTGGGCATTTTAATTTTTCGAATTTGAACTTTTTTCATGATTCTTCTGGAAAACTAAGTGTCGAATTTTCGAAAAAAGTACTTTTCCTGTAGCATAAATAAGTGTTAATGAAGTTAAGTCTCATTTTCAGCCCATTAAAAAAAATAGGGTTAAAAAACCTTACAGGAAAAAAAAAAATTCAGAAACTCGGGTTCAATTTTTCTTGAAACACCGGTCATGATTTTCCAGGTTTAAAAATGTGTTAGGGCAGACGTTTATGAGATTTGCTGTCACTCTTGTTTGCCATTCGAAATATATTCTGTAGATCATGATTATGTTAATTTTATAAATGTCGTTTTCTTGTTTAAGATTTTTTACTTCCTTGTACGAAGTACAAGAGTATAAGGAAGTAATGTTATCGCGAAAAATTTCGGTATCCAGATTTTAAAGAAAAAATGGTTAATAGCTCTTCTACAGGAGCACTCAAAATAATTCCAATGCATTACGTTCAATGGCGGTTTAGAGACATGCATCTATTTAAAGCACAATAGTATCCTACTGTACATTGTTAGTTAATGTAATGACGATTGCGTGCTCTCTGAAAAGTTGCGCCAAAAGTCGCCAATATTGGCGACGTTTGTGATGAATCGCCAAACAGGGTGCGAACATATAATTTTTTTTCGAAAAATGAACCCTAACTTGGCGATTTGTTTTCATTATCTGGAGGGAAACCAAAAATATGCGTAATGTCATAATATTAAGCTATGGCGATTTTATGGAAATTTTGAAAATTCGTTACTCGCGCTCGAATAAACAGATTTAGTGTGTAATGTTGCGATAAGACAAAGCTACGCAAGCAAGGGCTATCTGCCCAGGAGGGGGATTGCGTTGGTCGAAGGAATTTTTAAGGGTTTCTAATGCATTAACCGATTTACATTCAACAAAATTGCAAACATTGGTTTTTTAAGACTGTGGATCACTAATTTTAGATTGTTAACCCTTGAAGGAATAAACTCCTCGATCTTCGTGTTCGTGCGATACCGTTATGTTGTATAAGAGGAATACATATTTATATTTCATCTTTCCATCAAGATTGAGAGGTGTTTCTGATTTCGATTTTTCTGTCCATTGTTCTGTCCACAGGTCCGTGCTCTAACTGCCATAAATATACACCGATTAGTGCGAAAATTATATATGTTTTTTCTATGTACAGTGTCATGTACCGTATTGAAAATAATGTATGTAGCATTCATAGTTCTTTTACAGGAGCCAAAAGAAAAAAATCCAATTTATCACGCTCTATAGTCAGTCATACTTAATTGCGTATTTTAGAGATATTTGGTTTTTTAAACGAAAACAAATTTTACTTATATGTTAAGGCGCATAAAATAATGTTATCCATTGAAGATAGTGTCTGTGTAATAAATAGTTATTCTACAGGGTCACTCAAAAGAATTCCAGTACATTACGATCTATAGCAGTTAAGAGGCATTAATCTATTTTAAGCGCAGTACGATAGGTATAAAAATGTTTATAACAGTATCTCCAAAATCTCGCCGGATTTAAGGACAATAAATTGCCAAATTTGGCTCAAAAATACTGTTGTATTTTATAATTGATGTGTTTGGCATGATTTATCTGTCTTGTTTAAAATTAGGAAGGATAATTAATGAAAACATACGCAGTTATAAATTACTGAGTGATGACTGCATCCAACAGGATTTAGATTATTTCATATTTAATGTCAAAATTGAACTATTATCCCAATGGTCTTTTAACGCTAATCAAAGTTGAAGTGCTACAAGGAAAAACAGGGGCCATTTAATGTTTCCATTGGTGCAAAATGTAGTAAGTACAAGGGGATAACCAGCCAAATGTGGCACTTTTTACTGAGATCCAGGGATTGGGCCATATATATTAAATTCACAGGGCAGGGGATCTCAGTATGATATCAACTACTTTGCGTCTCTACAAGCATAATATCTTTATTATTTGTGAGTTCATATTTCATATCAAAAACTTCTTTTGCTGGACGATTTTTCGAAGTAAATTAAAAATTACCATATTTTAAATTAAAATTGTTTAATTCAGTGAGAATTATCTATTTTTAAGATATTTCCAGTTCTATTTCTGCACTTTTGGGATGAAAGGGGTTAGCCCCTTCTGTGGGTGCATATATGAGAGCATTCTTTAAACAAAAATTATCACTCCTTTCATACAGAAAGAATGGTTGCACCGGACTATGCGTATTCCATGAGTTCATGGAATAAAATGTACCATAAAATAGGGCAGATGGCCCCCTAAACGCCGACATTTTAGAAACATACTGAACTTTATTGAATTATTTTAATACCAGTGGCTTACGCAGGAGTGGGCATAGAAATCCCGGGTAGCTCCCAATTTTTTATATATTTTTTAAACAATTACTTAAAAAATGTGTTTAGGTTTCCATGCTAAATATTTTTTTTAGTTCCAAATAATATTTTAAATAATAAAAATGTGTGAATTCGTTTACTTTATAAAAAAATATTTTTTTAAAGGTGTATTTAAATAATTTGTTATTTATTACTCATATTTCGATTCTAGCTAAAAAAAGAAAAAGTTAAGTTCGCAATCCTGCTTCGGAACCACCCTGAAAGAAAGAATTCTGATTGCACCACTATTTAGTACTAAAATGTTAGTAAGCCCGAAATTAGCAACCCTTACTAACATGCTTCTCTTATATGTATTGCTCCTCTACAATTATAAGAACACCCCCTTCCCCCCCCTGCAAAAAAAAGTTCAACTGCGCATAAGAACGCACTATACACCGGATCCTATCCCCCCATTGTACGACCCATATCAATAGAGCAGCAGATAGTATATCCATCTCCATAACTGTAACGAAACATACGGACTTTTTACTGCTATTAGGTCTTAGCTTCAAATTTCTCCCCGAGGAAACGGAACCATGCTAACTCCACCTATTTATTTTCTATGAATAGAACACTAAAATATTTATTGTGAATATCTCTTCTTACAACGTAATCCTATGAGAGTCTTTTTCATATGCATAATGAACTCCCACGGCTCGAGGCAATGTAAATGGTTTTTCTAGACGAATTTAAGACCATACATATTAAGTGATCGATGTCGTTCTTATTAACCTTTTGTTCTCATTTGGGAACATCAAATTAAAAATTTATTAAAAAATATAATTTTTAACGAAGTTGACTTGAAAAAATTAGCAGATAAAGTTAAAAGATGACTTGATTTTTTGAAATAGAAGTTGGAAAATTGGACAAAGTATCATGAAATAGTCATTTTCATAAATTTTTACAGAGCATTGTATCTCGATACACCCATCGCACCCCTTCAAACTTAATTAGTATCTTTACATACATTTAAAAATAAATCCTTTTTTTAAATTCTTAATATTTCACTCATTATTTAAACTACCCATCATTATATATATTCTGTTTTTGAAACCAATGTAAAAATATTGTCAGAAATGACCCATGCTGCCAATTGGAAACACCTTGAAAATTGTATTTAAAAAAATTCCCCGTTTAAATGACTCTAATATCCTTTATTCTAACGGCATTGGAAGACAAAATATGCAAAAAACGAATTGCCAAAATCTCAATGCAGTCTCTAAAAGTTTAAGAGAGAGAGGGCGCAGTTTTTTTTTTGTTTCCATGGGCGTTACATTACCTAGCTACGCCACTGACTAGCACATCGAAGCATAAAACTTAAAATACACCCATCCACACCACACACACACAAAAAAAAACTTTCATATTTTAAATATGTTCTAAAGTGCTATAAAGTGTATCATAATCTATGCGTCGTCTCTATTGTTACGAATTTTCAGAGCAACTCGCTGATCTGCGGTTTAAAATAGTTCAAAATTCGTATTCTGCGAGTCAAATAGTTAAATTTTGCTTTTTGTTGCATCAAAATCGGTCAACTAGAACCGGAGATACGGAGGGTTGAGTTTCTTCATTGATTTCTGTAGGAATTTCTAGAAATCTCTAGAAATATTGGTCATAGGCCTTCGGTAATTTCACTTTTGGGGACTTATTTTTGTAGCCAAATTTGGCGATATTTCTCCAAAAGTCGCCAAGCTTGGCAACGCTTCGGTCATTTGGCGCGATTTTCCCAATGGGGCTTGTAAAGCTAGTTTTCCTGCATTAACATGCATAATAGCCTAATATTACTCTTCTATTACGCAATCATAATTGAGTCTGTTCTAGTAAATTCCACAGATGGATCTCTCTGGAATCTTCCCCGGTGTTCGTCGAAGACTATAAAAGCATCAGGCTCCTCCAGGTTGAGTCAGTTTTCATAGAGATCTCTTTGAGTGAATTTGTTATGTTACGTCTTGTATTGACGCTATAGAAGCGGTATTTTCACTTTCTTTTCGAAGCTTATTTTTAAATGCTGTGTGTTGCAGGAGGGGGTGGACGAAAAAACCCCAAAGAGCAAGTAGTGGTGCATGTTTATTCTCATTATTACTCAAAAATATACAAGTTTTCGCTTAAAATACGCACACAAATTTTACTGATAACGTTTTTTTTTTTTTTTTTTTTTTTAATTCGACTAAATGCCCATTGTTAAAGAATAAAAAAACTGAATGTATGCATAAAATCTATGGGGTAGAGTGCCACCATAAGTTGGCCCTTGTTGCGGGGGGATGCGACGTTAAAAGGTTGGGAACTGCTGGCCTAAAGGGATGCCAGTAAGTAGGTGCAGATTTGCAAGTCAAAAGTCGACCACTTTTGACTATGGATCGCCAAATTTGGCGCCAAAAAATAAGTTTCGAAAAATGTATCCAGCTAGGCAGTATCTTCCATATTTGTTCACCAATAGCTTAACCCTTATTATTTTACATTGTGCTGAAGTTTTTGTTTTGGTAAAGTAATTTGAAGTCTCTTTTTTTTTTTTTAATCATACTTGTTTTTAATTTTTAGTTAAGGTGAAGAAATTTGAAGTCTTTTCTTTTCTCTCTTTCTTCTTTTTTAATCATATTTGTTTTTAAGGAATGCCATATAAAATATGTATTTAAAGATAAATAATTGCAGGTGGCGAGTGCATGAAAAGACGAAATCCTGTGGCCATCTGGACACAAGCATGTACGGAGATCTTTCTCTCTCTCTCTGTATTTCAGTAGCAAGATCCTGGTGAGTCCACTCCCGTGTCCGGGAGGTCACGTGGCCTAGAAGGCAGGAGGGGATTTTCGTTATAGAGCAAGAGCCCGTGGCCGCCAGACCTTCGTCATAGTATAAAAGCTGAAACTTTCTCTGCGCATACCCCCCAACAGAGGTAAGAACAATCGGACACTCTAAAGTTTGGATGATCGTGGCTTTGGCAGGTAACAGGTGGCAAAGGTGTATAAAATTGCAGAAAATTTTCGTCATTTCATAAAGCTTCATCTTTTTGTATGTTCTTCTTCGCTGTACTAGAAATCACTTTATCCCTTGCCAGACACTTTTCCATCGTGGCAAACCCCCGCCAGACAATCTCAAAGTCATGGAAAACGTAATTCTATTACGAGCGCGCTGCAGCAACGTAAGAAAGTTCAGAAGTAGCAGTATAAAATGTGCTTGGTACTTTGTGACAGCTTGACGTACTTCGTCGCGGGAGTTTACGAACGCAACAGTTTTCCATGACTTTGAGGTTGTCTGGCGGGGGTTTGCCACGATGGTAAAGTGTCTGGCAAGGGATAAAGTGACTTCTAGTACTGCGAAGAAGAACATATAAATAAATGAAGCTTTATGAAATGACGAAAATATTCTGCAATTTTATACACCTTTGCCACCTGTTACCTGCCAAAGCCACGGTCATCCAAACTTTAGAGTGGCCGATGGTTCCTACCTCTGTCGGGGGGTATGCACAGAGAAAGTTTCAGCTTTTATACTATGACGAAGGTCTGGCGGTCGCTGGCTCTTAGACGATTACCTTTATGTCCCTGAGGCACGCAGGCGGATTTTCAGATATTCGCGGGCAAAACTCCAATATACAAAGTCAGCCATGACAGTCAGGCTACTTATTTTTTTCGATTCTTATTGGTTTCTTGAATCAAGTGACAGCCTGCGTAATATTTGAATCGAATGTTTTAACAGGTCATCCACTTTTCAAAAGTTTGCCGTCTCCTAAATAACAACTGATTATTATTTAAATTTGAATTCGTAAAGAGGAAAGTTCTCGTGTTTTATAAGTGTTTAGCGTAACTTTTAGAATGGAATGTGAACCTGGGGGGTATATATTTGTGTATTTAATATATAGTTATTGTTTTCTTTAGTTCTTTTTGCAAAAACTAAAATAAAGCAAATCTTTGAATTAAATTTCATGTAATGATAGACTTCATTAACCTATAAAGTTATAAATTCATTAGAAGCGGACTACATTATAACGATTATAATAAAGTTCCTAATCGTAGGCTAATGTTTATATTAATTGTACTTGTTAGTATTTGCTACTCACCTCATTATTAGATAATTAACCTTTTCACGCCGACTGTCACGCATACGTGCCAGTAGGAAACGCACTCAGTTCCCGGCCGACACGCTGGCGTGCCAGAGTGTTTCGTCGTTCACCCCCGGCCGTCACACAGTTGTGCCAGTGTCCTGGAACGTTTTAAAAACTATAACTTTTGGCTCAAGATGGCATTGTATGTCCATACGGTTACAGATACACGTAGATTTGACCTTCTACTCAGAATGGGAGTAGCATGACTCACATACACGTGGTTTTTGATAATATAAACGTAAGTTGAAAGGAATGTTTCTAAATGGTATACTTTATGACGGCTCTATAAATTCGTACGTGGTATTTCTTTATAGTAAGCAGGGAGTTTTATTTTCGCTACAGCGTTGGGTATTTCGGTTTGCAGTCCAGTTTTTAGTGGATAATTAGATCTAGTAGACGTGGATTTTTTCTCATTTTACAGTTAGAATGTCGAAGTTCGAAAGTGTTAGAGCTTGAAATAGCAGAAATGGCGCAGATTATTTGAAATTATGAGATATTGATTCTGAAGCAGATTCGGATAGTAGTGATAGTGACACTATAATATATTCTGATTGTTCTGTTCATGGATTTAGGCTTAATAGCGAAAAACTCTCCGGCCCTGGACAGACACTTGCGAAAGAGACTGCCGGCCTCAGCGATAAGCGCGCGTTTGCGCTTCCCGTCGCGAAAGGGTTAACAACAAAAATTAGAAATAACCAAAATATTTTTAAAATTTTATTTTTTGGTTTATCGTCTGAGAGAGAATGTCATCAAAAGTAAAAATTTTTTTGGTAGTTGAGGCAAATTTAACAGTTAACTCAAAACAATTATTATGGAAGTTTATATAATATTTTTTTTTCGACTTTAGCCTTTTTAAATGTTTAAATCCATCTATAGGTTTTGACCAAGAAATTTAAAGAATCCGTCTGTGTGTCGCTATAAAGGGATATATTATTTTTCCGGTGCCAAAAATAATCATTAAGTACTTAGGTGCATTGATTATTTATGTAATAAATATTTACAGATTGTTCTAAAAGCTCCTGAACTCCAACTTAACGAAGTCATTGTCCGTGATTTTATTAAAGGTTTAAAATTTATTGTCTTATCATCGCGTGAGTTCTTCAGTTTAAAAAAAAAAAATGGAGTAGCTACAAAATGGTTTTGTCTTTCTCTTAAATTCAGTGGCGGCTTGTGACCCGTTTCAGTGGTGGGGCCCGAAAAAAAAAATAGTGCGATTAAAATCGCGAAAATATATAGAACAACCTATCCCCACGTGCACACAGCATAAGTATTTAAAATTTCTCAAATGACAAATAATTATCGAATTTACTATACAACTTTTGCTATTTTTTACCTAGTTATGTTAAATTGAAAAGTTTACTTTATTACTAAACAAAAAGCCACATTTAAATATTTAATATTTATGTTCTTTATAGTTGCCTGTTCATAATTTTTAGATGATTTATTTATTTTAAAATAAATATCAACATATATAAAAAATACATTTATACATCGTTTTTCGTAAATCAAGAAAACAAAACAGAAAAATATCTGACTGCACTGCAAAAATACGATCACGCAAATAAAAAATGATTTCCTCCTAAGCAGAAAATTTCGCCAATAGCTACCGATTGCCGAAATTTCCCCATACGGTCGTGTAGATCACCGTGCGAGGGCCCGAAGATCTGGGCCCAGAAGGCAGCGCCACATAAGTCGTTTGGAAGCCAAGTTAATTCCACGTCAGTATGGCTTTTGTGCTCAATGCCAAATATGCGTAGAAGAGACGCCCAATTCAGGGCAAGCCAGCCCATGGCCCATGCATGGTTTAGATAGGGAGAAAATCGTATAACTATCGCCTTTTTAAGTGCGATTTTTAATGCATAGTATTAAAATAGAGTAAAACGCGTGTATTTTTTTAATAAAGGTAAATTGCTGAAAGAACTGCCTTACATAATAGGAAGAGACTTTGATTTAGACGGTTCTTAGTCGGTGGGGCCAGGTCCCTCTGGCCCTTAATGGTGAGCCGCCACTGCTTAAATTCATACAATTTGCAACATTTCGTTTCATAGCGTAAAGTTAATTCGTCTGAGGAGAGAAGGGTAGGTGCCTCTTGGCAAAATTCACGTCGCAATAATCATAATTTCAGCAGTTGTCACTGTTTATTGTGCAAATCTTCAGACAGAATCGCTCAAAATTACATGACCCAAATGATAAAATATTTATCTATTGTGGGGTTTGTAAGGATCAGTCGGCCTTTTCTTATCTTCATTTTTTTGTCTGTAAATGTACAAAACGGAACAATTTTAAGTCACCTATAGAACAATGGTTTTCAACTGGCGGTCCATGAACAGGTTCTATTCGCAAAGCCAGTGGGTGTTTAAAACATAAGTGTGTCATCATAACTTCATAAAGTAAAAAAGGGTGAAGTTGAATGCAGAGGCGCAGAGAGCCAATTCGGGGCCCCGGGGATAAAATCTTTGGGGTCACTTTGCTATCCAGAAATTCTTTTGATGTCGTATTAGATCAATCATTTATTCCTTATTAAAATTATTAATCATTTAAAGAAATTTTAAATTAGTAGTAATTGGAAAATAATTAATAGAATTAAAATTATTAATTTAAAAGAGTATTATACTTTAATAAACATCCATGATCTAAATAATACTAACATTTTATTTTGAAGGTTTCGTCACCTCCATAGAGCAACTGTATTTAAAACGTTAACATTTTTGCATGGCATGTTTCCTCAGTATTGAAAAAATTAATATTTTTATTCATACTTCCATGCAAGCAGGCAGCCAAAAAATTTTAGAAGGTCAAAAAAGTGGAAATTTCAAAATTTCTTATAGAAAGTCTTGATCTTTTTTGGTAAGGAAAATTCAAAATTTCGGAGGTTGGGTGGGCCCATAGTCTCTCCTCTCTGGCTATACCCTTCCTTCCACTATTTAACAATGTGTTTCGGAAAAAAAAATTATTTCTTGCTAAATAAATCTTTTCTGCTTTTAGTCATGGCAAACCGTTGAATAACACCGTCAATGTCTACTTTTCTTGCAAAAGAAGACTCAATCACAAACATTCCTCGTTTTTGTCAAGTTGGTGGTTTATGCTCTAGCTGGCTTTTTGTAATTTCATTCAAAAATTAATTTGAAACATCCAGAGACATAATCTGGATTTTTAATTTTTTTTTTTTTTTTTTTTTTTTTTTTTTTTTTTTTACAAAATTGACAACACACAATTAAGTATCATATGAACAGCAAAAGCGGGGCCCCCTTCACAAGCTGAGGCCCTGGGGATTTTTCCCCTGCTCCCCCTCCCTCTCTGCGCCACTGGTTGAATGCTGTGAAATTATGGATTTTTTTTAAACCTATAAATAACTTCGATTAAGATCAAGTATTTTTAGTTAGTGTGATAAATATTTTTTAAATTCATATTTTTATTTCACGTTTCTGCGTTTATTTGCTTGTTATAAATGTACATTTTAATATTGTTACGAATTTTCAGGGCAACCCGCTGCTCTGGGGCTTAAAATGGTTTAAAATTCGTATTCTACGCTTCAAATAGATAAATTTTGCTTTTTGTTGCATCAAAATCGGCCAATTAGAACCGGAGATATGAGGTTTCGGTTTGCCATTGTTTTTCAATGGAGGTTCTAGAAAACTCGAGAAATATTAGTCCTAGAGCTTAGATCTCTTCACTTTTGAGGACTTATTTTTGGCGCCAAATTTGGCAATATTTCGCCAAAAGTCGCCAAGCTTGGCGACTTTTTGGTCATTTGGCGCGTTTTTCCCAATGGGGCCTGGAAGTTGTTTTTCCTGCATTAAAAACGCATAATAACCTAACATTTCTTTTCTATGACGTAATCAAAATTCACGCTTTATGTAGAACCCTCGAGAAATAGACTTTTCTGGAAACTTCTTGTTCCTTCTGCGTCGGCTATTTATAGAAGCGCGCGTCGCCCCGACAGTTCAGTGTTGATCAAGCTTTGAGAGAGTGAATACGCTTGCTTTGTGAAGGAAGCTGTGTTTCGCGCTGTTTGTGAAGCTTTGAATTTAAGTGCTGTGTGTAAATTCTTCATCGCTGAGTCTTGAGAGACTGTTAGTGTTATTTCTCGTATATTTTCACTGAATTCTTGCCAGTGAAAGTGTTCTATTTTGTGTGAGAAATACAGCATTTGTGAGAGCTTCTGATCTAATCGAACTGTTAAAAGCACATTACTGCTAGATTGTGCTTGTGAATTGTGTACAGCTGATTGTTCTACGAAGTTCTAGAAGCAATAAAGTTTGTGTTCCATCCTGACAAGAGACTTTTTACTTGAACTTTATACACCAACTGGACTTTAGAACGACGAACCCCAGGAGTAGCAGAGTAATTCCGCAACAATATGAAAGCATGGATTTGTATTTGTCTAAATCCATACATGCGAATGCGAAACTGGGGGGTTCGTATATTTGTATGTATTTATGTATGCTAATGAAGTGTACATGTCTGATGGGTGCGTGTGTCTGTGAACCTCTGGGAGCCATGCATTTACATGAAAGTGTGTTTGAGTGCATATGCGATTCTGTGAATACATATATGCATAGTATACACAAGTTTGAATATGTGTACTTATGCGTACAGTACGTGAGAATATACGTGCGTTTATGCTCTCGACGTGCGAATAATTATGTGCATGGGTCATACGAATATGCGTGCATGGATGTTTGTGACGTGCGTATTTTGATGAAATTTTACTTTTATGATCACATGCACTTAAACTGTTACAAAATAAATAGTGTAAGTACTGTAATAAAAGATAATCACTTAAACGATAAACATACAAGAATAGAGAAATTTAATCTTGTAGTATTTTAATTTACCTTAATGAATCTGTGTAACAAACACACATTTCATTTCATGCAGAAGAATCTATCCAAAGTCATCCTGATTTGATTTTTCTCTCATAACTCGTTTTTCAGCAAATATGAATGAGCGAAAATTAATTAATTTGTGATTGAAATTTATGTAATTGCAGTTGTATTTTTATAATGTACTGTATGCTTTCCATGAAAAGTAACGAAGCTAAAGAGTACAGGAAAAGTAATAATTATAATTAAAAAAATGGGAGATATATAGAAAAAGCGCGATATTTTGGGGCGCGATATAACGAGGGAGTACTGTTTGTGACGTGTGTAGTTTAGAACTGTAAGTGAAACGATCAGTGAAACAGCAAAGTGAATGGGGTACAAGCAATCCAACGTATAATATGAAACAGCCGTGTTGGAGCGTTAACCCTTTAACTAGCGGTGTTCTCGCCGTGAGGACACAAAACTCTGATGTTTTGACCGTTGTCAGCCACGAAGGAAAAATTTGATATCAATAAAAAAAACTTGAGGGTGACATAGTGATACGAGAATCCTTCACTTTTTAGCATATAATTTCCCCGTAAAAATTGTCGATTATTTGGAAAGTTGTCAGGATTATTTTTAACAGCACTGGCATGTGCTGAAAACTGGAGAATACGATGCAAATACATTGATATAAAACAGGGGCGTAGCCAGAAATTTTTCATGGGGGGGGGTTACGACTACTGCAACTCACATATATGCATACATGTGTGTGATAAGGGAGTGAAGAATATACATTTTGTATGGCAAAAAATTCCTCATGGGGGGGGGTTATGACCCCCCTAACCCCCTCCCCGTGGCTACGCCTCTGATATAGAAGAAAAATTGGATAGATTGCCCAAAACTGAAAATAATCCCAGGAATTTTTTCTAGGGCCCCACTTTTGCGAAAACTATTTATTTTTTGTGAATTTCAACCTGGTGAATTTTTTTACCAATTTTTGTATAAAAGTCCCTTTTTTTATTACAACTATTTAAAAAGAACATTAAAATATACGGTAAAATGCCAGTGAATAGTTGTTTCAATCGATTGTATTTTTGTGAGAGGGCCCGTTTTAATTGATTATCATTTCATCAAGGGGCCGCTTAAATCGATTGTAATTCTGTGAAGGGCCGCTTTAATCGATTGTAATTTTGTGAAGGAACCGTAAAACAGACTCAAATTTCGTCTGCATCAATCCCTATATATTGATTTTTTAAAATTTCGTTGTTGAAGGTAGTAGCCGAAGCTGTAAGATTATTGCCAATTATTACGTGATCTGTGCAAATGTATATTTCAATCAAAATGAAAAAAAAAAAATGCAGCCTAATTCTTCAAAAGCATTAACATGTTCTTCTCAAAACTCCGTTACCTGCGACCAAAATTTTAAGGCTTATGGGTTATTTTCTAGATAAGCATGTACTTATATAGATCAAATTAATTTATATCTCACTAAATCTCATTTAATAAGAAAATTTGTTTACTGGAGGCTTTTCATCTCTCAGGTAGTGTCGGAAATCCGCCGTTTTCGTACAGGACCAGCGTCTTAACAAATGACCTGGACACTTTTATTTCTTTCTTGAAGTACCACTAAAAACAGTTTGAAAATCACCCGAAGTTCATATGAAAAGTTCCTATATCAAAGAGAAAAATCACTAAAAGACGCGATAATCCTTAAGTAGAATATTTATGCAATGAAAAGTCGCTAAATTTAACGAAAAATCTCCCAAATTGGAAGCACTTATAGTGTATATTAATAAACGATGTAAATTTAGGGTTAATCAATGTACAGTAAATCTACAGAAGCTAAAGCACGAACTCACAAAAAAAAAACTGGACTAATGTACACTTTGCGGAATTTTTTTTTTAAATTAACCAGTGATCAAATTTAAAAGTAACAAAGTAAAGTGCCGATTCCAGCATCTAAGTAGATGTGTAAGTTGTCGTAGGATGCTTAAAAAATTGTACATGGTGAATTACACTGACTGGGTTATCAGTGTCCAGTGTTCCTTTTTTGAGTACCCAAAAATTTTGATATTTTTGAAAATACCGTCCTCAGTCATATTAATGTGACCACCGGCAGATACATAATTTTTACTAGCCGAACATGTACTATTCCAGAAAACTGTTTTATTCATGAAAAATTTCCAACATGAGTTTTTGATGTATTGACACGGTTTGGGATATTATGATTTCATTTATGCTATTTTTACGTAGTGTGTGAATTTTTAAGCTCTAGTGTGTGCATGGAAGGGAACACGATGTATGCAGGTGCATTCTACTGAGCTCAAATTTGTACATGAATTAAAATTCGCATTCATACGAGCAGTATTGACTTTAATGTGTGAGGAACCTATAGCTCTTTTCACGGTGTTACAAAACAGAATTCTTATGAATTGCTGCAAGTCTTGATAGTGCACCAGTGTCTAATTGGTGCACTCGATTGAGCGAAAGTTGGGTATGTGACTTGCATAGATTTTGCTGTACGTAAAACTGATAGTTCGTTCACAGTGTTGCAAAGAGAATTACATATTACCGCCTATGAGGGCAGATCATTTAAAGTTCACTGTTGTTTAAATTCGAATAAGCTCAAACTGTGTATGTGTATTATAGGTCATACAACCAGTGTAGATTTTTGTGCTTGGAGGGCTAATAGTTCCTGGTGAAATACCCTGGTGCTAATGTTTTAAAGAGTTACATATAAAATGCATTTGACCAAGCATATAACGCTCATCCAATGTTCTTTCTTGTACAGTACATGTACGAATGTCCTTGGAAGATATACTGTGGTAAAAAAATAATTTTAAAAAATGAGCCAATCAATAATTTTTCTACTTGAACATTTCGATTTATGTAGTTTCGTTATAGCTGTTGGCATTCATTTAACTATAAACATTGGATTAAAGTAATGGGTAAATTTAAAGTAAGTTTTATGACATCACAACTAATTTCCATTACTTTTCGCTGTAGTGGACAATTCACTACACAGATATTTAGGCCCCGTTTATCTCACGGGCACTTAGGACTCGAACCCTGGCCACACATGGGGAAATAGGTTTAAAAAAATTGAATTTAGAGCGATATACAGGGGCACAAATATTGTGCCAGCTATATATAGGAGCAAAAATTGTTAAAATCAGGCCCTGCAGATATTAACAAAGATGCCAATTATTTAGGCGTTGTTGAACGTCTTTAATTGTAACTTCGCAAGCAGAGAATATTAGGAGATACATTTTAGTAATTGTTTTTAAGTTGATTGCCAATCACATTTTATTACCACCTTACACGGGCGCCGAGAGATATGGGCAAGGGTGGGCAAATGCCCCCTCTTGCGTGAGGAAATCGCCCAAATTTACTAAAAAACTGAAATTGGTCATTTTTTGGAAAATTTGATACTGAACCACAAATTTTACTTAAGTACACCAACGTACAAATTGTTAATATTGGGCACAGTGTTAAAAGGTTGGGAACCGCTAACACTGGTTGTGTTAGCGGTCCCCAACCTTTAGCATTAGTTTCCATGCTAATGCACTAACCGCTAATGTAGGGGTTCCCAAACTTTTTTAACCCGCAGCACCCTTGTCAGTCTTAAAGCATTTCGCGGCACCCTTTTCAGGCTAAAAACTTCCGCGGCAGATTTCCTTTAAAGCAATATGAATAGGAAGGTTAGAATGAAGCAGTTTGGCTGCATTTTACCTTATTTCGTGTTTGTTTGTTTATAGGGCTAACTATCAAGAAAGTACTCTATTGGGAAAAGGATATAGAATTTTGACAATACCCCCATTTAAACAATACCCCCATAGGAGTTTCTATAAAAGAGAGGCTACAGGACAGTCTTGAACTTAACTGAGATATTTTTGTTTGAGCCCACTTAGTGAACGGCTTGGCTCACTTTCTTGGGGATACTGTTTCAGAGGAAATTATTGGATTATACTCCACCAAAACACTTTTCTTGATTATCTCCACGGCACCCCTCACATACGCTCGTGGCACCCAGTTTGGGAACCTCTGCTCTAATGCATTTGTAAGTTGTTTAAATTTTAGGTGTAAAATGCTGGTATCGTTTAATCTGCGACATTTTGTTTTGGTGGATTTTCCGATCCACTGATCTCAGGATTGAAATGAATGACGCTTTGCATATGTCTCATACTTTTTTTTACTTTACATATATATAATGTTTGTGGTCCAAGCATTGAAAAAAAAACATACGGTTGACCCTCTTTTTAAGCAAGCTTAAAAGTATGTGTGTTCCAATGTTTACGGAGCTATCCACATGTGACCAGCTGCAGATGCTTTTAAATCAAACCGAACTCCCCATTTCGCCTCCTGAATCTAAATCTTTCACCGGGAGGGATGCTAATGACTCCCTCCCGGTGAAAGATTAATCGGATAAAGATAGAAAAATAAAGGTAATCAGGGGTCGAACCAGGAATTTTTCGCAGGGTTACATTTTTGTGAAAATTGCTTATTTTTGTGAATTTTAATACTTAATTTTGTAAATTTCAACACTTATTTTTGTGAATTTTCATACCGATATTTAATAAAAGTCACTTCTTTTGTTAAGATCATTAATAAAGCAGATTAAATATAGGGTAAAATGTCAATGAAGAGCAGTTTTAACCGATTGTATTTTTGTGATGGGGCCGTTATAAAGATTGTAGTTTTGGGAGAGGCCGTTTTAATCGATTGCATTTTTGTCAAGGCGCCGTTTTAATCGATTATAATAATGCAAAGAGCCGCAAAACGGACCCAATTTTCGTCTGAAACGATCCCCGATTATAGAATATGTTACTTGAAAAATGTGGAATAAAATGAAGTATTGAAAATTAAGTATAATTGAAACCTTTTATCTTACCTCATATTATAATTATCGAATTTTTGCATTTCACTTTGTATCTTGATTCAGTAATCGTTTTTATGCTGTTATACCATCCTTTTTTGTAGCATGTCATATGAAAGTTGCCTTGTAGGGTAAAAGAGTTTTCGTAAGAGTATTATAATTATCGAACTTTTGCATTTCACTCTGTACCTTGATTCAGTAATCGTTTTTATGCTGTTATAGCATCCTTCTTTGTAGCATGTGATATGATAGTTGCTTTGTAGGGTGTAAGCTTTTGCCCTGGGACCTCATCTCTTCAAATCGGTCCCTGTACTGAAGAATACATTGAATTGCGGTTCTAGAGTATTCAAAAGCATTCACATTAGCAGAGGCTTTTATGCGCATCTTAATTACACGCTTCTCTCTTTTATACGAGAATTTCCGAATGTCCGAGCTCCAGGAATAGAAAAATAGTGATATGGGTCTCTCACTAAAAAGCGCCAATTTGAATTGTCTCTCTCAGTCATACGCGAAAATAAACAGCGCGATTTACAAATCCTATCACCCACATGAACTTTACTTCGCCGTACACCTATGAGACACGGTGTTCAAAAACACCGCAGAATTTTCTGAATGTTGATGAAAAGGTAATATCAAGTAAACTGGGACACTGAAAGTTTTTGTTGAGTTACGGGTGAAGATGACGATGATGCAACCGATCTTCATCTGCCATCTTATGCTACTGCTATAGGAGGCCTAGAAAAATTGAGACGACATCTTTAAAATTGTGACTTAAATTCAAATACAATAACATGTTTTCATGCATAAAAATAGATTGTATTAAGAACGAGGACTAAAAGAAATTAACTGCAGTGTTCATGATACTTTCATTTTAAAAAATGTTAGTAAAATTAAAGTCTGTGTAAAATGAAATAATACCTTCATTCTGCTTTTCAATTAAAAGTTAAACTAAATAGCATACTTAAATACTTTAAAATACGTATAACATTACTATTGTTTACTGAAAAACGTTATTAAACGTGTATTTTTTCCAAATGTTTTATCTCTCATGATTTTTTAATGAGTAGTAAGATACTTTCAGGAATTCCATTATCAGCGAATTTAAATCGGTCACTTAAAACTATTATAAGAGATCACTATGTATAATGTTAAACAGTAACAACTGTAAATAGTTATGAAGTTATAAAATGCATAACCAAAATTAAATGAATTCTTGAGATAGGCATTATTCTGTGTACTAAATTACTGTATACAGAATATGGTTACACAAGCATTTGCACCTTTGCACACACAAAATTGTCAGATTCTTTAATTTATTTTATCTACCTAATTTTCTATTCAACTGAAAATGGAAATAATTGAAAGTATCATATAAAGAAAATGTTAAAATGTGCTGTATGCATGCTATTCTAGTGACTTTTTCTCTGTATCTATGAATTGTGTGGGATTGTAAAGTTTTATGTGTGTAAAAAGGCTGCTTAAAAACAATAGTATAATAGTTACCTAATGTGTGCAGTGATAGAATGCACACAACAAAATTATGCTGAACACTAATATGTGTAAATAGTTATGCAGTTATAAAATGCATAACCAAAATTCAATAAATTCTTTATATAGGTTTTCTTCTGTGTACTAAATAAAAGTATGCAGAATGTGGTTTCAGAAACATTTGCACCTTTGCACGCACATAATTGTAAGATTCTTTAATTTATTTTATCTTAGTAAATATCCATTCAACTGGAAATGGAAATAATTGAAAGTGTCATGTAAAGAAAATGTTAGAATGTGCTGTATGTATACTATTTAAAGAATTTTTCTGTGTATCTATGAATTGTGTGGTAAAGTTTTATGTGTGTAAAAAGGCTGCTTAAAAACAATAGTATAATAGTTACCTAATGTGTGCAGTGATACAATGCACACAACAAAATTATTCTGAACACTAATATGTGTAAAAAGTTATGCAATTATAAAATTCAAAACAAAAAATATATAAATTCTTGACATAGGCTTTCTTCTGTGTACTAAATAAAAGTATGCAGAATGTGGTTGCAGAAACATTTGCACCTTTGCACGCACATAATTGTAAGATTCTTTAATTTATCTTAGTAAATTTCCATTCAACTGGAAATGGAAATAATTGAAAGTATCATATAAAGAATATGTTAGAATGTGCCGTATGCATACTATTTTAGAGAATTTTTCTGTGTTTCTATGAATTATGTTGAATTCTTGAAGTTCTTTGTGTGTAAAAAGGCTGCTTAAAAACAATAGTATAATAGTTACCTACTGTGTGCAGTGATAGAATGCACACAGCAAAATTATGCTGAACACTAATCTGTGTAAATAGTTATGCAGTTATAAATTGCATAACCAAAATTAAAAAAATTCTTTAGATAGGCTTTCTTCTGTGTACTAAATAAAAGTATGCAGAATGTGGTTTCAGAAACATTTGCACCTTTGCACACACATAACTGTCAGATTCGTTAATTTATTTTATCTTAGAAATTTTCCAGTCAACTGGAAATGGAAATAATTGAAAGTATCATATAAAAAAATGTTAGAATGTGCTGTGTGCATATTATATTAGAGAATTTTTCTGTGTATCTATGAATTGTGTGGGATTGTAAAGTTTTATGTGTGTAAAAAGGCTGCTTAAAAACAATAGTATAATAGTTACCTAATGTGTGCAGTGATACAATGCACACAACAAAATTATGCTGAACACTAATATGTGTAAAAAGTTATGCAGTTATAAAATGCATAACAAAAATTATATAAATTCTTGAGATAGGCTTTCTTCTGTGTACTAAATGAAAGTATGAAGAATGTGGTTTCAGAAACTTTTGCACCTTTACACACACATAATTGTCAGATTCTTTCATTTATTTTATCTTAGTAAATTTCCATTCAACTGGAAATGGAAATAATTGAAAGTATCATATAAAGAAAATGTTAGAATGTGCCGTATGCATACTATTTAAAGAATTTTTCTGCGTATCTATGAATTGTGTGGTAAAGTTTTATGTGTGTAAAAAGGCTGCTTAAAAACAATAGTATAATAGTTACCTACTGTGTGCAGTGATAGAACGCACACAACAGAATTATGCTGATCAATAATATGTGTAAATAGTTATGCAGTTATAAAATGCATAACAAAAATTATATAAATTCTTGAGATAGGCTTTCTTCTGTGTACTAAATGAAAGTATGCAGAATGTGGTTTCAGAAACATTTGCACATTTGCACGCACATAATTGTAGGATTCTTTAATTTATTTTATCTTGGTAAATTTCCATTCAACTGGAAATGGAAATAATTGAAAGTATCATATAAAAAAAATGTTAGAATGTGCTGTGTGCATATTATATTAGAGAATTTTTCTGTGTATCTATGAATTGTGTGGGATTGTAAAGTTTTATGTGTATAAAAAGGCTGCTTAAAAACATAAGTATAATAGTTACATAATGTGTGCAGTGATAGAATGCACACAACAAAATTATGCTGAACACTAATATGTGTAAATAGTTATGCAGTTATAAAATGCATAACCAAAATTAAATAAACTCTTGAGATGGGCTTTCTTCTGTGTACTAAATAAAAGTATGCAGAATGTGGTTTCAGTAATATTTGCACGTTTGCATGCACATATTTGTAAGATTCTTTAATTTATTTTATCTTAGAAAAATTCCATTCAACTGGAAATGGAAATAATTGAAAGTATCATATACAGATAATGTTAGAATGTGCTGTATGTATACTATTTTAGAGAATATTTCTGTGTATCTATGAATTGTGTGGTATTATAAAGTTTTATGTGTGTAAAAAGGCTGCTTAAAAACAATAGTATAATAGTTACCTACTGTGTGCAGTGATAGAATGCACACAACAAAATTATGCTGAACACTAATATGTGTAAATAGTTATGCAGTTATAAAATGCATAACCAAAATTAAATAAACTCTTGAGATGGGCTTTCTTCTGTGTACTAAATAAAAGTATGCAGAATGTGGTTTCAGAAACTTTTGCACCTTTACACACACATAATTGTCAGATTCTTTCATTTATTTTTTCTTAGTAAATTTCCATTCAACTGGAAATTGAAATAATTGAAAGTATCATATAAAGAAAATGTTAGAATGTGCCGTATGCATACTATTTTAGAGAATTTTTCTGTGTTTCTATGAATTATGTTGAATTGTAAAGTTCTTTGTGTGTAAAAAGGCTGCTTAAAAACAATAGTATAATAGTTACCTAATGTGTGCAGTGATAGAATGCACACAATAAAATTATGCTGAACACTAATATGTGTAAATAGTTATGCAGTTATAAAATGCATAACCAAAATTCAATAAATTCTTCAGATAGGCTTTCTTCTGTGTACTAAATGAAAGTATGCAGAATGTGGTTTCAGAAACTTTTGCACCTTTACACACACATAATTGTCAGATTCTTTCATTTATTTTATCTTAGTAAATTTCCATTCAACTGGAAATGGAAATAATTGAAAGTATCATATAAAGAAAATGTTAGAATGTGCTGTGTGCATACTATTTTACAGAATTTTTCTGTGTATCTATGAATTATGTGGAATTGTAAAGTTTTATGTGCGTAAAAAGGCTGCTTAAAAACAATAGTATAATAGTTACCTAATGTGTGCAGTGATAGAATGCACACAACAAAATTATGCTGAACACTAATATGTGTAAATAGTTATGCAGTTATAAAATGCATAACCAAAATTCAATAAATTCTTTATATAGGCTTTCTTCTGTGTACTAAATAAAAGTATGCAGAATGTGGTTTTAGAAACATTTGCACCTTTGCACGCACATAATTGTAAGATTCTTTAATTTATTTTATCTAAGTAAATTTCCATTCAACTGGAAATGGAAATAATTGAAAGTATCATATAAAGAAAATGTTAGAATGTGCTGTGTGCATACTATTTTACAGAATTTTTCTGTGTATCTATGAATTATGTGGAATTGTACAGTTTTATGTGCGTAAAAAGGCTGCTTAAAAACATAAGTATAATAGTTACCTACTGTGTGCAGTGATAGAATGCACACAACAAAATTATGCTGAACACTAATATGTGTAAATAGTTATGCAGTTATAAAATGCATAACCAAAATTCAATAAATTATTTATATAGGCTTTCTTCTGTGCACTAAATAAAAGTATGCAGAATGTGGTTTCAGAAACATTTGCACCTTTGCACACACACAACTGTCAGATTCGTTAATTTATTTTATCTTAGAAATTTTCCATTCAACTGGAAATGGAAATAATTGAAAGTACCATATAAAGAAACTGTTAGAATTTGCCGTATGCATACTATTTTAGAGAATTTTTCTGTGTATCTATGAATTAGGTGGATTTGTAAAGTTTTATGTGTGTAAAAAGGCTGCTTAAAAACAATAGTATAATAGTTACCTACTGTGTGCAGTGATAGAATGCACACAACTAAATTATGCTGAACACTAATATGTGTAAATAGTTATGCAGTTATAAAATGCATAACCAAAATTCAATAAATTATTTATATAGTCTTTCTTCTGTGCACTAAATAAAAGTATGCAGAATGTGGTTTTAGAAACATTTGCACCTTTGCACGCACATAATTGTAAGATTCTTTAATTTATTTTATCTTATTAAATTTCCATTCAACTGGAAATGGAAATAATCGAAAGTATCGTATAAAGAAAATGTTAGAATGTGCTGTATGTATACTATTTTAGAGAATTTTTCTGTGTATCTATGAATTGTGTGGTATTGTAAAGTTTTATGTGTGTAAAAAGGCTGCTTAAAAACAGTAGTATAATAGTTACCTACTGTGTGCAGTGATAGAATGCACACAACAAAATTATGCTGAACACTATTATGTGTAAATAGTTATTCAGCTATAAAATGCATAACCAAAATTAAAAAAATTCTTTATATAGGCTTTCTTCTGTGTACTAAATAAAAGTATGCAGAATGTGGTTTTAGAAACATTTGCACCTTTGCACGCACATAATTGTAAGATTCTTTAATTTATTTTATCTTAGTAAATTTCCATTCAACTGGAAATGGAAATAATTGAAAGTACCATATAAAGAAACTGTTAGAATGTGCCGTATGCATACTATTTTAGAGAATTTTTCTGTGTATCTATGAATTAGGTGGATTTGTAAAGTTTTATGTGCGTAAAAAGGCTGCTTAAAAACATAAGTATAATAGTTACCTTCTGTGTGCAGTGATAGAATGCACACAACAAAATTATGCTGAACACTAATATGTGTAAATAGTTATGCAGTTATAAAATGCATAACCAAAATTAAGTAAATTCTTTAGGCTTTCTTCTGTGTACTAAATAAAAGTATGCAGAATGTGGTTTTAGAAACATTTGCACCTTTGCACGCACATAATTGTAAGATTCTTTAATTTATTTTATCTTAGTAAATTTCCATTCAACTGGAAATGGAAATAATTGAAAGTACCATATAAAGAAACTGTTAGAATGTGCCGTATGCATACTATTTTAGAGAATTTTTCTGTGTATCTATGAATTAGGTGGATTTGTAAAGTTTTATGTGCGTAAAAAGGCTGCTTAAAAACATAAGTATAATAGTTACCTTCTGTGTGCAGTGGTAGAATGCACACAACAAAATTATGCTGAACACTAATATGTGTAAATAGTTATGCAGTTATAAAATGCATAACCAAAATTAAGTAAATTCTTTAGGCTTTCTTCTGTGTACTAAATAAAAGTATGCAGAATGTGGTTTCAGAAACATTTGCACCTTTGCACAAACATAACTGTCAGATTTGTTAATTTACTTTATCTTAGAAATTTTCCATTCAACTGGAAATCGAAATATCTGAAAGTATCCAATAAAGAAAATGTTAGAATGTGCTGTATATATACTATTTTAGAGAATTTTTCTGTGTATCTATGAATTGTGTGGGATTGTAAAGTTTTATGTGTGTAAAAAGGCTGCTTAAAAACAATAGTATAATAGTTACCTACTGTGTGCAGTGATAGAATGCACACAACAAAATTATGCTGAACACTAATATCTGTAAAAAGTTATGCATGTATAAAATGCATAACAAAAATTAAATAAATTCTTTAGATAGGCTTCTGTGTACTAAATAAAAGTATGCAGAATGTGGTTTCAGAAACATTTGCACTTTTGCACGCACATAATTGTAAGATTCTTTAATTTATTTTATCTTAGTAAATTTCCATTCAACTGGAAATGGAAATAATTGAAAGTATCATATAAAGAAAATGTTAGAATGTGCTGTGTGCATACTATTTTACAGAATTTTTCTGTGTATCTATGAATTATGTGGAATTGTACAGTTTTATGTGCGTAAAAAGGCTGCTTAAAAACATAAGTATAATAGTTACCTACTGTGTGCAGTGATAGAATGCAGACAACAAAATTATGCTGAACACTATTATGTGTAAATAGTTATGCAGCTATAAAATGCATAACCAAAATTAAATAAATTCTTGAGATAGGCTTTCTTCTGTGCACTAAATAAAAGTATGCAGAATGTGGTTTTAGAAACATTTGCACCTTTGCACGCACATAATTGTAAGATTCTTTAATTTATTTTATCTTAGTGAATTTCCATTCAACTGGAAATGGAAATAATTGAAAGTATCATATAAAGAAAATGTTAGAATGTGCTGTGTGCATACTATTTTACAGAATTTTTCTGTGTATCTATGAATTATGTGGAATTGTACAGTTTTATGTGCGTAAAAAGGCTGCTTAAAAACATAAGTATAATAGTTACCTACTGTGTGCAGTGATAGAATGCACACAACAAAATTATGCTGAACACTAATATGTGTAAATAGTTATGCAGTTATAAAATGCATAACCAAAATTCAATAAATTATTTATATAGGCTTTCTTCTGTGCACTAAATAAAAGTATGCAGAATGTGGTTTCAGAAACATTTGCACCTTTGCACGCACATAATTGTAAGATTCTTTAATTTATTTTATCTTAGTAAATTTCCATTCAACTGGAAATGGAAATAATTGAAAGTATCATATAAAGAAAATGTTAGAATGTGCTGTATGTATACTATTTTAGAGAATTTTTCTGTGTATCTATGAATTGTGTGGGATTGTAAAGTTTTATGTGTGTAAAAAGGCTGCTTAAAAACAATAGTATAATAGTTACCTAATGTGTGCAGTGATAGAATGCACACAACAAAATTATGCTGAACACTAATATGTGTAAAAAGTTATGCAGTTATAAAATGCATAACAAAAATTCAATAAATTCTTGATATAGGCTTTCTTCTGTGTACTAAATAAAAGTATGCAGAATGTGGTTTCAGAAACATTTGCACCTTTGCACGCACATAATTGTAAGATTCTTTAATTTATTTTATCTTAGTAAATTTCCATTCAACTGGAAATGGAAATAATTGAAAGTATCATATAAAGAAAATGTTAGAATGTGCTGTATGTATACTATTTAGAGAATTTTTCTGTGTATCTATGAATTGTGTGGGATTGTAAAGTTTTATGTGTGTAAAAAGGCTGCTTAAAAACAGTAGTATAATAGTTACCTAATGTGTGCAGTGATAGAATGCACACAACAAAATTATGCTGAACACTAATATGTGTAAATAGTTATGCAGTTATAAAATGCATAACAAAAATTATATAAATTCTTGAGATAGGCTTTCTTCTGTGTACTAAATGAAAGTATGCAGAATGTGGTTTCAGAAACATTTGCACCTTTGCACGCACATAATTGTAAGATTCTTTAATTTATTTTATCTTAGTAAATTTCCATTCAACTGGAAATGGAAATAATTGAAAGTATCATATAAAGAAAATGTTAGAATGTGCTGTGTGCATACTATATTAGAGAATTTTTCTGTGTATCTATGAATTGTGTGGGATTGTAAAGTTTTATGTGTGTAAAAAGGCTGCTTAAAAACATAAGTATAATAGTTACATGATGTGTGCAGTGATAGAATGCACACAACAAAATTATGCTGAACACTAATATGTGTAAATATTTATGCAGTTATAAAATGCATAACCAAAATTAATAAATTCTTTATATAGGCTTTCTTCTGTGTACTAAATAAAAGTATGCAGAATGTGGTTTCAGAAACATTTGCACCTTTGCACGCACATAATTGTAAGATTCTTTAATTTATTTTATCTTAGTAAATTTCCATTCAACTGGAAATGGAAATAATTGAAAGTATCATATAAAGAAAATGTTAGAATGTGCCGTATGCATACTATTTTAGAGAATTTTTCTGTGTATCTATGAATTGTGTGGAATTGTAAAGTTTTATGTGTGTAAAAAGGCTGCTTAAAAACAATAGTATAATAGTTACCTACTGTGTGCAGTGATAGAATGCACACAACAAAATTATGCTGAACACTAATATGTGTAAATAGTTATGCAGTTATAAAATGCATAACCAAAATTAAATAAATTCTTCAGATAGGCTTTCTTCTGTGTACTAAATAAAAGTATGCAGAATGTGGTTTCAGAAACATTTGCACCTTTGCACGCACATAATTGTAAGATTCTTTAATTTATTTTATCTTAGTAAATTTTCCATTCAACTGGAAATGGAAATAATTGAAAGTATCATATAAAGAAAATGTTAGAATGTGCTGTGTGCATACTATTTTAGAGAATTTTTCTGTGTATCTATGAATTGTGTGGGATTGTAAAGTTTTATGTGTGTAAAAAGGCTGCTTAAAAACAATAGTATAATAGTTACCTAATGTGTGCAGAGATACAATGCACTCACCAAAATTATGCTGAATACTAATATGTGTAAATAGTTATGCAGTTATAAAATGCATAACCAAAATTAAATAAATTCTTGAGATAGGCTTTCTTCTGTGTACTAAATAAAAGTATGCAGAATGTGGTTTCAGAAACATTTGCACCTTTGCACGCACATAATTGTAAGATTCTTTAATTTATTTTATCTTAGTAAATTTCCATTCAACTGGAAATGGAAATAATTGAAAGTATCATATAAAGAAAATGTTAGAATGTGCCGTGTGCATACTATTTTACAGAATTTTTCTGTGTATCTATGAATTATGTGGATTGTAAAGTTTTATGTGCGTAAAAAGGCTGCTTAAAAACATAAGTATAATAGTTACCTACTGTGTGCAGTGATAGAATGCACACAACAAAATTATGCTGAACACTAATATGTGTAAATAGTTATGCAGTTATAAAATGCATAACCAAAATTAAGTAAATTCTTGATAGGCTTTCTTCTGTGTACTAAATAAAAGTATGCAGAATGTGGTTTCAGAAACATTTGCACCTTTACACGCACATAATTGTCAGATTCTTTCATTTATTTTATCTTAGTAAATTTCCATTCAACTGGAAATGGAAATAATTGAAAGTATCATATAAAAAAAATGTTAGAATGTGCTGTGTGCATATTATATTAGAGAATTTTTCTGTGTATCTATGAATTGTGTGGGATTGTAAAGTTTTATGTGTGTAAAAAGGCTGCTTAAAAACATTAGAATAATAGTTACCTAATGTGTGCAGTGATAGAATGCACACAACAAAATTATGCTGAACACTAATATCCGTAAAAAGTTATGCATGTATAAAATGCATAACAAAAATTAAATAAATTCTTTAGATAGGCTTTCTGTGTACTAAATAAAAGTATGCAGAATGTGGTTTCAGAAACATTTGCACGTTTGCACGCACATAATTGTAAGATTCTTTAATTTTTTATCTTAGTAAAATTCCATTCAACTGGAAATGGAAATAATTGAAAGTATCATATAAAGATAATGTTAGAATGTGCTGTGTGCATACTATTTTACAGAATATTTCTGTGTATCTATGAATTATGTGGAATTGTACAGTTTTATGTGCGTAAAAAGGCTGCTTAAAAACAGTAGAATAATAGTTACCTAATGTGTGCAGTGATAGAATGCACACAACAAAATTATGCTGAACACTAATATGTGTAAATAGTTATGCAGTTATAAAATGCATAACCAAAATTAAATAAATTCTTTAGGCTTTCTTCTGTGCTTTAAATAAAAGTATGCAGAATGTGGTTTCAGAAACATTTGCACCTTTGTACACACATAAGTGTCAGATTCGTTAATTTACTTTATCTTAGAAATTTTCCATTCAACTGGAAATGGAAATAATTGAAAGTATCATTTAATGAAAATGTTGGAATTAAAATTAAAAGGCTAAGAAAATAGCAATCGATGAGTATGAATTATTATTGCGATAATTATTGTTATTATTATGGCCTTATTACTTAAGAACACTAAAAAATATTTAAACTCTAAAAATAAGTTTGTATCTCTATTTTTTCTTGTAATAAATTACAAGAAAAGATTTTGTTTAAAATTAAGGAAAAAGAAAATTGTGTTCTGAGCTATATACTTCCACACTTCATTATTAAAAGGAATTAAAATTTGTATGCGTGTTTCTTTTTCATATTTGCTGTGTTACATTTCCGCATATACAATTTCTGAAATGATATGTTTAATTAGGCAAAACTATGTGAATGTTAATAAAGTAAATCGAAATTAATGAATTTTAATGCTGTTGCCTAGTTAATTATGTCACAAAAGTGTTTTTAAAATTTTAATTTTAAAGTTGCAATTTTTAAACATTTTTAAATCTAATTCTGATAATTATATTATTGTAATCGAAGAAAGTTAATATATTTATTTAAGTAGGGCAAAATAAAACTTATTTTTATTTGCAAGTCATTGCTAATAGTCAGGGAGTAACCAATGTTTCCGTTCTTTTTTTTTTAATCATCGTTGTTACAGACACTTGAAAAAATAGAAACTGTACATAATTTAGCGAAATATATCGATACCTTTTTCTATCCCAATAAATTGTTTTAAAAATGATACATTGACCTTTTGTGCATTACATTTTTCAACATCTTCAGTCCACGTTCTTTCTTCAGTTTAAGTCCACGCTTGCTGCATGCGAAAAGAGTCCATGCAGCCAAACGCAGCATTGACTTGTTATCCAAAGTCAGGATTTGTTAACTTGCAACTGCCGTGCACGAATATTCATACTGGATTATTATTAAATCAATTTTATATTTCAAATAATCATGAGATAATTATTAACTTCCATTAAATGTATTTCTCGCTCACTTACGGTTCTTTGAATTGTTAATAGATGTACACCATACGTTCCCAACCTTTTTTGAACTGATGCCCCCTTTCCTAGTGAATATTTCAATACCGCCCCCCTCCCACTCCAGATTAACAAGAGCGTACTTAATGTATGGTGAAAACAAGAATTAAATTTAAAAAAAATTACTAATAGATAGAATATTGTTGGAATTGAAACGCTACTGGATTTATTCTTCATTTAAAAAAAAAGGAATAAAAGTTTTAGCTTACCTGTTATAAGGACAGGCAGGGGTTTTGATAATATGAAGTAATAGATAATAAACTATTGCTTTCCAAATAAATAAATTGACAATTTCAGAGAGCAATCAAAACGCATGCTTAATTAAATAAAAAGTATATTTATTAAAATTTATTTTTATTAAAGTATTATCAGCGTAATTTTTAAGTCTTTTTTAGACTATATTTGGTTAATCTTCCCACGCCCCTCCGGGCCATTTCAATGCCCCCTAATTTTCTCTGGGTATTTCACCACCCCCCTGAAAGCCTCAAACGCCCACAAGGGGGCGTTGTCGCCCACGTTGGAAACCTATACGATGTACACTAATCAATCGGACAGTGTATTTAAATGTGTCACAGAACAAGTCTTTTACAGTGTAATGTTCTGTCGTAAAACATAAGTGGTACGAATGTTTTAAAAAATATGAGCACTGCTGATACCCTACAACAACTGTGCAAGACTGTGTGTAGGTAAACAGCTTAAGTCGAATGGTTCGAGTGAAAAAATTACCGATTGGCTTATGTCTTTTTTTTTCACGGGTTATCTACCAAGGATGTTCGTACCTGTACAATAAAAAGTACGTCCTGGAAAGAAAATTGTTTAAGCATTGGTTGGCTTTTTCGTTTCGAATGCTTTTAGAGGCTATTTCTTTGTTTTCAGAACGGTGTTCTTAAACCGAAGTTTTTCACAAAGCTCCGTTCGAAATCTGTTATTCGATTTCAAGGGTGATTAGCCTAGAAATATCTTTCTGTGACCGTGTTCTTAAGTCATCGCTCCGTCTGGAGGTTGGGTTAGAATCCAGGATGCCTCCATGTTGTAGTATTATTTTTCAAACATGTTCTTTAACCGTAGTTTTTGTAACGCAGTTGAGTTCAAATTCTCTTATTCAGTTATAAGATTCGTCAGCCTAGAAGTATTATTTATAACCGTGGCCTTAACCCATTAACGCCCAGCATCCTATTTTTAGAACAATCGCAAAAATTAGTCTATGGAATAGTTGCAAAAATAAATGAACATTAATTTATTTTCCTATTTCAATTTCTAGAATAATAAATCTCATTTCCACAAAATACTCAGCGATAACAAAGTAAAATGCGAATCTTTCACTATTTTATTCATATTTTTAGAGAAAGAAATACATTCTTCATACCCGACAAATGTCAGAAATTTCTTTATCACTTCCGGCATGAACATAAATTGAGAATGTGATGGAAAAAGGCGGGCGCTAATGGGTTAAATCGAGTTTTTATCATGAAGCTGCGTTCGATTTCGCTTAATCGATTACTCTGGTTATCAGATTAAACGTAAGTTCTATAACCCCGTTATTAAACCATTTGTTCCTCCTGGATGTTTGGTTAGAATCCAGGGAGTGTCCATGCTCTAGTGTTATTTTACAACCGTGTTGTTAAACTATAGTTTTGTCTTCAAGTTGTTTAGCTGCTGTTTTTCTTGTAGATTTTTCTTTTATGTTTTTCAATACTGTGTTCTTAAACCGCTCTTTGTGGTAGAGGTTTGGTTCAATATCTCTTAATCAATTGCATGGGTGGACAACCTAGAAATATCTTTCTAAGACCCTGTTCTTAAACCATCGTTCTGTCTGGAGGTTGGGTTAGAATCTAGGGAGCGTCCATGTATTAGTATTATTCTTCAAACGTATTCTTAAACCGTAGTTTTTTTCAGAATGCTGCGTTCGAATTCTTTTATTCGATTATAAGTGTCGTCTGCCTAGAAGTATTTTTTTTTATAACTGTGTCTTTTAACTCGTGTTCCGTCTTGAGGACGGGTTAGAATCCAGGGAGTGTCAGTGTAATAAAATATTGTCTAAAGGTGTTCTTAAACTCATGTTTTCGGCTGCATTCAGGGTCCATTAAAAAAAAAAAATTATTAAAGAGTTCTTAAACCGAGTTTTTTTTATGAAGCTGCGTTCGATTTCGCTTAATCGATTACACGGGTTGTCAGATTAAAAGTAAATTCTATAACAGAGTTCTTAACCATTTTTTCCGAATGGAGCTTGGGTTAGAATCAAGGACGTACCCAGGGGGGTGATCCAGGGGTCTGCACCCCCCTCGAAATTTCAGTTTTTGTTAACAAAATAAGAATGATGACGTCTTTTTGTGAAAAATTCTGCCTTTTTCACCGTTTGGACCCCCTCCGAAATTTTTTTCTGGGTACCTCCTTGGTTAGAATTCAGTGAGCGTCCATGTTGTAGTATTATTCTTGAACCATGTACTTAAACTATACACACACTTGTATAGTTTTTGTCATTAAGTTGCATATCTGCTGCTTGTCATGAAGCTTTTTGCGTTTTTCAATACTGTGTTATTAAACCACTAGCTGCGTGCCCGTTCTTCGCACGGTAGTAAAGGAAAATTTTCCTAACATGCGTAATTCCAATTAATTCCGGTGATGTGGAATCTAAAGTAAAAGCAAAATTATTTGACTCTTGACCCCACACACTTAAGAGGCCTTGTACAAAATTTCAGCATTTAATCATAAAACGTCTCGAATATATATTTAAAGGAAGATGATCGGGGACTATACATGAAGTTGCATGTAATCGTTTATTACTAGAATGTAAAAAGTTACTTTCTTTTGTAATTTCTGTGCAACCCCTAGAACGTGATCGTCCAACGTGAATTTTTTCCCTTCGAGAGTATGGTGTCTGCTTCTCATAATATAGTGTAGATGGCAGCACAAAAACTTTGTACTTCGAAAAAAAAAATTCTCCCGTTAGTTTTCAGTGACATTTAAAAAAAAAAAAATATGTATACGACCCGTTACATACAGGTGAAACTAATAAAAGCATATTGAAAACAACAGCCATTTCCTCTTAATGCTGTCTTTTACCTTCCTTCTTTTGAAATAACACTGTCCACTTACCTGTAATCAATAAAGAATCAAAGATTACTACAATCTTTTTGATACATCCTGTATATGTTGTTAAAAAAAAAAAATTCCAACTCAGAACCATGCGGTTGCCAGTTTTTCTTTCACTTCACTTTTGTTTCATAATTTAAGTTCACATGTTCACTTGTGGGTAGTTCGTATCCGGAATTCCAATTAGTGTATGTTAAAAATTTGACACAGTTATAGCTTGTATCTCAAAAAACTCGTTAATTAAGGCACTCGAATTAAAAAAAACTCGTATGTTAGGGAGCTCGAATTTAAAAAACTCGTATGTTAGGGAGCTCGAATTTAAAAAAACTCGTACGTTAGGGAGCTCGAATTAAAAAAAAAACTCGCATGTTAGGGCACTACACAGTAAAAAAATTCAGAAACGTTACATACTTATAGCAGAAAGGTTTCCGAAAGTATAGCGTAACCTACCGGTGCTCTACTCGAACTCACGATTTCGGAAACATAACCCACATTTCGGGGTAAAGTATTTACGGGGAAAAGTATTCTTTATTTGGGACTTCGCGCGTATGCGCCAAGTGCCAAGAGACAGAGGGGTAAGAGTGAAAGCGTCTTCCCTAATAGCACAGATGGTCACAAAAGAGTCGCTGTGACGTCACAGAGGTTCACAATTGTCAGAGGACTGTCACATTGTAACTTGCAGGGCCCGATTATGACCAACAGGGCCCCGGGCATTGATGAATTTGGGGGTCCCCATCTATAAAATTTGTTTTCTTTTTCATAAAATTTTGACATATAAAAGAATATTTCAGAACAACATTTGAAATTGGGGGCCCTGGGCAAAGTCTCGATTTGCCCATGCGATAATAAGGGTCTGGTAACTTGTGAGTGATGTAACTCCACTGTGTGGTCACTGTGAAGTTTATTTGTGACCAGTCACCAGGTGAGGTCGCCGGATGAATACTTAAATAAAACAGCACATTATCTCCTGAAAATAATTTTTGTGGGAAAAAAAAGATTTAAGATTTTTAATTTAGATTTATTAATTATGGTATTTTCCCTCCATTCATATAAAATACTCCAAAAAAATTTTAAGTTTTCAAAACAAGCCATGCCAGAATTAACTTTTGCAGCAGTCAGTTTACTCTTAAAGAAAATTCCGGTAAGACAATCACAGCGTCGAGGTAGCGTGCTCTCCTATTGAACACGTCTGTTCAGGGTTCGATTCTGATCGCTGGTCCTTACCACTCCTTCCGTTAGAGTTTGGTGCTGCCATCTAGCGGATGTTACTCGAAATGCTTCATCTAGTGCATGTTACTTTTTCTGAAAAACTCGGAACGGTTACTCGTTAATTCGGAAACCTTCGTGAAATACACGGAAAGGTTACTCAATATTTTACCAAAATATACAGAAACGTTACCCATCTTTTCCAGAAACCTTACCTAAAAAGCAGGAAAATATGTAAGTATTTTTCCGAAATATGCAGAAACGTTTCTAAATACTTTACCCGCATGGTTCGGAAACGTTTCTGCAATTTTAAACTATAAGAGCTGTCCCATTTTTTGGGGTAACGTTTCCGAATTTTTTTTTACCGTGAGTGTCTCAAGAAACTCGTATGTTGGGGCACTCGTATTTCAAGCGAACTACTGTATAAATATTTTCTCTAAATTTATTTTACTTTCTAGTTCCAGTATGTGACTAAGGCAACAATAGGCCATAATTTGCACTGTCATGCCAGAGCTCTAAGGCTCGATCCCTGGACTGGGTTAGATTGACTCAGCCTTTGAGTAATTCGATAAAATGAGAGCCGAGCTTGCTCGGGGAAGGAGCGTCCTGTAAGGCATGTGAGCATTTGGCTGGAGCAGGGCTTGATTTCCGGGAGGGCATTCGGGGCAAGCGCTCGGTCCCCCAGAAAAAAGGGAGCCCCCGAAATGTTCTTTAAAAATTTGTAAATTTTGAAAAAAGTTTTTGGAAGAGGGGTTCCCTCCCCCCCCCCCCAATGAAGCTTTTGCCCAGGGCTCCTAGTCGGCAAATCTGCCCCTGGGTTGGAGCATATATTTTCTGAATCTCCGGGCCGGAATCATGTCCCGATTCAGGTGTTCCCGTTTGAGGCGGTGAGTTCATATTTGCAGAGCCCGATCAAGACAACTGTGGGCCCTGGGCAGAAGAAAAAAATTGGGCCCCTTGCAATAAGCCCCCCCTCCCGAAAAAAAAAAAACAACTTATGATTGGTTTATACTGAAAGTTTTAAGTATCTTACCCCTTCCAAACACAAATTTTGTTTTAAGTAATCAGAAATAAACGAATATAGTTACATGATGTCAAAGAAACAGATAGTTAAACGTTACATCGAAATGCTATATCACAGTTGTTAACATGTACGGAATACAACCACTTTTTGTAAACAGTCATTTTTGTAAATATTTCTTAAAATAAACACATAAATCAAAAATTTTGCTATTTTTTAACATCAAAAATACTCTTTACAAACTGTTTTTAGTTATTTTGTTACATTTTGGTATGCTATATCGACTATATAGAGCATTTCGAAGAATTAAAAATACGTTTAATTTATACACAAATGTAAATTTGAATTATCTTTTCATTGTTCATACTTTATAATTAAAAAAATCATTTAACTTTTGAATTTTTTTTATCCTTTGTAACTTTATTGTAAAATTATAAAAGTGTAAGAAGTAAGATTTTTGGGCCCTAAAATCTGTGGGCCCTGGGCAGTTGCCCCGTTTGCCCTGCCGGTAATATGGCACTGCATATTTGGCGATACATATGAGTTTGGCTTAAAAAGTATCCCACGACTCGCTGGCCAACATTTCGCGAACACTCCACCAACGCCTGAATCCGGACTTCACCTAGAAATTTTTTGATTAAAGCTTGCTAATATTTAACTTACTAGCTGAAGTACCCGTCCTCGACGGGTTAGTGAATGCAAATTTCCAAAAAGCAAGAACATTCGTCAGCATTGTAGGAGTACACAGAATGGATGTAGTATGTTGCCAAAGTAAAGAAAGCGGAGTTATGATTTTTATGTATTGTTAAAATATTACAGGTTAGAGAGTAACTAAGTAATATGATTTCATTCGCTTTAGTCGTAATTATGTGATGCGCGAACGAATATTTACGCATATTGAAATAATTTTCGCAAAATCTCAAAACCTAATCAACATTTTTGAAAAATTGAAAGCCTAGAATTTAAGTTGAGTGACAACCTATCATGTCACCCAAATTCGTTTCATTCCCTGCAGTCTTTATTTCGTGATGCTGGAACAAATTTTCAGCATTTTGAAACGATTTTCGCAAAATCTCAAAATGTAATCAAAATATTTTTAAAATTCTCTCTCTCAACACGTATAAATTAAGATTAGCAACTACCTATCATATCACTAAATTTCGTATCATTCGTATTAGTCGTTATTAAGTGATGTTTGACGAAATATAAACGTATTTTGGGAGAATTTTCACAAAATCTCAAAATCTAATAAAAATGTTTAAAAAATTGGACTCCTATAGTTTTCATTGAGCAACCACCTATCGTGTGACCAAATTTCATATCATTCACTTTAGTTGTTATTACGTAATGCGGGAACAAAGGTTCACTCAGTTTTAAACGATTTTCACAAAATCTCGAAATCTGATCGATTTTTTTTAATTAGATTCTTATAGTTTAAGGTGAGTGACCACCTATCATGTCACCAAATATCATTTTTTCACCTTTGCAGTTATTACGTGATGCTCGAACACAAATTTACGCAGTTTGAAAGGATTTTCGCAAAATCTCAAAATCCAATCAAGATTTTTTTAAAATTTGACGCCTATGTTTTAAGTTGAGTGACCACCTATCATGACACCCAATTTCATATCATTCGCTTCAGTCGTTTTTACGTGATGCTTGAACACAAATTTACGCAGTTTGAAACGATTTTCGCAAAATCTGAAAATCTAATCAAGATTTTTTAAAAATTCGACGCCTATGTTTTAAGTTGAGTGACCACCTATCATGACACCCAATTTCATATCATTCGCTTCAGCCGTTTTTACGTGATGCTTAAACAAAAAAAGCGTCACGGACAGAATGACAGACAGACAAACTTTTTTTTGAGGGCCGCATCGGATTCCCGGGTGCTTGAAACGGATAGAAATCGCAAAAATTTTGAATTCCAAGAAATTTACAGACAAGTCTAATTTTTAATCTATATAAATAAAATTAGTCTTAATTTTTAATAAGTCTAATTTTATTTATATAGATTGTTTGTGGTTGAGGTTGAGTTCGATATTTCGATCGATTCCATGGATGGTGAAATATCTTTCTGTGACCATGTCCTTAAACTATCGTTCTGTCTGGTGGTTGGGTTAGAACCCAGGGAGCGTCCACGTAGTAGTATTATATTTCAATCGTGTTCTTAAACTGTCGTTTTTGTCATGAATCTGCGTTCAAATTCTATTACTCGATTATACGATTCGTCAGCTTAAAAGTATTTTTTTTTTATAACCATTGCCTTAAACCGTTGATCCCTCCGGAGGTCTGGTTAGAATCCAGGGATGTTTAAAATATGTATATCCACGGATGCCCAATGTAATAAAATATTGTCCTAAAATAATCTTAAACACATGTTTTCGTCTGCTTTCAGAGTCCGCTTCTTTATGTTTTTCATTACCGCGTTCTTGACCCGAGTTTTTCATGAAGCTGCGTTGGGTTTCGCTTAATCGATTATGCGGGTTGGCAGCCTTATGGCCGACCAGCTGGTATAATGGATAAAGCACGGTACTACGGTTTCGGTTGCAACTCCTGGCGGTCGGGGTTCGATTTCCGAAGGGCGTAGCTGTCATTTGTCCATCTCTACATAGGGGGCGGCATCCGTCATCCTACTAGGTTACCCCTTTATAAAAAGACCAACAACTCCGTTCTTAGTCATGGCCAATGCCTATAAGGCAAAAGGCCCGCCATTAGAGGGGAAAAAAATATACATAACCGTGTTCTTAAACCATTTGTTCGTCTGAAATTCCACAGAAATTGTCATTATAGACAGTTAGTCTCTTGTTTGCGTTACATGTATTTCGGATTTGTGTGCTTGTACCGAAATCCGCTTATAAAACCACATCAGAAGGACTACACAAGGAAGGTGCCCGCCGTGCAGGTCTTTCTAAGGGGGTCTTAACCCGTATTTACGCTAGTTTCGGGGAAAACTCCGAACGGTTAGGTCAACAGCCGTGCGATGGGACCCGACCCCGGGACCTTCACACTTCGGCCGTCTACCATATTCAGTGACATAAGTACATAACATAACCACTAGGGATCGACCGATAGTATCGGCAACCGATAGTATCGGCGCCGATACCTCCTATTTTTTTAGGTATCGGTTCTTTCGATTCTAAAAGTATCGTGAAAGTATCGGCTTCTGTTGCTTTCATCCATTTTCACCGATACTTTTCAACCGATACTTCGCTTTTCAGAAGAAACCACGCAGGCGCAACACCACTCTAGAATCTTTATTTTGGAAATGAGATGAGAGGCGTCGTTTCATTGGCACACTTGTTTGCACGAGTGTTTTCGAACTGTGTTTTTTTTAAATTCTAACCATCGCTAAATGGATGCTGTATCACCAAGTGTGGTCGAAATTATGGACGAAGAATCGTTAGATGGCAGTTTAACAGGGCAATCGTCTATTCTTCTAAATTATTTTGAATTGGTGCCCAACACTAAATACGCTATCTGCAAGGATTGCAAAAAACAAATGTCGAGAGGTAGGCTATAATTTTACTTCAGTTTTATAAACGTTTATTTTCTCACTGTGTGGACTCAAAAAAGAGTTCATTCATTCATTCATATACACACACACACAATTGAATATCCCTATAACGAACTCGCTCGGGTCTAGTTAAAAAATTCGCTTTAGAGAAAATTTCGTTGTACAGAGATTAGAGATTTTTGCAGTTATTTCAGCAAATATTACAAACTTTTTAGTTAATGCGATGTTTTAAAGTATTAAATTATGACTTTCAATTAAAAATAAATAGAGATTTATTATAATTTGTTAAACTTACGGTTTCTTACTTTTCATTGTATAAATGAAATGTTCAAAAGTAAAGACAATCTATGAATTTAGAGAATAAAATATGTAATACACTTACGTTTATTTTACTTCAAAATTGCGTTATTTTACGTTGTTTTGCATTCTGTGATTTTAAATTTTCATGAAAATATTCATATTTTAAAAGTCCGCTGAAAATAAAGTGAGGCACATTTTCTTCCATTTGGAAACCTCTTTTTAATGGTTTTGAAAGGTTGAAGCGTTAAAGTTTGATGTGGTTTTGGTTGTGAAGCGCAGGGCCTTATTATTATATGGGCAAGTATGGACTTTGCCCAGGGGCTCTGACTTGAAAGGGCCCCCAATTTTAAATGTTTTTTCTGAAATATTCTTTTTGTATCAAAATTTTATGAAAAATATAACAAATTTCATAGATTGAGGGCCCCAAAATCTATCAATGCCCGACGGCCCTGTTGGTTATAATCGGGAGCTGGTGAAGTGTCTTCATTATCGGAGTCAGTTTCACTTTCCTGGCCTCCATTTTTATCATCTGTTACTCTTCCACTAAGTGGTCTGTTCAAAAATTGAAATTTTCTTCAAAACTAACAAAACAAAATCAAAGGTAAATCTGAAATATTAGCTATGGGAAGATAAGCTCTTCGTTATATGGAGAATGTGTATAGTGTTATTTAAGCCTTAAAGTTACGTTTCCATGAAAAATTTCATTATAGGGAGAAATTCGTTGTAAGGAGACTTCGTTATAGGGAGATTATACTGTATATATAGGCTTTTGATATCGTTGGAGAAAGTCCAGTTCTTGATATAGATTTCACGCTTAAGAGACATGCTTTAAATTTTTATTTAAAAAAATTGGCGCAAGGACATCTGATTCGGCTTGGGTATGATATAGATATCAAAATTGATGGGGGAGACGGTCCTTGACATCGTTTGATATTTCAGGGGATGACGGCCTTTAAAGTGTTAAAGCAGGTATGGACAACCTTTGAAAAGTTGTGGGCCAAACTTTAGGATGTTAGCGAAGTCGCGGGCCAAACTTGCGGATTTTAGCGAAGTGGCGGGCCGTATAATTGGGATTTATATGGGATATTGAATGGTTTATACAGAGTTTTCAAATGTTCCGCGGGCCGGATGAAAAGCCGTGGCGGGCCACATCCGGCCCGCGTTTGCCTATATGTGTATTAAAATGTAATATTTCAGCCTTCGAAATACGTTTGAGGGATTTGTTTCTATTTAGCTTATAGAATTTCAGATACAGACATTTTAATATTAATCAGTCGGAAATATTTGAAATCGAAAGTATCATTCTGCTATCGGAAGTGAATCGTATTTCTGCGCATGCAAACGGGGATAGGGTTTGAACCGAATGACGTTTGTCGGACATACCCCCCCCCCCCATGGTGCCCCTCTGCAAACGTAGAAAAAGGCGTCCCTTTTGTGCTCTAGATCAGTGGTTCCCAAACTATGGACCGCGACCCATTGTTGGGTCACGGGAGCAATTTCGGTGGTTCGAAAAGGGTGGAAAAAATTAAATTTTAGTATTTATATATATAGTAAACTATACTATTTTATACAGGCTATATTGGTTATCGTTATGTAGTGGTGGGTCGCGAAAAAAAAAATCTAGTTGAAGATTTTTTGAAGAGAAGGACAAAATGTTTGGGAACCACTGCTCTAGATCAAGATTTTCTCAGTTTTAGTTCGAAATGGCCAACCTTTCGTCGATGGCACCCAGACCTTGCTTACCGTGCCACGCCGCCCCTGCTCAGAGCTTAGAATTAAAACAGATAAAATTTGTTCATATCAATCACAGAAAAACATGATCATAAGAACAAAAACACTGAAGATAAATTTCATTAAATATGGATACTTTAAGTAGCAACTTTATTTTAAGACTTGAAAATTGAATTTAGTTTATCATTTTTGGATTTTTCTTTAACCTTAATTTAATCTCATCATTTTTAAACATCTTTTATTTAGACCCTCCAAGGCGTAGCTTGAAAACGAGCAAAAATATTTTTCTTCATATTATAGCTGTTTAAATGACAAAATTAATTATACTAAAATTGTAAACGAAATCTATATGTAAAAACAATTTATTCCTTATTTGTGTTGCAAAGAAGTTAACTTTTTGGCAGTGACTTGAAAACTGGCGACTCCCGTGAACTTTAATTATATTGGTCCAGAAGTTAAATGATTCATTTTTAAAACATTACACACTATCAAAAGTACGAATTATCAAACATTTAATGATTTTATTATCTATCAGCTTAATGAGAGAACGTAGGATTTGTATATCATTCTGTTTTGAGAAGTGTAATAATTATCCATATTTAATAATTATTTATATTGTTAATTTAAAAAGTTGAAGCTGTATTAGTATAATTAGTAATACTAATTATTATTTAGTTTATTTCAAATTTTGGGGTAAAAAACATATTTCTTGTGAATAGTATTTGGTTTATATATAAGGAAAACCAGGAATAATCGTTGTGTACCTGTTCTTCGTACGGAAAGATCAAATACATGGATCATCCGGATTAATTGTGTTGCTAAAACATTTAATAATTCACTTAGTGGTTAAATAATTGGAGCAGATAAATAAAACCATTAATTAATGTGAACTTATTATGCATTTTAAGGGAAGAATTTACATACGTATTTAATCAAAAATATCTAAATACATATGTACTTACATAATACTGTACAGTTAATACATTATCACAATTTAATGCAGTTTAAGTAATCTAAAAAATATTTTCATATGTAAAAGAATTATAATTTTAAAAAATCTAAATAAAGCAAGCTTTGAAGTTGAATAAATTTCCTGTGTTTACTTTTGTAAGCACAAAATCGAGGCATGAACCAAAAACAAAGACACATACAGTAAGAGCAACCAGGAAACTGTTTTGTGTCTAATATGGAAACCTTTTATCTGGCTCATAGGAATAATTAGGTGACAAAATAGAGGTTGAGAAAAATTGATTTAAATGTTTGCACCAATCGGCACTGGAAATGGATTCTCTTATTAATATATCCCTTTAACTCCCCCGTGTTTGTGTTCTGTCAAGCCTAAATGAGGGGCATCTACCTATAAGGGCGGGGCTTGGGCGGAGGACTTTTTAAGGAAGTCTAACGCATATTCACGTAACATCTGGAGAAAATCGCCCAAAACTCTAGACCACTAGATCGACAGCCACGCGAGGAAAAAGAATTCCGAACCTGCACACTAAGACGCTTCCCAGTGCTCAGCTTTTTATAAATTCTGCCATTCGTCGGCATGATTGAATAGAAAAAAAAAGACTAGAATTACTGTAAATTCACACTTTAATTTATCCACTGCTTTTTCTTTTTAATGTTTTCTACTGGTATCAAATTTCATCATTCAAAAACTGCCCAGAATACAGATGTATGTTTAAATGAAATTAAATTATGTAAAGTATCGTATCGGTTAAGTATCGGTATCGGCCGATACCATAACTTAAAAGTATCGGTATCGGCTATTTCTGAAAATGAATTTATAGGTAAAGTATCGGTATCGGTCATCGGCGAAAATGTGGTATCGGTCGATCCCTAATAACCACTGTGCCATGGTGAGACTTCAAGTGGTGAGACTGAGAAGTAATAGTATTATTCTAAAATCCCGTTCTTAAACTGATGGTTTCGTATGCTAGTTGGGTTCGAATGCAGGGAGGTTCCATTTATTCTACGATGAATGGCGGCCAAATAAAGAGCAAGAGAGTGGTTTCTTTTCTTCTTTCCAGAGCTGTACTTAAAGACGTCAGGGAAAAAAAACTAATGAAAATGGAATTGTTTGGGGACAAAATAAATTGTACATGTAACTTTGTGATCATTTGTACGTTGAAATATCTAGCAAAATCTCTCCGAAGTAAATTTAGATATAGTCAAAATCTATTTTTTTTTTTCAAATCTGCACACCTAATATTTTTCGCGATCACTAAACTTCCTTTAACTTTGTACAAGGAAGTAATAACGAAAGGAAATCTTTTTTTTAAAGTCATAAAACATTTTTTTTTGGCAGACCTGGATTTTTTATGTATGTGGTTTGTGGCCACAAATCAGTTTTAAAACAGTATTTATTAACCATTAGCGCCCGATTTTTTTCATCACATTCTCCAATTTATGTTCATGCCGGAAGTGATAAAGAAATTTTTGACACTTGTTGGTTATTAAGAATGTATTTCGTGTTCTAAAAATATTAATAAAATAGTGTAAGATTCGCATTTTACTTTGCTATCGCTGAGTATTTTGTGGAAATCAGATTTATTATTCTGGAAACTGAAATAGGAAAATAAACCAATGTTCATTTATTTTTGCAACTGTTGCATAGATTAATTTTTGCGACTGTTCTAAAAATAGGACGCTGGGCGTTAATGGGCTAAAGTGAAGTATGACTGGGATATATCTGACGAAGAACAACAGATTTAGTAGGCGATTTTATGTAAGAAGTGTTTAATGCGGCATGGATAATGATGCACTTTTCAACATGGTAAAGCAAGGCAAACAAATAGGCCATACTCATGCATAATGATGCATTTTCAAACGTATTGAAGCAAGGAAGACAAGTAGGGGACCACGCATGGATTATGATGCACATACATCACGACACAGTTGAACAAGAAAAGCAAATAAGTCTGGCACATGGATTATGGTATACCTTCCAGTTTTTGCAGAATACTCTGCTTGTTTCCTAGGTTTATCGTTCTATAGTGCAGTTGGTGTGGGAAGTTCTTGTAAAGAGTCCACTTGTCAGGATGGGACACAACTTTATTGCTTCTAGAACTTAGCCGAACAATCAGCTTTACAAAATTCACAGGCACTAACGGCCGGTGGCTCGTTTATAATAATAGTCCACTGAGTACGGAAGCTCTCAAAATGCTGTAATTCTCACACAAAATAAAACACTTCCGCAGGCAAAATTCAGTGGAAATATGCAAGGGGTATTGTACACAATCCCTTAAGACACAGCAATGAAGAATTTACACACAGCACTTAAAAATCAGCTTCGTAAACAAGCGCGAAAACACCGCTTCTATCACAGTGCAAAGCGCCGCGCCCTTCGGCAGCTCGATCCACACTCGACGGGAGCTTACTCCACACTGAACTGATCGGGGGAGCCCGCTTTCTTTTACACTTTCTGACGTGCATTCCAGAAAACTCGGGACCTCTCTAACGAGTCCCCAAAAAACCGCGTTTTGATTACGTCATAGAAATGTAGCTGAATCATTAGCCTATTGTGTGATTTTAATGCAGAAAAACCAACTTTACAACCTCCATTGGGAAAATCGCGCCAAATGACCAAAATGTTGCCAAGCTTGGCTCCTTTCGGCGAAATATTGACAAATTTGGCGCCAAAAATAAGTCCCCAAAAGTGAAGTTACCGAAGGCCTAGGACCAATGTTTCTCAAGATTTCTAGAAACTGCATACAAATTAAAAGGGAAACCGAAACCTCCGTATCTCCCGTTCTATTTGACTGATTTTGATGCAACAAAAAAGCAAAATTTAACTATTTGACGCGTAGAAAACGAATTTTGAACCCAGAACAGCGGGTTGCCTTGAAAATTCGTAACACAATGAATTGGAGCAAGAAATATAAATAAAGCCGAGCAGGGATTATCTAATACCTTTTAATATCTAGCACTTTATTGAAATTTAAAATATAAAAGTGTTCCAGATTTTATTTTTCCATTTTCTTTCTTTATACTGCCAAGCCATTTACCCCCTGAGAGGTAATAGTAATTTCCTGAAGAGCAAAGTTGTAGCTTAATAATCGGAATTAGACTTCGTTGAAAAAATTTCTTTTCTTCCTGCAATTCAGCGAAGGCCACTCCCCGCCTATGGCCTTCAGATAGATGTAAAAATATATGATAAAAAAATACATAATAATAAAAAACGGGGTTGGAATCCTTTTTTTTTTTTTTTTTTTTTTTTTTTTTTTCCCGCTATGGTTTCCTCTTTCTGGTAGCGTCATTAGTAAAATTTAGGGTTTGTATCTCTGACATTCCCATGGGTTTCAGTTTGAGGGATTACTGCCTATTATCTGCTCGAGGCATCTAGGCAGAGGGGGCGGGGGAGCGCCTTCCGTGGGGGTCTTAACCAGCATTTATACAAAGTTTATGTGAAAACAACGGAGGAAAGGCTAGGTGGGTAGACGCGACCTGGGTTTGAACCAAGCACCACCCGTCTCCCAGTTGAAAGTGCTGTGCGGTCAGCCACTGTTGGACCACATTCCCATGAACTTGTTAAAGAAGGCATATGAGTGTAGATCGTCTTACAATTTCATAAGGGATGGTTTATGATGTAAGATTGCAAAAAAGCTTCAAGATACATTTTGCGGAGGCATATTTAATTTACTAAAGGTAAAGACCATGTAAAAGTTTTAGACAGAATTCATTAGGTTTATTTTTTCTTTTCAGAACAAATTATGTAAAAAAAAATTGTGTATGTTTTTATCACTAAGCTGTTTTAATAATTGGTTTGATTCAGAGGTAGTATCAGACTGTATAGATTTCGATATAAATATATATTGATCCGGTTGAATCATTTCCTTTAAAGCAGTAGTATTAAAAAATAAGTTTAGGAATACTGATTACCAAGTACCCTTACACAAAATGCAAGAAGTACACAGCAAAAAAAAAAAAAAAAAGTTATCGAATTCAACAAAAACTTGCTTTTAGCTATTTTAAACGAGTAATTTAGTTGGATCTGCAAAAAATTTTGTTGAATGAACACGAACATAATTTATTCAACAAAATATATTTACAATTTTGTATATTTAATAATATTCTGTTGAATTTAACGACTTTTCTTTCAGTGTACAAAGTGGTGAAATTATGTGCACATAAGGTCTGAAACACTAAATTAATATTTTTATTATAAGATGAAAAAGTTATTATTTTACGTAATAGAATAAGATTATTCTATAGTTCTTTTACTATAAAGAATATATGGATAATATAAAAATCACAAAAAATGAAAATACTAGAAGCGTGATTTATTTTCTAAAGGAACACTTTTGTGCTTATGTAATTGGAAAAATTCTCACAATATATCTGAAATTCTTAAATACCGTAGTACGCATGATTTAATTGAAAGAAAGTGAAATTCCATTTAAACAGTTAAATATTATTTTTTTAACAACACATTTTTTTAAAAGTTGATCTACTACTTAATAAGTAAAAATGTTAGAAGAAAATACAAAGAGAAAATACTATTGGTTGATGATCTGATGATACTCGTTATCATCATCGTTAACAGCCTTGTGATAGCCAACAGCTAGACACTTCGATGAAAGAAAGAGGGGAAAAATGAAAAAAATTGTTGTTACATACGGCTTTATTCAGGAAAATATAAACCTATACACATCTGGCAGGCTCAATACAAAACGAAGGGAACAAGGCGTAATAAACTGTGAAGTATACGACAAAAGATCAAGAAAGAATGAGGAGTTGAGTTCGATCAAAGAAAGCTCATGAAAGTTCTACCATTTCAAAACAGTTTGCTAATTTTACTCTTTTTCTGAGACTTCTGGTCTAGACGTGGGCAAGAAAAAAGACGCTGAAAGGCCCCCAACAGGCAATGTTCTATTGTCAGATCACGCTTGTCTAGAATATAGTTGTCGTGTCACAGCTCAAAATAGTCTTGATTTTCTTTTTCTTTCTTGAACCATCCCCCCCCCTTTTTTTTTCTTCTACGAGCGGGCAGATGCCGATCAGACACAGACCATTACAACGGAATGAAGCACTGGACATTCTTTTATAGGGGCACTTAATGGAAGACCAACGTTACCCCCTACGAAGGGACAAACGAGTTTGCACCCGAGCCGGGAATCGAACCCGGATCCAAGGCGTGATAGAATGGTTCCTTAGCCACTTCACCTACTGGCCAGTTTTGCATCTTTAGTAATACTTTTAATTAAATTTTGTGATGACATCCCATATTTTCACAGAGAAAATTCGACAATTCGTCTCCTGAGTTTTAAAATTTTAAAGTTTCAGCTAAAAGCCTGTGTGCTTTAACCCTTTGAGGCGTAACCCTTTCCCAATGCTGGAAAAAAAGCAGCCGTTGCCATCGCTCGACTTAACTACCAGCAAGATGGCGGACGATCGAAACGTTCATCGCGTGTCACAGATCTAGAGACCCTTTTTTGACGACAGCTGGCTGTGCTCGCGCACAGCCAGCTGTCGTCAAAAAAGGGTCTCTAGATCTGTGACACGCGATGAACGTTTCGATCGTCCGCCATCTTGCTGGTAGTTAAGTCGAGCGATGGCAACGGCTGCCCTTTTTCCAGCATTGGGCAATCTATCCAGCTGTTCTCGCGTTCTTCCATTTTTCAGCAGATGTCAGTGCTGTTAAAAATAATCGTGATCATTTTTTACGCGAAATGACGTACTAAAAAGTAAAGGGTTCTCGTGGAGCTATGTCACCCGCAACTATTTTTATAAAAATCCAATGTATTCTTCGTGACTGGCAACAGTCAAAACGTCAGAGTTGGGTGATCCCAGAGCGGGATCACTGCGCCTTAAAGGGTTAAAGTAACATTAATAAACCTATGCCTTACCAGAATGATTGGCAGCCACTTAGAATAAATTATAAAAAATGCTTGTACGCACCAAAGGCTTTTTTTAAAGATACCAATTTCTTTCACTGTTCATTTACCTTTTAGTGCAATTTTGAAATTTAGGTAGATGATTCAAATTCTGTTATATCCATAATTTTAATTTATTCTATGTCGAAAAAAATTGACAAGTGAAACAATCAGATTTTACTGAGCTTAGCCGCAAAATATTGATGAAGGCAATAATTCAATGATTTATATTAGGCTTCTACAAAAAGAGTGACAAAAGCAGGCCTGCCCCCTCCCTCAAAGCAGCTACAAAAACTTGTCTCATCTCGTAAAATCTTTATATATTAATAAGAAAAATGTCTGTATCGTCTCTCATCCATCCCTAATTTGAGTCGCAACTTTGTGGTAAAATTTTCGGAATGAAAATAGTGAATTTGAAAGTCAGGACTTCAGTCTCATAATCATCAACAATAGATCCATGTTAGCATTTTGCAACTGGTGATTGATTTTCTAAATATTATGCAACAGCTTGGTAAGTAATACCTACGTGAACGGAAACAACACAGGCCAATGAAGAAAAGAAATATTTATATTTTTTATATTTTATTAAAATTAAAAGTTAAGATTACCACATAAAATTAACACATAAGTTGATGTACTGTGAGTTCATCGCTTGTGTTTACACAGGACAAATTCTTCCGATCATCGTTTGAAGATCTAGCATAATACATTACATTACCCATATACCACAGTGACGTCGCAACATGTATGTATATCACACTTTAACTTGTATGCGGTCACACTCTAACTTGCATCTGGTATGTTCCTCGTGATGTGTTCGTTTTAGAGAGGTTGTGGTGACGCATAATTTTTTTGACGTCACATAGTGACCATAAACGACGTCATAATCGCCTACATGAACGTCTCTGCAATATCGCATGTTTGTCGCATACTGAGGCTACATTGGGACTAATTCTTAATTACAATGCGAAATCACTCTGCAACGTCATGTGTTTGAGACGAAGAGGTGCACAGATATTGTGTATTTACATCACATTAGTGATGAGACGAAGGTGACGAAATGTAAGGTCGTCAAAACGGCACTGCCAACATGAATGTTATATGATCCTGTGCTTATGCTAAACGTCCCTCAAAGCTGTTTACAAGAAACTTCGCAGATGCTGTTTTATAAAATAAGCTTTGTTCAGAAAATCAACTATACTCCAGAACTATTTTTACCTGTGTTGAATGTTGCAAAGAGAATGCCATAAGTCAGAAGGCTGCCGAATGCCGAGAGAATGAGATTCTTTTCAATGGCAATGGAGTTGAGAAGCTTGAATCCTTCAATGCGTTTCTTCATCGAGTGGATAAGTGACAAACTTCTTAGCTGTAAAAACTTTGCCGATGACTTCTGAGCAGTGGCTTCGACCCTCGAAGCTGCATCAATAACATAAGAACCGAATATACATAGGCATACAAAATTTAGGATGAAAATTGAACCTTCAAACAGATATGCGATGCCTATAGAACTTTCCAAATCCAAAAATAGTAGACGATACACATCCCGAAGCACACAAAAAAGTGTGTTGCCAACAAATATGCACAGCACAGGGTGCAGAATTTTGTTAGAGTTTGAGATTGCAGACGTTATTTTGCAATGGACATCAAACAGGTGCTCCAAGTCTTCTTCCCTACTGTATTGGATTCTTTCGTTCAGTACAGTCAACGATTCTTTTATCAAGAAGCAGACTGAACTGAAGAAGATTGTCACAGCTCCATGGGAAATACTGATGTTGTACAATACAAAAATCACACATAAACCTGGAATTGCAAAAGGAGGAGATATAAATCCATAGAGACGGTAAGTTATAGGAATGCTGGGAATCACCAAGTACAAATAATAAAGAGTAGAAAATAATGTACAAAGTTCTTGAGTTAGGAGCAAGCATTTTAACTTAAAAGTGAACTTCCTCACCGAGATTCCATTTTCTCCAAGATCGTGGATAATCTTAGCCAATCTTTGAATTATCTTTTTAAGCTTTTTCCTTCTCATATAAATGCATATTCGACTCATAAAATTTAGTAAATAATAAGTCATATCAGCTATTACCTTTCTTCTGTCGTTGGTATTATTTTTCAGAGATAGGAAATCCGGAATTAAACGAAGAAGGAATAACCCATCAAATATAAAAACCAAAAAGAATGAAACAGTAGTCGAAATCGCATACTTCTTGCTGAAATCAATGCCTTTTTCAAAGCCTATTCCAAGGAGCCACATATACCTATTTAATGTTTTATACAAGTACGAAATAAAATTTTCTGAATTTTCAGTAGTACCACATTTACTCCGATCGAAAAGCTGAGTTTTACAAGATTTTCGTTTTAAAAACACGTTCTTTTTACTATTCAGATGCATGATGAAAATGTAAAACCTTTTTTTCCCTTAAAGTAACAAAAGATATTTCCGCAGCTGTCTTCAGTATTCAATGCATTAACTCAAATATATAGGGGGAAATATATTTAGAATATGAAACGATTTGTTGTTGGACTAAATGGAAAAAATATTGCTTCGCCAGCTACGTTTGTTTTATGCATGCAGAAGCTTGCAGTCTGGCCCTACATCCGAGTTATGTCCAACATGCAAAAGCTGGACTCAAATCGTAAAGATGGAAAGACGATTGTTTTGTTTGCGTCAGATTTTTTGTCACTTAAGTGCATGAACGGATTCTATAAACAATATTTTAACTTACGCAAGTCTTTTTTTTTTTTCCTGATTCAAGCTTGTGCATCTGGATATAACTCATGATACATCTAGAAATATCTTAGCAATACCAGCTTCTCAACGAAAGATGAATTGAATATGCTTGAGCGGTCAATATTTCAGTGCAATTTTCAGTGCTATCCAAACTGAAAATATATCAAATATTTGAGTATTTTCAGGACTTTACTAATAAAATTCACTATGACAACGTTCAACAGCAACTGTATTTTACAAATAATATATTTGCATGTATAGTCATAATGTATTGAGGGCTATAATTTACCGAAATCGTGATTTCAAACTATTACAGTTGAATCCCAAATCTTCGATTGAAGTCTGAATGGTATTCTATTACAATACATAAAACATATCAATGTGGCATCCGGCGATCATTTCTTTTTTATGAGTAATCATGACATTTATTATGATACATAGTAATATCACTAAAAAAGGTTGTTTGAATTTATTCTTGTACATATTTTTAAATATATCAACAAAATATCTCATAAAAAATATTTTAAAAAGAAATTTCTTGCATTGTGGATATTCAAAAAGTAATCCCTCTCAAGCTTTGGGCGACGTTTATTCACCTAGATCTTACAAACTGTATATTTTTGCGCACACTGATAAAAATATACAGCTGTACAATTTCCCGAGTCAAATCATACTAAATGCATTGCAACTATAAATTAAATCTGAAAATTTCGATATTGCCTGCGTGAGCCCAGAGAAATGGCATTGAAATTTGAAAGGACTACCTAGCTTTTATTCATGAACTTTTCTCATAAAAAGTAACAAAAATCATTTTCCTTCTAAATAGAAAGATGAAAAATGTCCACTTTGTTCTTACCAGACATTAAATTTTAAAAAATGACGACAAAATAATCATTGTGATGCTTATATAAACATAATTTGACAGGTAACCAGTATCACAAAAGTCCCATAATTATAAAAAAATATTTTTCTTCTAATTAATTATTAATGTATGTCCATTGTGTTACGTTCAATGATGATAGTGCCTTTTTCTTTGATAAAATAAGAAGTATTTTGTTCGAAATATAAATTTATTATCTTCCAAGTTTCTCGATTTTAACGATGTATGTAACCCTAAAGCAACTCAATATGAAAATTAGAACATAATTTAAGTTTAAATCTTGGTGAGAGTGGACAAAAACGCTTCATTTACGATTTACTCATTTCGTGTATTTAATTAAGGCTTAACTTTCATATTATCAACACGTTCCATAAGGCTTTAAAGAAGCATTTAATTTAATGATATGACAGATTTACATAAAGAAATTAACACAGTGAGTATTAAATGGCAATATGTACCAGCATATTTTAATAAATATATTTTCTTGCAAAATGCAGTTGGCAGTCATGGAAGAAATCAAGGACAACATAAAATAAATAATTATTTAATAAAGTAGATCCGTACGTTGGAAAATTTAACTATGGAAATTTTGTAGCTTACAAGACATTGAAAACAAAATTCGAGTGTATAAAACACAATAAGCATCAGAAAAAAGTTACTTGATACCGAATTTAAGTTACTTTATGACTTTTTTAAGAGAATTTCCATGTAGCTGTTCATGTATTACTTCATAACCACTTTGGAATAATAGTGAACTTTCCGACCACAGTTCGTCAAAATTAGTGTATCTTTCACAAAAAGCACTTGATTAAAATTGGTTATTAACAGGATTCATTGCTAAAGTAGAGATTATATATTGATTACAGGATTGATTATTGCAGTGATTACTAACAGGTAAATGAAAGCGAGATTTCTGACCGTCACTGTTGTGTGTTCCTGATGCCTTACTATGTGCCCTTTAACCCCTCTTAAAGTTTGCCGTAACTCTTTTTAAACACCATGTATATATAAGGTAATTCCGGGGGGAAGTTGCTAGTTGGGGGAAGACGCAAGTTTGGCAATAAATTTTTTATGCGTCGATAGATGACAATACTGAACCACTTGTGTGAAGAGTCTGGTCCGACATTGTTTGCGCTAATGAATTTATATGAATTAATCGTCTTTAATGGGCGTTGTTTATTGCTTTTTTGATTATTGCTTTTTTAAATTTTAAATTTGCTTTTTTAAATTTTATAACGCTGTATATGATCGTGTAAATTATAAATGCAATTAATAATTATCATTATAATTAATTATAAATTTTAATAAATAAGAATTCACACTATATTACCACACAGAAAATGCCTCGAAACTACAAAAGAAAAACTGATCGCGCTTCTTGGTTGAAATGTTGGGTAGGCTATCATTCGAGTCTGTGCTGTTACTATTTTTAGCAAACTAATTATGAAAGAATTTAATTTGTTTTGTTTTTCTATGGTTACTGTTAATTCACATTTATGTTGTTCTTGTGGGATTAAGGTCAGTTATCTATACAAAGGATCTAGGCCTATGGGTGGGGTGCCCTCCGTGGGGGGGGGGTCTTTCTAAGGAGTCCTAAGCCGTATATACGCTAAGTTTCGGAGGAAACCACTGAAATCTCCGAACGGTTAGGTCAGCGGACGCGACCCTGTCTCCCAGTTCAAAGCGCTATGCACTAGGCCACTGGTCGGGCTAATCCACAATTAATTTTGCAATGCTTTTCTTATTTACTGTGGTGTTGTTGCATCTTACCATAACTGCTGGTATCTTCCCCATATATATGGGGAAGATGTCACAATTAAACAAATTTCTTTAACATTAAATTTCTTACTTATTCTGATGCTAAGAAGAGAATTAACTTGCATATATGACCTGTTAAATATTTAAAAATACAGTGTATTTTTTTCATGATCTTGTTGCTTCAATTTCCAATGTATTTAATCGTAAATTCTTTAAGTGTGGAGTCTTCCCCCGGTTTACCTTATATTAAAATTCAATTTGTACGGTCCCTCCTTTTCTATCACTTATATTTGGAAAAAAAATATTTCTCCGGCACTTAAAAGGTAAATAAAAAAAATATTGTCTCTGAGTGGAATAGTTTCTGAGGTGTCGCACGATGAAATTTTTGCATTTGTAGCTAAATTCTAATGGGATGTCTCAAAAGTGAGAATAATTCAATCACTTTTCAACAAGAATTTTTTCAAGGTCTCTTCTTTAACAAGAATTTTTCTTGTCGTGCATGTTTATACCCCGTGTTTTTAGAACTCTGCTTACGCCATTGTTATATATACTATATGTATCCCCTGATCTAGCTAGGGTAACGAAGACAGAAGAATATCAGTTTCCATGAAAGTATTAGCCTTTTATGTAGAAAGTATTAGTTTCTGTTGTTGTTTCATTTCCTCCTAGACCAGGGGAACACCTAGATCGAGGCCAATGACACTATGTTGCTCTAGCAACGCCACAAGTCCATTATCCTCCCTACTCCACAGCAGTCTCTTAAAGTGTCAAATACAATTAACGACATGAGCAGGACAGGAACAAAGGCAAAATGGATAACAACTGATGAATAATTTTGTCGACAAATTTCAAACTTTTGATGTGGACGCTTCGTAGCCTGGACAACACGGTCTGTGACGATCTTAGGCCTTCGGACTGCAAAGACAGACCAGGGCGATGTCCAGCATACCAATTGTGTGTGGGAGGTAGTAGTGTTTGCTTTATCCCTGTATATAGGGAATATCTCGGATGCGAAAATTTCACAAAAGGTAGTAGAAGGAAGATCCTTCGCAAGCAAGTCCGCCTCCACATTGCCTAGGGCTACAACATGGGAAGGGATTCACTGAAGACAAACGCTGCTTTTCAGTGAAAGTGCAAAAGTTTTTTTTAATAATTTCCTGTCCGTCTTTTCTAGAATGTTTGGCCAGTTTTGTAAATATGTAACTGAACTTTTGCTGTCCTTCAAAATCTAGGTGTCAGTAGTTTCAGAACGGAGGGCGAAATTTAAAGCTTCTCTGATGGCAAGAAGTTTCGAGTGAAAACCGAACAGTTGTCTGCGTTGCAAAAGCTGCAACGAAAATCCAAACCAACCCCGGATTTAGCGCAGACACCACTTCCTTGTCTTACCTAAGTCCCATTTACTTCCATCGGTATATTTGACAGTTTCGAGTGAAAGTTAACCCACACCAATTTCGCTCTTATTCTCTGTAATAATTTGGATATGCGATGTTACTAGTGGATGAGTAGTAAAAGACTAAATCATTCATAATTTTGTACCTATAAAATTTGTACCATAATGCCGTGTCGATCACTTCAGGTAAAACTTAGCTTGTTAATTCCACGCGTTTGAATGCGTTTAATCGCCATATTCCAACAAAGGGATCATTCTTTAACTTTTATCAACTAAAAGCTCGTACCCTAAAATTTAATTATTTTCGACACAAAACGGACGCCCGCAACGCAGGTTAAGTGGCCTAAGTCATCATGTTTTACTTTAAATATCTCGATAACTATGGTAGTCAGAGACAAAGATTTTTTCCCCACTCATTCTTCGCTTTCCGGAAGCGTCTTCGTTATTATGATTGAAATTATTAAAATGTGTCAACATTATAATGTAAGGCTAATACTTTCATGGAAACTAATATTCTTCTGTCTTCGTTACCCTAGCTATATCAGGGATACATATAGTATAAATAACAATGGCGTAAGCAGAGTTCTAAAAACACGGGGTATATCACTCTAGAATCGATTCGGAAGAAAATGTTTCGTTGATTTATCTTCAGAAATCTTTTCCGTCATTATGATCTTTTCTGTTATTGAAAAGTGTCAAGCCCAGAATGTTAATAGCTTACAATTTTAAGGAAATGATAGTTTTTGGGCTTCGTAACTGCTCCAGTTAATGCAGAGGATACGCCACTGTGAAACTTACGAAAGTTACGCACGCTTTTATTTGCACGCTGTAGAAAGTCAATCATTAAAACAATATTGATAAGCCTATTTTTTTCTGCAGACAACGACAAAAACTACAGAATGTAATTATACTTCATGCTGTTCTCAAGGAAAAATGATCTGATGAACTTTAGCTTCAGCCTAAACTTTGTATGGTGAAAGGTCTGTCACATAATGCAATTGGATTTGTGTTAAATCACGGGTGGCCTACATATTAATGTCGTGCAATGATTTATATATCTTACGACTTCAAATACGCCATATAATTAAGCTCCTTTTCTACTTTCTTAAGATCACGGCAGAGTTGAAAATAAAAGGATGGACAATCTTTAGTTTAAAGGAGGAAAAATAACGGCAAAATGAGAATCCTTGTACCCAGAGTGCAGTCTAGAATCAATTTTCAAATGGCACCGCCATGGTTGAGTGGATAATGCACTGAACATGGTAGACGGCTGAAGTGTGAAGGTTTCGTTTCCGGATCTACCTCGTGTCTGTCGATCTAATGGTCTGGAAATTTGGTCGATTTTCTTCAATCGAATGTGAATACTCGTCAGAATCCCTTAAACAGTCCTCCGATCGAGGTACCCCTGTAGGCACATGCCCCTCATCTAGGCTGGCAATAACGCAAAATTAACCAAAGAATTAATTTACGGATATTTGGTAGATGGTCAGAGAAGTTTGGATTTTTGGAATGTGCAAAATTTGAGACAGTATCATAGATTATAAGAAATAAGATATTTCCAGACACGAAATTATTTGAAAAGTCTTCGATAAGGCTCAAAGCAACCAGTAGGCAATCAGATGCTATGCGCCACATGAAATCCTAAAATGCGCCACGATATGGCAACCCCTGTGCTGAATGTTCCTAAAAGCTGTTTTCAAACTTTGAAATCCGTAATGTAAACAATAATTTATACAGAAAATTAATATCCTCCCGCGTTATATTTTTGCGCTTGTTGAATGTTGCAAAGAATATTTACCAGAGTTTAGATGCGAATTTTGTGAAATTTAGTGTAATGAAGATTAACTATCACCGGGTTCCATTTGTACTCGAGCTGAATGTTGCAAAGAGCATGCCATAAGACAAAAGAATGCCGAGTGTGGTAACAATGAGATTCTTTTCAATGGCAATGGAGTTGAGAATTTTAAATCCTTCAACGGGTTCTTTCATCATGTGTATTAGAGATACACTTCTTAGCTGTAAAAACCTTGCCGATGATTTTTGAGCAGTGGCTTTGACGTCCGCAGCTGCATTTATAACAAAAGAACCGAATATGCATAAGCATACAAACTGAAGAATGGAAACCGAAGCTTCAAGTAAGAATGAGATGCTTGACGAACCTGTATCCAAAAATAGTACTCGATACATATTTCGAAACACATAAAAAAGTGTGTTGCCGACAAACAATCACAGAATAGGGTGCAGAATTTTGTTAATGTTTGCGATTGCAGACGATATTTTGCAATGGACATCAAACAGACGCTTCAAGTCTTCTTCTTTGCTGTGCTGGAGTCTTTCGTTCAAAGCAGACAGCGATTCTTTTATCAGGAAGCAGACAGAACAAAACCAGACTGTGACTGCTCCCTGGCAAAGACTGATACCCTGCAATACTTTGTCAACACATAGTCCTGGAATCGCAAAAGGAGGTGGTATAAATGAAAAGAGATGGTACGTTACAGCAATGTCAAGAATAGTTATGTACAAAAAATAGATAATATAAAATAGTATAATAAAATCATTAGTCAGAAGCACGAATTTCTTCTTAAAAATGAACTTTCTTAGTATAATTCCATTTTCTCCAAGAATAATGTAAATTTTAGCTAATTTCTGTACTGTGCTTTTAAGCTTTTTCCTCCTGGTATAAATCAATATTCGGCTAAAACAATTTAGCAATGTAAATGTCATATCGGCTATTATATGTTTTCTGTCGCCAGTGTTAATTTTTAATGATAGGAACCATGGAATTGATGTAAGAACGATTCTCCCTTCTTACAAAAGAACGAAAAGCAATGAAACTGCAGTCGAAATCGCGTACTTGTTGCAGTCGATGCTCTTTTCAAATCCTATCCCATGCAACCACAAGTACCTGTTTAATGTTTTGTACAAGTCTCGAATAGAATGTTCAACAGTACTGCAATCATATTCTTCAAAAGGTTGACTTTTACATGGTTTACGTTTGAAAAGCGTAATCTGTTTATGATTCCGATTCATGATGAAAATTTTAGAAATATTTTTAATTTCAAATGTCGAAAGATATTCAGCGAGTGTTTAGAGAAAAATGAAATTGGGGTGTAAATATCTTTATATTATTCTACGGTGTGCAGTTTGATTATATATATATGTAAATGAAAAATATTGTTTCTGTTACTTATATTTAACAGAAGCAAAAGTTCACTAAAAAGATATTTGCAGTTTGGCTGCACATTTCAGTATGTTCAACATAATTAGAGAGTTGTATGAATAGCATCGACTTTATCATCAAGAATATTGGTGTATCTGTGAATACACATTATCCCTGTGTCAGCCTTTATTTATCTAATTAAATGCAGAGGTTAATGTTGAGAATTACTTGTTATCTTATTATGTGCAGTTGAACTAAAAACCAAATGCTTATCTTTTATGAATGGGAAAATCTATTTTTTAAAAACTTGCAGTTTGACTTCATAATGGAGTATGTCCAACATATTCAGAAAGTGCACTCAAATCGTCAGCTTTGAAGGAAGAGTAATGATGTTACTGTCTACCCCTTTCTGCGATGTACGTACATGATAGCAAAATTTCTAGAAAATCCTCTATAATATATTTACGCAAATATTTTAACGTAAGCAGATCTTTCAAGATAGTGCAACTGGATATAACTTCACTCCTACTAAATACCAAGTTTCATCAACATCTCCAAGTCCAGACGAGTTACTTGAGTAGTATTCATTACACAGAAAATGGATCAAATGTTTTATTAGTTGTATGACTTTCCTTATACTATCTCCATGACAACTAGTGATACGTTTAAGTAATTTTGCAAATAGGTTTTTATATTTAGAAATAATAGATTGAGTGAAAATTTTCCGATATAGTAATTTAAAATATGAATGCTAAACCTTTCAATTCAAGTCTGAATCATTTTCTTTAACAGTACACATCTAAAGTTCTGAAAAGTGATAGAAAGCACTCTTTGTTATGATTATAACGATGTATTATAATGATTTTTTTTTTCGAAATGTAGAAGTAGCCACTGTAAAAGATATTTTGAAGAAATTGATGTTACTCTTAAAAGTGCGCCAAAGTAGAAAATGAAAAATATTTTTTATGAATAAGTTAGTTTTTGTGCATCGTTGAAGTTTAAAAAGAGAATTCATTTCAAGCTTTGATCGACGTTTATTTACCGATTCTTACAAACAATGTGCAATATGTTTTTGCGAGATTAAATAAAATATTTATTGCTATAATTTCTTGAGATTCCCATTCTAATAGCATTGCATCAAAATAATAAATCTGGAAATTTCGATATTGCGTTCTTCTAAGAGAGTATCCAAATAAAATTGAATGTATGATCTTTTTAGCAGTAAAGAGCATATTTTTCAAAACTTGAATTATGGGAAGTGGAAGACGTCCTTACATTTATTGAAGTAAAAGGTTTTAAACTGAAAATAAATAGTTTTACAGATTTTTTTCAGAACAAAAATTTACTTGCGTATATTTATGGATGCATACAAACAGCCGAAATAAAACAAAGCATTTCATCAGACAATTCGTAATTTCTGCTATTTGAAAGTTTTCTTTGCGTAGCCAGCCATTGGGGATTTCATCGGAATCATTAGATGCAAAGAGTGGGGGGGGGGGACGTTTTATTCCCGGGATTTTTCGGGGGAAATTTTTGAAAAACCCGTTAGTTTTCAATTTTAAAAAAAATCTATCTCAATTAAAGTGCAATGTATACAAGTACAGAAAATTAAAAGCTGTTATATTTTTTAGATTTACAAATTATAAAACAAAAAAAACATCAAAAAGTAAATTTACTACCATAATTCTTGCAGCTGTTAACGCCTCGAAATATCCGAATTAATCGAAAACTAAAATACAGATTTTACTATCTGATTACTGAAATAGTGTTTTAAGTACAAAATCTCAATCAAACAAATATAGACTTGTTCCGTAAACCAAGGCTATTTTGCATCTCAGCACGTATCCGGAAATCAATGGAGGGAGAGGGCAATTTTGTGCCTGAAGTTGTATAAATGGTGTTTAAGTTGGTGAGGGCGGAATCATCCCCTCCATTAAAAAATCTCTATATGGTAAGTGATTTGGTACGAGACATATTTTAATGTCTTTGATTAGGAAGGAGAGGGGGTAGTGCCCCCTACATATGAGTGTAGCCAAGAAGAGATAGGGGGCAGCTTCCTCCGTAAAATGAAGCCACTCACATGGCCTAATTATGGCCAACTGCAACCCTCGGCAATTTAAATAGGTCAATTTTTGGTCCTTCCCCCGCCCCCAAGTGCAATTCCTGGCTACGCCCATACTAACACACCTTAAATAAAAGCTATTTAATTTTCATGATAAGTTTATTTATTTAATTGATATAATATTTCTATATACTTCTCTTCCCCTCATCCAGAATTGATTCAAAATTGAGGGATCTTCCAAGGCATGGTCAGGTCAGTGGCTGCAAATCTGACAGGGTCGGCTCCCTCCCGTGGGTGACCACAACGTACTTCTCCTATCTCCATCTACCAGCAGGGCCCATTCTAGGGGCGGACAACCGTAAAATATTTCGGGGCCTCCAATATTCCAGGGCGGCATTTTGGCTGGGAGTGTGACAAAAATATTGATATGTTAAATATTCAATTAATCGAAATTTATACGCGTCGATTATTTATTTTTATTTTTTCGCCAAAAATTTAGTTTGTATTGTCTAGGTTGCATTTTGGTTTGAATTTGGGATTTTTTATTTTTTTTTAGTAAAGAGAGGTTGGCATTTTGCATTTTCGTCATTGGGGGGGGGGGACTGCTAGAGATTGTCCTGGTCCCAATTTTAGCATATCCAAATGCCATTACTCTGTGGTGGAACCTCTATTTAACGAATTACTCGATATTTCAAATATTTTTTGCGTAACCTTGAACCTTTGACGAATTTCCCATAAAAATATACTTGATAAAATAATCAAGCGCGTTTTCATATTGTACTTGACAAACTTTTCCACGTTGTCTGAAATCTCTTTCAAAGAAAAGATCTAGACGAAACTGACAAGTATTTTCGGTAAATAAAATTAAATAATGAATGTTTGAAACAGCTAGCTTTAAAAGTTGCTGTTCAGTTGCGAACAGTTTTTAGAATTCGCACCCAAACGGACCCAAAGGTACTGAAACGTTCTTTTAACAGTTCTCTTCATATCTCAGAGGAAAAAAGAGACATCCGTAAAATTTTTGCTCTATAATTTAACAATATCCATTCCGTGCGAAGAACGGGACTTCAGCTAGTATACCTACACAGATAAAGATTTCCTTTCCCCGTAAATATTTTACGCCGAAATGTGGATTACGTTTCGGAAATCGTGAGTTCGAGTAGAGCATCGGTAGGTTACGCTATGTTTTTGGAAACATTTCTGCTATAAGTATGTAACGTTTCTGAATTTTTTTACTGTATATAAGATAAACTTAAATCACATCGTCTAAGATTATTATAATTAATTATTTGGCAAAAAACTTAACATACATCAAACCACTTTTACTGAAATCACAATATTACTTATTTAGAAAAAAAAACTTGAAGTATACAATCACTTCGCGCAGATTTCTCTGTTGCCTTCCTACAGTATTCAATCCTCAAAAACAGTATTCAACCCTCAAAATTCAATCCTACAGTATTCAATCCTCAAATCCCTTACTTTCATCAGCTGTAATTAAATTTCATCACCTTAAAACATAAAAATGCCGCTGGAAAATCGATGTTGAAGGTTTTCATAAAAAATTCTCAATCCTTTACAATCATCCAAAAACATGAATTTGATACTTTTTTGTATTTTAAAAATGGGAATGGGACTTGGAAGGGGTGAATGTCTGTCAAACTACCATTGGCAGTAACGTGTTCCAATTCTTTTCAGTGCTCCTGTAGAAGAACTATAAATGATAGACGGAGAATTTTCAATGGAGAGCTTTATCTTATAATTCTTAATAGCATATATCAGTTTTGCTTCGTTTCAAATACCGTAGTGTATTCGAATTATTTTGAGTACTCCAGTAAAAAATCTATAAATATTGCATACACCATTTTCAATAGGCTACTTGATATCGTGCATAGGAATAACGTATATAATTCTCGTAGTAATCGATCCGTATTTACTGCAGTTAGAGCACAGACGGGCGGACAGAAAAACAGACAAACCGTAATGATAAACACTTTTCAATCTTGTTGGTAAGTGAAACAGACAAATTAAAATGATAAACACTTTTCAATCTTTTGGTAAGTGTTAAAAAGATATGCATAACGAGGTTGCTCTCGATTCATGAAAAAAAGTAATAATATTATAAATTTCCTGTGCCATCACACAGTCTGTAACTTCACTTTGAAATTGCAAAGTCAAAAAACTTGTTTTAAGTTAACAGGCAACGAAGTTAAGATTCACTTACACACCCTTCTTACAAAAGAAAGAAATGTTAAAAAATTTATAGAAAAATTAAAACATAATTTAAAAAATACTAGCACTAAAAAAAGGCAAAGCATTTACTTTTTTTTTTTAATGTAATATTTTCTTACCTACAACTCATATTGACTTTATGACGTGAGTCAATTTATTTTAAATTACTTAATATAATGTTTCTTACTCAGCATTATTTATTACTAGCTGCGTGCCCGTTCTTCGCACGGTAGGAAACGAAAAATTTCCTCACATGTGTAATTCGAATTAATTCCAGTGATGTGGAATCTAGAAAAAGCAAAATTATTTCACTCTTGATTTAAAATTTGTGTCATATATGTAATAACCTGAGATCATTTCAATATAATGACACAAAAAAAAAAAAAAACTATGTCAGCATCATTCGGTATCAAAAAAGTGAAAATGGACCGTTTGCAGTGAACTTCTCACTTTCAAAATGTCTTATTTCCTCAGACATGCTGTCTTTTAGGTTCACGTTTTAGCGTTAAATACCTCAGACACTACATGAAATGGACATTTTTTTTATTTTAAAAATACGTCACCCTCTCTTGCAACCCTTTACAAAAAGAAAAGAGATAAGAGATAAGACTGCACTATTTATAAAGGCTTTAAAATTGTTTTTCTAGATTATGCAGTTTAATTTTTCTTCTCACAAATAAATCCAGTATTTATTAAAGGAAATTGAGCCAAGCAAAGAAATCGTCTGCTCGCAGGACCCGTTTTTATTTATTTTTTTCAAATGGCAATTTTAATCATTGTTACTGTATCCATGACAACCAAACCGCAAGATATCAAACCGAAATTGATAAGCAGGTGCTACGGAAATGGAAATCCTTCTTTACTTAAAAATTCGTAAAAATTCTCCTAATTTATATTTTTCCTCCGTTCTTCTTTTAAAAGTGGGTTAATTGTGTGCTCCGTCTTTTGCCGAAATATAAAAAAGTTACGACAGATAGAATTCAAGATGCAGCAGTTTTAAAAATATTTTACGAAAGGCAGCGTCAAATTTAATTTTATTTGAAAAATTCCCAAAAATCTGCAAATTATGTTACACAGTCCGAACAAACAGTTTTTAAAAGAAAATTTACTCCTCTATACGATGATGTAACTATCGTTTTCTTGCGAGTGCAAATACCGGCGTTATTATGTATTACGCAAGAAAAATCGCTAAAAATCGGACAAAACATAAAATAAAACATTTTCTAATTCGAATTTCGAAAAAAATCGCTTCGAGGTGTGTCGAGACCCGTCTTGGAGAATTCCCGTACAAAATTTGGTAGGTCTACGATCACCCGTTTCGGAGCTACGCGAGACTAGACAGACAGACAAACGGACAGTTTACACTCTGTTTTATTTATATAGATTAGCCGTTCATGCGTCTAGTTTCATTGCTGTTATTGTTTGAACACTCTCAATCAGTGTTAATAGGATGAATAGGAGGCTGCTCGCATTAATCGCAGATTTTCGAAAGAGCTTTAATAGCAGCAAACAAGCACATCGATTTTTTTTTTCATAATGAAGAGGACGATTTGTGTATTACTCTTTACAATGCGTAGAAAAACTAGGAAATTAAGCTACACAGAGACCTTGAATTTTTTTTAACGTATCTTCTTCGCCTTCCCACAAGATTTCCGTTAATTACTTATTAAAACCATTAACTTATTAAAACCATTGAAATAACTTAATTATAAAATGTTAGGATAATACTTTGTAATGAGAATTATATATTCTCCGGCACCAATTTCCACTCGCGTTCGATGTCACAAAGAGTATACCACACGTCAGTAGGCTGTCGAATGCCGATTGAATGAGATTTGTTCATTCATTTTCATTTCTATAAAAAGGGAAGAGATTCATCGGCAACCTAGGGCCTGACCGTCAGCACTAAAGTAAAAACGGCAGGCGATATACAACAGTGATCGTAGCACAGTTCCAAAAGCAGGCTATATCACTCCAATAACCTTCGGAAGAAAATCTTTCGTTGATTTATCTTCAGAATTCTTTTCTACTACTGATATGTATCGAGCCCAGAATGCTAATAGCCTGCAATTTTATGTAAATTGGTAATTTGAGGGCTTCGCAGCTACTCTCGCTGCGAATGCAGTGGACATGCCAGTGCTAAACATACGAAATTAGCATACAGTTTCTTTTTAGGCACACTTTTTAAGAAAGTCAAACATTAATTAATTTTTTTTCTTATGGCCGGCCTCTGCCTTGAAGTCTTTGGCCACAACAGGCCGGATTGTTGATCATTTATTATGGGGGCACCTAGTAGGTGGACCGATGTCGCTGCTTATGAAGGGACGGACATGACAACCACGCCTAGTCGTTGATCAATCCCCGGCCGCCGGGAGTTTAACCCAAAACCGGAGTACGGTGCTTTCCTCACCAAACTACTCGGACGGCTCATTAATTCATTAAATATTGGGAGACGTATTTTCTCAGCAGACTTTGGCAAAAACTACGGAACGCAATGGTACTGTTTTCATGGGAAAATAATCCGATGAATTTTTGCTTCACCTTAAACTTTGCATGGTGAATGTCTGTCTGCAGAGATTGCATTTGGATTTGTGCTAAATGATCCTAAAAGCTGTTCTCTAACTTTAAAATGCTTTGTATAAAATGATTTGTACAGAAAATTAATATCCTTCTGACGTATTTTTACTCCTGTTGAATGTTGCAAAGAGCATGCCATAAGTCAAGAGACTGCCGATTGTCGAGAGGATGAGATTCTTTTCAATGGCAATGGAGTTGAGAAATTATGAATCCTTCAATGCGTTCTTTCATTGAGGAGGCAAGTGGCCAACTTCTTAGCTGTAAAGATTTTGCTAAAAACGTCTGATCAGTAGTTTTAACATCAGCAGCAGCATTGATAACATTTGAACCGAATGTACATAAGAATACAAATTGAAGAGTGTTAACCGAAACCTCCACTAGATATGCAACATCTTGCGGGACTACCATATCAAGAGAAAAAAATACTCAATTAACATCTCGAAACACTAGAAAAAGTATGCTGCTAAGAAAGAAAAACAGAGTCGGTTGTAGAATTTTGTTAGCACTTGAAATTGTATCCGATATTTTGCAATGGACATCAAACAAAAGATCCAACTCGTTTCTTGCTGTGCAGTCTTTTTTTTTTCATGCAGTCAGCGATTCTGTTACCAGGAAGCAGACAGAGCAAAAGTAGATTGTGACTGATCCCTGGCAAAGGCTCATACTATACAACACTCCGTTAATACGTACTCCTGGAGTGGGAAAAGGATGGGGTATAAATCTAAAGAGACGGTACGATACTGGAATTTTGGGAATCAGCGAACATAAATAACTTATAGTGTTAAACAATATAACAAAGTTGTTAGAAGCATAATCTTCAACATAAAATTGAAGTTTTTCACAGGTATTCCATTTTCTCCAAGATCATGGTAAATTTTAGTCAGTCGTAGATTTATATTTTTAAAATTTCTCCTTCTAGCATAAATCAATATTCTGTTCTGAGAATTCAGCAGTAGGAATGTCAAATCGGCTATTAAATATCTTATTAGCGGATGGTTGGTATTATTTTTCAGCGATAATAACCGTGTAACTGAATCGAAAATGAATCCCATTTCAGATAGAAGAACTAAGAAGAATGAAACTGCTGTCGAAGTCGCGTACTTGTTGCAGTCGATGCCTTTTTCGATGCCTACTCCATGAAACGACAGATATCTGTTCAATGTTTTATACAAGTCTGGAATAGAATGTTCTGTAGTACGTCATTTATTTTAACCAAAAGGTTGGGTTTTACATGATTTTAACTTTAAGAGCATATTATTTTTATAAGTCAGATTCATGATAAAAATTGAACAACTTTTCTGCGTATGAAAAGATATTCCAAAAATGTTTTCAGTAAGCCTTTTAGTACATTTACTTACCTTACTGGTTAACGTTACCTATACCTGGCGCAAATATCTTTATCTTATTGATTACTTTATTATGTATTAAAATGAAAAATACTTGTTTATCCCATATAATGTTACTTTATCCCGAATTTTGTGAAATTAATTTTAATCTAAATGAACTATCACCGGGTTCAATTTGTACTCGAGCTGAATGTTGCAAAGAGCATGCCATAAGTCAAAAGAATGCCGAGTGTCGAAAGAATGAGATTCTTTTCAATAACAATGGAATTGAGAATTTTTAATCCTTCAATAGGTTCTTTCATCGAGTGTACAAGAGATAAACTTCTTTGCTGTAAAAACTTTGCCGTCGATTTCTGTGCAGTGGCTTTGACGTCCGCAGCTGCATTTGTAACATGTGAACCGAATATGCAGAAGCATGCAAACTGAAGACTGAAAACCGAAGCCTCCAGCAGGTATGAGATGCTTGTCGAGTCTATCGTATACAAAAATAGTACACGATACAGATTTCGAAACACACAAAAAAGTGCGGTGCTGACGAATAAGCATAGAATCGAGTGGAAAATTTTGTTAGTGTTTGAGATTGCAGACGATATTTTGCAATGGATATTAAACAGATGCTCCAAGTCTTCTTCTTTGCTGTGCCGGAGTCTTTGGTTCAGTGCAGACAGCAATTCTTTTATCAGGAAACACAGAGAACAAAAGTAGACTGTGACTGCTCCCTGGGAAAGACTCATACTGTGCACTACTGCGTTGACATATAGTGCTGGAATGACAAAAGGAGGGGGTATAAATGCGAAAAGATGATACGTTAGAGGAATGTCGGGAATCATCAAGTACACAAAATAGATAATATAAAATAATATAATAAAATCATTAATTAGAAGCACGAATTTCAACTTAAAAGTGAACTTGCATATTAACATCCCATTTTCTCCAAGAATATTATAAATTTTAGCTAGTTTCTGTTCTGCTCTTTTAAGCTTTTTTCTCCTGGTATAAATCAATATTCGGCTCACGAAATTTAGCAACATAAATGTCAGATCTGCTATAATCTGGATTCTGTCGTCAGTGCTATTTTTTAATGATATAAACAATGGAATTGATTCAAGGACGATTCTCCCTTCATATAGAAAAACGAAAAAGAATGAAACTGCAGTCGAAATCGCGTACTTGTTGCAGTCGATGCTCTTTTCAAATCCTATTCCATGCAACCACATGTACCTGTTTAATGTTTTGTACAAGTCTGGAATAGAATGTTCAACAGTACCGCAATCATATTCTTCAAAAGGTTCAGTTCTACATGACTTACGCTTGAAGAGCGTATTATTTTTATGATTCAGATTCATGATGAAATTTTCAGAAATAGCAAATTTCAGAAAATTCAAATGACAAAAGATATTCAGCAAATTTTTCGAGAAAGTTTTTCGTTACACTTATTTAACCGCTTATAAAACTTGGATGTAAAAATCTTGATATTATTCTACGGAGTGCATTTGGATTACATAAACGAAAAATATTGTTTCTGCTACTTATATTTAATAGAAGTAAAAGTTCACTAAAAAGACACTTTCAGTTTGGCTGCACATTTGAGTATTTTCAACATAATTAGAAGTTGTACGAATAACATCAACTTTATCATCAAGAATATTGGTGTATCTGTGAATACACATTATCCGTGTGTCAGCCTTTATTTATCTTTTAATTACTGGTTATCTTATTATGTGCAGTTGAATTGAAAAAAATGCTTCTCTTTTATGCATGGAAAAATCTATTTTTGAAAAACTTGCAGTTAGATTTCATATTGTAGTGTGTCCAACATATTCCGAAAGTGCCCTCAAATCGTCAGCTTTGAAAGAAGAGTAATGATGTTACTGTCTACACCTTTCTGAAAAGTACGTGCATGATAGAGAGATTTCTAGGAAATCCTCTATAATATATTTATGCAAATGTTTTTAGCGTAAGCAGATCTTTCAAGATAGTGCAACTGGATATAACTTCACTCATGAAAACTACCGATTTTTATCAACATCTCCAAGTACAGACGAGTTATTTCAGTTGTATTCGTGGCACAGAAAATGGATCAAATGCTTGAGAAGTTCTACGACTTTCCTAATAATATCTCCATGACAACTAGTGATATGCTTAAGTAATTTTGCAAATAAAGGGATCTTATATTCCGAAATAATGCATTGAGAGCTATAATTTTCCGATACCGTAATTTAAAACATGAATTCTAAACCTTTCAATTGAAGTCTGAATAATTTTCTTTAACAATAGACACCTAAAGTTCTGAAAAGGGATAGGAAGCACTCTTTGTTATAATTATGACGATGCAGTATAAGGACATATATATATATTTCTTTTAATCTATAAGTAGCCACTGTAAAAGATATTTTGAAAAAATTGATGTCACTCTTAAAAGTGCGCAAAGTAGCAAATGAATTTTTTTTATGACAAAGCTAGTTTTTGTGCATCGTTGAAGTTTAAAAAGAGAATTGATTTCAAACTTTGATCGACGTTTATTTTCCGAAATCTTACAAATAATATATAATATGTTTCTGCGAACACAAATAAAATATCTATTGCTATAATTTCCTGAGTTTTCCATTCTAACAGCATTGCAACAAAATAACAAATCTGAAAATTTCGATATTGCGTGCTTCTGTGTGGACAAAAGAGTGTCCAAATTAAATTGAATGCCTGATCTCTTTAGCCGTAAAGAACATAGTTTTCAAAACTTGAATTGTAGGTTGTGGAAGACAGTCCTTACATTTATTGAAGTAAAAGGTTTTAAACTGCTAATAAATAGAAGTTTTACAGATTTTTTCAGAATAAAAATTTACTGGCATGTATTTACGGTTCAATAAAAATAGCCGAAATAAAACAAAGCATTTCATGAGAGAATTCGTGATTTTTACTGCTTGAAAGTTTTCGCTGCTTAACCATCTATTGGGAATTGCAACTAAATCATTAGATACAAAGAGTGTGAGGGGGAGTTTTATTGCGGGGATTTTCGGAAAAAAAATTTTGAATAACTTTCTAGTTTTCAATTAAAAAAAATCTATCTCAATTAAAGAGCAGTGTAAACAAGCACAGAAAATAAAAGCTGGTATGTTTTTTAGATTTACAAATTATAAAACAAAAATATCAAAAAGTAAATTTACTGCCATAATTCTTACAGCTATTAAAGCCTCGAAATATTGGTATAAATCGAAAACTAAAATACAGATTTTATTATCTCATCACTGAAATAGTGTTTTAAGTACAAAACCGATATGAAACAAATATGGACAAGGCTCCTTTGCACCTCAGCACAAATCCGGAAATCACTCGAGAGAGCATTAGAACATCAGCTTTAATTAACCTTAATCACTTCAAAACATAAGAATGCCGCTGGAAAATCGAAGTCGAAGGTTTTCAAAACCAATTCTCAATCCTTTACAATCATCCAAAAACATGAATTTGGTAATTTTTTTAATGTTAAAAATCGGACTTGGAAGGGGTGAATGTCTGTAAAACGACCATTGGCAGTAACGTGTTCCAATTCTTTTCGGTGCTCCTGAAGAGGAACTATAAATGATAGACAGAGTATTTTCGACGGAGAGCTTTATCTTATAATTCTTAATAGCATATATCAGTTTTGCTTCGTTTGAAATACTTTAGTGTATTCGAATTATTTTGAGTACTCCTATAAAAAAATCTATAAATGTTGCATGCACCATTTTCAATAGGCTACTTGATACCGTATGTAGGAATAACGTATATAATTCTCGTAGTAATCGATCCGTATTTACGGCAGTTAAAGCACAGACGGGCGAACAGACAAACCATAATTATAAACACCTTTCAATCTTGTTGGTAAGCGTTAAAAAGGTATGCAGAACGAGGTACTTGATTCATGAAAAAAAGAATAATATTATAAATTCGGGCTCCATGACACAGTCTTTAACGCCATTTTCAAAACCTAAAAATTTTGGGTTGTATCTTTTGAAATTCGATTATAAAGATAAAATAATAGTTTTTATACAGACATATTATTATTACTATTATTATTATAGCAGTAAAGGTCAATTTAATGAGAAACCTTACCATAAAACAAACATTAAATAACTGATAATTCGTATCACTTTAGTTTTGTTCTAATACGAATAGACTAGGATGTTTTTAAAGAGTATTCTGAATTTATTTCCATAGATATACATTTATTAAGTTGATTCCTCGCCAACAAATGGCAGTGAATAATTCATGTAAATACATATTTAATTTTTAAAACCTATCATTTGAAGACGTTTTACAAGTTTTGAGTTATTAAACTAAATAATATTTGAAGTAAAACTAAAATACTCATTTCCCTGTCATAAGAAGAAATGTATTGATTTTTTTAATTAACTTTTCTTATATAATTTTAGATGCCTTGTTCTATTGCTCCGTAACAGTCAAGTAACTGCTCTAGGTTCTCGGAAAACGTTGTTTCAGTGCCTTGGCTAAATTTTGAAAATTCTTAAATATCTCTAAAACTATTGCTTTTTCAATAAATTGGGCTTCCCTCAAGATCGATTATGTACTCTAAAATCGAATTCACCCAAAACAAAAATACCACCCAAAATAGAACAGAAGAGTTATAGAATATGATTGACTTAGATATGTCGGTAATTACACTGGTAATAATGGTGTACAGAATCAACTTCACTTTGCAATTTAAAGTCAAAAAACTAGTTTTAAGTTTAGAGGCACAAAGTTTAGATTCACTTCAGCCCCTTCCTCTTACAAAAGGTAGAAAAGTAAAACCTTTATAGAAAAATTAAAACATAATTTAAAAAATACTTGCACCAAAAAAAAAAAGAGGCAAAGGTTTACTTTTTATTAAAAGTAGTATTTTACTAATATACAACTCATAATTAACTTTTGGACGTGAGTCAGTCTATTTTAAAATACTTAACAGAATGTTTCTTGCTCAGCATTATTTATTACTAGCAGTTCAAGCGTGTAGTTTCACTGCTCTTATCGTTTGAACACTCTATCAGTGTTAATAGTTGCTGTGGAGGCTGCCCACGTTGATCGCATATTTTCTAAAGAGCTTCTGCAGCGGCAATCAAGCACACAGATTTTTTTCGTAATAAAGAGCCCTATTTGTGTATTGCTCTTTACAAGACGTAGGAAAACTAAGAAACTATGTTACTGTCGGAGACATAAAAATTTTTCAACGTAGCTTCTTCGCCTTTCGACAGGATTTCCGTTACTCTTATTAAAATCATTGAAATTCCTTAATTTTCAAATGCTTGACTAATACTTTGTAATAAGAATTTCTATTCTCCGGTCCCATTTCCACTCTTGTTGGATCTCGCATAGAGTATACCACACGTCAGTAGGCTGCCGAATGCCGATTGAATGAGATTCATTCATTCACTTTCATTTCTATAAAAGGGAGAGATTCATCGGCAACATAGTGCTTGACCATCAGTGCTAAAGTAAAAACGGCAGGACATATATATATATCTATAAATAACAGTGACAGTAGCACAGTTCCAAAAGCAGGCTATATCACTCCAATAACCCTTCGGAAGAAAATGTTTCGTTGATTTATCTTCGTAATTTTTTCTGTTACTAATGTGTATCAAGCCCAGAATGCTAACAGCCTGCAATTTTATGCAAAATTGGTAATTTGAGGGCTTCGCTGCTACTTTTGCTGCGAATGCAGCGGACGTGCCACTGCGAACCATACGAAATCTGCATACAGTTTCCTTTTAGGCACACTTTTTAAGAAAGTATATCATTAATTAACTATTTTTTTCCTCATGGCCGGCCTCTGCCTTGAAGTCTTATCCACAACAGGCCAGAATTGTTGATCTCTTTATTATGGGAGCACCTAGTAGGTGGACCAATGTCGTTCCCTGTGAAGGGACGGACATTACAACCACGCCTAGTCGGGGATCGATGCCCGACCGCCGGGAGTTGAACCCGTAACCTGAGTATGGTAATTTACGCACCATACAAATCGGTCGGCTCATTAATTCCTTAAATATTGGGAAACCTATTTTTCTCAGCAGACTTTGGCAAAAAACTACGGAACGCAATGGTACTTCGTCCTGTTTTAATGGAAAAATAATCCGGTGATCTTTTTCTTCAGCCTCAACTTTGCATGGTGAATGTGTGTCTTAAGAGATTGCATTTGGATTTGTGCTAAACGTTCCTAAAAGCTGTTATCAGACTTTGAAAAGACTTAATATAAAATAATTTGTACGGAAAATTAATATTCTTCTGATGTATTTTTACTTGTGTTGAATGTTGCAAAGAGCATGCCATAAGTCAAGAGACTGCCGAATGTCGAGAGGATGAGATTCTTTTCAATGACAATGGAGTTGAGAATTTTGAATCCTTCAATGCATTCTTTCATTGAGGAGACAAGGGGCCAACTTCTTAGCTCTAAAGATTTTGCTAATAACTTCTGAGCAGTAGCTTTGATGTTCGCAGCAGCATTGATAACATTTGAACCGAATGTACATAAGCATACAAATTGAAGAGTGTAAACCGAAACCTCCACTAGAAGTGCAACAGCTTTATTAACTGCGATATCAGGATAAAGAAGTACAACATAAACATTTCGAAACAGTAGAAAAAGTATGCTGCTAAGAAATAAAAATAGAGTCGGGTGTAGAATTTTGTTAGCACTTGAAATTGCATCCGATATTTTGCAATGGACATCAAACAAAAGATCCAACTCCTTTTTCTTGCTGTGCCGGAGTCTTTTGTTCAATGCAGACAACGATTCTGTTATCAGGAAGCAGACAGAGCAAAAGTAAATTGTGACTGCTCCCTGACAAAGGCTCATACTGTACAGTACTCCGTTAATCCATACTCCTGGAGTGGCAAAAGTATGGGGTATAAATCTAAAGAAACGGTTCGACACGGGAATTTTGAAAATCTGTGAATATAAATAACTTAAAGTGTTAAGCAATATAACAAAGTCATTAGTTAGAAGCATAATCTTCAACTTAAAATTGAACTTTCTGACTGATATTCCATTTTCTCCAAGATCATGGTAAATTTTAGAAAGTCGTTGAATTATATTTTTAAAATTTCTCCTTCTGGTATAAATCAACATTCTGCTCAAAGAATTCAACAATAGGAATGTCAAATCGGCTATTAAATATCTTATTAGCTCTTGGTTGGTATTATTTTTCAGAGATATTAGCCGTGTAACTGATTCGAAAATAAATCTCCCTTCAGATAGAAGAACTAAGAAGAATGAAACTGTTGTCGAAATCGCGTACTTGTTGCAGTCGATGCCATTTTCGAAGCCTATTCCATGAAACCACAGATATCTGTTTAATGTTTTATACAAGTCTGCAATAGAATGTTCAGTAGTACGGCATTTAATATCCCCAAACGGTTGTGTTTTACATAATTTTCGCTTGAAGAGCAAATTCTTTTTATGAGCCACATTCATGTTGAAAATTGAACCTTTTTTTCTGCAAATGAAAAGATATTCCAAAAAAGTTTTCAGTAAGTTTCTTAGTGCATTTACTTACTTCCTTTATAAAATATGAACAAAAAAATATTTAAATTATTGCTGTATGATGAGTAGCTGCATTAAAATAAAATAAAAAATTGTTTCTTTTGCTATTTGTATTTTCTGCATACGAAAGTCTGTTAAAAAATTAAACTTGCAGTTTGTCTTCATTTTTTCGTATGTTCAACACATTCAGAAAGTACACTCCAATTGTGAAAGAATTGAAAAGAATAATGAACAGAAGAATTGTGTCTGTGTGTGTGTGTAATGATTCTGTCAACCTTTCTTTCAAAGACGTGCATGTCAGTCAAAACTTCAAACTAAAGTCACTGGCACAACAACCCACGTGTGTCCTAAGCCTTCGCAACCATATGCTTTTGGGGTACTGAAGCATATGCCACCGGCTAAATGGTCAGTCTGACGTGGAGCTTCCAGATTTCAGTCCCCAAGCAAGTTTGGTCCTTATCCAGTTAATTGAAGCATGTCCGTCTATTGAACCAAAACTCCAACAAAAGCGTCTATCACATAGTTATGAAAATGCTTTTAATGTAGGCAAGTGTTTCTAGTTGTTTCAAGCAAGTGCAATTGAATATAACTTCACACCTAAAAAGTACCTAATTTTATCAGCTTCTCCAAGTTCATGCAAGTTTAGGAGTTTGGATAATTTGACTCTGAGTTTTAAAACTGAATATTTTTATTTAGTAGTCAGCGTGTGTTGAAGCAAAATTAAGTAAAAGTAGTCCTACTTAATAATTGGTAGCCACTTAAAGTCATAAAAAAATTAAAATCATAAACTTAAAACGTAAAGTTGTAAATAAAAGATACCGTACTGATTACTCGTGTAATAGTCGCATATTTTTTGGCAATGTTTCATTGTGAAAGTGTAGGTCAGATTAACAGAACCATTATGCGTGGAAATGCATTACACAACATTGTACACTCTAATGCTAAAACATAACTGATATAAAAAATACATTGTAATAAAATTAGTAACGACCACATGTTTTGCAGATTATGTGCTGGTAATATTTTTATAGACATAAAATTCACAAATAATCTTTGTGAAAATTTTGACGAAAAATTGTAATAACATAATGCACAATAAAGCACTTTCATTGAAGGCATGGAAATCACTATTTTTATCTTTGAATTATTGGTATGCAGTTGAATTTTAAAAAAAAAAAGTGTTTTCTCTTACTACTTATCTTTTATTCGTGGGAAAACCTATTTTTAAAAACTTGCAGTTTGACTTGATATTGAAGTATGTCCAACATATTCCGAAAGTGCACTCAAATTGTCAGCAATGAAAGAGGAGAATAATGATGTTGTACTGTCTACCTTTCTTAGAAGTACGTGCATGACAGCAAAATTTCTAGGAAATCCTCTATAGCTTATTTATGCAAATGTTTTTAACGTAAGCAAATCTTTATAATTGTTTCAAGATAGTGCAACTGGATGTAACTTCACTCCTAAAAAGTAACAAGTTTTATCAACATCTTCAAATACAGACGTGTTATTTCAGTTGTATTCATGACATAGAAAATGGATCAAATGTTTGAGTAGTTTTATGACTTTCATAATAATATCTCCATGGGAACTAGTGATATGCTTAAGTAATTTTGCATATAATAGGTTTTTATATTTGGAAATAATAGATTGATTGATAATTTTCCGATATAGTAATTTAAAATATGAATGCTAAACCTTTCATTTCAATTCTGAATAATTTTCTTTAACAATAGATACATAGAGTTCTCAAAGTGGATAGGAAGCATTCTTTGTTATGATGATAACGATGCATTATAATGATATATTTTTTTCGAAATCTAGAAGTAGCCACTGTAAAAGATGTTTTGAAAAAATTGATGTTACTTTTAAAAGTGTGCCAAAGTAGCAAATGAAAAATATATTCTTTTAATGAATAAGTTAGTTATTGTGCATCGTTGAAGTTTAAAAAGAGAATTAATTCATTTCAAGCTTTGATCGACGTTTATTTACCGAAATCTTACAAATAATATGCAATATGTTTTTGCGAGCACAAATAAAATATTCATTGCTATAATTTCCTGGGATTTCCATTTTAATAGCATTGCAACAAAATAATAAATCTGGAAATTTCGAGATTGCGTGCTTTTAAGAGACTATCCAAATTATATTGAATACCTGATCTTTTTAGCAGTAAAGAGCACAGTTTTCAAAACTTTAATTATGGAAAGTGGAAGGTTTTAGACTGAAAATAAATAAAACATTAACAGATTTTTTCAGAATAAAAATTTACTGGCGTGTATTTACAGTTGAATAAAAACAGCCGAAATAAAACAAAGCATTTCATGAGACAATTCGTGATTTTTACAATTTGAAAGTTTTCCTTGCGTTACCATTCTGTGGGGATTTCAACTGAATCATTAAAGTGTGGGGAAGGCTACGTTTTATTTCCGGGATTTGCGGGGGAAATTTTTTGAATAACTCGCTAGTTTTCAATTTTTGTAAATTATCTCAATTAATGAGCAGCCTATACAAGCACAGAAAATAAAAACTGTTATGTTTTTTAGATTTATACATTATAAATCAAAAATATCAAAAAGGAAATACAGCTTTTACTCTCTGATTACTGGATTCGTGTTAATAGTACAAAACAGCAATCAAACAAATATAAACTGGTACCGTATACCAAGGCTTCTTTGCTTTGCACCTCAGCACGTATCCGGAAGTCACTCGAGAGGGGAGGGGGGTGATTTTATGCCTAAAGTTATATAAATTGCGTTTAAGTTGGCGAGGGCGGAATCTTCTCCTCTATTTATACAGGGAGATTCTTTATTCATCCTCAATATTTAGTAGGGAGGTAGGGAATAGGAAAAGAAAACAATTTCACATAGGAAAGCATGGACGCAAACGAACGCATCACGATGTAGGGGGCGCTTTATGTCGACAAACTCCCATTCACGCGCTATGCGATAGCTCTGTTAGAATAAACTTCACTAGCAACAGGGGTTCAGTGCGTCGTATTTTTCATCAACCCCATACAAAAAAGTCGATTGGAGATACAGCTGTGACTGTGGTGACCAACAAATCGGTCCACTGCGACCAATCCAATATGCTCCAAATTCTCTTGCCAGGTAACCACTCGCATCATTTTTCCGAAATGTTGAAGAAGCTGATTAGACTTCTTTATATGTAGTTCATGAAAAACATGACGTATGGAAGCACTGTTGCTAGGGAAGTTTATTTTAACAGAGCTATCGTACAGCGCGTGAATGGGAGTTGTCGACATAATGCGCTCCGTACATCTTGAAGCGTTCGTTTGCGCCCATGCTTTCCTATGTGAAATTGTCTTCTTTTCCTGTTCTCTACCTCCCTACTAAATATTAATGATGAATTAAGAATCACCCTGTATATTGTAAGTGAAGTCATATAAATGGCTTTTAAGTTGGTGAGGGCGGAATCCTCCCCTCCCTTAAAAAAAAAAAAAAATCTATATATGGTAAGTGATTAGGAAGGACAGGGGCATTACACATTTGTGTAGCCAAGGTGAGATAGGGGGCAGCTTCCTCCCTAAAATGAAGCTAGTCACAGGGCCTGATTATGGCCAGCTGCAACCCTCGGCAATTGAAATAGGTCAACTTTGGTTCTGCCCCCGCCCCCAAGTGCAATTCCTGGCTACGCCCATACCCCACACCTTAAATTAAAGCTATTTAATTTTCATGATAAGTTTTTGATTGATATAGTATTTCTATATACTTCTCTTCCCATCATTCTGGATTGGTTCAAAATTAAGGGATCTTCCAAGGTATTGTCCAGTGGATGCAAATCTGACAGGTTCGGCTCCCTGTGGCTGACGACAACAACATACTTCTCCTATCCCTATCTACCACTAGCATCTATTCCAGGGGCGGACAACCCGAAAATTTGTCGGGCCCGCCAATATTCCAGGTTGGCATTTTGACTGGGAATGTGACAAAAATATTGATATATTAAATAATCCATTAATGGAAACTTATGCACATGGATTGCGTTTTTTTCCCACTAAAAATTTAGTTTGTGTGGTCTGTGCTGTATTTTGGTTCGAATTTGTAATATATATATTTAGCTAAGAGAGAGGCGGCATTTTGCATTTTTTTCTAGGGCGGCAATACTGCTAGAGAAGGTCCTGCTCCCAGTTTTAGCATATCCAAATGCCTTTACTCTGTGTTGGAACCTCAATTTAATGAATTCCACGATATTTCGAATATTTTTTGTGGAACCTTGAACCTTTAACGAATTTTCTTATATAATTGATCCCAACAATCAAGTGTGTTTTCGTATTATTTTTGACAAACTTTTCCACGTGATCTGAAATCTCTTTCAAACCACGGCGAAAGATCTCGATAAAACTGACAAGTATTTTCGGGAAATAAAATTAAAAAATATAGTCTTGAAGGAACTAACTATGTATGTATTGAAAAATCTTTTTCGTAAATATACACTTAAAATCGTGTAAAAACAGGAATTTTTCTATTGAGCATTTTTTTTCATTTAACAAGTTCTTTCGTTTGCATTTCAAGTTATATAAATCATTATTTGAACCACACGACTTTTTGCCATAGTATTTTTCAAATATTTGAAGGGTATATGCCGTATTTTTACGTCCAAATTTATGGTATATGGATTCTTCTGCATTGACTTACTCCCAAGCAAATACTGATGCGCATATTATAAGCCAAATAATGTTTTCCAATAGCCCCGTAATGTGAACTAATTAAAAGTACTAAAAAAGTTATGCATTAAAGAATGAATAACCCCATAATTATTAGTGGATTAAAAATTTTACACACAAATTATTTTTATGCACAATTTTTCCAATCGAGTGCATTATACGAATAGATTAATTATATAAAACAAATTATTATTTTAAACAAGCCTTTCGGGCATATTTTTCACTAGATTTAAATAAAATATATGTACAATTTTTTTGCATATTTATTACTAGTTTAAAATAAAATGTATGCAAAAATTATTTAAATGGACACACTACAAATGCATAAAATATAAAACAATTTCATTTTTAAACAAGGCCAAAATATACTTATTACTAGATTAAAATAAGTAAAATTATGGAATCAAAAATGCAATGAAAGGAATAAAATTTCAAATTCGAAACATTATGCGAATACTCAAATTATAAAAATATTAATATTTAAAGCAAACCCTAAAAAATTACACACACACACACACACACACACAAACGAACGAACGAATGAACGAACGGACGGACGAACGAGACGAGACGAGACGAGACGTCAGATATTCCAGTAAAGTTCTAGAGTTAAGGCAGGTAAAATGGTTTATTGAACATTACATTTAAGTTACAGTAAAGAGAAGGGAGACGGGTACGAAAATCCGCGTGGATTAATCAAGCAGTTCTAACGGCAGAAGTCTCTCGATTTTGAGGTGCGCGCGTATTTACGCTCACCACACCACGTGGGTTGCTTAGACATAACTCCGCCTCTTATCTCTAATCGAACCACACACACTTACCAACATGACCCGCATCCGGGGCTACAAAGGCGTGGAGACACGCGTACACTAAAAAGAACTCAGAATCGACAACCTGGTGTCTAGAAATTAACTAAAGAAATAAAACATAGCTCCAGAGCGCGCGTGGGAAGTATGACAGGAAAGCAAAACTTACAGTGAAAGTACCCGCTTGAACAATACCCAAACTTGTAAAAACCCAAATTACCTTTTTATACATTACATATATATATATATATATAATATACTTAATATAAAACCAGTTGAGTTCGTCATTTAACAGATTTGGAAAATTTAGTTATATCGTTTTCTACGGGTTTGGATCCCTTAGAAAGACCCCAACCTTCGGCCTAAAACCCTCGAGTAGCTGATCGACCGTAAACCCACAAAAACAACAACTAACGATTCATAAATACGGAATTGTATCAGATGCATTTTAGTTATAAATTTATACGTTTATTTTTCCGTTAGATTTCTACTATTCGTTTTGCCACTTTAGGTGATCGAAGTATAACTGCAATAGATTATCATTCAACACATAGCATTGCTGAAGAAAGTCTTCAGATTATTCCTTTAGAAGAATCTGATAGAATTTTGTATTTCGAAGTCTTTAACGATCAAAGCGTCCGTGTAATATGTCTAGATAAACATTTCCCGTCAAGTTCGCTATAGAGTATTTTGACATGACATTTCAATGCCGTAATTTAAGGCTGTTCTTCGAAAAAAAAGAACTCTGTTTTTAGTCTTGGTACACAAATTGAAATAAACTAACAGCACCATGGTCTCCAAAAAATTCCAGATGGTTCTTCATAAGCTGTTCTACACACTGCGATAAGCGAAAAAGCTATGGCTTTTGTGAAATTTTCAGAGAAAATTCTTAAATATGGATCTGAGCTGCAAAATTTTTCAAAGAGTGACACGCTTTGCGAAAATTTCCCATTTTTAAGAATTTTTTCTAAAAGTTTTGAAACTGATACAGATTGACCTGTCTTCGCAGTATCTAATACAGCTTGTAAAGAGACAGTTTCAAAATTTTGAAGTGCCTGGCATAATTAGTTCATTTGTAATTATGTACCAAAATCACATGATTTTTTCGAATAACACCGTTAAGTGACATCTAGGCATGCCAATTAAGAACTTTTATACTCGGATTTACGGGACTCACGCTATTAAAATGCAGGACGTGGCTGAAAAAAGCGGGATCCAGTTTACTTATTACAGGAAGGCGAGAAACGCAAATAAAACCAGGTTTAACTTTTACATTTTAAATTTTTGAATAGCTCACTAGTTTGGTATAGTTACACAATAGTTTCTAACAATTAAGGGAAAAAACACAAAAATAGCCATAATTTGCCAAAAATAAGCCAATCCGTATGAAATTTGAATATGTTGTCAAATAAATGTTACTGATTAGAGCTGCAATGTGCAAATTACTCGCGTTGCAACCAGAATAAATTAATTACTAGTAGCATGAAACTGCATCTTTGAGATCAACTGCTGCAACTTTTGCTGTGACTGTAAGCTCAGAAATAAGGGATAGCCAATTCGTAGCAATGACCTACAGGAATCATATGCCAGAACTGTGATGGAGAGTTATTGGGAGACTAATTACGAAATACCGCATAACTGACAGCATGGCACATCACTGTTGGTGCTGTATTGCTATAAAGGGGGTCATGTTCCATACTGAAGGTACTTTTCCTAAACCAAACTGGCACATCCAATTTGTTGATTTTATACATAAGCTAATTTCTATAATACAACAAAAATCTGGTAATTTCTTTTCATGTTATTTTAAAGTTTACTATCTGTTATACACTGTGGGTGAGCTCAAATTCTATAGGTAACTTTTTGAGTAATCGCCATTTTTATGATTTTTCCTTAATTAATAATTGCCAGTTTATATGCAACATAGTAAACAAAAGTTAAAACAATTGAGCAAACTAATGGAAGATTAACATTTATTATTTGTCTTCTTTATAATCAAAACAAATAACACTATCATTTCCAATTAAATTTTTATTTCCCTTCACAAATAAAAACAGCCCTTTTATTTTGGCTTTTAAAAAATAATTAAAGCAACCCATAAGTATGTATCTATGATATACCTAACTTCGATTCAAAAAATTGGAATAATGTAAAAAAGAATGGGTTTTTATTGTTGCTAGAGTGTTAATTTGCATACTCTGTTCAGAATAAACATTTAAAGGGTCTGAATATCTTCAGTACAACTGTAAATATAATATAAATGTTTATTTTGATTATCGCACTAATAACTAGCTATTTAATAAATATTAGAACTATTTAAAAAGCTAGAATATCTGTATTCCATGGTTCAAAAAATTAGAATATGCAACTATTTTCACATTGGTTTAGAGAACAGCTGCGAGACTATAAAATGTGTTCTGCTGAAAATAAAAAATCGTTTGGAATTTGATTTTAGTTCAGTATTAGCTTAATATGGCACGAAAGAGCGACTTATCTGAGGCTGTAAAATTTCGAATTGTGTACTTGCACAAAGAAGGAAAAACACAATTGTTTATAGAAAAGGAAGGGAAATGTTCTCAAACAGGTGTGAGTAGAGTTCTGAGAGATTATTCTAATAATAAGTGTTTTCAAAATAAACACTTTAAAAGTGGTCGAAAGCCAATAACTTCAGCAAGAGATGAAAGGAAATTAAAAAAGATTGTGAAGAAACATCCTTTCGATGTGTGAGATATTTGCAGAGAAAACGGAAAGAAGTGGGTGTAAATACCTCTAAAGCTACAACATTACGACGACTTCACAAATTAGGTTTTAGATCGCGTGTGCCTAAGACAAAGCCACTCTTATCAGCTAAGGTTGCAAGAGTTAAAGGGTGTAAAAAAGTCTATTTTGGTGTCAAGATGAGCGAAAGAAGGTTCTCTTCAGCGATCAAAGTATGCTTTGTGTATCTCATGGGAATCAAGGCATACGTGTTTGGAGACTTAAACAAGAGCCCTTTGATAAAAAGTATTTAAAACGTTCAATTAAATTTGCGAACTCTGTCATGGTGTGGGGCTGCATGACTGCACAAGGCACAGGCACGTTATGTTTTGTTAACACAAAAGTCAATTCAGAAGTGCATAACGACATTCATGAGCACTTCATGATACCTTTATCTGAGGATTTATGTGGTGACGATTTCGTGTTTCAGCAAGATTCAACCTCTTCCCACACTTCCAAATCAACAGCTGAATGGCTCCAAGCGAAGGAAATAAATGTACTCCCTTGACCTCCAAACTCACCCATCTAAATTCCATCGAGAATTTGTGGGGAATTATGACTTCAAGAAGTTGCACCAAGAGACAAAAAAGAACTTATTTCTAGTTTGAAGGACATATGGGCAAATATTGATAAAAATATTTATGAACTTTTAGTCAGTAATATGCCAAACCGTTTAAGGGCTGTCATTAAAGCTAAGGGTAATGCAACACTGATTACGATGTAAAAACCCTTGAGTTTAAATTCGAAATATACTGTTTACAACATTCTAATTTTTTGAACCATGTTTTGACGTATTCTTATATTTTGAATTTCTTTTCACTTCCTGTTTTAAATATATTTTCTATTTCATTGTGATATGTTTATATTTATATAATCTAAAACTTATTCAGATTTATAGTATGTAATTTATATTTGATATTATTGATTATTTATTTGATAAATTAGATTTGCAATTTCCTTGAACATATTTTCTTTCATTATTCTATCTTTTGGAATCGGAGTTGTAATCATAAATCACATCGTCTATGATTACTATAATTAATTATTTGGAAAAAAGCTTAAGATATATTAAAGCTCTTTTACTGAAATCACAATATTACTTATTTACAATTACTTAGTATACAATTACTTCTGCTGAGATCCTAATTACTTAGGGGAAAGAAACTTAACATTTAAATTTTATTCGGAGATCATTATGATTATTAAATTACTTATTCTATGAAAAAGCGGGACATTTGCCGCCCCGCACACATCTTTCGCGGGACGCGCCTTCTGCAGCCCTAAGAAAAGGGACTCCCCGGTTGGCAACCCTAGTGACAGCCGACTTCACATCCTCTCTGTGAAGATTCCTCTATTGCCTTCCTATAGTATTCAAACCACAAAAAAAGAGTATTAGAACATCAGCTTTAATTAATCTTAATCCCTCCAAAACATAAAAATGCCGCTGTAAAATCAAAGTTGAAGGTTTTCATAACCAATTTAATCGATTACTATCATAAAAAAAATGAATTTGATATATTTTTTTAATGTTAAAAATCGAAATCGAACTTGGACAGGGTGAATGTCTGTAAAACTGCCATTGGCAGTAATGTGTTGCAATTCTTTTGAGTGCTCCTGTAGAGGAACTATAAATGGGCAGACGCAATGTTTTTGCTGGACAGCTTTATCTTATAATTCTTAATAACGTATATTAGTTTGTTTTATCGTCCTCCAAATAATCTATAAATGTCGCATACACTATTTTCAATTGGGTATTTGATATTTTACGTAGGAATGACGTATATAATTATCGTAGTAATCCATCCATATTTACGGAAGTTAGAGCAGAGACGGGCGGACAGATAGACAGACAGACAAACCGTAATGATAACACTTTTCAATCTTGTTGGTAAGTGTTAAAAAGGTATGCAGAACGAGGTACTTGATTTATGAAAAAAAGTAATAATATTATAAATTTCTGCACCGTGATACAGTCTTTAACGCCATCGTCAAAAAATAAAAATTTTAGGTTCTATCTTCTGAAATTCGATTTGAATTTGCTTAAAATCATAAAATAACAGTTTTTATACAGACATAGCATCATCATCATCATCATTATTATTATCATTATTATTATTATTATATCAGTAAAAGTAAATTCATTGAGAAACCTTACCATAAAATAAACATAAAATGACTGATAATTTGTGTCACTTTAGTTTTGTTCTAATACGAATAAGTAACATACAGTTTGCTTCCTGGTTAACAAATTACAGTGAATGATTCATGTACATACATATTTAATTTTTTAAACCTATCATTTGAAGACGTTTTACAAGTTTGAGTAATTAAAATTAAATAATATTTGAAGCAAAACTAAAATACTCATTTGCCTGTCATGAGAGGAAATATACTAATTTTTTTATAAACTTATATAATTTTAGATGTGTTGTTCTATTGCTTCGTAACAGTCAAGTAACTGCTCAAGGTACTGGACAAACGTTGTTTCATGACAAGGCTAAATTTTGAAAATCCTTAACTATCTCTAAAACTATTGCTTTTTCAATAAACTGGCTTCCCCCAAGATCGATTATGTACCCTAAAACAGAATTCACCTCAAGAAAAATATCACCTAAAGTGGAACAGAAGAATAAGACGATTTTCTTAGACATATCGGTAATTACACGCAGGGGCGTAGCCAGGGGGGGGGGGAGGAGGGATATCGGGATATATCCCCCCCCCGAAATTTTTGGATTAGTGATGAAATTCCGTCAACTTATGCACATATAAGTTCATAACCCCCCCCTCCGAAAAATTTTCCAGGAGCATATCCCCCCACCCCGAAAATTTTTCCTGGCTACGCGCCTGATTACACGGATAATAATGGTTTGCAGAATCCCCATCACTTTGAAATTTAAAGTCAAAAAAGTAGTTTTAAGAGGCACGTAGTATAGATTCACTTGAACCCCTTCTTCTTACGGGAGAAAGAAAAGTAAAACAAAATATAGAAAAATTAAAACACAATTTAAAAAATACTAGCACCTAAAAAAAAAAAAAAAAAAAAAAAAAAAAAAAAAAAGAGGCAAACGGTTTACTTTTTTTAATGTAATATTTTACTTAGATACGGCTCATTATTGACTTTTTGACTGAGTCAGTAAATTTTAAAATATTTAAAGCAATGTTTTTTGTTGGCCATTATTTATTACTAGCCGTTCAAGCCTCTACTTCCACTGCTCTTGTCATTTGAACACTCCCTATCAGTGTTAATAGTTGCTGTGGGGGCTGCCCACATTGATCGCAGATTTTCGAAAGAGCTTTCACAGCGGCAACAAGCACAGAGGGCTTTTTTTTTTCGTAATGAAGTGCCTGATTTGTGTATTACTCTTTACAATGCATAGGAAAACTAGGTAACTATAATACTCGCAGAGACATGAAATTTTTTAAACCAGTCTTGTTCGCCTTTTGGCACCATTTCCGATACCCTTATTGAAATTATTGAAATTCCTTTATTTTAAATTGTTAGTCTAATACTTTGTAATGAGAATTATCTATTCTCCGGTTCCATTTCCACTCGTGTTGGATGTCGCAAAGAGTACACCACACGTCAGTAGTAGGCTGCCGAAAGCCGATTGTGTGAATCAGATTTATTCATTCATTTTCATTTCTGTATAAAGAGGAGAGTTCATCGGCACCAGACGGCTTGACTATCAGTGCTAAAGTAAAAACGAAAGGAGATATATAACAGTGACAATAGCACATTTCCAAAAAGAGGCTATATCACTCCAATAACCCTTCAGAAAAAAAAACGTTTTCGTTGATTTATCTTCAGAATTCTTTTCTATTACTGATGTGTATCAAGCCCAGAATGCTAATAGCCTGCAATTTTTTGCAAAATTGGTAATTTGAGGGCTTCACTGCTACTTTTGTTGCGAATGTAGTGGACGTGCCACTGCGAAATATCCGAAGTTTGAATACAGTTTCTTTTTAGGCACACCTTTTAAGAAAGCCAATCATTAATTAACTATTTTTTTCTTATGACCGACCTCTGCCTTGACGTCTTTGGCCACAGCAGGCCCGAATTGTTGATCTCTTTATTATGGGGGCACCTAGTAGGTGGACCAATGCCGCTCCCTGAGAAGGGGCGGATATGATAACCGCTCCCAGTCGGGGATCGAACCCCGGCCGCCGGGAGTTGAAACCGAAACCGGAGTACGGTGCTTTACTCAATATACGACCCGGTCGGCTCATTAAGTCATCAAATATTGGGAAACCTATTTTTCTCAGCAGACTTTGGCAAAAACTACAAAATGCAATGGCACTTCAATGTGCTGTGTTTAAGGAGGAATAATCTAGTAAACTTTTTCTTCAGCCTCAACTTTGCATGATGAATGTCTGTCTTCAGAGATCGCATTTTGTGGTAAACTTTTCTAAAATCTGTTCTCAAACTTTAAAAATGCTCAGTATAAAATGATTTGTACAGAAAATTAATCTCCTTCTGACGTACTTTTACTCGTGTTGAATGTTGCAAAGAGCATGCCATAAGTCAAGAGGCTGCCAAATGTTCAGAGAAAGAGATTCTTTTCAATGGCAATGGAGTTGAGAATTTTGAATCCTTCAATGCGTTCTTTCATTGAGGAGAAAAGTGTCCAACTTTTTAGCTCTAAAGATTTTGCTAATATCTTCTGAGCAGTGGCTTTGACGTCCGCAGCTGCATTAATAACAGTGGAACCAAAAGTACATAAGCATACAAACTGAGCAATCTAAACTGAAACCTCAATCAGGTATGCAACGGCTTGCGGGACTACCATATAAAGAGAAAGAAGTAAACTATAAACATCTCTAAACACAGTATGCTGCTAAGAAAGAAAAAAAAATCGGGTGTAGAATTTTGTTAACACTTGAAATTGCATCCGATATTTTGCAATGGACATCAAACGAAAGATCCAGCTCATTTTTCTTGCTGTACTGGAGTCTTTTGTTCCATGCAGTCAGCTTTTCTGTTATCAGGTTGCAGACAGAGCAAAAGTTGACTCTGACTGCTCCCTGAAAAAAGCTCATACTGTACAACACTCCGTTAATACACACTCCTGGAGTGGAAAAAGGATCGGGTATAAATCAAACGAGACGGTACGATGAGGGAATTTTCAGAATCAGTGAGCATAAATAACTTACAGTGTTAAACAATGTAATATAGTTATTAGAAGCATAATCTTCAACTTAAATTGAACTTTCTCAGAGGTATTCCATTTTCTCCAAGATCATGGTAAATTTTAGCAGGTCATAGAATTATATTTTGAAAATTTCTCCTTCTAGCAGTAATCAATATTATGCTCAGAGAATTCAGCAATAGGAGTGTGAAATTGGTTATTAAATATCTTATTAGCCGTTGGTTGGTATTATATTTTTGCGATAATTACCGTGCACCTGAATCGAAAATATATCTCCCTTCAGATAGAAGAACGAAGAATGGAACTGTTGTCGAAATCGCGTACTTGTTGCAGTCGATGCCTTTTTCGAAGCCTATTCCATGAAACAACAGATATCTGTTCAATGTTTTATGCAAGTCTGGAATAGAACGTTCAATAGTACGGCATTTATTTTCCCCTAAAAGTTGGGTTTTACATTATTTTCGCTTGAAGAGCTTATTCTTTAATGAGTTACATTCATGATGAAAATTGAACAACTTTTCAGCATATGCAAAGATATTCTAAACATGTTTTCAGTAAGCCTTTTAGTACATTTACTTACCTTACTCGTTAATGTTACCTAGACCTGGCGCAAATATCTTTATATTATTGATTACTTTATGATGTATTAAAATGAAAAATACTTGTTTATCCCTTATAATGTTACTTTATCCCAAATTTTTGCAATTTATTGTAATGAAAATTAATTATCACCGAGTTCCATTTGTACTCGAGTTGAATGTTGCAAAGAGCATGCCATAAGTCAAAAGAATGCCGAGTGTCGAGAGAATGAGATTCTTTTCAATAGCAATGGTGTTGAGAATTTTAAATCCTTCAACGGGTTCTTTCATCATGTGAATTAGGGATAAACTTCTTAGCTGTAAAAACTTTGCCGATGATTTCTGTGCAGTGGCTTTGATGTCTGCAGCTGCATTTATAACATAAGAACCGAATATGCATAAACATACAAAATGAAGACTGGATACCGAAGTCTCAAGCAGGTATGGGATGCTTCTAGAACCTGTATCCAAAAATAGTACTCGATACATATCTCGAAACACACACAAAAGTGTGTTGCCGACAAACAAGCACAGAATAGGGTGCAGAATTTTGTTAGTGTTTGCGACTGCAGACGATATTTTGCAATGGACATCAAACAGACGCTCCAAGTCTGCTTCTTTGCTGTGCCGGAGTCTTTTGTTCAAAGCAGACAGCGATTCTTTTATCAGGAAGCAGACAGAACAAAAACAGACTGTGACTGCTCCCTGGCAAAGACTGATACCGTGCAATACTATGTCAAGACATTGTCCTGGAATCGCAAAAGGAGGAGGTATAAATGTATAGAGATGGTATGTTACAGGAATGTGAGGAATCGTTATGTACAAATAATAGATAATATAAAATAGTACAATAAAATCGTTGGTTAGAAGCACGAATTTTGACTTAAAAATGAACTTCCTTACTATCATTCCATTTCCTCCAAGAATAATATAAATTTTAGCTAGTTTCTGCACTGTGCTTTTAAGCTTTTTCCTCATGGTATAAATAAATAATCGGCTCAAAAAATTTAGCAATATAAATGTCATATCGGCTATTACCTGTTTTCTGTCATCAGTGCTACTTTTTAATGATAGAAACCCTGGAATTGATCCAAGAACTATTCTCCCGTCATACAGAAGAACGAAAAAGAATGAAACTGCAGTCGAAATCGAGTACTTTTTGCATTCGATGCCGTTTTCAAATCCTATTCCATGAAACCACATGTACCTGTTCAATGTTTTGTACAAGTCTGGAATAGAATGTTCAACAGTACCGCAATCATATTCTTCAAAAGGTTGAGTTTTACATGATTTACGCTTGAAAAGCGCATGTCTTTTATGATTCAGACTCATGATGAAAATTTGTGAAATATTTTTAATTTCAAATGACAAAAGATATGCAGCAAATGATTTTAGTAAGTTTTTATTTGTTTAACCGCTTATAAAACTGGGATGCAAATATATTTATTGTTCTACGATGTGCAGTTAAATTAAAAATATTATTTCTGCTCCTTCTAGCAAAAATTCACTAATAAGACACTTGGAGTTTGAATACTTTCAACGTAATCAGAAGTTGTGTGAAAAGTATCGTTTTCATGATCAAGAATATTGGTGTATTTCTAAACACGCATTGTCTGTGTGTCAGCCTTTATTTACTTTTAAATTATTGAATATTTTATGATATGCGGTTGTATTGATAAAAAATTTTTCTCTTATTATTTATATTTTATGCATGTGAAAATCTATTTTTTAAAAATATGCCGTTTGACTTCATATTAGTGTGTTCCAACATAGTCAGAAAGTGCACTCAAATCGTCAGCAATGAAAGAAGAGTAATGATGTTATACTGTCAACCAATTCGCGAAGTACTGTCAACCAATTCTCGAAGTTTACGCAAGTGTTTTTAACGTCAGCAAATATTCGTAGTTGTTTCAAGATAGTGCAATTGGATATAAGTTCACTCCAAAAAATATAAAGTTTTATCAACATCTCCAAGTGTAGATGAGTTATATGAGTAGTATTCATGACACAGAAAATGGATCAAATGGAGTAGTTTTACGACTTTACTATTAATATCTCCATGACAACTAGTGGTATGCTTAAGTAATTTTGCAAATAGGTTTTTATATTCAGGAATAATAGATTGAGTGAAATAATTTTCCAATATAGTAATTTTAAATATGAATAATAAACATTTCAATTCAATTCTGAATAGTTTTTTTTTAACAATAGACGCCTAAACTTTTGAAAAGGGATAGAAAGCACGCTTTTTTATGATTATAACGATGCACTATATTGTTTTCGAAATCTAAATGTAGCCACAGTAAAAGATGTTTTGAAAAAATATATGTTACCCTTAATAGTGCGCCAAAGTAGCAAATGAAAAATTTTTTTTTAAATGGAATAAGTTAATTTTTGACCGTTGAAGGTTAAAAAGAGAATTCATTTCAAGCTTTGATAGACGTTTATTTACCGATTCTACCAAATAATATGCAATATGTTTTTGCGAACACAAATAAAATATTTATTGCTATAATTTCCTGACATTTCCATTTTAATAACATTAGAACAAAATAATTAATCTGGAAATTTCGATATTGCGTGCTTCTAAGAGAGTTTCGAAATTAAATTGAATACCTGATCTTTTTAGCAGTTTTCAGCACTTAAATTATGGGAAGTAGAAGACAGTCCTTACAGTTATACAAGTAAAAGTTTTTAAAATGCAAATAAATAGAAGTTTTACAGAGTTTTTCAGAATAAAAATTACTGTCAAGTTTTTACGGTTGAATAAAAGCAGCCGAAATAAAGGAAAGCATTTCATGAGACGTGATTTTTACTACTTGAAAGTTTTCTTTGCGTAGCCATCCTGTGGGGATCGCAACTGAATTACTAGATGCAAAGAGTGGGGGGGAGGACGTTTTATTCCCAGGATTTTCGGTAAAATTTTTTGAATAACTCGCTAGTTTTCAATTTTTTAAATATCTAAATTAAAGAGCAGCTATACAATCCCAGAAAATAAAAGCTGTTATGTTTTTCAGATTTACTGAGTTGCATTTTTGTTCGAATTTGTATTTTTTTTTTAGCAAAGATAGCGGATGGCATCTTGCATTCTTTTCTGGGGCGTAAAAAATTTCTAGAGCAGGTCCTGCTCCTAGCTATAACATATCCGAATGCCATTACTCTGTGGTGGAACCTCTATTTAACGAATTATTCCATATTTCAAATATTTTTTGTGGAACCTTGAACCTTTATCGAATTTCCCGTAAAAATATACTTGATTCAAATAATTAAGTGTGCTTTCATATTGTATTTGACAAACTTTTACACGTGGTGTGAAATCACTTTCAAACAAAAGATCTAGTCGAATCTGTCAAGTATATTGGGTGAATAAAATTAAATAATGTATGCCTGAAACAACCAACTTTATATGTATTGAAAAATCTCTTTCGTAAATATACACTAAAAATCGTGTAAAAACAGGAATATTTCTATTGAGCAATTTTTTCATTTAACAACTTTTGTTCGTAGCATTTCGAGTTACATAAATCATAATTTGAACCACACGACTTTCTGCGTTAGCATCTTTCACTTATTTGAAGGGTATATGCCGTATTTTTACATGCAAATTTATGGTATATGGAGTCTTCTGTATTGACTTATTCCCATGTAAATACTTATGCCTGTCCATTCAAATGAATTTGCTTGAATAAACTGATGCGTATATCAAAAGCCAAATAATGTTAACAATAATCACGTAATATGAACTACTTAAACGTACCAAAAAACTGATACTTTATAGAATAGAGAACTTTATAGAATAGAGTACTTTATAGAATAGAGAACGTTAGTACTTTTCAATTATTTGAAGGGTATATGCCGTATTTTGACATACAAATTTATGGAGTCCTCTGTATTGACTTATTCCCATGTAAATACTTATGCATGTGCATTCAAATAAATCTGCTTGAGTAAACTGATGCATATATTAAAAAGCCAAATAATGTTTACTAATAATCACGCAATATGAACTGATTAAAAGTACTAGAAAACTGATACTTTAAAGAATATATAACACCATACTTATTATTACACACAACTAATTTTTATACACAATTTTTTCATGCGAGCACATTATACGAATCTATGAATTATAAAATAAATTAGTATTTTAAACAAGCCCTGCGGACATATTTTTCACTAGATTTAAATAAAATGAATTTTTATTTCCTTTCACAAAGAAAATCAACCCTTTTATTTTCGCTTTTTAAAATTAATTGAAGCAACCCATATGTATGTATCTCTAATCTCTCTATATAAAGTAAGAAGTCCTGACTGGCCAAATCCGTTAGAAATACAGACATGAAATTTTAGGAGCTCATAGCTTTTGGGACCAAGGCGTTGTTTAAGACGTGGGTTTTAAAATTTCTACCCACGCGGGGGAAACCGCCCAAAACGTTCGTTTCACGTTTCCCCTTCATATCTCAGGAGGTGATAGAGAAAGTAAAATTCTTCCTATAAAATATAAGTACAAATACACTAAAGTCATTTTCCAGATTTTTTAGAATTCGCACCCAAACGGGCGTAAGGGCCGAAACGTTCTTTTCACATATTCCTACATATCTCAGGGGGGAAAAAGAGAATCCATAAAATTCTTGCTTTAAAATATAACTAACACGAATACCAAAAAGTATTTTTCGTGGTCTTTTAGAATTCGCAACCAAACGAGCGTAAGGGGGACAAAACGTTCTTTTCATATTTCCTTTCATATCTCAGAGGAAAAAAGAAGCAGACATAAAATTATTTCTTTAAAAAGGGTATAACTAACATAAATAACTAAGCGTTATTTTCAGGGTTTTTTAGAAGTTAACCCAAACGTGCGCAAAAGGCCAAAACGTTCTTTTCACATTTTCCTTCATATCTCGGAGGGAAAAAAGAGATATCCGTAAAATTCTTGCTTTAAAATGTAACTAACACGAATACCAAAAAGTGAGTTTCAGGGTTTTTTAGAATTCGCACCCAAACGGGCTTAAGGTACGGAAACGTTCTTTTCACAGTTCCCTTCCCTACTAGCAATTTTGCACGGGTTACCACCGTTTACGTAGCCGGCCGATGATGGCCCGAGCAAAATTGCTAGTAGGTTTCATATCTCAGAGGAAAAAAGAGACATCCGTAAAATTTTTCAATAAAGTAAAACAATATCCATTCCGTGCGAAGAACGGGTGCTTCAGCTAGTATACCTATAAGATAAACTTTAGTCCTAAATCACATCTTCTAAGATTATTATAATTAATTATTTGGCAAAAAACTTTATGTTAAACCACTTTTACTGAAATCACAATATTACTTATTTAGAAGAAAAAAAAAACTTGAAGTATACACTCACTTCTGCTGAGATTCTATTTATTTAGGAGAGAAACTTAATATTTAAAATTTCTTATGAGATCATTATAATTATTAAATTACTTTTCTAGGAAAAAGCGGGATATTTGGCTCCCACACACACCTTCGCGGCCTCAACTTTGCATGGTGAATGTCTGTCTTCAGAGATTGCATTTGGTTTTGTGGTAAACGTTCCTAAAAGCTGTTCTCAAACTTTAAAAATGCTTAATATAAAATAATTTGTGCAGAAAATTAATATCCTTCTGACGTATTTTTACTCCTGTTGAATGTTGCAAACAGCATGCCGTAAGTCAAGAGGCTGCCGACTGCCGAGAGAATGAGATTCTTTTCAATAGCAATGGAGTTGAGAATTTTGAATTCTTCAATGCATTCTTTCATTGAGGAGACAAATTGCCAACTTCTCAGCTCTAAGGATTTTGCTAATAACTTCTGAGCAGTAGCTCTGACGTCCGTAGCAGCATTGATAACATTGGAACCGAAAGTACACAAGTATGCAAACTGAGCAATGTAAACCGAAACCTCCACTAGATATGCAACGGCTTGCAGGACTACCATACCAAGAGAAAGAGGTACACTATAAACATCTCGAAACACTTGAAAAAGTATGCTGCTAAGAAAGAAAAATCTGGAGTGACTCCACTCGACTTTCCGAACACTTACAATTAAGATCATTACCAAGCAATTAAATAAATTTTAATCGATGAATAATTAAACATATATACCAAATTCAAGCTCAATCGAATGCGACGTTTAAACGCTAGCGCACTTTCGAGAATTTCTCCACATATTCCATAATGTAAAAGAAATTTTTGTCGTAGCCCTGTAGAAAAACTATAAAACCTATACACACCAAAATCAATACCGGTCTTGCAACGGTGGTTTGTAACATACCAAATTTGAGCACAATCGAATGCCCCGTTTAGGAGCTATCGTGTTCACTCACATACATATATGCATCTCGTAAAAATAGCATAAATGAATTCAGAGAACTTCAAAACGTGTAAATACACCAAAATCTCGAAGTCGAATTTTTTCATGATTACAATACTTTCCTTACATGGTACATGTTAGGAAAGTAAAAACAGAGTCGGGTGTAGAATTTTGTTAGCACTTGAAATTGCATCCGATATTTTGCAATGGACATCAAACAAAAGATCCAAATTGTTCTTGCTGTGCTGGAGTCTTTTGTTCCATGCAGTCAGCGATTCTGTTATAAGGAAGCAGTCAGAGCAAAAAAAAAAAAATAATTCTGACTGCTCCCTGACAAAAGCTCATACTGTACAACATTCCGTTAATACACACTCCTGGAGTGGGAAAAAGGATGGGGTATAAATCAAGAGACGATATGATACTGGAATTTTGGGAATCGGCGAACATAAATAACTTATAGTGTTAAACAATATAACAATGTTGTTAGTAAGAAGCATAATCTTCAACTTAAAATTGAAGTTTCTCACAGGTATTCCATTTCTCCAAGAACATGGTAAATTTTAGTCAGTCATAGAATTAAATTTTTAAAATTTTTCCTTCTAGTATAAATCAATATTCTGCTCAGAGAATTCAGCAATAGGAATGTCAAATCGGCTATTAAATATCTTATTAGCCGCTGGTTCTTATTATTATTTTGCATCGATAATAGCCGTGTAACTGAATCGAAAATTAATTTCCCTTGGGATAGAAAAAACTAAGAAGAATGAAACTGCTGTCGAAATCCCGTACTTGTTGCAGTCGATGCCTTTTTCGAAGCCTATTCCATGAAACCGCAGATATCTGTTCAATGTTTTATACAAGTCTGGAATAGAACGTTCAGTAGTACGGCATTCATTTTCACCAAAAGGTTGAGTTTTACATGATTTTCGCTTGAAGAGCTTATTATTTTTATGATTTAGATTCATGATGAAAATTGAACAACTTTTCTGCTTATGAAAAGATATTCTAAAAATGTATTCAGTAATCTTTTAAGTGTATTCACTTACCTTACTGGTTAACGTTACCTATACCTCTCGCAAATGTCTTTATATTATTCATTACTTTATGATGTATTAAAATGAAAAATACTTGTTTATCCCTTATATTATAATGTTACTTTATCCCTAATTTTGTTAAATTTATTAAAATGAAAATTAACTATCACCGGGTTCCATTTGTACTCGAGCTGAATGTTGCAAAGAGCATGCCATAAGTCAAAAGAATGCCGATTGCCGACAGAATGAGATTCTTTTCAATAGGAATGGAGTTGAGAATTTTAAATCCTTCAACGGGTTCTTTCATCATGTGTATTAGGGATAAACTTCTTAGCTGTAAAAACTTTGCCGAAGATTTCTGTGCAGTGGGTTTGATGTCCGCAGCTGCATTTATAACATAAGAACCGAATATGCATAAGCATACAAACTGAAGAATGGAAACCGAAGCCTCAAGTAAGAATGAGATGCTTGTCGAACCTGTATCCGAAAATAGTACTCTATACATATTTCGAAACACACAAAAAAGTGTGCTGCCGACAAATAAGCACAGAATTGGGTGCAGAATTTTGTTACTGTTTGCGACTGCAGACGATATTTTGCAATGAACATCAAACAGACGCTCCAAGTCTTCTTCTTTGCTGAGCCGGAGTCTTTTGTTCAAAGCACACAGCGATTCTTTTATCAGGAAGCAGACAGAACAAAGACAGACTGTGACTGCACCTTGACAAAAACTGATACTGTGCAATACTGTGCTAACACATAGTCCTGGAATCGCAAAAGGAGAAGGTATAAATGAAAACAGATGGTATGTTACAGGAATGTGAGGAATCGTTATGTACAAATAATAGATAATATAAAATAGTACAATAAAATCATTAGTCAGAAGCACGAGTTTTGTCTTAAAAATGAATTTCCTTACCATCATTCCATTTTCTCCAAGAATAATGTAAATTTTTGCTAGTTTCTGTACTGTGCTTTTAAGCTTTTTCCTCCTAGTATAAATCAATATTCGGCTAAAACAATTTAGCAAAAAAAATGTCATATCGGCTATTATCGATTTTCTGTCGCCAGTGTTATTTTTTAGTGATACAAACCATGCAATTGATCTAAGAACGATTCTCCCTTCATACAGAAGAACGAAAATGAATGAAACTGCAGTTGAAATCGAGTACCTTTTGCATTCGATGCCTTTTTCAAATCCTATTCCATGAAACCACATGTACCTATTTAATGTTGTGTACAAGTCTCGAATAGAATGTTCAACAGTACCGCAACCATATTGTTCACAAGGTTGAGTTTTACATGATTTACGCTTGAAAAGCGTATTTTTTTTATAATTCATATTCATGATGAAAATTTTAGAAATGCTTTTAATTTCAAAAGATATGCAGCAAATGTTTTAGTAAGTTTTTCTTTATATTTGTTTAAACGCTCATAAAACTGGGATGTAAATATATTTATTGTTCTACAATGTGCAGTTAAATTAAAAATATTATTTCTGCTCCTTCTAGCAAAAATTCACTAAAAAGACACTTGCAGTTTGAGTACTTTCAACGTAATCAGAAGTTGTGTGAAAGTATCATCAAGAATATTGGTGTATTTCTAAACAAGCATTGTCTGTGTGGCAGCTTTTATTTACTTTTAAGTTATTGAATATTTTATGATGTGCAGTTGCATTGATAAAATTTTGTTTCACTTATTATTTATATTTTATGCATGCGAAAATCTATTTTTTAAATAATTTGCCGTTTGACTTCATATTAGCGTATGTCCAGCATCGTTAGAAAGTGCACTCAAATCGTCAGCAATGAAAGAAGAGATAATGATGTTATCTGTCTACCATTCTGCGAAGTACGTGCATGATAGAAAAATTTCTAGGAAATCCTTTATAATCTATTTACGCAAATGTTTTTAAAGTAAGCAAATCTTCGTAGTGGTTTCAAAATAGTGCAACTGGATATAACTTTACTCCAAAAAATACCAAGTTTTATCAATATCTCCAAGTATAGATGAGTTATATGAGTAGTATTCATGACACACAAAATGGATCAAATGGAGTAGTTTTATGACTTTCCTAATAATATCTCCATGACAACTAGTGATATGCTTAAGTAATTCAACAAATAATAGGTTTTTATATTCAAAAATAATAGATTGAATGCTATAATTTTCCGATATAGTAATTTAAAATATGAATGATAAACTTTTCAATTCAAGTCTGTATCATTTTTTTAACAATAGACACCTAAGTTTCTGAAAAGGGGTAGGAAGAACTCTTTATTATGATTATAACGATGCATTATAATGATATATTGTTTTCGAAATCTAGAAGTAGCCACTGTAAAACATGTTTTGAAAAAATATATGTTACTCTTAATAGTGCGCCAAAGTAGGAAATAATTTTTTTTTTTTTTTTTTTTAGTGAAAAACTTAGTTTTTGTGCATAGTTGAAGTTTAAAAAGAGAATTCATTTCAAACATTGATAGAAGTTTATTTACCGATTCTAACAAATAATGTGCATTATGTTTTTGCGAGAACAAATAAAATATTTATTGCTATAATTTCCTGACATTTCCATTTTAATATCATTGGAACAAAATAATAAATCTGGAAATTTTGATATTGCGTGCTTCTAAGAGAGTATCCAAATTAAATTGAATACCGGATCTTTTTAGCAGTAAAGAGCATAGTTTTTGTCACGTTGACACAACGTGCATATTTTTTAATGAAAAATTATTAATACAAATCCTAATTAATATTGTCTAAATTTAAACTAATAATCTATTCTAAATCTAATTTAAAAGTTTTTGATAATAACTATCTTTTAAAGCTTTCATTTTTCCTCTTGGCCTTCTCAATTACAGTGCATTAACGTACTTCTAAATCATTTCCCTCTTATCAGCTGCTTTGAAATAAAATAACAGTTGACGCCGGCTAAAAGAATAATCATAACACCTCTTTGCTCGCATATGTTTTCTCTGCTCCGCTGAAACAGATGTGTTTGCGGTTTTCCTCTGCTGTGCAAGAAGCATATTGCTCGAAAAACACCTAAAATTGTTCCAGAAAGTTCGGGCTCTTTCTATAGACACATGTTTTAACGGTTTTTTCTTTAGCAGATGGAGAGTAATTTTTGGTGGGGCAAGCCACTCACTTCATGTGAGGAGGCTTTGCCCACCACGACGCGTTGCGCGGATTAGCATCTGTGCCGATCACTTTATGGTGACGGAGGCGTTCACCCACCGAGGTACCCGGCCGCTTTAATATGAACGCCGTGATGTTTTTGTCAACACGCTTCCCCAAGTTCATTTTGAGTGCATGTATTGTAGAGTTTTATATGTATAATCCTTCATTTTGAAAATTGGTGACTGTTCCAGTGAGAAAATAAAATAAAATAATATGTTTCAAGTTTTAAAGTGTTGAGTGAGACTCCTTATTTAAGGGGAATGTGGTCTTCAAAATGTGTTTTTCTCCGGAACTAAAATGTGTTAGCTCAGTGAAGTGTTCAAAGTGTTTGTGTAATCATGTTTCAGAGGAAGTAAAACGACATGCGCCATCAAAAGCGAATTTCATTCTTGGTTTTGGAATTTGTCCTTCCTCGTCGCTCTGATGAGGGATTTCTAGTGCATGTGTGATTTCGTTTAGCGGGGAAGAAAAGCGTGTTCACCTAAGGGGAATAATTCTCCTTTCAACATCGTTGCGAGTGTGAATTTAAAATGTGAACCACTGTACGATTGTGTTCTTAAAACTATGTCACTCTCACTACAAAGTCGTACCAGTTATAATCTTTACAAAATAATTCATCGTCTCCTTACGATCACCACCTTCCACCGTACATCTCCTTTTGACAGTTTTTAACACTTAAATTACCGGAAGTGGTATACAGTCCTTACAGTTATTGAAGTAAAAGGTTTTAAACTGCAAATAAATTGAAGTTTTACAGATTTTTGCAGAATAAAAATTTACTGGTGTGTATTTACGGTTGAATAAAGCAGCCGAAATAAAACAAAGCATTTCACGAGAAGTGATTTTTACTATTTGAAAGTTTTCTTTGCGTAACCATCTTGTGAGGATATCAACTAAATCACTAGATGCAAAGAGTGGGGGGAGGACGTTTTATTCCCGGGATTTTCGGGAAAACTTTTTTGAGTAACTCGCTAGTTTTCAATTTTTTAAAAATCTAAGTTAAAGAGCAGAGTATACAAGCACAGAAAATAAAAGCTGTTATGTTTTTTAGATTTACAAATTATAAAACAAAAATATCAAAAAGTCAATTTACTACCATAATTCTTACCGCTATTATCGACTCGAAAACAAAAATACAGATTTTACTATCCGATTACTTAAATAGTGTTTTAAGCAAAACCGCAATCAAACAAATGTAGACTAGTACCAAGTAAACCAACGCTCCTTTGATATTTTTAAATAGTTATATAAATTAAAAATTTGGCATTTAAGTTGGCGAGGGCGGGATCTTCCCCTCTATTGAAAAAAATCTATGTATGGTAAGTGATCAGGAAGGACAGGGGATAGTGACCCCTACGCATGGGTGTAACTAATGTGAGATAGGGGGCAGCTTCCTCCCTAAAATGAAGCCAGTCACAGGGCCTGATTATGGCCAACTGAAACCCTCGGATATTCAAATAGCTCAACTTTGGTCCTTCCCCCGCCCCAAGTGCAATTCCTGGCTACGCCCATACCCCCACACCTTAAATAAAAGCTATTTAATTTTCATGATAAGTTTATTTAATTGATGTAATATTTCTATATACTTCTCTTCCCCTCATCCAGAATTGGTTCAAAATTGAGGGATCTTCCAAGGCATGGTCAGGTCAGTGGCTGCAAATCTGACAGGGTCGGCTCCCTCCTGTGGGTGACCACAACGTACTTCTCCTTTCTCCATCTACCAGCAGGGCCCATTCTAGGGGCGGACAACCGTAAAATTTCTCGGGGCCACCAATATTCCAGGGCGGCATTTTGGCTGGGAGTGTGACAAAAATATTGGTATGTTAAATATTCAATTAATCGAAATTTATACGCATCGATTATTTATTTTATTTTTTTTCGCCAAAAATTTAGTTTGTATTGTCTAGTTTGCATTTTGGTTCGATTTATTTTATTTATTTTTTAGTAAAGAGAGGTTGGCATTTTTGCATTTTCGTCAGTCTTTTTTCATTTTCGTTTGCATTTTCATTTAATTATCATGATAAGTTTAGTTATTTGATTGATATAGTATTTCTATATACTTTTACGCCCCTTGTCCTGAATTGGTTCAAAATTAGGGGGTCATCGAAGGTAGAATCAGTGGCTGCAAATTTGACTGGGTCGGCTCCTTTCTGTGGCTGACGACAACAACAAACTTCTCCTATCCCTATCAACCAGCATGGGCCACTCTAGGGGCGAACAACCCGAATTTTTTTCGAGGTCGCCAGTATTCAAGGGCAGCATTTTGGCCGCGAGTGTGACAAAAATATTTATATGTAAAATACTCAATTAGTGGAAATTTATACACATCGATTGGGTTTTTTCCCCCGCTTAAAATTTAGTCTGTATTGTCTGGGTTGCATTTTGGTTCGAATTTGTATTTTTTTTTAGCAAAGAGAGCGGGTGGCATTTTGCATTTTCGTCTGGGGGGTGAGGGCTTGCTAGAGCTGGTCCTGCTCCGAGTTTTAGCATATCCAAATGCCATTACTCTCTGGTGGAACCTCTATTTAACGAATTACTCGATATTTCAAATATTTTTTGTGTAATCTTGAAACTTTAACGAATTTCCTATAAAAATATACTCGATTCAAATAATCCAAGTGTGTTTTCATACTGTATTTGACAGACTTTTCCACGTGGTCTGAAATCTCTTTCAAACAAAAGATCAAGACAAAACTGTCAAGTATTTTGGGTAAATAAAATTAAATAATGTATGCTTGAAACAACTGACTTTATACGTATTGAAAAATCTTATTCGTAAATAAACACTAAAAATCATGTAAAAACAGGAAAATTTCTTGAACAATTATTTCACTTAACAAGTTACGTTCGTAGCATTTCGAGTTACATAAATCATAATTTGAACCACACGACTTTTTGCGTTAGTATTTTTCAATTATTTGAATGGTATATGCCGTATTTTTACATGCAAATTTATGGTATATGGAGTCTTCTGTATTGACTTATTCCGATGTAAATACTTATGCCTGTCCATTCAAATAAATTTGCTTGAATAAACTGATTCGTATATTAAAAGCCCAATAATGATTACCAATAATCACGTAATATGAACTAATTAAAAGTACCAAAAAACTGATACTTTATAGGATATATAACACCATACTTATTATTACACACATCTTATTTTTATACACAATTTTTTCATGCGAGCACATTATACGAATGGATTAATTCGAAAACAAATTCGTATTTTAAACAAGCCCTTTGTACATATTTTTCACTAGATTTAAATAAAATAAATTTTATGTCCTTTCACAAAGCAAAAAGAACCCTTTTATTTTAGCTTTTAAAAAATTATTGAAGCAACCCATATGTATGTATCTATATATATAAAAGAAAGATGTGCTGACTGGCTGACGATCATCGCCCAGCCAAATCTACCAGAGATACAGACATGAAATTTTAGGAGCTCATAGCTTTTGTGCCCAAGGCGTCATTTAAGAAACAGTTTTTAAAATTTGTACACAGGCGGAGGGGGGGAGCGGGAAACGTCCAAAACGTTCTTTTCACGTTTCCCCTTCATATCTCAGGGGAAAAAAGAGATAGTAAAATTCCTGCCGTAAAATTCTTGCTTTAAAATGTAAGTACAAATACACTAAAGTCATTTTCAGGATTTTTTAGAATTCGCTCCCAAACGGGCGTGAGGGGCCGAAACGTTCTTTTCACATTTTCCTTCATATCTCAGAGGGAAAAAAGAGATATCCGTAAAATTCTTGTTTTAAAATGTGACTTATACGAATACCAAAATTGGTCATATTCAGGCCCTGTTTAATACCGCAATATATTTCCTGCTATTCGAAAACGTGGCCAGTTTAAAATCTCAATCGAAAACAATGCTGGATAATTCACTGGTGAAAAAACAGCATTTAATTATTTATCAGGCAACGTAAAGTAAAATATTGAATTATTTCACATGCGTGGCGTATGTTTTGCTTCTGAGTCCGTTATTCTGATTGAGTTTCGAAAGAGGTTTTAAACTTATGACATCAAAATCGCGCACTTTTCACATGCGAAAACTCTGTTATTTTTAAATATTTTTTTTTCAACTGGCAATTTTAATAATTGTTACTGTCTCCAAGACAACCAAAAGGCAAGATATCATACCGAAAATTTTAAGCTGCTGCTATTGAAATAAAAATAATTCTTTACTTAAAAATTCGTAAAAAATCTCCTAATTTATATTTTCCTCTGGTTTCTCTTTTAAAAGAGGGCGAAATGTATGCTCCGTCATTTGACAAAATATAAAAAAGTTATGACGGATAGAATTCAAGATGCAGCAATTTAAAAAATATTTTACGAAAGTCAGCGTCAAATTTAATTTTATTTGAAAAATTCCCAAAAATCTGAAAATTATGTTACACAGTCCAAACAAACTGTTTTCGAAAGAAAATTTTATCCTCTATCCGATGATGCAAACATCGTTTTACTGCGAGTGCAATTACCGGCGTTATTACGTATTATGCCAGAAAAATCGCTAAAAATCGGACGAAACATAAAATAAAACATTTTCTAATTCGAATTTCGAAAAAATCGCTCCGAGGCGTTTTAGGATCTGTCCCAGCGAAGCCGTATGCAAAATTTGGTAGGTCTGCGACCCACCGTCTCGGCGCAATGCGATCGAGAGACGCTCGCAAGAAGATCGGTGGTCACAAACTTGCCAACCTACATAGCTACATACAATGTTTACTCTCGGATTTTATTATATAAGATTATTTGGTGAAAAAATTCAAATTTGGCAAAAAAATTAAAGATATATTAAAGCACTTTTACTGAAATCACAATATTACTTATTTAGAAGAAAAGAAGTATACAATCACTTCTGCTGAGATTCTATTTATTTACTCTCTTAATAATCAAGAGTGAAAAACCAGTGCTGAGGAGTGATATATCACCCTACCTTCGTGACAAAAATCAGCCAACCTCCATAGAGTGAGAAATCACTATTCTGAAGAGTGACATTTCTGACTCTGGACTAGGAGTGAGAATTCAAAAACCCACTCCGGGAAAGAGTGCCTCACTCTAAGGAAAGGGTGACAGCACGCCATCCCTTAAAGAGTGGAGCGCTCTGAGCAAGAGTGAGCTATGACCCTTTTTAAGAGTGACCGCCACTTTTTATAGGGTGATTATTCGAGACCGTATCCAGGGGTCCGGACCCTCCCCCCTCCCCAAAAAAATTGATTTTTGTTAATAAAATAATAATAATGACGTCTTTTTGTGAAAAATTCTGCCTTTTCCACGGTTTGGACCCTGCCTGAAATTTTTGTCTGGGTACGGCCCTGGATTTATTCCTTGCATATGCCTTGCTTCTGGCTATCACTATTTTGGGGAAATTAAAATAATTCCTTATAAATACTATATATATATATATATATATATATATATGAATGTATCTGGTAACAGCATTGATTATTATTATTTTTTAAATATTTGGGAAACATTAAAAGATATTTTCTATATAGCATCAATATTTATCCAATCTTGTGAATTCATTGAAAATAAAATCCAATATTATAAATTTAATATTTTGCCCATTTGAAGTCAAATTTTAATACTATTGAATCTTAAAGTATTTGAAATTTATCAATAATATTGAGTGTATATTAGAAATATTTCCAATATTATTAAGTACTAATTACTTTTAATTATTAAAATTTACATATATGTGAATACTTTGAGAGTAAAGACCCTTCCAGTATTGGTAAAAACTAGAGTTTAGCCCTGATATATGCTCAAAATGTTATTATTATTTGTACAATTTTAATTAACATATGAAGTGTGTATTGATATATTAATTATATATTGAGAATATTTCTGAAGCAGTCTCACTACCAATGAACTTTTAAATATTAACTCAATATTGTGAAAACATTGATATCAAAAACCAATAATATTACAAAGTAGTAAGTGAACACATTGAGAATAAACAGTTTCCAATATTGGTAAATAAAATTCCAATATTGGTAAAAATTAGCATTTAGGTCTGATAAATTCTCAAAATAACATTATACTTTCAGTATGACTATACTAATACCTTTTCCACTGAATTTAACATACAAAAAAATATATTCTTAATATAGGGTTGTATTGGAAATATTTTTGAAGTAGCCCTCAATTGATAAATTTTTTAATGTTAACTCAATATTGTTAAAAAAAAATTGAAAACAAAGATCAACTGTAACTTCGTCAAATGTATCAAATGTAACTTCGTACAAAGTAGCAAAGTTAATATTTGCCTCAGATATATTTAAAATGCATTTATAGTATTTGATGTACATTGGAAATATATTCAATATGGATAAGTAATTACTTTAACTTTATACCATTTTTAATTTTTTTGGTTAATATTTACTCAATATTACACTGGGAATAAAGCTAGTATTGGTAAAAAGTAGAAAGTTGATATTTAACCTTTATATTGTAAAAATTATAAAACTTTGCTGCTATTGAATTTAAATTAAATATATTTAAAATGTATCTGCAATATCGAGCGCCTTGAAAATATTCTTCATATCGTACAAGTAAATATTTTTGCCGCATTTACCTCCCCCCCCCCCCAAGTTTGTCCATAGGCAATCTTTAATACATCATAGCTGGATATTGGGTATATCTATTAGAAGTCCAACATAAAATAGATTTCTCTATTAGAAATTTGAGGTGTGATCTCTCTAATGAGTAAATAACATCTATAATATACAGGTATCTGTATATATGTAGCATAGTTATAATAATTAAACTTCCAGAAGATCTTAAAGATCCAGAATATCCCAAAAATGGCTATCTATTTCATATTCAAAATATCCAAAGATCAGAAATTGATACTTATTTCATATCCAGAACTTCTTAGATATCTATTTCTGGGCTATCTTGGATTATTGTCATGTTCAGAATGATCCATAACAGCTGGAAAATAAATTTTACGTAGCTCAATGGTACAAGTAATATCTGACCCCATGCATTTTTAGATTCTTGCTTTCATTCCAGTGAGTGAAATGTGGACTGTTGACACAAAACATACAGTATTTAAAATAACAGCCTATTCTGAAATTAAACAGATTAAGAAGGAGTACAGAGTTTCATTTTAATAATCAGATGATGGCATCACTAAAAGGTACCCCCAAGAGTTCCACATGGTTACTAAAACAAACCTCCATAACCTCTAGATCTATTTAGTTACAGAATTCGTTAACAGTTTATGTTTTGTTTGGTTAGTCAAAACGTAACAGGAATAGAAGTGAAAGTTTCAAAATGCTTGGAGGTGATCTGTATAGCCATTGAGCTATGTAAAATCCATCAGCAGGAGATTTATAAGAATTTTCTTTGTCTGCAGTACTATAACTTCATTTGAGGTAATCTGTGATCAAACAAGAATAGAAATAAGAGTTTCGGACATCCACATTACTCAACAGTGTGCAGAAATATTTGATATGTTCAATGTTACCTTTTCTCCTGCTGAAATAAAAAATCCCTGAAAGCTTATTTTTTACCTATGGTACATTTCAGAACAACTTTCACTTACAACAGTATTAACAAAACAATAAAAATAGTTCATGATAAGATATTTATATAAAATCAAAAGAATACTAATAATTTTGATTTTTAAATAGGTTTTATTTTAAGCATAATTTATTCAAACTTTCTTTTCAACTTTATTACAATTAACAAGTCTTTTTTTTTAATTTTAAATAAATAAGAAATGAACAGGATTGAATTGTTATCGAAAAGAAATTATTTGAAATTAAATTTCAGTCATTTATACGAACAAATACAAGAATTATGAAACACGAAAATAAGTTAAAAGAGCAATAGCTATCCTTTAATTGAAAACCAAAAAAAAAATAAATAAATAAATAAATAAACTAATTGTTGGGTAAATCAAAAATATAAATATATCTGCTGATAACCTCTGTTAATGTACATATCATGTTTGGAAATTTAAGAGAATACCTATTTTTCTATTCTTTCCCCTCCCCCCAGAAAAAGGAATAAAATATTTCTAAAATGGAAACTACTTTATATTGATTGATTTCTTTTTTTGTGAAAAGGGGTAAAGAAATATTTTTGTGCAGGCCAATACATAAATAATATAAATCAAAACCAATTATTTCATAATTCCTCAACAATGCCCATTTTGTTGAATACACCCAACATTTTTGTCTTGTCCAAAAACCATTATTTAAGGTTTAGAGGCATGAGCAAGAATACAGGTTAGAATCCTTAAAAAGTTCACCACCCAAGTCAGCCCCCCCAAGAAGACACCCCTCTTGTAGACTTGCCATAACGCAAAGAAATAATTGAAGTTTAGAGCATGAGGGTGAACCATATTAACCTCCATAGATAATGTCTGGGTGAGGGGGGAGGGTGGTGATTCAAAGAAAAAGATTTTTTTTTTCACCTCTTAAAAAACCAAATTTCTGTTCTGAACATAATTTATACATACTTCAAAATAAAAGCCATTTCTTAATTTTTTAATATATATACACATTCATTTCTTTATTTATTTTTAAGTGTGATTTTATTTATTTCAATTTCACTTTTACAGCAAAATAGCTACAAATTACTTAATCTTTTAAAAACTTCAAATTGAAAAAAAAATTCTTTTAATATAGATTTTATGCAAGAATTATTATACTATTGAAAACAGATTTAGAACAATAAATGAAAGTAAAGCCAGAAAAACTCATTAGTATGTTAGAACAAAGTTCAATTAATATGAGGGCCAAAAAAAAAAGAAAGAAAAAACAGTTAATAAAAATATATAAGCAAAGTCTTAATAAAAACATGAGTAATGGAACTTCCAAGTCCAGAGTAGTCTTCAGCCTAGCAAATTTTAGTTTACGATGCGTTCTAAATTAAAAAAAAAATTTAAACTATTACAGAACTGCAGAAGTAAAAAATAGCCTACGAATTGAAAAAAGTGGAAGATATCTCTTATTGAGACTCATGCAGGTTTGAATGAATTATAAAAGCAATGGCAGTGAACACACAACAAATTATTACAAATTTGGTTTAATTGTATTACATTGTTACATTTATATAAAATACAATCACTGGATTCAATATGAGTACTTCAATACTATTTCACATTCAGGGATTCTTCTAACAGCATCTGGAAGATAAAAATTATGACTTCAACAAGTAATTACAGAATTAAAAGTTAAAACATAACTGCTATTCTATCCTAATAAAAAAAGGGTACCCTCCCCCCTCCCCATAATTTGAATAAGACTGAAGAAAGGCTCAAAATCAGAAAGAGTTGGCAGCTAGAATATACTAGAGCATAAACTAGATCTATGTTAAATACATACAAAATAAAATTAGTTAAAATTAGTTTTGTGTGTACATGGATTAGTGTCAAATTTAAATCTCCAACTAAAGCACAGCTTAACACTTTCAACTAGGTGATGAATTTACAGAGGAATAAGTCAGCAGATCTTTTCATTTGATTCAGAAAACATTTTGTTTATAGTTTCACTAAAATCGGAGGATAACTTTATAATAAAAAGTCTGCAAATCTACATACATTTTGGAACACCTTTAGGAGCAGGTTAAATACAATTTTGGAACAGCACAAAAGCATACCGAAAAATGGTAATAATAAATACTTTCTTATTACCATTTTTCATATTACCATATTTATGTATGGTAATAATAAATACTTTCAAGAAACATTTACATATACTGTAACCTTCTGAGTAAGAGAGGGAAGGGAAACAGGGTTCCTACTGTTAAAATTGTACAAATTATGAATAAATGAATAAAATAAAGATGTAGAATTTAAGCTGCCTTTTACAGTTTAATTTTGCCACTGAACATAAAAGCAAATGGAAAAAAAACTGCAATAAAACCTAAATATAGCAGCTCAAAAAAAAAAAAAAAAAATCTATTTTTTTACCTGCAAAAAATAAAAGAAAAAAAACTTTAATTTTACAGATAAGAAATGCTTGTACTGTTTTATAAAATAATCTGTTCTCTATGTTCTATTAATATTAGAATATACTGATATGCAAAGTGATTGAGAGCACAAAATACTTTATTAAAAGTAAGGAACACATTGTAGGATTTACTTCACAAAATTTTATTCTGTGAGGTAAATCCTCTGAGGTAACACAAAAAAGAATAATTGGGGACAGTATTGAAGCGAAAATCCCATATCAAAGCAATTTGGAATAAAATTATCCCTGAATCACAGTAACCTGTGCGTAATAACAAACATCAAACTAATAGTGACAAAATAAATATTAAACGCATTACTTACTATTGGTGAGTTAAATTTGCAAATTATTACAATCAATTAAAAAATAGAAAATATTCAGGACTTGTAATATATTTTAGGTACATCAAAAATTGAGTAAAAAATAAAGTGATAACTTTGCAATAAAAACTTTTCATGCACAGCAAGTAAAATATCATCAAATAACAACATTCTTAGCAAAGATCACATCTATATGTGGAAGATAAACAAAAGAAATAAATAATTAAACGGAAGTTTGAAAATACTTTTCATATCCAGTCTGGTAAATTACAAGGATTCAATGCTCAGAAGTGTAGCTAGAGGGGGACATTTGTCCCAGGGCATAGGATCCAAAAGGCACCAATTTGTATATAAAACTTTTTCCAGTGCATTTTGGTAAACAGGAAGTGATGCAAATTTGTTCTCGGGCACTGAAAATTCTTGCTACACCTCTGAGTACTGACCCCAATTAATAACCTAGATCTTCTTGAAGTCAGTTAAAAACTAGACTAAAGATATTTTTGAGTAATATTCAAATATACATATGACAACATGTGAACACTGACAAGGTTATTGCACTTTATTAATACTGCAGGCTTAAAAAATCTGAATTTACTAAGGAAGTAAAGTTTACATTTACATATTGTATTAGTAAAATTAAAAAATAATATATTTCATCTGTTTTTACCACTAATGGTGGTACATGTAATATGGTGTCAAAACTGGTAGGCTAGTTTTCGATTTGGTTTGTACCAAAGTACAGATATGAGATTAACAAAAAAGGAAAAAAAGTCTGAAAGAATGTCCAAACAACTTTTGAGCAATTATACTTATGAATTTCAAGAGCAATAAATATTTTAATTTTTATTGATACTAAATCTATCTTACTTATATACAATTTTGCCTTACTGAAAAATCAGAAAATTTTTGAAAAAAATGAAAAAACTGAATTCTTTATAAACATTGAAAAAGGTCTGAATATTAAACTAAATTCTTAAATCTCATCTCTGAAAGTAGCATTTTACAGTTTACATTTTAAACAACAACAGCAGTGACAACATTAATAATAATAATAATAATAATAATAATAATAAAAGTTACAGGAGTTTCAAGGTTTTACTTACAACATATTTTTAAAAGGTAGTGAGGGTGCAGAGTAAAAAAATTAATCTGAAGGGACTAAAAATTGATTTTTATACTTTATTTCATTGTTACTTCATAAAATGTTGCAAATAAGACTTGATTTTGCAAGCAATTTATTAACTTGGTGTCAAATATGCAACTTGACATAAAAAATTTACATATAATAGAGATTAAATAAATGACAGAATATAGCATAACATAAAATGATATACTAAAGAGTTGCCTGGGTCAAATGCTTTAATAAAGAATACCACATTGAATTTTACTGTATAAATATTTATTGTTTTACTCATTGATGTAACTTTACCAAAAGTTATACTTTTTTTTCTTTTAAGAACAGCCCTAATAACTTTCTCAATTTACATGAAATTTATAAAATTTAATACATAGTCACTAACTGCCCCAAAGTAACATCACTTTAGGGAAAAAAAACTAAAAAAAAAAACATATAAATCAATTTGGAAAATAAGAAAAAAATAAACTAAACAAAAAAGTAAACATCTCAAAAAAAAAAAAAAAAGTTATTGACAATTATGAAATTATGCGATACAAGCTTTGAAAAAATTAGACCGCAGAGATCAAAAGTATGCAGACTTTGAACTAGTAATTAAGAACATTTAAAGAATAAATAAACAAATAAAACAAAAATATGAATACCACTTATAATGCCAATAGTTTCTTCTCTTTTACAGCATGCCACTGACAAAAATTCAATGGTTTTCCACAGGACCAGTTCAGAGTACTAGAAAATAAAAAGATAATAAAGTGATAAACAGCCAAAATCAATCAGTTTTTCTTGTAACATATTTTATTCATCACTTGGCTCTGCAAGCTTTAAAGACAGGCTTCTCAAAAACTCGGTATAATTCAGAATGCTTCTTCATAGACAGCATGATGAACTTTTATAGAACAACAAAACTGCAGGTCTTATCCCATTTTTAGGGAGAAATTCACGAAAGTGGAAACTGTATCTGATGGCTAATTCTCCCTCTATTTTGGACAATACAATATGTTATAAATTTTTCTCTGAGTATTTCACTTCTATAAATTAACCATTTGTATTGCCATAAATACAGCTTGTGAAGAGAAATTCTGAATTTTCAAATTTCTGACATAGTTGAATTCTTTTAAAACCTGTTCAGAAATTGCATTATTTCTTGTAAAAAAAAAATAATAACTTGATTGAAACATTTTGTTTCTACTCAGTGAGACACTTAATGAAACACAATTTTTGTGAGAAATCTACTACCCATCTGATTCAGTGCTTAAGATATACATTCTTCTAAAATGGGATGCTTTGCAATGCAAATAATAATAATAATATAAAATTCACACAGACATGTGTATAAGGAACATTTATAACATATGATATGAATATAAAATTAACTCCCAAATTTAAAAATACACTGAAACAGTAAATAATTAAAAATAAATACATACTTATATCTAAAGACATCCAAAGTAGTATTCACCCTTATCAAAGGTTCTTGAAAAATCACCCAGTCATCGCTGTTATTAACTCTCCTATATTTCAAGAAAATGAGTATTCAGTACATAAAAAACATTCTAAAAGTTTCGTTTTCTAAAGCAACCAATTTATATGAATATTCATTTATTATCAATTTATATATATTTAACTAATGACCACCCAAGGTAGGAGTCTTCAGTTAAAATTTACATTTAAACATTATCACAAGAACAAATGATTCGGTGGTAGATCGAGGGGTAATGGGATGAGTGGCTATAGGGCTTCATTCCCCTCCCCCCCCCCAATCTCAAATCCAGGCAGCAATTACGACATAAAGTCGCTTGAGTCAGAAGTATGGGTCTAAATGGGGCCCCCCTTACATTTTGTTTCTTCACCGACTCTGACAATTGTCTTTCTGTATTTTCCACAGTATTTACCCGCTTGCCCATGATAATCAGGGAACAATCATATTACATTAAATTTTTCAGTAATATTTGACTTATTTATTAAGATATATTTTTCAGTAATATTTGACTTATTTATTAAGATATATTTTTCAGAAATTTGTATATGAATGCATTTAAAATTATTTCAGATTTTAAATGCAAAAATAATGTGTAACAGATAAACAGTGATAATTCGCAAGTAATAATATATTAAGATGCTAACATATCAAAAATATATACTTGTGCAATATATATGAGGAATATTTGAAATATACACCCAATATTGTGGATACATTTTAAATAAATTTAATTTAAATTCATTAAGATTGACAATATAATGGGTAAATATTAATTTGCTACAATTTACATTAGTATTTATTTCCAATTTAATGATAATATTGAATAATTAAGTATATGAACATGAAAAAATAAAAATACTATAAAATTAATTACTTGTCAATATTAGGAATACATTAGAAATATTACCAATGTTTACCTAATATTGTGGATACATTTTAAATACATTTGGGCTAAATATTAACTTGCTGCTATGTAAAAATACTGGTTTGGGTTTTCAATGTTTTACAATCCTGTGAGGTGCTATTTGAAAGTTTATTGGTAATGGAACTACTTCAGAACTACTTCCAAAATATAGGCAATATTGCAGATACATTTCATTTAAATTCAGTAGAAAAAGGATTAAAATTATTTTGAATTTTTAAGTAAATTTTACCAATATCATAAATTTATTTACCCTTAATGATACCCAGTAGAAGACCCAAACTCTGAAATCCATGCTGTCTGCTTTCTCAACAATGTCAATAAATAATGAAATCTGTTCTGCTACCTGCAAGTTCAGAAAACCACAGAATAATATTAAATACTTGAAAAATATAACATTAATGATATGGGCACCCATAAGGGGGGGCTCAAGGTAGGGAACTTTATCCCCCCCTAGGAGAGGAGAGCAGGGGCAGGGACATACCCCAAAAAAAATTCTGGGAGGGTCCAAAAATTTCGGAGGGGGTCCAAACGATGAAAAAGGCAGAAATTTTCACAAAAAGACTTCACAATTATTGCTTTGTTAATAAAAACTGAAATTTCGGAGGTGTTACAGACCCCCACCCCCCTTCCTGGGTACGTCCTTTGCCAGAGGGTGACTGGTGGGGCTTCAGCCACCCTCGAAATAAGTAAACATAAGAAATGGAGAAAATTACATATTCGTGGGTAATTTTGAAAGTTCAGCTTGAAATTTTTAAGGTTTAGATACGTCCCTAAGCCAAACTCACTCCACCCCCCCCCCACTTAAGTATGTTTTTTCAATCTGCAAAGATATGTTCTGATTAAATGAATTTAAAATGAAATATGCTAGATAAATTTTAAGTTTATGAACATTTCCTATGCAATATGTGAAATAACCTTTATTAAAAATGAAGTCTTAAAAAAATGCAACTCAAAGCATGGCTTTTTCCATAACATTACAGAAATAATTCAGCAATCAAAATTAATTGAATGTCAACAATATTATTTGAATTGTCTTAGACTGAACAAGTGTAAAGTAAGCTTTATTTAAGGGGAATAGATGAAGTGAATATTATCAAATACAATGAAGAACCGTTCTGATTATACCATCTTTAAAATAAAACAAACTACATTAAAATCGGCTCATCCATTTGGGATCTATTTTGCCACACACACATCCAACTTTTAGAAAAAAAAAACCAGGCATTTAGTATCTTAGAATGAAAATTTAATAAACTAAATTCATATTCTGAAAAAATTTAAGGACCCCTTAAAATGGGGTGTCTGGGGCATGTGCCCTCCTTGCTCCTGTGATAATCATGGTCTTATCATCACAGGATTTTCAGTAGTATTTGACTTAATTATTAAAATATATTTTTCAGCAATTTGTACATAAATGCACCTAAAATTATTTATCAGATTTTAAATTTTGAAATAATGTACAGTAGATAAACAGTCTTAATTCACCATTACTGTGATATTAAGATGCTGACACATTAAAAATATTTGTTAGTACAATATGAGGGAAATTTATAATATACACACAATACTGTGTGGATACATTTTAAATATATTTAATTTAATTCATTAACATGGACAATATAATGGATAAATGTTGCTAATTTTTACCAATATTAGTTTTTATTTCCAATATAATAACAATGTGAAGGATTGAGTATATTAGCATTAGAAAAATAATAAAATGGTATAAAAATATTTTTAAAAATTACTTGTCAATATTAAGAATACATTATAAATATTTCGAATTTTTACTTAATATTGTGAACACATTGTAAAGATATTTGGGCTAACTACTAACTTGCTACTATTAAAAACTTTATCAGTAATGGAATTACTTCAGAAACATTTCCAGTATATAGCCAATATTGTGGATATATTTCATATGTTAATTAAATTCAATAGAAAAAAATTAGCATTATTTTGAATTGGTATCTAGGCTAAAAGGTAAGTTTTACCAATTTGAGAATTTTATTTACCAATATTGATACACAACAGAAGACATAAAATCTACCATACCAAAATCTGCAAGGCTCTAAAATTAATACTGTATTACTAAATTTAATATTGTAACACTTACCTTTATTACCAGTAATATTAAACTTATCCGTTACTATACTATTGAATTATCCTTAAACAGTATACAAACTTTTCAATTCCAAAAATCTCGCATTTAACACCAAAAACAATAACTTTTTTTCCGCGTTGAATCAGTTTACCAGCAGAAGTATCCCTTGTGTTTTTCGTACTACTAATGAAAGCTCACACATTCTGAATCACCTGCTACTTTCAGCTGGTTTCCCTGATTTAAAAGTGGACTTTCCTGAGGCCATCTGGGGTGTTCGATCGTAAATTATCCACTTTACCATATGAGAGAGAGGTTTGTGTATGTGTAAAAAGTGGAGAGGGAAATATTACACCACAACAACAGAGCGGTTATTTTGATCTAACAACGTATATATGTATATTCTAAGCGTGAATCTGTGCTAGAATGGGCAATAAGATAAAATGATGCACATAGACATATTGAAATTTAATCACAAAATATTTTTTTCCCACGTTTATAATTTATTTCAATATAAATTGCATACAATATATAATTGATCATTATTTTCTGCTTTTGATTTAAAATTTTGTTTATACTATTTGCAACAGGCGCGTATCCTTCCTAAAAATCTGACCCTTTACTTAGTTTAAAATTTGATACTGAGGCTACAGTTGAAACAGCTTGCTTACAATTTGATACACAGGTTAGAGCCCTCTCCACCCCCGAAATAAAATCCTGACTGCACCACCGATTTACAAACACGCATCAAAACATGCTCAAATATTATATACAGAAACAAAAAACGAATGCAAGATTTCAGCTATATAAGCATAAATAACATACTACGATCAAGTATAGAGACGGATCCAAAGATCAATTTCTCGGAAGGGTATAAAATTAAAAGAAGCAGGCTTGTTTAAGTCTTAAAAACAAAATGTATAGTAAAGCAAAATGTTAACCCTAACCAAAGCAATGTCTGTCGGAAGAGCTGGAGTCCTAATGGATCCGACACTGAATCAATGTATCTTATATGTTGTGAATTATCAAATTTTAAATAACATTTACAATAATTGAAAAGTTATAAGGTTTTACTTACTTGTGTTAGCTAAAAGTATTCCATTACTTGTATGCAGTTGGTACTTCGCAACTGCAGTCCAATTCCAATATGGCGTCGTTTGGGTGTGGAAGCAACGCACTCACTCCTGCTGAAGTGAACGCATCATGGGAAATGTGGTGACTCTCTCGCTAGAGTGAGCAGATAGCGCCTTCACCCTTACTCTAAGAGTGACATTGTCTCACTCTTGCAGTTAGGGTGACAGAATCCTATCGATGAAGAGTCATAATGCAGTTTTCTCACTCTTATCTCACTCTATCTGGGATCATTTGCCGGTGACTTTTTGTAAGAGTGACAATGTCACTCTAAATTTTTAAGAGAGTACCCTTTCTTAAAAATTACGAATTTCTTTATAAATCATAAGTTCCTAAGCAGGGAAAATACGTCACAAGTTTTCTTTTTTTTACAATTCTGTACTTATTTGTTATTCTGACAGTTTCATATGAAAAGGTAAGGTAGTCATATTTCAGTTCATTAAGCAGCAAAATATTAGTAATTACTGAAAACAAAAATGCAATATTTTTCTACCTAAACTTACGTACATTTTGCTGTAAGCACTGCTTTGCATATTCTTTTTTCTATTCTTTTAGGTAGCATTATCTAACATATTATTTGAAAAATAGTAAAAATAATCATCTAAGGTAAAAATAGTAAAAATAATGTTTACTAGTTTTATTGCGTTAATTATATTTTATAGAAAAATATTTAAAATATATTGAGCGATATTTTTTTTTATTTGAGCAAGAAAAACATTTTCTATTTAAACATTTTCTATGACTCATAAGTTTTCCGGGTACTGATGCACTTACAGTATGCTTTAATTTCTTAAAACTTCGTGTGAATGCTGATAAAACATGCTGATAAAACAATGCTACTATAGCATTTTATTAGAACCCCTTTGATTCTTGTGCGATTATTGTGTTTCACAACTATTAGTAAGTTTGTAGGAAACGCGAATTAATATTAACACAAAAATATATAAACTTTCTCATATATAAATTTTCAACAGGAGTAACATACAGGGTGGTCCTAAACTATCTGTTGAAAATGTAAAGGATGGTAGAGGGGACCTCAGAATCACAAAACAATGTGGGTTCAAAAATGTCGTGGTCTTGTATTTGTTAGTAATTACTTTGGAAGAGCTGTTGCTCTAAATTCTCAATCAAGTTTCATAAACAATGAGCTCTCCTCCGTGACTTTCATCAATGAAACGAAACAGAATTTGTAAACGATCAGTTTCAGTTAAGTGCTCTCTGTAAAAAATGCGTTCATTTTTGACAAAGGATGGTCGGAAAGTTCACTGTTACTTCAACACTTCTTCCAAAGTGATTATTAACAGGTACATGAAGACGACATTTTCGACCCCACATTGCTGTGTGATTCTGAACCACATTGATTCCCTCTACCACACTTTACATTTTATGACATATTGTTTAGGACTACCCTATATAATGGTTGTTTAATAGGGAAAAAGCTAAAGATCTTGATCGTAAATTTGTCAAACATAAAACCTTTATTTCATAAGCAGCATCACACACAACTAAGTCTACTTCTATTACTAATATTTTTAACCCTACAGGGCATGGTGTAGCCAATTGGATACACTCTCATTTTTCCGTGATAAAAAGAAAATATTGTATTTTTTGTCTAAAATATGCATTTAAAATAATTATAAGACCTCATAGAAATACATTTTAGTTTCCAAAAATGTATCGCGACATTATTTTTGAGCAAACAAGCATGAATTCATAATGTGTGCATCCAGTTTGCTGAAGACATTTTTTTCGAATTTTTGATTGCTTGTAATTTTTATTGCTAAATTAAAATAAATACAAAACTATTAAAAAATAGTAGTATAGGACTCAATAAAGTAGAATTAGCTCTATCACCTTCTTTTGTTTTATGACAGCTATAGGGTAGGCATTCTAATTTTTTAAATTTGAACTTTTTTCATGATTTTTCTGGAAAACTAAATAATGATTTTTTAAAAATATTTTTCCTAGAATAAGTTAAGTCTAAATGAATACAACATATATGAATACGAAGGTACAATTTTATTTTCATCCCATTTTAAAAAATCATGCATTCTAGGGTTAATTGAATTGTACTTTAGACGAGATAAAACGAGACGATTAGATATTTGACTAATACCCCGCACCTGCAATGCGATATGTGACTTTATGCTTTTTAATTTGATTTTCATAACTGTTCAAGATTAATTTGTCTTAAAGTTGGTAAGTGAATCTTTTAAGAATGTGTTTGATATCTAATAACTTTTGGATGAGGTTTTCTAATCGTATTATTTTGACATATGTTGTAACAATCACTTTCATCCATATGGCTAAGAGTTGACTTCTCCTTTTTGTTTTTTTATAATTTCGCCTTTTTAAATAAAACTGAACATTAAATATAGATCAATATTCTGACCACATTTAAATTTCAGTGTAATCTTTTTCAGAATTTATCCTTATTTTAATTGTTTGAAAAAAAAGTCAGTTTTTTTTCAAAAGGGACTCAGCTAGTCCCATTGTAGACAAGGATTGGACTACACTGTAACCAGGAGTAAGACATGTACAAAATCAGCTATAAAATAACAATACATCAATATTATTACAATTAAATACAAATTTAGATATTCAACGTGTTCAGAAGATATGAAATCAGTTTAAAAATAGCAGGACTTAAACATGGTTATCAAGATGAATTGCAAATAATAAAGTAGCATCAAATTAAACAGTGAACAATGACAAAATGTTTCAGAATTTAATTTCATAATGGTATAAGATTGAAAATTTAATGAAGCTGATAATTAGAAAATTTGAATAATTGAAATGGCATTGCTCTTTCTGTCGCTCCGCAAGCCATAGGTTTATATACAGTGGGGCACCGTTCCACTGTATCCGAATCACCGTGTACTATTGTGCCCTCAATACACATATTTTAAATCAAAACAAAAATTTCAGAAAATTTATCAGTAGAAGAGGATATTATAGAGTATTACATGCATGCGATTAAAAAAGCTTAATCTTTGAATTAAAGAAATTATATTGATAATTGGATGATAATTTACAATTCAAATCCGAAAAAGGGAAACTTGTTTGATTTTTCCAACAATGATAGTAGAAACAAAAATGGCTGTAACTTCCACACAAGATGGATGGTAACAGTGACTGTTCTTCACTGTGTTGCAGTAAAGGTTAACTAAATTATGACATACTTTTCTATTTCTTGAGCATTTAAATCATAGAAGAAATACCTATTATCCCATTGTGTCTTTTTTTCCCTACAGCCACTCATTGAGAATAATCTCAGAGCGTAAAAGGATTTAAATGTAAACTGCAGAATGATCGTTGCTAAAAGTCTACTGGAAAGTCTAGTACATGGAATTATTTGGTAAAGATTATCTATTAAAAACACCCTAGGCATCTTGTTAATTCTTTACGTACAACTACGAAAAATAAAGGTGGACTCGCGAACTTGTTCATTATTCGGACGTCGGTTTTCGTAAAGCATATATGTATCAAAATAAAGTGGGGCAAATTAAAATATACGTTATTATAAACGATTTATCTATATAACTTTAACGTACGATAAAGGACGGCTGAATAAACCGTTAGTGAGCCTTTTTTTACATTAGATTACACCTTTTTTTACATAGATGTTTCATTCATTTCATTCATTTTCATAGATGTTTCATTCATTTCATTAAATTTTGACTTTTCGTCATGTCACGCTTAAAAACAAGGCACCTCCACTTTATAGAAGTTAGAAGTGATCCACTTTATAGAAGATGGTGCTAGTCCCATTTGGTCTAGTGGTTAGTACACCTGGCTGTCGCCCAGGAGACTCGAGTCCGATTCCCGGAGGAGGCGAAAGAAGGGTTCCAGGGTCAGGCTCTATGATAATTATTTGAAACTTGTATAAAAGGCTAAAAATTTGATTTTTAGTTGCAAATAAAACTTTGTTTTAGTACTACAAACATATACAAACAAATTAAAAGCTTTCGTTACAAATAAGGACATCTAACGAAAAAGTTATATTTCTTTTTTTATACTTTAAAAGTTTAATTACAAATGGAATACTATGTGTTTCATTCGTAAATAAAAAGCAAAACATAAAAAATAGTTAAAAATACAATTTTTAAAAGTAAAGCTTTTTACTGTGAAGTCTTAAAAGGCATAAAATAAAAATAAAAATTTATTATTTCAAAGGTATGCTGTAAATGAATGAAACTTCCAAAACAAAGAAAACTTTTGAGAAAAATAAATATATTTCACTTTTGTAAGCAGTGAAATTTTTTAAATATTCAAAATATTTTTTAAATCATTCTCGAGACTAATATACTACTTGAGCTGAATTTGCTTGTAAGGTATTGATTTAGATATTAATATCTGTATTGCAAAGGTCTCTAATGCTTTTTAAAATATTTTGAACATTGAAAAAATTTCATCTCGTGCAAAAGTAAAATATACATATTTTTCTCAAAAAGTTTACGTAGTTTTGAAACATTCATTTATAGAATATAATTTCAAAAATAAATTTTTATTTTATGCCTTTAAGGTTTCACAAAATAAAAAGCTTCTACTTTTAAAAATCGTATTTTTACTTAATTTTTATTTCATAGATGTTTTCATTCAGGTACATGTAATGATATTAAGAAGTGACGTAATATATGGTCATTCATTAGGGATAATTTCAGAACATACAAGAATTCGAATATGATCTATACCTTTAATTTTTTGCTAATACTCTCCTGAAAGGTACGGAACATGGAATTATTTTTTAAAAAATATTAAAAACCTTCCAAACATAACATTAGATTTTTAAGTACATTCCGGAATATTTACTGATGTTGCTAGAAAGGTAAATTTTGCTAGCTTTAATGACACTTGTAAGAAAATGATTTATCAATTCTAGTGAATGCTGTTGTGTTTTTAATGCTTAACCTAAGCTTTTGCTCGACTGTCATCGAGATATTCTGCGAATCCAGAACGAACAAGAACTTCATTTCTGAAAGTCATCTTAACTTTCAAATTTCTACTCACGGAAATTTTATGAGAGAAATATTTATTTTTATTACTTTTCCCGCTTTCTTTGGGTCCCTTTACTCTCCAGAATTTATATTAAACATGTCTTCCCTCGCAAATACCATATCCCAAAGCCATATTCGTTCGTAGAGACTTTTGAAGAGCTTTACATTTTCTTTATTCTTTTTATTCTCACTTTTTTGAATTATAAGGAGAGACATTTTTCTCTGGGATATTTGGTTTTCTTCATCACTAATGTATGTTTACGACTTTGCAGAGACGCCATAGTGTTTAAGTTATTAATATTTTATTCCTTGTATTTTTCGAAACTTTGCACAAAATGCATTTGAATGTTTTGGGCCATTAACACGATTCGCATTGGCCACGTAAGATAAGAATGACTCCGGAATATTTTTATTTTGATTTTCAGATTATACTTTTACGCTTTGATATAAGTATAATGCTACTTTAAATATAGTAGTGTATATTTGGAAAAAAAACTTTGATATTAGTCAGCTGAGCAAATGTAAGTGATAAATAATGAATTATTTTACTTAAAATTACAACACGTATGTATTATATATATATAAAATAAAATAAAAACAAAATTATTATTAGCTTTTGCATCAATGTGTTTCTTTCATTACAGGTATGGTATAGCCCATATTTGGAACTCAATATAATCCAGTGGTTTATATATATACAAGGTACATTCATTAAAATGAAAGCATCGCAAACAGCGCAGTAGACAAAAGAATTTAATCCAAGCTCCTTAAAAAAACAAAATTCTCCTATCGAAGTTCAGAGAACTAGATGCCAACAAACCAGAGGATAGCAGTAAGATGCTGGTAAACCCCTATGACTTCATGGATACTGCGAGTCAATTATAAATTAATGATTCGGGTACGAAAGACATTCCTGATGCACAATATGGAAGGCAAACTCGTTATGCATCTTACATGGACAATACATTGACCAGAAGTCTCAGAAACGGGAAGATATTGGCATACTGGGGTGGTAGAACTTGCATGAAATCCTTGTGATCGAACTTTACCTCTCTTTTTCTTTTTTATGTGTGTGTACCCTGTTCTCTTTGTATTGAGCTGCCTAAACTATTTGGATTGATATTTTCCTTTAATAAGGCCATATGCAACAACAATTATAAGAAATTAAATTTAACTAAAATAAATTTTTAGTTAAATTTAATTTCCTATAATTGAACAGCACATTTTATCAAAAGATTTCTAGTAGAAACAATTGTTAGTAAAATCTGCTCCACGAACATCAAATAGCCTCGAAATTTGGTCTACGCTGGAGCCCCATCCAATACTGCTTCTAACAGAGAATAATTTACTTTCCAGAAGTTTCTGCAGCAGAAAAAGTGATCCGTTTTGTGAAAACGATTCTGGAATACTCTCGATCTTTGCTGCGAATGTCAATTAGATTTAATCGGAGGAAGTGTCGATCGTTAAAATTTCGAATGTTTTTAATGTCTTAGCAACTCATTTATGAAAAGCTGATAAACACAGAAAAGATAAATGATCGAGATACTTGCATGTTCAGCGAATCGTACAGTTATTTTAATGTTTACTAGAAGGGGCACTTCATATCAAAAAGGAATCTTAAATGTTAATCTAAAATTCTAAGCTTTCTTTTTTCAAAACCAAATTGAAATTCTGATTATAAAGTGTGCCCTCCAATAATAAGATTAAAACCTAAGACTAGATGAAAATATCTAAAATAATTGATGATGACAATTTTGACGATATCCTTGAGCAAATCTTTCCCTACCAAGATATTTAGAAAGCTGTGATTAGTGCGGAATTTTCATAAAAATATGTAATCTATTATCTTTAAAATCCGCTTTCCACTGTTTGAGTTTAAAAAAATATTGAACTGCCAGAGAAGAAGACCATAAAATCAAAATTTTCAATATGTATTCTTTTTTTATTTAAATCAGAGAAAAATGTATATTATATTTTACTTACATCTTCGGACTTAGAAAGAAAAAAAACAAATCCCTTTCTTCTTTTGTTCTTTGGGTACATTTTCCCTTTGAACTTCAATTTTCCTTCCTTTTTTTTAATATCTAATCTCGTTTCTAAGAAAGAGAACGAGCTACTTTTCTCCACGAATTTCGGCAACAAAAGCAAACATCAGCGTCATCGGAAAAATTCAGGAATTCTGTTAATGTTTACCGACTGCTGGGGGGGGGGAGGACACTTAAAATCGAATAGGAATGAAAATGGGGGAGTTGGGGTGGAGGGACAGTGTCGAGAATGGAGAAAAGGGGGAAGAGTATATATATTCGAAATCTGAAGCTTCGTTTGTGCGGAGTTTTCAAATAAGGGGTTAAAAAAAAATAACTGTTATTTCTTCCTAATATTTACAGTAGGAAAGTTCATTCTAGCAGAATTAAAATTGTGGGGTTTCGTTTAAAGTGAAGTGTTGTACTGCAGAAGCTCGAAATTTCTTGTAACGTGGAGTTGTTTGAGTGCAAATGAAAATCGTATGGAGTGTAATGTGCGCTCGACTGTGAAGAGTAGTTAGCTGGCGGAGGTTTTAGAGGAGTGTTGGTAAATAACTGTTCGGAGTTTTGTGTTACGATGTGAGACCAGACATTATCAAATGCAGATTGTTTTTGGAGCTCCTGGAGCAATACGTCTGAGTAATTCAACATGTGCTGATTAGGGTTTGTTCGTTTTTTAAAATCCAGCTTCAAAGAAAGGTTTAATTATTTTGCTTCATCCTAGGCATTTGTAAATAAAAAATGAACAGCAATTTTTGAAAATTTAAAACTTGTGCTACTTTTTTTTCATAATTGAAGTACAAATATAAAAAAGTGGTAGTTAATGAAAATTTTTCAAATTTACTAAGTCGTTTTTATATTTTTGAATACCTTAATGATTGAAAAAATAGAACAAATTGAAATCTGTTCAAAAAAATTGCTTACATATACATCCATACACCAAAATTTGTCCAGATTCCAAAAGATAATGCATATCCATACCATGAAATATAATATATCTTGCATTATGTGTAGTGAAACGTGTTTTAAATACGTATTTCGATATACAGCAGACTCCTGACTTACAAGAGAGATGCGTTCCAAGAACCCTCTCGTAAGTAAAAATTCTGTTTTGTGGGATAGTGTATACATACGACTTTTCGAAACACATATACAATTATTTTAGATACCTATAAACATCCCTCAAACAGTTTTAAACCATTCTCTAACTATATATTACCGTTTGCCATATAAAGTAGAGAATAAATGAATTTTGGCGCTTCGTACTATAGGCGAAAAATCTCGGTTGGCGGGCGTGGTGTTCGCTTTGGATTTGAGATGTGTTCTCGTGAAAAACTCGCATAAAATCTAATTCGCGTTAGTCAGATAGCCTTGTAGCCCGATTCCACTGCATTGTACAAAAACCACGAGTACTTAAGTGATGGCATCGAATATTGGAATAAATGAGATTTAATACCATTTTTTCTAGTAAGAACTGTTTAGTTTTGAAGATTTTTTATTTTTAGCTGTGTAAAGTGTTTTCCTGAATTTATCAGAGATACTGTTTTATATTCAAAAGAAACTATAAGCTTTTGGATGCAACACAAAATAAATCCGATATTTCCAGGTTCTTGCAATGAGTAAGATTTTAGCTTTCTTTTACTTTAATTTGTTTAGTGTCGAATTAGATTTCTAATAAATGTCTGAGAGTAGGTTTTTTTCGCATAGTGTAATGTTAAAAACATTCTTACTTTTCAATAATATTTTGTGTATTTGGTTGCTTCTATTGTTGGATAGTCTATTCTCAAATACCAAAAAAGTGCAAGGGATAATGCTACGTATCCACATTGCAATCAATGCAAGAAATCTGTCCCATACACCTCTATAAAATATTTTTAACTCAATGCGATACAACTGTCAAAACCAACAGAAGCGATTTGACATCAATAAAACGATTTCCTCAATATGCACTATAACAGAGGCAATCACATACTGTGAGTAATCTAAATTTCTGTCCACACTGTCCCAGAAATATGCTTATCAATGTGGGTGAAGAAACAGTTTTCTTAAAAAAAAGAAAGAAAGCCTAAATAATAATGGCTCCCAGCTATCGAACAATGAGCTTGTCATACATATGTCTCTCCCACGCATCTTTCATCCCCGAAGTTCCCCGGCGTGTAGAACATATGGGAATGGCGCGGCAGTATTCACATCTCGTCATAGTCATCTTCCCAGGGACTGTGAAAGCAGGGGATGCGTCTGAAGTGAATTATGCCGAAGAAAGATTTAGACGGGGGAACTATAAAGATCCACCACTTAGAAATTTTAAAAAAGAAAAGAAAAATAAGTTTTTGCATGGTTACTTCTGCCTCCGTTTGTGAGAATGAAAGAAAAACTATTCGGTTTCATTTGTGTTTATGAATTGCAAAAGGGTCACTCCATTGTGACTGACGTAACATTTTTAGCTGGAAATGATTTTTTTTTTATTACTGATTATTTAAAAGTTTTATTCAGTTTTACTATGTGCATGAATAGGTTCATAAATAAGAATAGAGTTTTTATATTTTGATGCTGGTCATTTTATTCATTTACAAATGTTTCGAACAAATTCAATTAAATATTCAATCCAAAACGAAATTCGGTTAATAAATGTTTTGTTGAATTGAACAAAATTTTGTTGAATCAACAAAAATTTATTTGGCGCTTTTTCAATCAAATACTTTTGTAGATTTTGGCAAAATATTTCGTTAAATGAATAAAAATTTTGCTGATTTAACAAAAATGTTTATTTGAAATAGAGCCAACCTAAGATTTTTTTTGGAATCAACTAAATATTTTATGCCAAGATCTGTGACAAATCAATATTTTAAGTCCTCCAAGATACGTTAGTCGCAGTCCGTAAATGACCAAAATGACCAGTATTTAATTAGATAAAAATAAAAATATAGAAAGAAAAATTGGTTGCTTTATTTATGATCCTACCACGCATGCTTCAAAGTTGAAAAATAGATTAACTTATTTTTAAACAATCCGTGACATAAAACATATTCATTTTAAGTTGTTTTATAGCAATCAAATGACAAAAAAGGGAAATGTGTTTGCAGAATGAAACAAACATGTTTAATTCTGCTTTGTGGGATAGTGTCTAAATACGACTTTTTGAAACACATGTACAATTATTTTAGATACCTATAGACACTCCTCAAACAGTTTTAAACCGTTCCCTAACTATATATTACCGTTTCCCATATAAAGTAGAGAATAAATGAATTTTGGCGCTTCTTACTACGGTATATTTATTTTATACTAATTAACAAACATGTTTAATTAGTATAAAATAAATATACTGTAAACCCCTATAACACGGGTTCATATAAGTCAGATTCGTATAACACAGAAATTTTGAATTTTGTTTCTTATTACTTGCTGAAAAAGGCTTGTACAACACTGTAAATGAATGATACAGTTGTTTCTTTTTTGTCTGTTAACACTACTGATGATGCTCGTGTGTTTGAATAATCTCAGTGACTTCTACTACACGGCTTCAGATAACACGGAAAGACGTATCTACCGCATTGTAAGAGGTATACTGTATGCATTTTTGTCGCCTTGACACTCAATTTTGACGCAGCTAGCTGCGTCAAAAAAGGGTCTCTAGGTCTGTGGCACGCGATGAACGTTTCGATCATCTGCCATCTTGCTGGTAGTTAATTCAAGCCAATTGTAATCCAAAAATTGTGCTTAAAAAAAAAAAAGAGGGTACCGCTGCTTGCTGCACCTGAGCCTGGGGCTAGGGTTCAGCAGGACAGTAGGACACTTCAGGAACTAAAACAGGCTTTAAACCAAATAGGTACGCCGTTCCTGAAGGTAGTATCCTATAGTTAAGTCGAGCGATGGTAACGACTGCCCTTTTTTCAGCACTGGGCAATCTATGCAGCTGTTCTCGCATTCTTCCATTTTTCAGCAGATGTCAGTGCTGTTAAAAATAATCGTGATAATTTTTTTACGGGAAATGGCGTGCTAAGAAGTAAAGGATTCTCGTGAAGCTATGTCACCCGCAACTATTTTTATAGAAATCAAATCTATTCTTCGTGACTGGCAACAGTCAAAACGTCAGAGTTTGGTGTTCCCAAAGCGGGAACACTGCGCGTTAAAGGGTTAAGTGAAAACAGCTTTACACTTTTACCATTTTCTTACACGCTTAGAGGGATAAGAACAATTCATGCCAGAGTATGCTTGACCACAGGAATGAAGGCTTGACCAAATTGCTTGGCTGAATATACTTGACAGAATTAAAATATACTTTGAATATCGTTCAAAATTTAGCACCCGATAAATAATCGTTTAAAATGTTGTTTGCAAATTCTGCTCGTTTACCATAGAACTCCGAAATTAAAACAAAACTACGAAGGTTTATGTTTCCGTCTTTAAATTTAACATTTTGTAAATCACTTATTTCAATAAATCTTGACCCATTAAAAATAAAAACAGTTTTCTGCATTTCAACAGCTCTCAAAATATGAATGTTTCAAGATGATACTACTTTATTTTGAATGAGCATAACATTTTGCTTAAAATAATATTCAACGAAATATTTTATGCTTCGTTAGGAGCGCTAAGTGGCTAATTAAATTTTTAATAATGTCGTGCAAATAACAGTGTAAAATGGAGTTCCTACAATTTTTTAAAACAACTTCAAAATTGTCAGTTTGAAGAAGGATAATATTCATAAATTATAATTTTAATTTATTAAGAATGCTTTGATGATAATGAAAATAATTTTTTACTGTTCCCTTGTTTAATGAATAACATTATCTTGTATCGATGTAATTCTGTTTTCAGAAATAAAATTATAAATGATATAATTTCTGTACTCATTTTTTTAAGTATTTGGAAGAAATTTCATTTTTAAAAACTGACTAGTAGTAAATAAAATGGGACCTTCTTTCGAACTGAATAATGTATGAATTTTTTAATGCACTTATATAGCTAATTTATTGGAAAAGACTAATAAAATCAATGTTTATAGCTATGGTACACCTACACTGCTTGACAATTACTAAGAAATAACTAGATTTTAATTACTAATGTTCCCAGAAGCAGGCCAGTCACATTAAAATGAAATGCAGAGGCTGTAATAGGGCAGGACCTGTTATCCGTATAAAAAGCAGTGCACAAAAGCTCTTCAGTCAGGTGTTTGACGAAAATAGCGTCACAGGTTGCTGAAGCTATTTCTGTAAAAGTCGGTGTGTTGTGTCAATAAGTGCAAGATGACTACAAGACATCATTTGAGTTATTAGGATCGTGAAAACGAGCATTTGGACTGCTGGAAGCAGGTGAAAGTGTCATAGAAGGTCGTAGAAGGAACGCCACACTTCAAGAAGATCGACATGTTCCTCTAACAACGAAAAAAGAACAGAAATCTCTCATAGTCAGACAGTTGAAGAACTTGCAACTGCTGCAGATACAAATGTATCAATCAGAACCATTTCATTTCAAGGCTATTGAATCACCTTGTTTGGCAATCACGGAACTGTGTTCAATACATCCCACTTCAACCATACCAAGGAAAACTATATTACACCATTACGTTGGTGTAAAAAATATATTGGTTCAGTTCCTCAAGCGTAGTCCAGAGTAATGTTTTGCAACGAATCTCGTTTCACTGTAACAAGTGATTCTGTTAAACAGTTATTGTGGAAAGAAGGAGACACTTTATGCACAACATGTGATCGGTATGGCCAAAGCGTGATGGTGTGGCAGGCGTAATGAACGATGTCAGAACATCGCTTTACACCTTTGAGTGAGGTACCGTTACATCTCAACGGTATTTCAGGCAGATTATTCTGGATCATGTTTTGAATCAAAGTGAAATTACCGAACGTACAGCATGGCCTGCTTACTCTCTTGACCTAAATCTTGTAGAACATGCCTGGGATGTTCTTGACACAGGAGTTTATCGGAGAAACTCGTCCTACCCGAGCCGTCCAAGAACTGAAAATTATTTTGAGAGAAAAATAGGATAATATTCTTCAAGGAATCCTCTGTAGTTCAGTAGAGAGTATGAAGAACACATGTAAAATATGCATTAGTGTCTAAGGAGGTCACACAGCTTACTGAAGTACTCACAACTGTTTCAATCTGCCAAGAAGTCTTCTTTTTCGTGGGTATTTGGAATTTCTCTTAAGAGCATCTTTTTTGTGATTCGTTTTCTCCCCTCCTTTTTCTATGTGACTAAATCTGCACCATTTTGCAAAATAAAGAATGCACAGTATCTTTACTAAATTTTTAGTAAGTTTCATAGTTTTAATCTATGTCTATTATGAATAATTCCGAAAAATGTGACTATCCCTTAGCAATTGTCAAGCAGTGTACATATTCTGTGAAAATATAGTGTAATTTCGGTAATATAAGGTGATATTACCGAACCTATACTTTTTATACTATCGTGTACTATCAAGATTTATACTCTGACGAGCGTACAATATTTATACTATCGTCAGACAAGTCATCATGCAGCGCCACTGCTCATTGTTTATGACTGATTAACAATGAACCATTTAAAAATCATTTATTATTTATGTATGTTGTAAATAATATGCAGAAGTTGAAAAATAAATATAGTAGAAATTAGTTATGGTATTTTTGCTCATGGTGGCAAAACTCTTATGTACTGTTGAAATCTTTTCTGCCATTCACTCGTCCAGATCAGGGGCGTAGTCACGGGGGGGGGGGGTTATGGGGGTCATAACCCCCCCATGAGGAATTTTTTGCCATACAAAATGTATATTCTTCGCTACATTATCACACCCACGTATACATATATATGAGTTGTAGTAGTCGTAACCCCCCCCCATGAAAAATTTCTGGCTACGCCCCTGGTCCAGATAATTCATTGTTATTTAAATTTGCTTTTAACAGCACTCTTGAAATTGCAAATCAAAGTTGTCACGTCAAATATTCTCGTTTTTTTTAAGTTATCAATTTTGGAAAAAAAAGGAATGCTTCCTGCAAATACCAAATAGGAGCTAGTAAAAATTATTTTACGCTTTTTTAAGCTGTAGTCACAGCATGCGATGCGAAATATACTGTAATAAATAAAAAAGCGTTATACTTTACAATGATATAAAATAACATACTTTTTGGTCTTGAAATATTTTGTTGTATTGCGTGACATTTTACGATTATGAAATCTTTAATTTTGAAAAGCATACTTCATTCATTGCAGTATAAATATTACATGCGTAACATCGTGTCCATTCAATAGTATCTGGGATTGCCAATTGCTAAATTATGAGTCCTTATAAATACATTATTAAATTTAGTTATTTTAATTTTTAGCTAGTGATAACTTTTAATAGTTAATGAACTTTCTTATGTCAGTTTCATTTAAAAAGTTGCGTTATTTACGAAATAGGAATAATGAACAAATAATGTCAACTTCTCTTATTTATTTCAAGTTATATGTTTTTTTTTAAAGTATACGGTATTCACAAAATTAGGTATAAGCCAAAATAGGAATTTTGGCTTATACCTGAATACTCCTTTAAGTGGACGAATGGTTTTTAAACTTAGTAATGAAATTTGTAGAATTTTTTTTTCATCATTCTATAATATAAAATACGAAGTTTTAACACATTTGAAGCATTTCGGATTAAAATGCTTATGTTTAGGGATAAAAATTTCACGTACTACAAAAACTGCAGTAATTGTAATTTATATTATAATTAATTGATTTAAATTATAAAACTATTCATTTTTATAAAAGAAATCTACCTGTAACTGATTTTTATTTTACTATACTTAGTACCTGACAGCAAATAACAGCTTACATACTGTGGCAAAATTAAAGTGTTATTTTATATAAGAAATTGCAAAAAACTATATTAAAATTTTAATTATTTGAGTTATAATGGATGAAATTAATTTTCATTTTCTTCTTTTAATCTTTCTGAAATTTTCAATTAATTTTTCTCTTTTCTATTAAAAATCTTCCACATCAATTGTAGATCTTATTATTTTAATATAATTGTCTTTAAACTTATCTTATTTCAGCTTTTGACGATAACTACTGTGATATTTCAATCTTGAGTTTTTTTTCCACTTTGGCCCACTGATTTTTTCAAAGTAGTTTATTTTAATTAGTTCTGTTTTGCATGAATATTTGTTTATATATATATGTGTGTGTGTGTGTGTGTATGTATGTATACATGTATATCCTGTTAGAATAAAAATTATTTTAAAGAAGTTAATAGCTTCATCGATAAAATTCTTTACAAATAAACTTCGACTTGATTATTATTCTTTTTGCCATTTTTCGGAGTTAACTACTTGCGCATACAGACGTATACAGAAAGGCCAGTCAAGTCCCTTACCACCTTCTCCTAACTTCGGGATGGCTGCTGTGTGTAAAAGTGATGTCTTGATATACTAAAATAGCCATGCGCTACTGAATAAAACAGCCTACGCGCCACCTAGTGGAAAACTACGGAGTTAGCATTCCTATCTCGAAAACGGAAAGAGATAGAGGGAGAAAGTGTCATACAAAGTTGTAGAGCATTATTGATTTAGTGCGAAAAGACCTTCTGCCCACGCGAAGAATAGAACGGTTATAAAGAACATTTGATTTTTCGTGATTTTTTACACTGTGACGTCACGAAACTTGAACGGCAGGACAAATGATTAACCTTTGGGCAAAGCATGACATCGCAATGTGGAACAGTGATATCACTTGTGATCCCCAGTCAATAAAGGTATAGTACTGTTACAGACAGAGGCGCCGACTTTACAAAATTTCTGTGGGTGCCCTAAAAGTCCGGGGGGGGGGGGTTAATAAAATGTTAAAAGTCGCACAAGGTTTGTAATTTTTGATAAAGGATCGCTAAGTTTGGTGCCAAAACGCGACAATTTATTTTAAAGGGGGAGTGTAGTTGGAATGTACTTGGCTAAGATTGTAAAATAGTTTTAGTAGGTGATTTTAAGATAGATTTTGATTCCGAAGATGGGTTTTTATGGAACAAGGAACAAAAATACGGCACACTCATGAATAACGATACACTTTCCAACTTTATGGAATCTTTTCCAACTACCCTTCAATCTTTTCCTATTATTATTTGCTTCCTTGCTCGTAATTACTCAAACATTTGACTTTTCGTGCACATTTTTACCAGTGGGAAATGGGTAATACAAATAATCATTTTAGCTCCACATAAAATATCCAATATCTGAGGGTATAGTTCGCAGAAACGATATCTGCCTCACGGTTTTGGTACACAAATTAAAATAAACTAACTGCACCAAGGATTCGAAAAAATTCAGGATGATTCTTTATAAGCTGCACTACACACTGCAATAAATTCGAAAACTTTCATGAAACTTTCAGAAAAAAATCTTAAACATGGAACTGCAGAGCAAAATATTTCTAAGAGTGGCCATTCTGCAAAATTTTTCGTTTATTCCGGTGTCTAGTACAGCTTGTGAACATACATCTTAAAAATTGTGAAGTGCTTGAGATAATTAGTTTTCTTTTTTGCATTTATATACCAAAATTGTGTGTTTTTTTCCCAGCGCTGAAGGCGACATTCAAAGTTTAATTTAAGTGAATAGTGTGAATTTTGGCATCCGATTATCTATACTACGGTTAAGCAACGCTGGGCATAGAATGAAAGTCTCCACCGTTGTGTCTTATTAACAATAACAGCAAACCAGTTAAAATCAAGATTCTTTTTAAAGCAATGAAATATTTCTGATGAAATGCCCTTCTTTTAGAAAAATCTGCTTGTGCTGGAGTCACCTTAAATTTGTTTGCCTTACGCAAATTCTCTGTCAAAATTCGAGGATTCCTGGGCGCACATCCCTTTGCCCTTGTAATAAATCAGACCTGAAAGAGGTGTATTATACTATTTCACTTTTTTTTTTAACTTTTAGCGATAGAATTTTGATTGGTTTTAACTAATCATTATAAATTTCAAAGCAAAAGAAAAGTGTATTACTACGTTTATTGGAAAAAAAAAAAACATGCAACAATAATATCACAATCAGTCACATTTCTTGTCATGTAAATGGAAATTTTGTATAAAAAGTGATTCAGTTTTCGAATGTAACAATTCACGATCAATTTTATTCTTGTTTAATCTATCTCATCCCTGTCTGAAATCCTCAGAGTTTTCAAAAATTGTTATTCATAGTATTGTTTCTCAGCTCATTCATTTCCAGGTTTTACATTTTTGTACCCCTATAAACAGCTGCAGTTAAGCCTTGCCTATTTTCTTTCCTTTTTTTCCCAGCAAATTAAAAAAATTACAAAATGAATTAATGCAACGTTTTCTATGTTGAAATGTGTGTAGGACCACATAAAAAAGATTGGTAACTATTTAAATGCAAACAGAAAAATAAATCAGAAAAAAAAATTTGTTTATCTTAAGAGTTAATAATTATTAAAAAAATATTTTGAATTGTTGGCCATATAACCTCCAGGCATGATTTTGAGCATCCTGATGAAGTAGAGATATTTTACCCTCTACCATTAAGTGGTCAAATTTTCAAAATTACGAGAGACATACATTTCAGTAATGTGTGTTCATGCGCCCATGATTTCAGTATAATTTTAAAAAACAGCATTGGGCTAGATCAAAGCATATAGTACCTAATTCCGCGTTGTCAAGCAAGAACAAAAATTGAACAAAATATTCGCAGAAAATGAAACGGAAGGCATCTCGAAATGTTAGTCTGGACGACAGTCTGTTCCATCCTTTTCAATAAATAACTGAGCACTAAAATCATTCAAAAATAAGAAAAGGAAATTGAGACTTTAGAAGAAAGTGACACAAACCTTTATCCCTTAGAAGCCTCGCCTCGGTCTCATTCAATTAACACCAAAGCGCCGACACTTTTTGATGAATGGGCACCTTTTTTTGTTCCAGAGACATACACAGTGTTGTATATTAGGTGCTTGTAAACAGACAGACCTTGATGTTCTCTATTTTCAATAAAAACAGTTAAACCTACCCACTTCGGAATCCTGCAGTAATATTATTAGAACTATCTCAAAACATTTCCATAATGGAAATGAGTCTTTCACTTAACTCCTGTGTTATCTTTCCCGCGTGAACTTTCTTCTGATTGTAGCCAGCGGCTTTGTCTCAAATTCTCCGTTTTCCGGTACTCTTGGGCTACACAGTCTCATTGTATTCATACATTTTCCCATGGAGGACGAGGATTCTGGCATGAGGTCTGTGGGTCAGAAAGAGGGGGGGCACTTAGGACTTCGGCTGGAGTGGGCATAGGCATTGCCTGTGAGGCTGTAGAGAGTCGCACATCTCATTGTGAAAAAGCTTTGAATTTTAGAAAGACATTGTTTCCATGGGCGCAAGATAGGAAGGCAAGTGGCAGTGGGGGATTGAGATTTGAGCCCGCCTAGTCATCGGTATAGTAAACATTTTTACAGCATACTGGACTTCTAAGTATTATTTTCGTGCTAAAATGTCTGAAAGTTAAGATGACCCCCATACACCTCTCTAAATTAGTACTCATATGAGAATCTATTATAATAATTATTATTAAGTAGACAAAAATATTACCTGTTTGGATTCCTTTTTTTTTTCATGCACTTTTTAAAATTTTAGAGTATGTGCGAAGTTACTACTTATTGGAATTTTATTATAATTACTCCAGTTCCGAGGCACATAAGGGTGTATGTCGAAGAAACAAAATCTGCATAACGGTCTTAGTACACAAATTAAAGTAAACTATCGCACCAAGGATTCAAAAAAATTTAGGATGATTCTTTATAAGCTGTACTACTTACCGAAATAAAGAATAACACTTTCTTTAAAATTTTCGATTTTTAAGAGTTTTTTCTAAAAGTTTCGTAAATGATACAGGTTTATTTTTTATTTCAGTGTATAGTAAAGTTTCTAAAACATACATCCTAAAAATTTGAAATACTTGACATAATTAATATTTTTGTATTTGTGTACCAAAATTTCATGGTTTTGTTTTTTCGAACTACAGCGATAAGCTGAAAGTAGCTGTCATTCAGTTGCCTTTAAACAGGTTTTAATTTCTATCCAAAAAAGTGCAAGGGCCCTAATTTTTTGTATTGCAATTTACAAAATTAATTACCTAATTTAAGGTATTATTAAGTGACTTTTTGTCACCTCTGTATTAGTTTGCGATGTAATAAAATTAATATCAACAGAAACAATTACGATGGTAATTAAAATTTTTAATTTAGTGTAAAATTTCACCGAGAAAAAAGTAGAAGTGGAGCTGAGCTCCCATGCAAATTAAGCACTTCCTTTAAATACATGCAAGTATTTAGCACACACGAAAACTTTTCTGTGGGTGCTTTAGATCTGACATGCTACATAAAAAAAAACAACCGTTCCTCACTAAAATTTTATTTTCGAATTATGCAGTTGCAAAGCACTCGTCGTCATCAGACGCGTGACTATACTGTTAGGGCCCGTAATGAATTCATTGGATAGGGTCCTTCCTCATTGAACAGAATCTCAACCAACATGTTGCAGTTCACTTTTTCTAGCTTTCTACTTCGGAAAGGCTCCCCCTCCGGCCGGGGGACCGTGGCTTTTGCCCGTTCTACTGCCCTATAGTTACGCCAGTGATTGTCTCATCGAAGTTCCTCATGCGCATCTGAATTATAAAGGACATGGGTGCTCATATAGGGAAGTAGGCGGGGGCTCGGGTCCCGCCCTCTAGCCGTCGGTATAGTGAACATTTTTATATTAGCTAACCTTTTTTTCACTATTTCAGTACTAAAATGTTTGAAAGCGCGATTGCCGATGACCTTACAAATGCAAGAAATAACCCCTCCCTCTGCCTCCACGTCTTAAAGTACTCATATGGACGCCCATGCCGAAGCACCCTCATGCATTTGGCCTCATTAAAGATTTTCTTTTAAACTTTTAAAATATCACACAACTAATAAGCAAATAAAGCATTTTAGTATTGAAATAATGCAAAAAGTTCTGTATGCTTTACAAATATTCATATAACGTAATGGCATAATTGGGGCGGGGTGGGGGAACCCTCCTTGAGTGTACATCACTGTGTTGGGGTTATCAGACGATTGCTGGTGCTCAGCATCCAACGTAATTTTTTTTACAAGCCCAAAGCACCCACATAAACGTCTTTTCCTAGCCCTTTCTGGGAACTTCAAATTATGACTTGGCACTAAAATTTCTGTGGGTGCTCCGCACCCACAGAATTTTTTCAGTGGGTGCTTGAGCCCCGGAGCACCCACGTAGTCGGCGCCACTGGTTACAGATGATTATTATCATTATTATTATTATTATTTTCTTTCATTCTCAGATTGTTTTGTCACGTCACTGTAAAAAATCTACAAAAATCAAATTCTCGTTTTAACCGCTCTATTCTTCCCATTAATGTTCACAAGGTGTCTTTTTGTACCATATCGATGAGGATGTATGTAAATCACTTTCTTCCACTATCTCACTCCGTTTTCGATATAGGAATGCTAACTCCGCATGTTTTCAACAGGTGGCTCTGTATGCGATTTCATTCAGTAGAGCGTAGCTGCTTTACTCAAGGAGGTTTGCTTTACTGTACCTAGATGCCACTTTTACAAATATAGCAGCAGCCGTTCCGAAGTTCAGAGGATGGGAAGGAACTTTAGTGGAAGTACTGTAAATTCAATTTGAGAAAATGAACATATGAGCAAGGTATGACAATGTTTGGCTTTCATTTTTCTCAATGGCATACACCACAAGCATACCCACATTCACTAAGGCTACCTGATACACCAATTAGTTCAAGCCGCCACTCTTGTGCCCAAGGGTAGCCAAGTATTTTCAAAATCATATTCATTTAGCTTAGGTAGGAAAGGAATAGACACATAGTGTTTATTCCTCTGAAAAGCGCCAACATGAGCATTAATTACGCTCATTTAGATTTCGCTTACTAAGATATTTGACCAATGTAGGTGTTAGACAAACCTGATTGAACGCATTACTTTAAGGCATGTGGAGGTAATATGTTGGGGATTTTAAGTTGTTGGCTATTCAACTTAATTTCGTCAATTTTATTTCAATTTTTATTTGATTTTTTAGATATTGTAAAAAGTGTGAAATGTTTCTTAAGGCATAATAGAGAAATATCTACAATGAATAAAAAAGTAAAAAAAATAGTTATAGGCGAGGAATGACCTCATGACTTTGAAAGCTCATTCCACTAAAATAAAACGTTTAACATTTAAAATACTTTCTCTAATCACCATTCAGAACTTAGTTACTCCTTAATCTGTAATCTTCTTACAATTCGCAAAAGTTATAACATTGCTTTCTATACTAATTCCACCCTTTGCACTCTTGCAATGCAAATGAAAATTCAGGATTTTTGAAAATATGCATTACATATTAATCCGTCGACGACTGGTACTTCAGCTAGTGTTAAATTATTGAGGTCATGTGTGTTTCCACTGGAATAAGCCAGAAACTATGTTTATTGGTAGGACGGCAGAAGAAAGGTGCGAACTTGAGAACTTATTCTTTCCAGAAATGCTATGAGCTTTTTCGTATTGTTTTACTTATGTTGATACACAAACAGTTAATTACTCTTAAGTTCATTAAGTCTACCGATATTTATCCTAATAAACTTGCCAACAAATAACTGCGCACAGCCAGCTGTTGCCAAAAAAGGGTCTCTAGATCTCTGGCACGCGATGAACGTTTCGATCATCCGCCATCTTGCTGGTGGTTAAGTCGAACGATGGCAACGGCTGCCCTTTTTTCAGCATTTGGAAAGGGTTGCGCCTCAAAGGGTTAAGGAATTTGGTCCAAATGTATGTAGAACGTTTCCGAGAATCGCTGAGTTCGCAATATTGGCCCAGACGGGGGGGGGGAGGTGGCAGTAGCCGGATGATGTGTTTAGTCTTATGGCGGGCTGAAACCCTAATTCCCGTCTTGAATCGCTTTTGAAGAAGGGCGAATATGGCGGAGTCTGGAAACATATGTAAAATTGCATTTCAGCATAATGCGCGCTTTTCGCTAAGTTACTGAATAGTGATTGATTTCTCTTTTATTTGACTGCGATTTTGCATACATTTCTATCGCTTCAAAATTTCTTGAAATTTCAGATCCGGATGTCGCGAAATTTGATTTGGGATGTTTCCCCATCGCAAATTCGAGCTTTAACTATTTATTCATATGACAGCATTACAATCACTTTGAACCCTCCATTTCAATCAAAATATCGCCCGTCCACCTTGCAGAGACGAGAATTTCCCCCCATATCGCAACGTTTATAATTCAATCTTCTACCGCCTCTGTGACGAGGCAGGTAGAGAAACCTGCCGCCATAGCAACGGACGGTCTCTCCGAGTGCGCGTGCGCGTTGCCGTGGCAACTGATGATGGGAACCAATGAGTCGGAAGTGGATGCTAAACCGGAAGTCAGCTCAGCAATTTCTGGAGGGGGAAAGGGGGATTAGAATCTGATTTGCATATTCTCTGGAGTGGACTTTTTTTTTCGTATAAGGAACTTTTTAAAAAATATTATTATTATCATGCTTTGGCCCTCCCGCCTAAATGTATGTACGTGGAAGGAGGCATAAAGTAAAGTGGATTTTAAAATTTTGAATGATTTGTGGAGTCATATCATTTTTATAACGGAACATGTAATTTTATCAAGATGAGTGACACTTTTGGGGAGATTCCATTAGTTTTTAGACATGCACAGGTAATAAGAAGCAGCATTTTTATTAATTATACGGTTTCATAGGTGGTCAATTTTAACACGAGAACCGTGGATGGGTCATTTTGGCACAAAATTATACTTGTTTCCTTTTTTTTACCCAAAAGTTACGAACTGAGCTTAAAAAAAATAAAAGAACATGTGAGTTTTCCTAACTTTATGTTATTAAATATCTGTAAAAAATTAACTGCGCTTATTGCACGACTAGCTCAAAAGACGCTCAAAAGGCGTTTAAAAGAACGCCTTTTGACCGTCTTTTGAACTAGTTGTGCTACAAGGGACTTAACTTTTATCAGTTTTTTTTTTTTTAACATGTATACCTACAACCGCGGAATGGGTTATTTTGACCCAAAACATCCCACGAGTCTGGTATCCGCAGATTTAACTGAAGTAACGGTTATTATTAGCAATAAAATTAACTCTAAAAACTTTAAAATGGCATAATAAATAGCATAATAGCATAGCATTATGTCATTTTCATTGCAACATGAATTTTACAATTCAGGTCAATTTGACCAAGTCCGCTGTTTTAGGTATACCTACCTCAAGCAACGCAGTTCTAATAATAATTACAGTAACAGTATTTTTAAAAAACTTTTAATGTAATATGAACCTTAATAAGAAAGCTAAGGCTAAACAACTACCATTACCGTTCAAATATAGTATTAGTTTTGCAGTGCAACGTGAATTTTTTAAGTTGCATAAATTTGGCCCAGCCCGAGGTTTTAGGTATACCTCAAATGCTGCTGTTTTAGTGTTAAAATACTAAAAGAAAAATTACACTGTTGACATCTAACAAAGATTGTATTTTTTACGGCCCTTCAAACTTTTTCCTGAAGTAATACTGTTGATTCATGTTTATTAGACTGCACAAATCTATCTGCGAAACACTCTTAAATATTGCATTTAAATCACTCTTCTATGCTTGTGATTGTAAAAACTATAGAATCTATCTGTCACGAAGTATCGAGTACAGTGAATTTATGACTGTAGTGAAACTTCTAAATGGAACACAAAACTCGAAATTTAGTGGCGTCTAAAATATTTTTTTTCTGAAGTAATCGACAATATCCCTGCAATAGTTTTCTTCGAAACTCTTTTTAAAAATTTATTTTAGTAGTGTTTTAAGACAGTTTCAAGCTTCTGCTCTGGCCCTAGACAAATTATTTATAAACTGCAAAAAATTAAAAAATATATAAAAGTAATAGAATGAAAAGAATCATTTTTTAAATCTTAAAATGTAGTAATTTTATGAAAAAAGTCTAAGAAAGAATGAAAAATAGTTTAAAGATAAAAAATGAGAAAAATAAACTTACGTGCATATCATCATTATTTAAAATTGTTCAATAAATTTTCTTGATATTGAATTTTGTTTCATTTGTGAAACAAAATTCAATAATTTTTGAAAAATTACAAGTATTAGTAATTAAACGTAAAATATTACGTTCATGATGTATTAATTAAAAAATAACTAATTAAAATAATATAATAACAACAACTCTTTTTTTTATGCAGAACACATGAAACATATTATCAAAAATTTCTTTGCGATAAATGTTTGTATCTCTTAAAATAGTTAGCAATAAATTTTGCCGTTTCTTAAAAATAAATCCTTCACTGTTTTTGCTTTTAAATTCCTTCCATTGAATTTAATCTGCTTTGAAATCGAATCTCTGTACTGAAAGATTTGAAAACTATTTTGTAGAAATATTCTTAGATATGCAATTGAAAGCATATGCAGAGTGAGACAATTAAAACAGTTTATAATTCCTGATAAAAAATATAATAATAAAATAATAATAATAAATCATGGATGCATATTAACATCCACTGCGACGTACAGCGTCTCTTTAAAAACATAATGTACAATACCTTTTGCATCAAATAATATATAATTATTTTCTTTGCCTGAATTTTTTCATTATTTTAAAGATTTCTTATTTTAAATAATCCTCCAACCATATCACTATTCAGAAGTTACCCGTTTTATAAATAATTGTTTCAAAAATATTATTTTTGAGAGGAAAATATTTTTATACAAAATTTTTAATCTTTTACGTTATTCCACGTGAAAACAACTTTCTAAAGAATAATAGTAATACTATTAATAATGTATTATATAATACCTATTGTTGCACTAATTTTTCTACAAAAGGCTATTTTTCTTATGCAACTTTTGTGGAAGTTCATAATGTATTGAAAAAATAATTTTCGCTATCTTCATAAATGTAAGATGTAATCAGACATTCAATATTATCGTTCGACGGATTTAACGTTCATCGATTTTCAATGTTTAGTATGAAGATATTGTTACTATGCCGAGAAATCGTTTAACGGCTCTTGAAGATGGATAGCCGTTGCATAGATTTATCAAGGTCTGATAACATAATAGTGTCCCGCAGTTGTTCGAACGCTTTAGAAACACTTCGATTCAGAAATGGAGGTCCAAGAAAGAAAATATAAGCTTACCATTGCCAAACATGGCCGCTATGACTACGACTGCATATTTTTCAACCCAAAATTATTTTTTAACCGTTTTCTTAAGCAAAGTCATTCTAATAATAGACTTTAACCCTTTAACGCGCAGTGTTCCCGCTCTGGGAACACCAAACTCTGACATTTTGACTGTTGCCAGTCACGAAGAATAGATTTGATTTCTATAAAAATAGTTGCGGGTGACATAGCTCCACGATAGAATTCTCTACTTTTTAGTGCATCATTTCCCGTAAAAATATTGTCACGATTATTTTTAACAGCACTGACATCTGCTGAAAATTGGAAGAATGCGAGAACAACTGGATGGATTGCCCAATGCTGAAAAAAGGGCAGCCGTTGCCATCGCTCGACATAACTACCAACAAGATGGCGGACGATCGAAACGTTCATCGCGTGCCACAGATCTAGAGACCCTTTTTTGACGACAGTTGGCTGTGCGGCACAGCCAACTTTCGTCAAAAAAGGGTCTCTAGATCTGTGGCACGCGATGAACGTTTCGATCGTCCGCCATGTTGCTGGTAGTTAAGACGAGCGATGGCAACGACTGCCCTTTTTCAGCATTGGGAAGGGGTTGCGCCTCAACTGGTTAACCATTTCCTTTAATTAATTCATTCTAATAATCGATTTTAATTTATCTCCACTTATTCATTCTTTTCAGAATGCTTATTGGTTAAAAGAGACTTCGAGGGTTGCCATGCAATCATCCTTATTATATCGCCTAATCGACTGGTGGTTTATCACATCAATAAAAGAGAAGAGGTCAGGGCTGCCAGATTTGGCTAATATTAGCCAATTTGGCTATTTTTGATCACGCTTGGCTAGAAAATTTATAAAGAAAATAGCCAACCTGATTTTGGCTAATTTTTGGCTATTTTTATCGAGGTTTCTAGAAACTGGCCAATATAAACTAATTTTGTCTTTTTTGTTTGTTTGTTTTAGCATATTTGACTGTTTTAGCATAGTTTTTTGAAGAAACTTAGCAGGAAGCAAAATTCAGTTACCTCAACCAACTCTAGAACTGAGACAGAGAGAGGGACGTGGGGTCAGAAGGATGGTGATGAGGTCTTTTGAAAGGATGGTGATAATTTTAGTGATAGTACTGTAGCGGGATGCAAGGAAGCAATGAACGCAAGTAGAGTGGGAACCATATGCGTTCGAATTCTTTGTTTATAAGAAGGGACCTACCACAAAGCTTTTATATACACAATCCTTTGATCGGCACTGCATTACTTAGCCAGTAACGTAGCCAGGATTTTATTTCGAAGGGGGGATGAGTAAGAAATTTTAAGTTAAGTAAGAGTATTCAAGAACAATAAGTTAATTTAGTTCATCAAAAAAAGAAAGGGGCCAGAGTGCCGTAGCTAGGATTTCTTTTCGGGGGAGGGCGTCCAAAATTTTCTCATCTATGTATCAATTACAATAAAATAAGTGAAAAAATTCCCTTACCCGTGTCTGTCTTCAGATGTCGATCCATGAATGATTTCTAAGGTCCAGTTTTCGTGAAAATTGCATATTTTTATGAATTTCAACACTTATTTTTGGAAATTTTCATACCAATTTTTAATGAAAGTCAGTTCTTTTTGTTAAAATAATTGATAAAAAATACATTAAAATGTAGGGTAAAATGCCAATGAAGGGCCGTTTTAATCCATTACATTTTTGTGAAAGGGCCTTTTCAATCCATTATATTTTTGCTAAGAGGTTGTAAAACTGACCCAATTTTCATCTGCATCGACCGCTGTTCTCCCTAGTTTCGGGAGGGAGCAGGGCCAGATTATGACAAAACCGGGGACTGGGGCAGAAGTCTGAATGGGGTCCCCCTACATGTTTTTACTGTGTCTGACAACTACTTCATGTACTTTTTCATTGTTCGCATATGAATCTTTGTCATGATTAAATGTATCCAACATGAAGTATACTAATATTAGATAAATGAGAATGCTGATAAACATATTAAACATGAACATTATGAAATAAGCTTTATTAAAAATGAAGACTAAAAAATACAACTAAAAGCCTGACTTTTTCCAGAGCCTTATTATTGCATGGGCCAATCGGGACTTTTCCCAGGGCCCCCAATATCAAATGTTGTTCTGAAATATTCTTTTTTATATCAAAATTTTATGAAAAATAAAACAGATTTCATAGATGGGGGCTCCCAAATTCATCAATGCCCGGGGCCCCAGTTGGTCATTATCAGGCTTTGACTTTTTCATTATATTAATAATCATAATCGGCAATTTTCTATTTATGGGTGCCCCATTCTCGCTGGGTAGCCACTTAAAAAACTTCAGTGGGCCCTGCAACTGACCGCGTAATCACTTAAAATCTAGCAGCCATCCTAGTTACAACTTCTTTTTGCAGAAATCGTTAATCTGCTGTGATATTTTTTCGATGGAGAAGGGGAATTAAGAAGAAAAAAAAAGATATTTGTAATTTGTATAAATTGACAACTGAAAAATAATTAGGCATTTACTACATTGGGAAAAAGAACCTTAAACTAAATTTATATACTGTAATAATTTAGGGGGCCCTTTTAATCGGGGCCCTAGGCATATGCCCCTCTTGCCACTGCAATAATCAGTGCCTGGGTGGGTGCCCCCCTTGGCTACGCCACTGGGAGGGGCTGCAGATCCCCACCTTCAAAATAAAATCTTGTCTATGTTACTAATATAAACAGAATTCCTCAGTCCATTCGTATTTATTGTACAGTATGAGGAATTGTTCATTAAATTATTAGGTACTTATTTTGTTCATTTGCCTTATAACCGATTTCGTTTTTCTTTCGGCGCTGAACATGTACGGAATTCAAGAGCAGAAAATAGGAGTTTCTCTTTGAATTTTTAAACAAATGTTTTAAAAGATTTTGTGAGAATGTCGTCCTTCACCCCCCCCCTTATGTAAGAAAACATGTCCATACTCTATTCCAATTTCAAATTCTGCTTTTAAAAGTCTAGTTAAAAAGCCAAAAGATGGCGCTGCAATTGCCGGTTTGGCTATTTTTGGCTAATTTTCAGAAGCCATTTGGCTATTTTCATAAATTTTGATCTGGCAACCCTGGAAGAGGTTTCAATTTATTAACAATTTAATTATCGCCAGATGTTGTTTCAAAGTCTATGTTTGAGACGCTAGTCTATTTCAAACACTAAAAGTTATCCATGTAGTGTTCAAGTTATATATCAACATGCTTGCCATCGGAAAGAATTCAGAATTTGTTTCTTACAGAAGATCGCCAGAATATTTCTTTTATAGAAGACATTCCAAGGAGGAACATTAAAATAAATACTTCAGTGGCGTTGTTTTCCTGGCTTCAGTTATTTACTATGCATGAGTAAATATAGAACTAAAGAAACTGCATTAGATAAATTGAATAATGAAGGTGTTTGTCATGATTTGTCGTTCTGATTTATCTTTATATGTTCCCTTAAAAGTGCAAATAACAAAACCCTTGTCGTCATTTTTGAAGTATTTACTTAGGAGGGGTTGTAAAATACATTACGTTACATAATATTAAATTATATCCTCTAAAGTACATGTATGAGTTAAATAAATCTTGACGTACGTTTCAAGAGATTTGAGAGTCCTATTCGTCAGGAGATAAATACTCGCCAGCACTTAATAGTAGGAATATAATCATCTGCTAGATGTTCAGCTTGATGAATATTTAGTTGCGGACGTAGACAACACATTTAGTACGCATATCGCATTCTCTCAAAGCGTAAGTGTCAAGGTTATATAACAGAATTTAGATTACAGCTGCTGCGCGGATTTTCAATTTGAGTACTAGTATTATTTAAAATTTTAAAGAGCTTTTTCGTTACGTACTGCACTGCATATTTTAATGCAAGACTCTAGTAGAGCACTTTCAGAATCATTGAAATTTTACGGTATGCCTTGTGTAATTTGACGGAGCATGCTGTGCAAATCTGAATCTAATGAATTCTAGGACACAGTAATGAGATACCTTAGCAGAAAAAAAAAGTTCTTACATGTTGTTACGGCCGGAGCTAGTACTCAAATAATTACTGACAAATCTGCTATTCAGAACAGTTCTAAAATTTTTCGGCGAAGGAACAAGAGAAGTATTGAGTTTACACGCATCACATTCATAATATAGAAGTGAAAAACGATTGTGCGTATAAAGTAATTAAAAAACTTTGTTAAAAACACATGTAAGAAGTAATAGGTAAGAGGATAGGCACGTTTCGTTCAAAAATTGTTTTGAACTTCATCAGTCCAACCCCGTAAAGAACACAGAGAACTGAAAAGAGTTCTCTTTTCAGTTCCCTGTGTTCTTTACGGGCTTGGACTGATGAAGTTCAAAACAATTTTTGAACGAAACGTGCGTATCCTCTTACCTATTACTTCTTATGTGTGTTTTTAACAAAGTTTTTTAATTACTTTATCGTTTAACACCAGTATTTTGAGTGATTTTTTCGATTGTGCGTATATTTCTGCTAGGTTGTATGACTTTCGACAAGGCATTAGTGACACCTGTTTGGGTTAATCAGAATTGACTTAAGTGTGTGTGAAGTTTTGTTGAGCTAGCATGAAGAACTTTAATTATTTATGCGCAAAATTGTTATTGTCAAAGAAAAAACTTCATTATAAATATTCCTTTTCGTGGATACCTTGTTAATTTTACACAGAGCTCAACTTAAGAAACTCCACTCTAATTAATTGAAATTTAATCTTTTATTTCAAAATTTTGATTATGTATGCCGCTTGAATCTTTCTTCATTTAAAAGAATCTTAAGCAACATTCAAATATTATAATCTAATCATTCTACACGTTTGTTATTTAATGAAACTTCCTAAAGTAAATTTGACATTCATCCATTAAATTTTTTTTATACTGATACTACATTCCGTTTTGCTTGCTTATTTTAAAAATCTAATTAGATCACTGCTTTATAAATGATAGCTTTAATAATAATTTCTTCTACTAATTTTCTTTTCTTTACTTACTTTCAGGTGGCTTTTCGCCTTCAGAGAAGTTCTATTATGTATGTATTTCATATCATCAAAAACAAGAAAATTAATAACTAAAGAACAATAAGTAATTGCGTAGTGATTATCTGAAATGAACATTTATTGCAACATTTATTTAAATTTGCATTGTCTATTCTCCAATTGTGAAAACTGCTAAAATATGAAGGAAAAAGAACTATCGAATGGAATAATACCCTTTTGCAAGACATTTTTCAAGCGAGTCCCCTTCGGATTGGTAAGTACTTTGATATTATAATTTCTATTTTTTTCCCCTTGTTGTACAAATTATGCCAACAACTGAAACAATAAATCTGGGGGAACGTCAAATCGGCAGTCGATTGTGCTCCAAACATGGCGTATTGGATGTTTTCAAGTTCAGCATTCCATCCTTGTATCTACTTATACTTTTGAGACAGATTGAATATTTTAAAAATAATTTCGAGCTCGGAAATATTTTATTTCTTATAATTTGTGATGCTATATCAAAAAGAAGTACTTGTAAAGTCCAAAACATATTGTCATCAAAAATCGAGCCATCTCTTATTCGCTACCAAATATTTGAAACATTAATTCTAGAATTCTCTTCTTAAGAACGGCAATTTTAATCTCATGTTCAATACATAGTGCACTTGAACTCGCCTGTTAAAAAATGACTCATGATGTACAAAAGATTGGACACCCCTGCAATAAATGCTAAAATTTATAAAATATTTTAAAAGGAGATTGTAATTTTCTCTATTGTGCCTGTAAGTTATGACAGCACCGCAGTTTTTACAAATGCACATGATGATCAGTTTTTGAGCAATCTGAATTGTTATCTGTGTCGTTGGATGAACAGTGTCTGACTACTTGCCTGCCAAGTTAATAAAATGTAAACTTATCATGGCAATTGCGGATCCTCATAAATTGAAGTACTACGCTCCAGTTCGCAACTATAAATATTTCAAGTTTTAAATGCTAACACAATTAACTAAAGGGTCATTAATAAGAATATAATCTAATTGCATCCATAAAATTCACTAGTGTATGAGAATCGTTTAGTTTCTGTTTTTGATAGACGATTTATAGAGGTAAACGTTGTTTCGTTCAAAATTATTTATTAGAAGCTGTTCCCTTTTCGAATCACAAGACTTGTGAACTGATTTAACCCTTTAAGGCGCAACCCTTTCCCAATGCTGAAAAAAGGGCAGCCGTTGCCATCGATCGACTTAACTACCAGCAAGATGGCGGACGATCGATACGTTCATCGCGTGGCACAGATCTAGAGACCCTTTTTTTACGACAGCTGGCTGTGCCGGCACAGCCTGCTGGATCTTGCTGGTAGTTAAGTCGAGCGATGGCAAAGGCTGCCCTTTTTTCAGCATAGGGCAATCTATCCAGCTGTTCTCGCATTCTTCCATTTTTCAGCAGATGTCAGTGCTGTTAAAAATAAGTGACATTTTTTATTTTTTTACGGAAAATGACGTGCTAAAAAGTAAAGGATTCTCGTGGAGTTATGTCACCCGCAACTATTTTTATAGAAATCAAATCTAGTCTTCGTGACTGGCAACAGTCAAAACGTCAGAGTATTAGGGATGGACGCGAGACGCGAGAATTCTCGCATTGTCTCGCGTTCTCACATTGTCTCGCGAGACGAGACAGGCATTTTTTTGCGAGACGAGACGCGAGACGAGAAAGAAAATATTTTGCGGGACGAGACGCGAGACGAGACAGAGTGTTGTCTCGCGCGAGAATTCTCGCATTTTTTTTCCGTCTCGCATAAATACGATCTGAAAAGCGACAATTTGCCTGAAGCCTCTACCGTTTAACTTGCGTCTCCTTCGTTTTCGGTCCTGGTATACTATCAGCACTCTACAATACGCGCAAACACGTAACATTTAAAATTAGAACAGACGAGAGATATACAAAACACACAAAGGAGAGTATAAAGAAAGAGGCGGAAAAAAAAGAAAACAGAGAAGAGTTCAAAGAAAAATAATAAGTAAATAGGAAAGGCGGTACGGTATGTTCAAATCTGAGCCACTTTTAGACGGGGCCCGGTGCATTAAGTTTGGGGCCCCCCTTAATATCCCCTTTTTTACGCATTAAGCCCCTTTACTGAGCCCCCCTTTTTTAAGCATTTTAACCCAGTTTTGACCGCTGTTGTACTCGAAAATTGCATTTCAGTTAACTGTAGTTTTTGTACTTTAATCAAATCGTATTTATCACCCCAAAAAATATCTCTAACTTGATCTAGTGATAGACAATTAGGTAATACCTATATCATAGAGGAAATTCAGTTTTTTCCCCACAATTACTATTTCAGTACATATGAATTTATAATTTAGATAATCGGGATATATATGGGCCCCCTTTTTCTTCAGGTGCACCGGACTACCCCCCCCCTTGCCCCTGTGATAATCGAGTTTCGGGTATATCAGAGAGAGATTAGAAGTAGAGCAACTTGCATTCGCATTGATGCTTATAGTCTGAGTAGGTTGAAATATGGTTGAATATCCTTGGTTGAAATATCCTTGTACCGATATTATCCTCAAACTTTCCTGCAAGTTGCGGCGTGCGTAGTGGGGGGAGGGGGCACCCACCCTGGTAACAACTTTCTAGGGGCGGTTAAATCCCTATTGTTGGCCTATTTTAAAGAGATTAAAATAACATTTTTTATTCTTATATATTAATATCGGACGGAAAGAAATGCAAGCATTTTTTTTAAAAACTATTTCTCTTTTCGTTTATATTATCATGTTTTCCCTTACTTCGGCTTGCAAAAGTTTTATAATTTTTTTTTCTCCCCATCATTTTATCTTGCAGTTGGGTTCCTATTCTAAAATTATCTTCGCCTGTTAGATGTCTTTTCATTTTTTTTTAAAAATCCACACTGGATATACATTAGGGGGATTATGGTTTAATTTTTCTGTAAACAGGGCGACCATAACGACTGTAGTACTATCGCTAAAAATTATTGTGGAAAAGTACAAACGGATAGTCGTCAACAAATTAACTGTTCAGTAATTTAAAATATAAACAAAAAATAAGACGTCTATTAACCAACTGAGATACTATAATGAAATCTAAAAATGCACACACGGTGATGTTATTGGAAATATTAGGCAAATAATTATAATTATCGTTAATATAATCTTGTTTTCATTAATATAAAAATTACACATATTTTAGAGACTTGAAATTGACGTTAAAGTAAATAGTAGATATTTAATAAAGACTAAAAGTGTTCTGTTTATAATTTTTCAAGGGTTATCTTACAACCAACTGAACGATAAGTAATTCTAATTTGTGTTAATATATCCCGCAGTAATTTCAACAGAGGAGATTACTTGAACTTAAAAAAAAAAAATCTGTTTTGTCTCATGCAGATGTGATTTTAGTAAAATATTCGCTACTTCTCGTATAAAGAGCGGGGAACTCGTTAAAACAAACGGTTGTCCATTTCATGTAGTGTCTGAGGTATTTAATGCTACAACTTGAACAGTATGATGTAGAACTACAGTATGATGTAGAAATAACACATTTTGAAAGTCGGGAGTTCTCTGCAAACCTCTAAGCTTTTCACTTTTCTGATCGCGAATGACACTGGCGTAGTTTTTTGAGTCATTATATTGCAATGATGCCAGGTTAATACTCATGACGCAAACTTTACATCGAGAGTCAAATAATTTTGCTTTTATTTTAGATACCACATCACTGGAATTAATTGAAATTACTCATGTTAGGAAAATTTTCGTTTACTACAGTGCGAAGAAAGGGCACGCAGCTAGTAAATAAAAATAAATACTATATTTTCGGTGTTACATTATATATACGGATTAAATCTCAATTTCTTTTACTTCAAATGCCGATATATGCTGATATAGTTATTAATATATCTACTAATAGGGCTATATGTAAGTAATTGTTATTATAAATATTAATTTTCAATAAAATCCCAATAATAAGTTAGTATAAAGTAACGAAATCGCAGTCCTTAATTTTGCGAGACTCGCGAGACGTCTCGCGTCTCGCGCGAGACGAGACAGCAATTTCTTTGCGAGACGCGAGACGAGACACAGTGTTTGCGAGACGAGACGAGACAGAGGTTAACCACTGCGAGACGAGACGAGACAGCCCCGATTCTCGTCTCGCACGTCTCGCGTCCATCCCTACAGAGTATGGTGTTCCCAGAGCGGGAATATTGCAATTTAAAGGGTTAAACAGCTCAAAACTGTACCACGAATTTTCATAAGCAGTCAACCTGTATATTTGATGAAAATTAATGAAAAAATTTCAATAAAGCTACAGAAATTTTCCCAAATTTAGAAATGGTATTTCGAAATGAGACGAGATACCTCCTATTTTTTTAACTATTGCAATTTGGTGCATATTTACGAGTTTTTCTTTTCCTCTGCATGTTAACTTTTGAAATTTGACCATTTCTAAAAATGTATAGTGGAGTATCCGAAGATACATTAGTTTTTCTTTCAAGTATGCAGCCTGATTTGGAAATTTTAAAAGCTGTTCAAAATGTGCATGCTTTCGTAAAAGTACATCCTTAACATTTTGCTCTCCAGCGTTGAATTATCTGGTCCTATTATGGAAGAAGATGGCGATGCGTAGTATATACACACGCACACATTCACAAGTTTAATAAATGCACAAATAAGTGCATGATTAAATCATACTTTACTGCGTAGTAACTACTTATTCATACGTACTATATATATATACTCATAAAATCAATCGTTATTACATAACTGCTCGCGTTCTAATCTATGGTATGATATATATTAAATCTAATTCCATAGTGTCTTTGAAAGGAATAATAGCTGGGTTGGAATTTCTCAAGAGACGGGGGGGGGGGGGGGGAGAACATACCTTCGTCTTGAATCGACTCCTTCCCTGCCCCCCCCCTCCCCTCCACCTTTCATCCTTTATCACTAAGTCATTCCCAATCACAGCTCGAAGCGACGCCTTTGATGTATGATGACTTCGAACTATCCGAATAACGAAGTTAATCATTGGTACAGACGTTGGACCTCGTTAGTCGGACTGTTCTTTGACGCAAGGTGTAGACACCGTCAAACAGGGAGGTGGAACGGCAACGATCTCTGACATTTTGTTTCTTTTTTATTTTTTAAACATCAATATCGTTGTAATAAAACAAAATGTCTGCCGAGTTTGTGAGTCGATGAATTTGCTCTTGTTATACGTTAGAAAAGCCAAGATAAAATGCAGCTGAATTCATGGATTATAAACCACTGTCCAGCGCTAGCTTATTTGCGTTTATATCTCTGCTTTGGGAAGTGTTGACCTGCTCACTCCCGATGTTGAAATGTTGTGACGACAGTGGTTCCTCGTTTGTACCCACTCATAGCGCAAGGGCGAAAACTGCTGGACTACAGCTGGAGCACTCTTAAGATCTAAGCCTGGAAGCACAAGAATGGGAGAAAGTTGTTAAAGTAAATAACACTATTATTTATTTTAATTGATGCCCTTAAGACCTGCTAAAATTCATGTTGTATACACCGAATTCTCTTTTTAAACAATGGATACGTTCTGTGCAAAAGAATATAAAAAGAAACCGTGGAAAATAAGTATAATAATAATCGTGGACAATAATGAATATTGGTGCGTACTTTTTTTGGTATAAAAATAGTTCACAAGATTTCAGAAAATAAAATTCGTTAAGGAAATAGGCGGTAATCATTATGCCTCAAAATTATATAACTTAAAATTATTCTACAAAATCACTTTTTATTGACTCATTCGATTTCTTGAGCATGCACGCTTAGAAAAAAATAACTAAATTCGTTTCGAAGGAACTAAAATGGTTCCGAAGGATTTGAAACCAACAGAAACTTGTCCCGGTTTTAAATCCTTCGGGGTTATTTCAGTTCCTTTGGGGATAATTTAGTTCTTTATAAGTATGCAGTTTGCTTATCTTTTAACAAGCTCATATTCATAAATCCGACTATATTATACCTGTTACATGTCTATCAAATGCCACAGAATTTCATTGAAATGAGAAATAATGCAAATGTTTTATTCGGAGGCACATATTTTGCTCCAGATGCATGGATTAAAAAAATTACTACGCAGAGCTTTTTTTTAAAAAAAATAACTATTTTCTCTAAATAATTCATTTGGGAAGGATGCGCCGGCACAGAGTTATTTGAATTCAAAGTAGATTTATTAATGTTCCTTAGAAGATTCATAAATAGTTCATGCATTCATTTCATATTCACAAAAATAAAGTTAATTATTAATATACAACTTTTTACAGAAATATATTTTGCGCTTTACAGCAAGAAAGAAAATTATAAGTAATTATATAAACAAATTAACATTACAAAGCATCACTTAACCAATTATTTTTTATTGTTTGATATAATGAACCATTTATTGCATTACTTATTCAAACTATTTAGGTATGCACTATTTTCCAATATTTGCACAAGACTTACGATTTAAAAATATAGAATTATTTATATGGAGTTATTGCTTCGGATTGCATATATATATTGGTATATCTGAATTCGCATTTGAGTCGAAAATCACATTTATTTATCTTTGAACGCTTCGTATTTTTCAACAAATGAGTGGGGGAGAGAGAGGGGATGCATGGAAAACGTTTTGAAATAAATAAATAAATAAAAATACTTCGCGTTGTTTTTTTTCTGAATAAATCTGCTAAAAGTCATCATACTTATTACTTGCTTAACATTTTATCGTCTAACATTTGACATATCCGGTAGAGGTAACACAATAAATGAAATAGAAATTTTTCTAATCCTCGACTTCCATCTTCCAACTCCTCCGAAAAATCCATCGGCATTTTAGAGGTTTATTTTCAAATGGAAAACTTTTCATTTCATACGATCAGTTGGTTTTCATTTATCGGTTTTCGAGAAGAGTTTCTAAAAAAATCATTCTGAATTGAGGACGTTATAAATTCCCTGAGCTTTATTTATTTTTTCGCTTCTAACGATTTATTAAACACACTTGTAAATACAGACGATGTTTTGGCTGAAGAAATCTGAAAAAGATTTTTTTAAAAATGACCTTTAGGAGAGATTTAAAAGAGCTCGTGAGCATTTGGGATTTATTATAATTTTATTTATTCATTTTTATTTAAAAATATGAATTTTCCTTTTTTGTGGTGGTGCTTTTATTTTGCATTGCAGCAAACTTTTATGCAATATAAAGCATTTTTCAAGATTACAAATGGTGAGGGAATGATTGTTTCAAATAATGAGAAAATGCAAATATCTTTTCACAAACTGAAAGTTGATGTGTTTAGTAAGTTTCAATGTTCTAAGCCTATTGCGGAATTCTTATCATGGTCAGCTCTTGCAGTTACTTAAAAACAGTGTGTATTTCAGTAGACTTTTGATATTTCATGTAATAAAGACATTTCACTATTGTTGTATTTCTTTATCTGAAATGGTTGAAAATATTTTTCATTTTTAGATATATTTTCTTTTCAAAGGTGAGGCGCGAAGCTTAAAATATAATACTTTATTGTATATTTTTTTTCTAAGCACCCTAAGTCCGTTAAGCTAGGTCGGAGTGAACTCACTGATACTTTACAAACGAAGCATGTTGTACCTATACAACACAAAAAGTTTCAGTTACGTAACATTTAGGTAACACTGAAACATAGTGTAAGTTTCCAGTAAGTAATTGAAAGCTTCATGAAGCTTTCAAGAAAGTTTCAGTGACCATTCCATGTCCGCCCTTCGTTATATAACATATTTGTGTTGCAGAAATGTTGCACGGTTACTTTTCTGAAACATGTAACGTTTCTGAAATGAAACAGAAAGATTTAGGAAAGTAATATTTATTTCAAAAGCATTTCAGAGATAGTATTTTGCAACATTTCTGAAATAACAGTTAAACATTAGCTATTTTGGATATTTTTCAGTCCCATCCAATTTGCGTTTTCGTTCTGTTATATGTGCACATATTTTTAGCTTCCTCTCAGCAATTTTATTTCTTTATTTAAATAAATAAAACTTACAGATTAATCAGTAAAAAAATTGCACTTTTATTTTCCTGTTTTGGAAATTCAAATATTTTCTTTTTTTGTTAATTACAATCCTAAACTATATTGCCCAAATATTTCACTTTTGAACATAACATTTGGTAAACACTGACTTTTATTACTGTAAACTGTGACTATCATTAATTTAATTATTTATTTATTTTCCATTCAAACAATCAAATATAATTTGCTAATTTCTTTTTTATTATTATTCAATACACCGGCAAATTGTAATTCTTGTAATAATACTTCCCTTGTACTACCAAGATGTATAACACAAATTAAATGCTTTGTGCAAACTATTTTTTTTTATTCCAATTTTTAAGGTGTGAAAATAAAATTCTTTGAGGAAGCCTTTTCTGGATGTGTAGCTAGGTTTTCCAAAGTATTAATTCAAATGCAATTGATGAATCAAATAAAAATTTAGGGAGAAAAACTTATATAGAAGGCACAACTTGGTAATATCAGTTTTATTTCTCTATGTTTCTAATGTTTTATTTTGAAAAGTAGTGTTTTTAGGCATGCTTCATTTACGTTTTGTGTGCGAATAGATTTAGAAATGTTACGTATTTTTTACAAAATGCTTTTAAAAGTGTGTAGCCTACAAAATTTGTTGCATAACCAAAACTAGAAAAGATAGATTATTTTAAATAGATAAATAAATAAATGAAATAAAATAAAATAAAATAAAATAAAACTCTTCAAACCATAGATTTTGCATATGATCGAATCTGTTTTTATTTTATTAATGTAAACCCCTTTTGTGTTTTATTATCAGAAATACAACTTATATGGATCAAATATTGAAAGTCCTGAACATCTTACAAGATTAATTGCTGGATCACAAATCTTCTTAAATTTCTTATTAAAAATATTTGATTATGATAAGATAGTGATAAATAGAAAAAATAAAGGTAAACCTTAAAGCTGTTGTTTTTTAATTGAAAAAAGTCCCAGAAATACAAAATTTTATGTAAGTATGTGTGGAGTATATATATTCCACAGTTGTATAGCAAGTGTTCATGAGAGTCATAGCACGAAGCGATGTAGTCTAAAATGATAAATGATGTTTGTGGAGGACTAACCATTGTTAAGTACAGCTGTGTAGATTACGTGAAGCCTAGCACGTGTTGAGAAACTATTACTTGCGATCAGCGGCATGTCATTATACCATAGTATGTTTTGTCGGTAATAACTTGAAACATCTAATTTGAAATATTTAAATTAAGTGGATTACACATTGTAATGCATAATAAAGTATATTTATTGCAAAAAATGGTAGGTGAATATATTCTCTTTTCTGAAGAATATTGAGTGCCACAAAGTAGATGCGAAGACAGCACATTTCTTAACATTATTTATATGCAGTGTAAAGATGCACATATTTAGCGTAACAGCCCATTCGCAAATAACACGTCCCATGACACAAAAGCAATATATAGTCGGTGGTGTAAGGCTACCAAGTGTAAAAGAATGAAAGTGGAATCTCAAACATTGTCTCAAACACGCAGCAGTGTGTAATAACTCTTTACGTATATTGAAGATACAGAGTGGTTACAATTAGACTTCTCTTTAAAAGAGCATTCTGCAGCTGAGACGTGTGAACAGATTGCTGCTAGCTTTGACATATGGACTGCACACAAGATGTTCCTAAGAATATTATTCAGAAAGTCTAGTTCAAAATATTTCTACTAGGTGGCGATTTGCATGGAATAATGCCGTTGAATCTAACTTAAAAATGATGCAAATTAGTTGGTAAATGTTCCAAAACAGACAAATAAATATGGAAATTCTTTATATATTATTCTTTATATATTACTTCCATCGTTATACTGCCTGTCTTTTTTTCTTTCAAAGCGACACCTACTGGACATTCTTTGAACTAAAATTTCAATGTATATCAGTGGGCGCATCTCGTGTATACAGTTCATTTTCCAAAGTTAGTTGTAATCTGTTCTTCCCTCTCAGCTGCAGAATGTTGTTTATAGAGAAAGTTTAATTAAAGCAACCCTATATTAAAATTTCTAGAAATTTATAATGACTGAATGGTTTTTTAAAAATCTAATGAACTATAGTGCATATTTTCGGAGCCAGTTAAATCTTTAATTATTTAATACTTCGCGTTACGAAAATTGCTGATTTTTCATTTATTTTACACCAAATAGTACACGGAGATTGTATTTGCAAATTTTGTACTATTAAGTGCTTGCTAGAAGCTCACTAGTACATTTTAAGTTGATCTCTTAAATTAAGATTTACCCTTTATACAGGGTGTCCCCGAAACATTCATATCATGTGTTGCGTAAAATAAGGTACGGAACCCATGAAATCGATTAAATTTTCAGTGGTTTAAATTTTAGTACATACAAAATTTAAATTTTTACATCCCACGCCCCGGGTACAGAATAATTCCTACATAGTAAAATGTAACTTATACCAAATGAGCCGGTGTACAAAGTTTGACAATTTTATCCTAAAATGTGTTAAAGATACGAAACTGAATTTGTCCTAACTTAGACCATGATTTAATAGGGAAAAATTCACATCGCAAGATCGCATTTCGGGGATTTTACATAAATTACCTAAGAAAGTATTTATTTACAACTCACTGAAAGCATGTTTGCATTTCAATTTATGTGCAATTTCACGCTAACTTTTCTCGGACATTTTATGATGAAGACTGGAATTTTGTCCATCCTCACATTAGTGTATGAGCTGCATTTTATTCATTTGTTTTTTTTTTTATTTACTCAAGTTTAATTCATTGGAATTTTCCCTCCATTTTATAAAATTGATGAAAAGCCTTTTTTTTTACATACATTTGTAATTTATCCAACCTTTGATCAATATTTAAGAAATAAAATAGATCGATAGATAGGTAAATATAAGGTGCATAAATATATAAGAGTATTCTTACAAATATATAAGAATAACGTATGCAAGTTTTCTTTCATAAATTTAACAACTTCTGCGCATGAAATACGAAGAAAATTTAAGAAATACATTCTTTAAATACTTTATAGTTGTGTTACCATAGCTACGTTTTGTATATTAGAAAATATCTGACAACAGTTGCTGTCTCGCAGTCTTTTTAGAGAAAAGAGATTTTAATCAATCGATATTCTGATATTCTTTTACTTGAGAATTTCCCGATTATCTTCAGTAATTTCTAACCTTCAAAATTCTTTTAATTTAAGTGTACAAGAATGTAAAAGTAGCCAAGTTATGTAATGCAATGAAGTGAATTTGTTGTGAACATGTATACTGGATTTGTGTTCTTTGCTCGAAACCTGCTTATAAATCCTCGTCAATAGGAGAACAGAAGGGGAGTGCCCTTCGTGGCAGTTTTTCTAAGGGGTCCTAACCCGTATTTACGCTAAGTTTCGGAAAAAAAACACAGAAAAATCCGAACTGTTAGGTCGTCGGACGCGCGATGGAACCTGAACCCGGGACCTTCACACTTTGTCCGTCTACCATTTCCAGTGACATAAGCACTGTGTCATGGTGAGGCCAATGAAATGATTTGCTGTTATTGTATTTGGAGCATTTATTTTCGAACTCGTGTGCTTTTTTAAAGATACCGCCTATAAATCCTCGTCGAGTGAAGTGGACAACAGGATGAGTTTTTACTATGACAGCGGAAGAAAATTTAAACAACGAGGGTGCAAGTGGGAATCGGGCCCATGACTTACGCTTAGGGGACTGGTGTGGGGTAGGATAGCCCCTAACCTCCAAGCGGCTGGTCCCCGAAGTGATTACTTATAAAATATTTGTACGATAATAAGCAATTTGAGAAAAAATTGTTATCAGTTATTTTTTTTTATTTATTTATTTTTATTTATTTATTGCTAAACTTGTGAAAACATATTACAATTTTTTGAAATTGTTGAGGCATTAAAAACTTAAATAAGTGATTGATAGCTGGTAACTTAAAATGATTAATAAATGCTTTAAAATTTAACTGTCTTGAAGTTCAAGTTAGTAGTTCCATTTCGTCAATCCATCAAACGTCAGAACGAATTTTTGTAATATTTTGAAAAGAGTCACTTTATACATTCTATGTAGCCTAAGAAATATTTCTTACAAAATTTAATTTAAGTTTCGATGTTTTAAAAAAATGCCAACTATGAAACCTAGTTTAATTATATTTTTATTCATTGATAAATCTTTCGAAATTAACTTCTGCGAAGAACTGCCTATATGAAAAGCATTCCAACTTCATTTTAGAGTACCATTTGTACCCTCATGGTTAAAAAAGGTAATATTGTTAAAAAATATTTATTCCCTCAGTCACTTTGTCAGTATTTTTTTATCTTTTAAGTTTGTTAAATAATTAATTTGGTCAGATATTAATTTAATTACTGACTTATTTTTAACAGATATTGTGTTTTTAGTAACAATGTCTCATAAACCGCTATCCATGCTAAATATATATTTGGATTGCACCTCAGTTGAAATGCAACTATGAATCTTAACGTGGTGATCTTAGGGGGAATACCAAATACCTTCTTTACTCTCGTAATAGTTGCCCTCGCATAATAGTCGCACCCTGGTTTTGAAGAGGTAAAAATCGTCAAAATATTTTCCCCGCTTAAACTGTGGTATTACGAAGAGCCTCCAAGACAGCCATGACATGGTTCCAAAACTTCGGGAAACAAAATGGTGTCCGTCATGTCAGTTCACTTTCATACAGAGTGGATCGATGACGGACTTGAGAGGGCAGTCAGTGACGTCACAAGTCGCGAAAGTGCAAAACTCGGGGTAATGAATGTGATGAGGTTCAATTAGTGAGGCCCCGATAATCGATTAGGGGCTGTCTGTCGGTGGCGTTTATGGCCAGCGGCGAGGGGTGGAAAGAGACTGGGATTTATTCCTGCCCCCCCTCCCCCCTCAACCCCCCCCGGACATCGAACGCGATGTGGTTCAGCAGTAACTGATTTAGGTAAGCATGAAATTGGCCGCAGATATCTTCCAAGAGGCTTTCGCTCCTCGATGGAATATCAAAAGTTACTCATATGCTTTGCCAGCTTTTGGAGGGTCAAGTTGTTAAAGGGTTTTCTGGAGTTTAAATTTCAAAGTAATCGACGTAGAAGAGCATCACCGCAATTTTTATAGACTTTGCAGTTTGCTTTTGTTTAAGGCCGCTGGTTGTTTTATCAAATATTTCGGAGTTTTCTACTCCGTTTTTTTAACTGACTCTCAACGTGAATTTTTTAACTCTTTTTATTGAGTTACTTTTCCATTTGTTGATATTCTTATTTTATTATTTTATTTATTTATTTTTTTAAATCCAAGTGTAAGTATACAAACAAAGGAGGAAAAATAAAGGTCCATTTTCAGTAGTATATATATATATAATATAGAATAGCTAACTTACGTAATGTGAAATCCCAAGATCCATTGATAAAGTGAAAAAAATAAATCCATTGATAAAGTGAAAAAAATAAAAATAAAAATAAAAAAGCAGATAGCACATGGTGCCAATTAACGAGTTTACACCGAATAGTGTTTAAATATAGCCTTCTAAGGCAATGAAAGTGTGGATAAATTGGATGTAAAGCGCCAAATGAGACAAGGTGGGCTTTTAAGCCTAATTACATGTATCCACAAGAGTCGGATATGGAAAGGATAATTGAAATGGTGTGCTCTATCATCAGGCGCCACCGCACACACATTTCAATTTAATCGAAAAAAACAATAATAGCTAGGTTTCTGCAAGTTCCTGACCAAAATTAGGGTCATTTTGTAACTTGGGGGCGCGACCGTAGCTATTAGAAATAAACAACGAGGTAGTGGACCAGACAAGAAGATCGAAGCTCAGCTATGGAGGCAGTGGCAGTACTAGTGCATGTTGCCATCAGAGAAGACTTAATGCCATCATTAGACAAGTAATGCCATGGAGTGAGGAAAAAAATAATATTATTAATAATCTGGAAGTATGGAAAGGAAAGGAAAATAAAATAATAATAATTAAATATAATAATTAAATGAATAAATAATAAAATAAATATAACACTAGTATAGCTAGTCTATATTTAACGTAGTACAAGCTGCAGTAGCTAAGAAGTACTTAGGTGAAGTTGTGGAAAAGGAGAAAAACTGTAGAAATTAATTATAATAGTAATGATAATAATTATATTAATATTACACATTTATTAATTGCTATTTATGCTAATATTATTGTAAAATATTAACCCATTTATGCCTAGCGTCCCTTTTTTGGGACGGCATTATCGCTATCATTCCAAAACGTTATTTATTTTTCCTAGCCTTTATTCGCGAGTATTGAACCTCAATTCCACAAAATATTTTAATATGGCAAGTAGGATGTTGACATTTCAATTTTTATACATAACGATTTTAAATGAAATCATTCCTTGTTCAAAAAGTTGACATCAGAAATTTATCAATTACTTCTGGTGTTAGCAAAAATCGAAGAAAGTCGCAAAAATATCCAGGCACGAATGGGTTAAGGTAGATCAGTACTCAGTATGGCTTCATGAGTTACAGACTCATAAAAAGGAAAAGGTACCAGTAATCAACTATTCTTAATTATACAATTTTTTTGTATAAAATATATAGATACATACTTTATGATTTTTTTTAAATAGAAAGAACCAACAATCAACCCCATCCTCACCAACCAATATTCTGATTTGGACATACAGTTTTTTTAAATACATAAAGGATATTATATTGAAGTTATATATATATATATATATATATATATACACATACATACATACATGAAGTCTAACATTGGTGGAACAGCCCCTCTGCGGGGGCAAGGCCTGCGCTACCCAACCGCGCGTTCGCGACCATGGGCGCTGGGGTGCGGATGCATATGCCTCGGCCAGATGGTCAGCCTGAAGAGAAGCCCCAATGTTTGACCCCAAGCAAGCTTGGTCCTCATTTTATCGACCCACTCAAGGGATGAAAGGCTGAGTCGATCTTGCCAGCCCGGGATTCGAACCCCGGACCTGTGGGACGGTAGCGCGGTGCGTTAACCATTACACCACTGTTCTTCTATATATATAGGCAGACACTTTACCGATCACGAACAGATTATCCTGATGTATGTTTATTTTGAAATATAATTTCTTCTTTAGGGTCATTTTTATCTTTCCTGTAATAATATTTATTTATATTATTTAGGAAAGATCAGTTATAAAGTTTTCTTTATATAATAGATATTCTGCTACTTCATCATTGCTGTCATTTCTATCATGCTGGATGACGATTTTACAAAACAGCACACTAATGGCCTTTTTTCTCTGTACGTCAAATAAAGCAGAGTGGTTTCCAAAGGTTGTGTGTGACCACATAAAATTAATTAATTAATTAATAAAAGGTTCTGTAACGCAATGTATTTTTAAAACTTAACTTTGTGTTAAGGTTAACCGCTCATTTTAATCAAAATGCATTTTTTTAAAATTATGAACACAACAATAAATTATTTAACACTTTTTTTTAACTATTAAAGAAATAAATAAGAAAAAACTGCAATTGCTTTGTTACTAGCATTAAACATAAAATATTAAATAACCCTAGGCTGCCAAAACTCGTTAAATCAGAAATATGTTGATACTCAGAAATTAAGGAGTAAATAAATGATTGGGCATCTGCATTTTAAGCACTGCTCGTGGTTTTAACTTAGTAGGGCTTCATGAATAATTACTTATCACTCCTCTCTTGTCTACAGCAATATACAAAATATTAATCCACGTGCAGTGCAAATTTCAAATTATTGAAGCTAGAGTTCCAAGTATATTTTAAATACTGTAAAGAGCTCTAAAATTAGAAGGCCACACAAGATAATGCTTTGAATTATAGTTTTGCTAGTCTTCGAATTTACTGCGAACTTATGCATAATACATGTGAAATGTTGTCACTGTGCATTACAATTCAATTTATTCATCATGAATTTCTTTTTAAAATCTCATGACAATGTTTTTGTGCTTGTAAATTCATAACATATCGAATATATTGATAGATATCGATACGTAATGGAACATTTTGTAATTAAAAGAATTTTCTCTTTTATAGAAGCAAAATGTCAAGGCTATATTTCGAAAAGATCACGTGATTTTCTAACACAAATGAAAACTAACTAATTTTGTCAAGTGAAAGCAACTTTTGCAACAGAAGCTGCAGTGCGGACATCCGATAAACTTGCATTAGTTACAAAATAATAATATTAATAATAATAATAATTAATCTTTTGAAAAACGTGCTACACTTATACACACCCACAACTCTATGAAAACATGGAGTAGTTTTCTTGTTCTCACAATTTAGCTGCCAACAACCTTTAGTGCCATATTAAAATCTCATTTTTTTACCGGCAATGTGTACATTAGACTTTAATCATCAGTTACGTGAATTTATTTAATAAAGAGTTCTTTTTTTTAAAGAAATTTAAAGGCGCGGCAAGCAATATCATATCACCTTACAGTCACATTCTGAATTTAATCTATTTCAAATCTGATAATATTTTAAAGTTTATTGCAAAATAAATAAATAAATAAAATTTTGCATACGCATAAGACATCACTGCTTGGTATTCGTATAAAAAATCTATTTTAAAAATATATCCAGATGCAGGCTGTGGTTTTAGACATCAGCAAACTCCTCTTTTAATTAAAATTCTATTAAATCCTTATACCGAATATTTTCTTTATTGCATATATGCTCTGGTAGAAAGAAAAAACTAAATAAATAGTCTAACAAGATCACACCAATTAGCAAATTTAATAACTACTCCGATCGCGTAACTTCGGTTAAAGTTAAACTCGCTAATTTTTGTTTATCTTTTTAATCTACATTCAAACATGCTAGCATGCTAATTAGTGAGGAATTTTTTTATTCACAAGCGTGTACAAAATGTTCCAATTTAATTCATTTCGTATTTAAGCAGTGAGTTTTAATTAATAAAACTTTAGTTTCGAATATTTTTCAATTTAATAGAATTTTCTCAATGAATACCTAACTTTATTTATTCATTTTTTATGATGAAAAAAAATCTAAAATAATTAAAAAGAGTATGTCTATGCCGTTTTTAGAAGATTATTATCTTTTTTGGTACTTCTTTTTTTAAAATTGACATTTTTTTAGTCATCGATTTAAAAATAGTGCTATTAAATATTTAATACGGTTGGGAAGTATAGTTGCTAAAAATATGTTTAAAAACTACCGCTGTGACATACATTCAGAGGATGATAGGCGTGGTACAGGGAACCAAGACGGTTCAGAGTTCAGAATCACTCAGCAATGTGGAGTCGGAAACGACATCTTCATGTACCCGTTAACCCATATATGCCTAGCGTCACTTTTTTGGGACGGCATTTTCGCTATCAGTCGAAAACGTTATTTATTTCTCCTAGCCTTTATTCGCGAGTATTGAGCCTCAATTCCACAAAATATTTTAATATGGCCAAATAGGATGTTGACATTTCAATTTTTATACATAGTGATTTTAAATGAAATCATCCCTTGTTCAAAAACTTGACATCAGAAATTTATCAATTACTGCTGGTGTTAGCAAAAATCGAAGAAAGTCGCAAAAATATCCAGGCACGAATGGGTTAATAATCAATTTTTGAAGTAGTGTTGAAGCGTTCGTCTAATTTCTTTATGGAGTTTTATGAACGATGGGATTTAAAACGACAATTTCGTCAATGAAATAAAATAGAATTCCCTCCCCCCCCACACACACAAGGGCAGGCACATGACCATCAGTCATTTGCCTCTACTAAGGCCCAAATTATTTTCCATTTTATTATGGGTGCATGTAATAGACGGCATTAGTTATCCCTGTCAAGAAACGAACAAGTTAACACCGAAGCTGGAAATCGAACTCGGATTCAAGCTCCGTTTTTTAACCACTACACCACCTGGAAGATAATATACATACATACATATATAGATATAGATATAGATATAAAAAAACAATTTTAGTCAAGTGCTTCTCTGAAACATGCATTGGATTTTGAAAAACCAGAGTCGGATAGTTCACTATTACTTCAGTACTTAGTGAACTGAGTATAAGCACTAAGTGACTATAACCACCCCTTGCATTTGCCCCCGACAAGAGTTATGAATAACTCTGCATATGTGTGTGTCTGTGTGTATTGGGCACCTCATTGGTCATAAGCACGTCTCTACTCATTAATCAATAAAATTTTTACTTAATATAGCATAACGTACTTAAATTGTGATAAAATATTAAAGTCCTTTGTCAATTCGTCATTCCAATTTTGTTTGTAAAGTACTTTTTGAAGAGAGAAAAGTATTGTGTATTGAAATTTTTGCCATGCATATTGATACATTTAAAGAATACAGTGATACTAATTTTAAAGAAATGATGCTTTTTACCATTGCAAATATATACATACACACACACACACATGTATATATATATATATATATACCGGGTGTTCCAAAAATGACCGGTATATTTGAAAAATCGATAAAAACTAAACGGGCAGCGCTAGAAATAAACCGTTTGTTGCAATATGGTTGGAACAACAGTAAATTTTCAGGCAGACATACACAAAATTAGTTACAATTTTCAACAACAGATGGCGCTGCAGGCGATTTGAAAGATGTAGAAGAAAACGTAGTCTGTGAGTTCGCCATTCTGTGAGTTCCGCCATTTCACAGCAAGCTTCCAATCTGCGAACAGCACACGCTTACAGAAGAAAGACGACTTACAGAATGGTGAACTCACAGACTGCGTTTTCTTCTATATCTTTCAAATCGCCTGCAGCGCCATCTGTTGTTGAAAATTGTAACTAATTTTGTGTATGTTTGCCTGAAAATTTACTGTTGTTCCAACCATATTGCAACAAACGGTTTATTTCTATCGCTACCCGTTTAGTTTTTATCGATTTTTCAAATATACCGGTCAATTTTGAAACACCCGGTATATATATATATATATACATGTGTGTGTGTGTGTATGTATATATTTGCAATGGTAAAAAGCATCATTTCTTTAAAATTAGTATCACTGTATTCTTTAAATGTATCAATATGCATGGCAAAAATTTCAATACACAATACTTTTCTCTCTTCAAAAAGTACTTTACAAACAAAATTGGAATGACGAATTGACAAAGGACTTTAATATTTTATCACAATTTAAGTACGTTATGCTATATTAAGTAAAAATTTTATTGATTAATGAGTAGAGACGTGCTTATGACCAATGAGGTGCCCAATTGTTCTCCAGTGCGAGTCCCTCCCACAACTTTCAATGTTAAAGGACCAATATTTTCTTCAATGTGTAGATTTTTCCTGTAACTTCTTTCAATATATTTTATTAACTATATTTAATTAATAGAAACATTTGACTTTAAATATTTGTTACAGTTTCTACAATAGCTCTTTAAAACAACACTTCGGTGTTCCCAAGTGAGAGATGCCTCTTGCTGTCGCTTATCAAATGAAGAATACTTTCCTATTTTATTTTGTCTACCTCACACACATTGCAAGTAATAAATTAACAGCTGATCCTAGATTCGCTGAAATTCCGAAATTTTGGAATATTCACGTGAAATGTTCTGATATTTTAAAAGTGGTTTTGTTTTTTTTTTTCATAACATAAGGGAAAAAGATCTGTCAAGTATGTTAAATACAGTAGTACAGTTTAGAAAAACTTTTCAGAAGTTCGTAACTTTAGCAAATTAAGGACCCGTACGAACCCTGATTAAGAATGTCTAATTTAAAATGCTGTATCAAGAAATTGTAGATGTTTAACCCTTTATACCACATATGGGCAACCTCCGGCCCATATGTCATATAAAGGGTCAAACCCCATAAAACATACTATCATAAAACATGACAAACCATTAAAAATACTATATAAATCCCAATTATAAAGCAAGCGACTTCGCTAACATCCTACAGTTTGGGTGGCAACTTTCCAAAGGTTGCCTATACCTGCTTTATATCTCAGTGACTGAAATTTAAAAATAATCTACAGCAATGTGCAGGAACATAAAGATACTGACAGTTTTTACAATCCAATTTTGAAATTCATGTAACGTTTACTGACCAAAATGTGTTTGTTGTAGAATTCAATAAAACAGCTAGTCTTGTTTCTTATTGCTTGAAAGTATATGTGTAATATACCAAAGTGTTACTGAAGTGTTTGGAAGTAGTTTAAGCTGATAACTTTTTAAAAAATCACTAACATACTTATGGTAAGGTTGGATCACGAAGAAAAACTACCGGTGATAACCAATAATGTGACTGCATAGGGACAGAATAGTTTCGTGGTGCAATATGAATTAAATATCACAGGGCTTTCAGATTAAAAAATTTTTTTATGCATTATTCTAAAAAAAGCAGTCATTCAATTATTTTTAATTCCCTATCAGTGGCGGCTTGTGACGTGTGGGTGACGTGTGGTGGGGCCCGAAAAAAATAGTGCCAATTAAAATTGAGAAAATATATATACATATAAAACAACCTATCCCCACGTGCACACAGCGTAAGTATTTGAAATTTCTCAAATGACAAATGATTATCAAAATGACTATACAACTTTTGCTATTTTTTACCTAATTATGTTAAATTGAAAAGTTTACTTTATTACTAAACAAAAAGCCACATTTAATTATTTAATATTTATGTCCTTTATAGTTGCCTGTTTATAATTTTTAGATGATTTATTTGTTTTAAATTCAATATCAACATATATAAAAAATACATTTATACATCGCTTTTCGTAAATCAAGAAAACAAAACAGAAAAATATTTGACTGCACTGCGAAAATGCGATCACGCAAATAAAAAATGATTTCCTTCCTTAGCGGAAAATTTCGCCAATAGCTACCGATTGCCGAAATTTCCCCGTACAGTCGTGTAGATCATCATGCGAGGGCCCGAAGATCTGGACCCGGAAGACAGCGCTATATAAGCCGTTTGGAAGCCAAGTTAATTCCGCGTCAATAAGACTTTTGTGCTCAATGCCAATATGTCAATCCAGTGAACGGAGGGAAGACGCCAAATTCAGGGCAAGCCTGCCCATGGCCCATGCATGGTTTAGATAGGGGGGGGAGATCGTATAACTATCGCTTTTTTAAGTGCTTTTTTTAATGGATAGTATTAAAATAGAGTAAAATGCGTGCATTTTTTCAATGAAGGTAAATTATTGAAAGACATGCCTTGCATAATAGGAAGATACTTTGATTTAGACGGTGGTTAGTCGGTGGGGCCAGGCCCCTCTGGCCCTTAATGACGAGCCGCCACTGTTTCCTATGATGAATTTGGTACTTACGTATTATCCCGGCGGTCCGCCAAGTGGAGCAATTTTTGCAAGATAAATGCCGGACACCTGAAATTATTGATGGTTTGGAATACGATGGTTTGGCAACAGTTTTCCAGCAAATTTGAGAAAAAATAGTCTGGCGTTAATGACCGCCGGAATAATTCGTAAGTACCATTAATTTATACAGCTTTAATTGGTATGTTGCACATCTGAACAACGGTAATGTAAAAGGTTAAACTTACTTGCTTATTGAAACTAACATGTTTTGAGCCATCCGAAGATAGTCCTTATCTACAAATTCGGGGACCTACATGAGTTCGGGGCCCTTGGCCAAAGCCGTGCCAGGCTATACGGCTCTGTTAATGAGAATGTTCATTTGTGCCTATTATCCGATACATGTTATGCTTATTTTAGAATGTGTGTTCTTTTATTTTGTGGAAGTAGTGAAATTTAGTTTGATTTAAGCATTGTAGAAATTACTAAAGAATAAGTGTGATTTTTTGGAAGGTATTACAAATTCACATTTTTTGTGTTAAATGAATATTTTTTAATTGATACACTAGTAAACATTGTTGAACTTTGATAAAACTCAATAACAAGCAGTACGATAAAACAACATTTGTTAATTTACCTGAATGTTTCCACTTAAATAACCAGCGCTTTTTATGTTAATTAATAGTTTAGACAATTATTTATTTAAATGTTGTGAAGAATTTATGATACTTATTATCTGCCATATTATATCTATAAACACTAGAATTTTTATGAACTTTATTTTAAAATTTAATATCTGGTAACGGTGTGAATATGTTTCATATTTCATCTATCAAATACTTTCAGTATAATTTACATTATGAAAAGCGTAGAAGTTTTGTTAAAATTGAATAATAGAAATAGTTTTGTAAAAAATAAGAATTAACTTAATTATTTTTGTAAAACTAATTGCTTAACTTAATTATTTTTTGTAAGTTCCTGATAAAATATTTTTTAAAATCCTCATGAACTTGGAAATTCCAACAAAGAGAAGTCTTTTTTTTTTTCATAAAGACAATTTCAATACGTAATTTTATGTAATTATTTTAGCGAAACAATTATAATCCTACTATCATTGGATTTGCACTAATATAATTACTCTTGAAGAGGTCGTGTTATTGATATCTTACTGTGTTATTCCTTCCATTACTATTTCTTTTTATTTTATTTTGGTTGGGTTGTATTTTTTTTAATTTCAGGGGCTTATACAGTTTAATGTAGAGATCTAATTTATTTTATTAATTTTTTGATAGCCGCTAAATGTTTTTATGCAAAATTTCATATGTTTTAGTCATTCACAAAAACATTGAGAAAATAAATTCTTATCCGAATAGTACAAATTTCCATTATATATTTTAATAATAACTTACATATTCTAATTACCTACGAGAATTGAAACATTTTCAAAAAATAATTACATTTATACACACATTTTTTCATTAAATTACAGTTTCAGATCCTCTTTAGAATAAAAATTTTGTTGCTTATGTTTATAAAGCACTTTTTTTCAGTGTACTTGAAAACATCTGAGCGACAAAAATGTTTCTTAATAAGCTTTATCAGTTGACAAATTTAATAAGCTTTACCAAACCGCATACAGCAATGTTTAGACTGGAATTCTTTTGATTCCTTTTTTAGAAATTCTGAAATAAAAATGAAAGATTTTTAATTAGTGCATTTTATTTGTATTATTGGGTAATTTTTTTTATTTTATTCATTTAATGATGTGTCTTTAATGATACAATTACGTATATATTTTTTCGATCATTTCTAGAGCCTGTACTAAACATAGTTTTTTAATTTGTTAGTGTTTATTCTGGCCTAATGTTATGGACATAAAGATTTGTTTAGTTTAAAAGAGAACATATGTCGGTACATATATTTATATATTAAATGAAGTAAACAGCTATTTTTGAAATTAAAGTAAAAATCTGTAAACAGTATTCAGTAAACAAACTTTTCTAAAATTTAATTAATTCTGAAATAATAAATTTAAAAAGTATTTAATGTATATGTTTTCTTTACTCAAAGTAATTCTTTGTATACGTACTGTTTGCATAGTTTACTAAATTTTTTAGAAAATCTATCTAAGAGATAAAAATAGTTTTAATGAACAAAGTCCTAATTTTTAAAATGATTTGAATCCATTAAATTTGAGTAACTCTGTACTACTTTTTATACAACTTACGTACTTATATTTTATATAATTATCGTTTACATACATTTATTTTGAATACTCATACGTATGACTATTGTTATGTTATAGTTTTGGACTATAAGTATATTGGAATATATTGTAAAACTAAAGACAAGTATTCAGTGCAATAAATGTGTTAAAGTCTGCATAATGTTAAACTGAATCAATACTTAATTCAGATAACGCGAAATCGCATTTCGCTTTACCTGCATAAATCGGAATATAATCGAGAATTTTAATGGAAAAAATGCAAATATGCTTCTACTATAACGTTTTTATCAGCATAATTTGTAGGTCAGAAAATTGCTTAAATAATTTTATGAAATTTTCTCAATACTCAGATTTGCATGAATCTGATAAATATAATTCTAGTGTAATCGAACATCCGATTCTTCCAGTTATTCAAACGGGCAATCGATTAAAAGCGTATTTATTCATACGAATCGATTAGAGACATATTCAGTCATTCTAATCGATTTGAGAAACATTCATTTAAATTAGTTCATTAGGGAAGAATTCATTCAAATTAATCGATTGGAGAAAAATGAATTATTCATTTATTCGAATTAAATCCTCATCCATTCATCCGATATCATTTGTCATTCACTGATGTAATTAATGATTTCATTCAAATGCATTTAATTGATTAGTGAATTAACACAGCCTTATTATCACTATATGGATTAAAAATGATTAGGAAGATGTTATTCATTGTACTACAGTATTATACATTTTCTGTTATAAGGCGTCTATTTTTTTTTTCCTTTTGTGGATTTAATCATTGATATTTTGTGAGAGCAGTTGTGAGTCTTATTAACTAATCACTTAAATTGTTTGTGCATTAAGAGAAACTCAAGCATACATAGCCAGAGAAAAAATGAGAAAGAAGTAGCCAAGAGAACATGGAATTCCCAGGAAAAAATGTTAACAGTTTTTTTTTCTAGCAATTCCGTTTAAACACGTAGGATTATGAAGTAGAATAACAAAACTATTTTACGTGATCAGCAACAAAAATTACGATTCTCGCATTGTTGTTTTTGCTAATGTCTTTTGGCTAACTGCAGAAGAGGAGCTAGATTCTACGTAGAGGACTGCGCCCTTGTTGGTGGTGCTTCACTTTCAGTGTTCCTGTGGGTATCAACCGTAACCCTTTGAGGCGCAACCCTTTCCCAATGCTGAAAAAATGGGCAGCCGTTGCCATCGTTCGACTTAACTACCAGCAAGATGGCGGACGATTGAAACGTTCATCGCGTGCCACAGATCTAGAGACCCTTTTTTGACGACAGCTGGCTGTGCGGCAGCCAGCCAGCTGTCGTCAAAAAAGTTTGATGAAAGTTTTTTTTTTCTTTTTTTCTTGAAGAACCAAGCATGTACGAATTCCAAGGGTGAAGTAACAAGTGTATCATCAATAAATATTAATCTAATATCAAATTAAATCTTGTTCATATGTATATTTAAATTTACGACAATATACATACGAACACTAAAGTTGAATAAAATATATTTTTAAAATGGGACCTTTTTATTTGACCTTTTCTATTTCATTTCACACTGTTGAGTCTATATTGAAAAATGTTAAACATGTCGAACTCGTGGATCAGAAAACGCTTTTCTACACAATCCTATTTGAACATAAACAAATGTTTAGCACATAGTTAATTTGTTCACTTTCTCTCAAAAACGGTACAACAGAAATACGCCATCTGTAACCATCTTTGTTTTCCAGCATGCGTCTTCGAATATTTCCGTTGCGGTGTATATCAGGAAGACATTCATAAACCAAGGAGCAACGAAAGCCACAGGAGTGGAATTGTTGCCACTTCGACTTTCTAAGTGTGAATAAAATAAATTAAGCAAGTAGTGAGAATAAAATGTTAGCTATTTGGAGTGCAAGCATCCCATTCCCGTGTATTTTGCAAGTACAACGCGCAGATGACGCTGAAATGTGTTTAATAACTTTCTGTAATAAATTGTATAAACAACATTAGAGTTCATAAATACAGTCGAATCCTCTTGATAGAATATTGGTCAATGGAATATTCTGCTTATTGTAATAAATTTTCAATGTGCAAAATCGTAATAATTAGTCAATATGATCCTGAATAATGAAATATTCCGCTTATTACAATAAATTTTAATGTCCAGTTGCCTATTCCATTAAGCGAATTCAACTGCATATCTGTTAAAAAAGTGAGATTCACACGTCTATTTGTTATCTATAAGCATTTTGGAGAAACAATATGTATGATTTTGCCGCTAGGGATGGACGCGAGACGAGAAACAGGGCTGTCTCGTCTCGTCTCGTCTCGCGCGGGACGTCTCGCAAAATTAAGGAAGCTTTACCCTATTTTCATTAACATTAATACTATCTTATTACAATTAATATTAATAATAAAAATTAGTTACACATTACCATATTAGTACATATATTAGTTACAATATTAACTCATATGTGCATTTGAAGTGATAAAAATGCAGATTCAATCCTTATATATAATGTGACATGACACCAAAAAAATATTTGTTTTTATTTATTTATTTCCGGAAATGTGTAATTGTAATATGTATGGTTGATGGGAGTTCTATTTGCTTTTGAAATTATATAACGCTTTAAATTTTGTTAGAAGTGATGCAGAACTCAGGACATGTTGCGCAAATAAAATTTTAATCTAAGTAAGCTGGCCCAATGTGCGGAATATTGAATTCATAAAAGCTTCAATTGGGGACGGGATAACTATAGTGAGGCCAGATTATCCCCCCCCCCTCTCGCTTTAGTGTATGAGATGTGGGTTTCATATTTAATCGGAAACACGAGTTTAACCTGTTCCTTCACACCATCAAAAAGAAGAGGCAACAGAGAAGACTTGTGACCAGGATTGTTTCTCAATATGGATTTTTGAATGCACTGCTGAGACCCAGCGTTGTATTAGCGCAATCGTTCCAGTAGATGATTCATTTACGTTCGAATAGCTTGCCTTATGGTGAAAGAAGCATTAATAACTGATGAAGCATTTTATTTATGAATATTAATTTATTTAAGAGAAAACTGAAATATGCATAAGATTTAATTGCATACGTAATCATCCATTTTGATTAAATGTAGCCAATATTATAAGGAAACAAAAAATTACAATTATTAAGTATACAATTACAGCATAAAATATCAAAGTAAGCATACTTGCATCAACTATTTAAAAAATGTAATAATTATAGCCAGACATTCTAAATAAGTTTGAAATTTTTTCTACGAAAAAATAATGATAGCATCCTTGAATAATTTATTCATAATTCTGGATTATGCGTAAATATGAATTATACATTAAAACTCACTTGCAATTCGAACTTCATTTTTAAGCTATCTAAATATTTACAAAAAAAAAAAAAAAAAAAAAAAAAACAGTTATCGGAACTATGAAATGGAATATTTATTTTTGTCACTTTGATCAGTTGGGGGGGAGGGGGAGGCTAATTAAAAGAGTAATAAAAATAGTTCTCTAACAAGATGATTGAATTCCATTGATTTTTATTTAGAAACACCGATTACTCTGCGCAAATTAATAAATGGACGGTTTCTTTAAAAAGGATCATTCTGTAATTACTATACACAAATTTATACATGGAGGGTTTTTTCGTAAAATTATTATATAGGGCCCGTTCGAGAATTCACCGGTTGGTTATGCACCGGTGCTACCGGTTGCGGTCATTCTTTGGTTAAGTGACGTCACGGTTGTCAACCGGTTTCGGTCATCCTCACCACATCCAATTCCAAGCCAAGAAAACAGAAATAAACATTGGCAACACTACGCTAATGACCGGAATAACCCACCTCGCTAGCAGGGTCATTCTGGTCACGCTCAGCAGACAACCGCTACATGACCGAAACGTTTTCGAACGCGGTTACTTCTAGAGCTCCGCCCCACGCTCCGCCTTTTCGAACGCTCTGGTCATAGTGGAACTTTTCGCAGATTTGATCAAACATTTTAAGTGGAAAACGTCTTAAACGGAAATGCACTGATCATAAATCATAAAAAATACTATAAAGATATTTCCTTTATAAAGAATAATTGAAGTATTATATTATAGATTTATTGTTTTTTAAAATGAAATTTCAAAAGTACGAACACGAGTGTCATATAATAGCCATCCCTGGACACGTGTGTCATGTAATAGCCATCCCTGCACACGTGTGTCATGTAATAGCCATCTCTGACTTAGCGTTCATATGAGGTAATGATACAAATGGGTTACAAATATTAAAATAAAAGTAATTTTTAAATGTAGCTTTCTGAAATATATGTGAGTAATTTTAAAATTCAATTTAGGAATAGCAGTCGAAAATGGGTTAAAATGCTTGTGATAATAAAAGGGGCCAGAAAGTTAGTGCCCTTGGGCCCTATCTAAATATATTCAGGCTTTGGACTTACCGTGCCACCTTTAATCTGTTTACCTATTATTTTTCTGTCTTCCACTCTTCTCTGTTTTCTTTCTTTTTTCCAGTTTCTTTCTTTATCCTCTCCTTTGTATGTTTTGTATATACCTCGCGCTGTCCTAATTTTAAATGTTGCATGTTTGTGTGTATTGTAGAGTGCTGATAGTATACCAGGAACGATAGCACAAAATCGCAGGAAAGTACAGGAAAGTAGCTTCAGGAGCGGCCTACCTACATGGTTTGAGACTTTATATTGCTCCTGAAGTAAACCATAGGAACGATAACAAAGGAAACGCAAGTTAAACGGTAGAGGTTTCAGGCTAAGTGTACCCTTACTTCTCAGGATGGCATACCTCCTCAAATACAGCACTGCAATTCTGATTGAAAAGTAATTCGTATCGTAAATTCATACGAGACGAGAAATTCTCGCAAGAAATCATGCGCGAGACAAGATTCAGTCTCGTCTCGCAAAATATTTCCTTTCTCTTCTCCCATCTCGTCTGGCAAAAAAAATGCCAGTCACGCGAGACAATGCGATATTTCTCGTGTCTCGCGTCCTTCCCTATTTGCGCCGGGGTTGTGTAGTGGATAGAGAACCATTTTACCGCACTACCAGTCCGGGTTCGATTCCCGGCATGAGCTTGGGTGTCATTTCATTCGTCTCTTCATAGGAGGCAATGCTGGTCCACCTATTAGGCGCCTCCATAACTAAGTGGCCAGTATTCCAGGCCTTAGCAGTGGCTAGTGACTGATGTCAAGTACCCTTAGAAATATATATCAGTGATTTGCGAAACAGAAAAGGTAAGGAGTTTGGTTAATGCTTATAAAGCTTTTGCGACGAATGAGGGAACTGCCAAAACAAAGTGGCATCACAATGAAACCACGACACGTTGAACGAATAAAACGTAAATTAATCGAAGCAAACGGTATATTAAAGTATTTACTTTTATTAAAACTTTAATCTGAGTACGGAAATCTACGATAGCTCCTTTGCTTACCCATAGTTAAAGGCTATCAATGTTTCGCTCACTATTTTCTATAAATAATAAAATCACGGCACTTTTTGATTTCATTTCACTTTGTTGAGTAGAAGTACTGTGAAATATAAATCACGTCAAACTCATAGATTATATATCGCTTTCCTAGGCAGGCCTATCTAAACGTGTACGAATACTTAATGTGCAGCCGCATAGACAGTTGTGTCAGAAAAGTTCTATAGCTCTGGGGCACGCAACTGGCGATACAATCATCGCCATGTTGCTAGTAATTTAGTCGAGCGATAGAAATGGCTGCACTTTTCCAGCGTTGGGGCTGTTTGGTTAATCTCTTCTCTTATCCAGAATGTCAGAGTTTTGAGTCTTCACGGTGAGTTCAACTCGACAACCCATCATTAAAGGGATAACCCGTAGATACAACCTATAAAAATTTCGTAGAAATCACTGCTTATTTACGGCAATTAGTGAATTGGGGTAGGATATCTCACATACTACTAATCCTTGCTCCCCCACTCTCAAACTTACAAGCATGCACAAAAAAATACATGCGATTGGCATCGTAGGTAACACTGTCGCCCCATTACAACCCTTCTGGTACGCGTAATCATTCAATTATTCCTTATTTGACTTCTCCGCTGAACCCTTACTCCCCCCCGCTGTAATCGAATCGTGCTCCGGGGGTGGTGGACCTCCCCCTTGATCCGCAATCTTCACCGACGAAAGCGATTTTCCACCACCCACTCCCGCGACTTTTCCCTGGTTTCACCTTTACCTGTCCGGACGAGCTAAAAATAACTTCTCCATCCCGTCTGCTCCCTCGCCTCCCAGGGACGGCCACCTCACCCCCCCTCTCTCCCCTCCTCTCTCACACACGGCCCAGGCTCTCTCTTCTCCCTCCGCTACCACAGGGAGCTTTCTCTCCCTCACTGTCACTCCTCTGCTCTCCCCCACTCCAACCCACCCCCCTGCCCCTCTCTCTGTCTCATACGGAGCCCATTCCAATTGGTTTTCCGTGGGGGGTTGCTTGATTTTCAAAGGGGGGAGGGGGGGCGTTGCAGACACAATGATGTGCTGACGAATGTCTTTAATACATTTGGATTTTTTTTGTGCTTATGAATTATGCTAGATTTATCATATGTGCGTGTGTGTCTGTGATTATGAAAAAATTGGAGGGAGGGAGGGGGGGGAGGCTTATATCCAACTTATGAACTTTTCCGGAACACTCATTTCTTTTTCTTTATTCTAAGTTTAGGAAAAAGAAAATCACAATTACTTATACACATAATTAATAAGTCAAGCACAAAAATAATACGGCAAAAATGACACCACGTAGGAAAAAATGTATAGATATATACAGAGTGAATCTAAACTTTGGGCAAAACTTAAACGCTTTAACGCGCAGTGTTCCTGCTGCGGGAACACCAAACTCTGACGTTTTGACTGTTGCCAGTCACGAAGAGTAGATTTGATTTCTATAAAAATAGTTGCGGGTGACATAGCTCCATGAGAATCCTTTACTTTTTAGCAGGTCATTTCCCGTAAAAAAATTGTCACGATTATTTTTAACAGCACTGACATCTGCTGAAAAAGGGAAGAATGAGAGAACAGCTGGATAGATTGCCCAATGCTGAAAAAAGGGCAGCCGTTGCCATCGCTCGACTTAACTACCAGCAAGCTGGCGGACAATCGAAACGTTCATCGCGTGCCACAGATCTAGAAATCCTTTTTTGATGACAGCTGGCTGTGCAGATCCTTTTTTGACGACAGCTGGCTGTGCGGGACAGCCAGATGTCGTCAAAAAAGGATCTCTAGATCTGTGGCACGCGATGAACGTTTCGATCGTCCGCCAGCTTGCTGGTAGTTAAGTCGAGCGATGGCAACGGCTGTCCTTTTTTCAGCATTGGGAAAGGGTTGCGCCTCAAAAGGTTAAGGGGTGATGAGGCACATAATAAGGAATCAGAATCGCATAGCAATGTGGGATCGGCAACGTCGTACTCGCATAGCTGTTAATAATCACTTCGGAAAAAAGTGCTGAAAAAACAGTGCGTTTTTCGACCCTTGTTTCGCCAGAAACTAATGTATTTTTCTCCGAAAGCAGAAGACTAAAATGTATAGTTCAAAAAATTTATTTTATTTCATGGATGAAATTTTCGAAGACGAGCCTATTGTTTATGAAACTTGGTTAAGAAATTAGACGGACACTCAGTGCTTTTCCAAAAGTGATTATTACCGGGTAAGTTAAAACTGCGTTTTTCACCCCAGATTGCTATGTAGAATCCTATTATAGAAGAATAAGAAAATAAACACATAATTTGTTTGAAAGTAAAATAAACCAAAAACATTGCTTAGCTGACATACCCAACAGGAACAATGCAGATCACATGGCATGAGAAAGCAAATTTTGTTTTAAGAATGTTGGCAAAATGAAGAGGTGAAACACCAGTGTTGCCGTATAAATATACATATATATATATATATGTGTGTGTGTGTGTGTGTGTGTGTAATGTGTGTATGTGCCATAAAATATGGCACATACACACATACCTTCCTTCTAGTAACTCACCCTGCTTTTCTGGTGCATTTCGTTTGCTCTTAAAATACCAAATACCCTCAAGGTGGATCATACTGACCGGAGAGTTGCATCGGCTAAGGACCGGATACTTTCATCGTGGGTTCGATTCCCACTCATACCCTCTTTGTAAAAATTGCCTTTCTCTGTGTCAGTAAAAATTTTCATTGTGATCCAAAAGATGACACCAATGAAATCACGCCATAATGCTAGCGCAGTGTGACGCCGGAACAACGCTGTCTGCTCCGCTTCGCTGAGTGACGTCATCGCGGCGTCTTAGCGGTACGGAACGGAGAGTATGAATCCAGCTTCAGTTGAAGATAGAGGGACGCTTGAAGGGTGTATTTTTTCGAATTTTACTGTTTATTTGCCCCCATAGATCGCGATTTTCCTTTAAGATTGGTTGTTGGAGCGCTTTCCAGGTAGATTGGTATGTAAATCTTTGAATTTAACACGTATTAATTAAGAGGACATCATCCTTTTGGGGAGATATTAGCTCATTTGCTAAGTCACATTGAAATCCAACTTCTTTTTGGAACCATCACACACTATAATATGCCGTGAGTGGTGCCTGAAAAGTGCGGAGTTCTGCCGCTTTTTTTTTTTTCCCTTCCATCAATCGCTCTTTTTCATTATTTTAAACTGATTGGGCTTTTACCCGATAATTGCCGCGGCAGTCTGGTCTGCTTACAAGTAGTCTGTTTTAATTATGTAACACTAAACTCACCGGTATTACATGTATAATTATTCTACCCAGAGGCGACCAAGTAAAGTGAAATTTGACCAACTTGAAAGCTTTTATTTAAGTCATTAGAAAGCAATGCAGAAACTTTGAGACCTTTCTTTGCTGTCTAGTTCTGAGTCGGTTTGGCCTTCCTTACCTTTAAAAGTAGTTCAAAGGGACCTCTAAACAACATATACAAAATATTAACTTTCAGGCTTGTGTCCTTGATGCATAAAATTTGCCAATAATATTCTACTATCTAAATTGCAGCTATAATAATGATTTGAAATTATAACTGATATCTCTTATCATTCAGTCACTTTCCTAAATCAACTTTTCTATTCTTAGTTGTAGCAGTTAGAATTACGTTGGTTCATTTTTCTCTTCATTTTTAGACTTCTCTAAAGATAAATAATATTCGTTAAAATGAACTTATTGAAAACGATACATAAATTTTATCTAATTTTATTCTGAATCATTGGATTTTAAAAGCATAGAGAAAGAAATCAGAATGTTGTACTTTCTAATAAAATAGCCGAGTCTGGAAAGATTAAAAAAAAAAAAATAGTTACCTCATGTTGGCTATATCTTTCTGCACTTTTAATATATTCTACATTACGATTCTTTTTCTTATAGTATTGTTTGTAAATTGTTTAAAAAAATAGTTTTGTATTCTACATTTGCTGAGTAGAAGAACTATTTTCACATTTTGTGTGATATATTTTATTATTCATTTATTTATTTTACAAATTAAATACAATGATTTTTTCAAAGTAATCCATAAATATAAATAAGTCAACACAACTTCATTTGTAAGAGTGAATTCAAGTATAATTCTTTTCATAAAGTTACTGTAAAAGATTTAATTATTTTTTAATAAAATAATTCATTAGAAAACTGAAATTCTAATTATTATTTTTTTAATTTATGCCTGTATACAGGAGGAGCCTTTAAAATTCTCATTAAAAATTTCGCAGGTGATTTTTTTCTCGGGTTTTCTAATTTTACAGTACTTATATTAACAGGGTATCCCAAAACCACAGACCTAGATTTTTATTCCTTATCTATCATAGATAATAAATTACAAAGCTACATAAAGAAGGCAAAAGTTTTTACGGTATCAATTGAAATTTTTTGAAGATTAACTCTAAATAAATACAAAATTTATATTTTGTACTGCACCCGTACAATAAATAAATAAATAAATTAAATAATTAAAAAAAATCCCAATTAGTAAAATGAGTCCCATACATTAATTAGGTGATGTAGCTGTACAAAACTTCAGAATTTCACGTTAACCATTTGAGGCGCAACCCTTTCCCAATGCTGAAAAAAGGGCAGCCGTTGCCATCGCTCGACTTAACTACCAGCAAGATGGCGGACAATCGAAACGTTCATCGCGTGCCACAGATCTAGAGACCCTTTTTTGACGACAGCTGGCTGTGCGCGGGCACAGCATAAATTGCCAATTCCCAAATGCGAAAATGTGTGCAAAATATCTATAACGAATTATTGAAAAAAAAAATAAACTGCACGAAACTTTTATAAATTATAATAGAATGTTCTGCCATTATCAAATAACAAACAGGGTATTATTTTTCAACTTCTAAATATATCACATTTAAAAAAATACACATATTACTATTCGCTTTAAATAGGTTACATTTTATAATGGCCGCACTTTAGACATTCTATTTTCAAGAAAAAGATTTCATATTATTTTGCTCATTAAAAACGTGCTCAAAACTTTTACGACATTTTTAAACAATTACATTTGTGATATACCTTAAAAATAACTATTTAAATTCGCAGATTCTGTAAAAGCATATATTTAAAGTGTAAAAAAAATCTTTTTAAAGTAATGGTGGAAGACAAAATTTTTCTTTAAATATTATGTAATACACTGAATTACTTTTCTTAAAACAATTTCTTACACTTTAAAATATTTCAAACATAAGCGTCTTTTAAATAGATCTTTTGAGAGTTAAAATGGCGTCCTTACTGCAATCGCTATTTCTTTAATATTTTTCTCTTGTCTACTTTATTATATTAAATTTTTAACGCATTGCTGAGAAATTCTTTTTAAATTCCTCGAATTTCTCAGATTCTATTTTTCATAAATTGTTGCCTGAAATTTGTGAAAATGAAGAATTTATAATAAGAATTTAAAAAATAACATCAATTTACATTAATGTGCTATGTTTGCACATTATTAAATTTTGTGCATGCATATTTGAACTTGCTCAACTGATTCATCCCTTTTAATGCACTTTGTAATTAATTTACTAGGAATTTAGGTGAAATATCAACTTACTGCCAGCAGAACATTTTTTTTTCCAATCTTGTATTTTAAATCACATTTTATCTAATTCTTGAGTGCATACATCATTAATAAGGGTTGAAGTGAACAGAAGATTAATTATATTACACGTGTATTTTTATATATTATTACTTAAAATGATATCGAGTATTATGTAAACTTTAGTATATATACTCGGTATATCTATATAAATAAAATTAACTGTAAAATGTCAGTTAGGTAGTTAGTTAGTTTGTCTGCGTTTCGCGTAGCTCTTAGACGGGTGATCGTAGACATACAAAATTTTGTGTGGAAATTCTGGAGAACGAGTCCCGATTAATCTCGAAGCGATTTTTTCGAAATTCGAAATATTTTAGGAGATATCGATAAAAAACGTGTCACAAAAGGCTAAATTTGCGTCCCGCCATTTCGCAATTGGCAGTGGGAAAAATGAGGTTTAAACATATCAGGTCGCCGCATTTGACAAGTGTATTAAATGATTCAGACTCTTGAAGTAAACATAAAAGAATAACGATTTTTTTTTCTTTAGATTATTTGTAAGCATATTTTTTAATTAAAATATCGTGTGCATGTGAAATCAGAGCAGGAATGAGATGTTTTATACTCAGAAGATGGAATAGAATTTGGAAGTTTTCCGAGACTAAAATGTGCAACTTTTTAATTTAGCGAAAAATAAAATGGTTGATATGCGATTTTGAGAAGATGATTCTAGCACCTGGCGCAATTTCATGAGAGCGTAATTTTAATTTGATATAAATTTGCAAGAAACCCACTGTATCACGTGACTGGTGCTCTATCATCGTTAAATAATGCTAAAATAATTGTTTATCGTCATTTTATCGTCTGCAACGTTTATTATGAATACACTTGAATAAATTTTTGAAACTTTCATTCAGTTCTAATTGTGCATTTTTCTGCGCAGCTTTTCCCCATCTTTTTCTAATATAATACATCCAGAAAAAGGATGATGGAGATATCAGTTTTAATTTTGTTTAACCGCACTCATGAATAATGATACACTTTCCAACTTAATTTAATACGAAAAGAAAATAGGTAAGGCCTATGGTTTATAATATGCTTTTAATATATATCACTTTATTGCGTATTTAGAATCTGAAAGTGTTTCAGATTTTCTTACTATTTTTCCCTTTCCGTTTTTTGATAAAGGCCAGTATAGCCAGAAGCTCTTCAGAATTAATATAGATTGGAAATAATTTGTACCTTTTTATAGGTTTTTATCATTTAACCATCTTAATTTTGTAACCTGGGGCGGTCCGTCACGGTAAGCATCACATCTGAGCGACGGTTTCGAAGGGGCGTCATTTCGAGCTCAAAAACTAAGTAGAGTATAAAAGGGGGCTTCTTTTTTACAATAGCAGGAGAACCACTTACCCTGGGCCGCTCCTATTTGCAACCATCTTAATTTTAAATTCCATTCAGAATCTAGGAGATTTCGGTGCCAAGGAAGTCAGTGAGAAAAGGGATTCTCTCCGAACAAGACTTTTTAAGATAACGAACCAACTAGTCGCCGGAGGCGGCTAGTTTATGATGAAGCATTGTTCTGGATAATGATTATTTAATTAAAGAATTGTAGTTTTTTGTCTTCTTAAGTTAATTTAATTATGAAATAAATGAGAAAGCTAATTATTTTAAACATTAGTTGCTCTTTTGAATTATTTTTATTACTATATTCAACGTAGGATAGAAATCATCTCTTCGAAACTAAAAATGAAGAAAAGAACCATGTAACTTCAGTTTCAACTAAAATTACTTTTTAAATTTAGAGCAACAACTTCTCTGAAGTGCTTCATTTCTCTTCTTTAGATCATGTTTTCCGAAAACTATAGTTAAAAGTTTCTAGTGTTCTAAAGATGTAACGGAAATTAAAAATTTGAAAACGTACAAAGTATTGTTTTTGCTCGAGCATTAATTCCGATGCGTCTGTGAAACAAGGAAAAAAATAGTTAAAAGTAATCCTTATAAAAATGGCAATATAAAGTTTTCTGTGCATTTATTATTGAATAGTTAATGATGTCATGAGTGAAATTTAGACTTTTTAAAAAAAAGTATTATGCCTACGGTTAAGTTTATCCTACGTATTGTCTTATTGAAATAATGCATTTTTTCAATCCACGATATATATGATCCTTAGCCAAAATATACTCTTGAACAAAAACTACTATATTTTCCCATCAATACACCATACTGCACGAGACATTATCGTCTTCGTGGCTGAGGCACAGAAAATGCCTTATCGCAGACGAAAACTCTTCCTATAAACCATAATCTTAGGAAGAAACTGTCCGCGGAAGAATAATGCTTTTTAGTCGAAATATTTCTCCTTGTCTTTTGATACATGTGTAATGTTTGAGATATATTTTGTTTTCGAAATTCATTTTCCAAGATACTTTTACGTTTGAAATATAACGTTACATCAGTAGTGCTTTTAAGATGGAATATTTCACTTTGTTTTTATGTACGCATCTAGTATTTGGATAAGGATTTAATTCTTAAATTAATTTGTGAGATGGTTTGCTGAAAAAATATAATGCTGTACTTAGTGATAGTTTTTAGATGAGATATTTTCCTCCCGTTTTATAAAAGGTATTTAGTGTATTTTAGCAGGGGAAATGGTCTTCCATAAAGTCATCCAAAGGATATTTTTACGAAAGCAAACTTTAAAAGACTATTTTAGTCAAATTCTCCGTAATTTAAACATTTGGTTTTGTGGTATGTGGCGGTTGAATAGGTACCTTTTGGCCGAGTTGGATTGCGCCTCATTCTACCAACCATAAGTCCCTAGGTTCAAACCCAGCTCTCGCCGCACGCTCTCTCCCTCATTGGTGACCCGAACAACGAACACGCATTCTCCTTCTCGCCTACAGCGACAGATGGCGCCAGCACCGCCCTCTTCCATCTCTCGCTCGGCTCTTCCAAAGTCCGTAACGAGTGGCAGCAACCTCAAAGTCCGCAACGAGCGGCAGCAACCTCACAAAGTCCGCAACGAGCGGCAGCATTCCGTAACGCTTGGAATATCGTTCGTCAGCCTCCGACTGACTCTCTAGGGCGGGGGGGGGGGTAGTTTGGCGGCACGAGATCACCTCCGCGCACACAACACCCGGCAATTGAAGGCCGGTCGAACAGGTACCTTTTGGCCGAGTCGGATTGCGCCTCATTCTACCAACCATAAGTCCCTGGGTTCAAACCCAGCTCTCGCCGCACGCTCTCTCCCTCATGTAATATCTGAATAGATTTTGTGTATCAATATTTAATAATAAAATAACAGGAAACATAAAAATACATCAAAGATCCATGTAAGGTATTTTCACTCTCATTTCAAATTTTTACTCGAGATAAATTTTACATTAAAAATCCTTTGTGTTTTTTTCTTGAATACATAACAATACTAAAATTAATTTAACTTAAAATAAATCACCTTATCATATGCTGTTTACATAAAAGAATTTTTTGAAAATATTGGGGGGGGGGATTCAAGCAATTGAATGCAAGCAATTAATGTTCATATGTAATTAACATAATAAATTTATGTAATACAGGTGCCAATATATATATAAGCACAATATATTAACTAAGTGTTGCTGTGTTAAGTCAAAGCTGCATGAGGGCTGTCTGTGTAAAGGCGGATGCCTCAAATTAAGAACCACACTAGTAACCTAGTAACCTAGTGGGTACTAGGGGCACCCCCCTAGTAACCTAGTGGGTGGTTACTAGGTTACACTAGTAACCTAGTAACCACTAGTAACCTAGTGCGCAAATACTGAGCAAGATGCTGCTTCTGGCAGATTAAGAGAGGTATAACTGTAATGGAGATGACCTTATTAGTAATTGATAAAAAGTGCCATTAAAATTATTTTGAATACCATTTTAAGCATAACGTGTAATTCAAAGTTCACAAAAATCGTATTATTCTCAACGATCAGCTTTCTCTTGATTTGACACACTACCTTACTCTTCATAAATTTTGATATTATTGCAAAATTAAAAAAATATACACATACCTACCAAAAAGAATTTTAAACCTAGGATTAAAAGAAACCTTGCATTTGAATGTCAAGGCAGAAGTTTTTGTACCATTTACTCAAAACTCTGGGAAAGTGAAAATCACAGACTTAGATAAAAGAAAGCATAGTTCAGAAAATAATCTTTTAAATTCAGATTTAATATAAACTGTGTTTTTTACTCCTTCATACAAACACACACAAAATATTTTATTAAGTTTAATATTTAAGATGTAGGATATTTTAAAATAATTTTTGGTATCAATATACTACTTCGCCTAGCACCGCGATATGATGAAAACCAGCTACTATGCGATTTTTCTTTAACATTATGTTCTTTTAAATTAAAAGTACTTAATTTCTTACCACAGTATGGATTAAATATTTAATTGTATTACAATGTAGTTCGTTAAATAGTAAATAGTAGGTAACAGAGATAAAATACGAAGAAATAACATCTAAGGGAAAGAAAAAAGCTACGTTTAATCTTAAGTGTTCTAAATTTAACTAGTCAGTTCATTTTATTGCTTATTTTTTCATTGTATGCATATTTTTAAACAAGATCCTAGACCTAGTATCTGGTGGGGTAATTACGACCACTTTTTGCAAGTTTCAACTTTGTGAATTTTTATTTCTTTTAAAAATTCACAGAGAATAAAAATCTCTAGTTGAGAATAAAGAAGTCTAATTAAGAAAAATATTATCTTCTTTAATTAGAGGAAAACTTAAGCTTTTTAGAACAACTAGTAAAAATTTTGTTTCCTTACAAATATTTGCTTAAAAGTTAAATAGGTAGTCGTTAGTATCCGAAAAAAATCAAAAATTTGAAGAAAATCTATTAAGGCCAAAATGAAATCAAAATAAAGAAACAAAGTCAGAAATATCGTTACTGTTCTTGAAATACCGTCTTTTTTCATGATTATCTGATCATAAAAAGGTAGCTATTTCTTTTTTAAAATATCCATGGTCTAAAGGATTTCTTTTTACCTTAATGTGTCTCATTCATTCTTATTACAAATGCTTATCTAGTATAATTTTAAGGTCTTGGAATGAACTGCTGTCTCTGATCACATTCCATGACAGTGAATTTTATGCATTTAGAATTTAAAAAAAATAATCAATAGAAATTTTTAATGTTATGATTTAAGTTAAGTATAGCAAAGAAGTGAAATATAATTAAAAAAAAAAGTTTTCCTTGATGTTTTTAAGTGATGTAAGACAAGCATGTACTTTTCAGATCAGAAAAACCTTTTCTACTGTATCTTTATGCATGGTTGTAATTTCCCCATTTTAAAAAAAAGAATGTTAGAAAAAATAAAAACATGTAGGAAACTCTTAAATACATTACCAACATACTTTTTAATATGAATAAAATTGCATATTTTTTTTTTCTTTTTAACACAGAACCGTCATATCCGTTTAATGAAAATTCTGGCATGGTGTTTATTTTTCAATTGTTACTACCTTAAAAGTACTTAATATTAATGATAAAATATACTTTCATGAAAAATACATTATAAGCTTTATGCCAAATATTTTTGCAAAAGTTTATAATTTATAGATTTTTTTTAAATTTTCGCTGTTCGTATTCCCTTAATAATCGTAATTACCCCCACCTGACCCTACATAAGTGTTCAAGATAAGCTAGCATTTCTATTTTCTCGAAATCATTTAGCTTTGCTTATGTACTTACAGATATATTTTTTCCTATCACGGAGATTGTCCATCATTCAGACATTGGATTCATTAAACAGACAACTAGCTTGTCAAGTGGATTTTTTTTTTTTTTGCTTCAGATTGAGCTAGCTCTAAAAATTAGAGCGCATTTCGAAGAGTCTCCTCTACCTTCTATGTATTTTCTTTTCCCGTTTTGTCTCAGACTGTTATGTTATCGACGTTGAATGTACGGATTAATGTAAAATTTATTAGTGCTGTTATTAAACATGTTAAAGGATAATATATGAAACATGCCAGACACAAATATTTTCAGAAAAGATTATTTTACTGGAAATGCTGATTCTTGGAAAGTACCTCATTAGTTAAAAAAAAGGCTCGATCAAAAAAAAAAAAAAAAACAACAACAACAAAAAAAAACCCCACAAATATATAAACAGAAAAATTAAAAGGAGCAATTTCCCATCTGTAGTGAAGGTACTCCTGTTTGACTAAAATGAGAACTAATTTGCGGAAACTGTTTTGTCATTTGACAAAGTATCTTCTTGCCAAACATCTGTTATCTATTTTTAACTTTCCTATTTGTGCCTTTTTATGCACATTTTTTTAACAACCTTTTTTTTTATCCTACTAACAATGCGAACTTTCATTTACTCCTGAAAAATAATTTCTATTCAGAATTTTTTTTTAAATAAAGGAAATCAACTCTCACTTCAGAAAGAAAAGCTTTCCCTCGATGAGTTTTAATCCCCCGTAATTATTTAAGAATGAAAACATCTTGAACAAAACTTGCCTGAACATACACAATATCTGCAGAAATAAAGTGGAACCTGTCTTGACGGAATTCAATTGAACCTAACAGTTTTCAGCAAGTTATGAATTGAAGACAAATGTACAAAGTGTTCTAAATAAAGCCCCCTTATTCGGAGCGATACACAGAGAAAACTACCTGTCAGAATGCTACCAAATTTGCAGGAAATCCCAATGAGGCCATGGGAGAGAGATTGGCGCGGACAAAAAATAGTTCAAAAATTATCACCAGGTGGCGATTACTATGTTATAGTTGTCAATATGCAAATTAGCCCACTGCGAAGAGGTTTGAAACGTGTGTTTCACAATCTGCATTGTTTTCTTCGCTTGAGAATTTTTACGTGTCTGCTTAATCGCACTAAAAAGTTTTAAAAGGCCACTTGGCAATGACTTTTTGAAATAATCTTTCCTCTATGTCCTCATTAAGTTTAGGAGCATTCAAATCGGTAATTTTCGTGGTACATTGCTTTGAATCGAGAAATTTTAATTTCGAACTTACTGTATTTTAACTGGAAAATTAGAAACATGCATCATATATTTTTTTAAATAGTATCATCATTGATATAGTAGAAAATGTGCATGGAATAAAATCGACACTTTTTGTAAATCGTAACTTTGGGTTTAAAATAAACAATAATTATTAGTTAAACGTGTGAAATGCTTATCATTCCAAAATAAAATATTGAAGAAATTACTGCTTACAAAATTTGGTTTATTCCATACATGTTGGCATCTATGCATGGATTAAAGACTGTTTGAGGCTGATTTACTCATTTACAAAATGATAAAACTATAACGTATATTTCTATTTAATTTGAAAGAACTAGCTAAATCTCACATAAAGTGTTGTAAAAAATTGACATATTTCTCCCCATAAAACAAGCTACGATGAAAAAAAAAAAGAATTTAGGATTTCTCAGCATTATGAGGCAAATGAGAATAAATACCGCTATCTACGCATGCAGCATTTTAGTGGTAAAAAAGAAACATCATCGTCTCATCGAAATTATATACCATACACTATTCGCAGGATATAAATTTTCCGTAATCTGGGCAATATATAGTCTATCGCTTTGCCGGACCAAGTACTGGAGTGGACACTACTTATCCAGAAAGAATTTTTTGCTTTTTCGAGATTGCAACCACGATAAAAAAGGGGATACTTTTTTACTCGCATTTAAGATTTTGTTTTTCTTTGAGTCGTAAATACTATGTTATCGGAGCCTTTTTTTCATAAGTGTCTCTATACTTTGGAGAATTTTTTTCAGTGAATAAATGCGGTAAAATTTTATTTTCTTTTGGTAAGTTATAAAAATGTATTTTTTCTTGGGGCTCATTAACTTTTAGACACTTTAATGCTAATACTTTAAAAAATAAATGCATAAACATATTATTTAACACTGACTAAGGTACAAAATATATTGTCAACATTCTTGCAAATAAGATTAGTAAAAAGCGTAAACAAATTTCCAATAGCCTGTGCAAATAAGTACAAAAGAATGCTTTTAACGAAATTAAGCTTTATAACAGCTAAAAATAACAAAGAAAAAAACGAATCTTTACTCGACATCTGGGCTTTATAAAGTTATTTTGAATTATTTTAGTTTGTATGCGATACATTTATGAGATTGTGCATGGAATTTAGTCATAGTGAAACAATATTATTTGTTTCGTGTGTAAATAAATTGAACTATGGGGAATAGATTAGTATTCACTCTCAATTAATCCTGTGAACTCGTTATCACCCAAAGCATGTCAATATGAAACTTTTTCAATTTATAAACAGTATAATGCAAAACGATGAATATTAAACAAAAAAAATTCTTTTTCATATTCAACCAGAGTAAATTGACGATCGTGCAAATGGAGGGATAGATCTATAATCAATCTGTACTCTCATACCGAAAGCATATTTATTTTAACATCTCGAGAGTTGCAAACACTACTGCCTATGAAAATTCATAAAATTTGAGTATAACATTGAAGTATTTATATTTCATATAAGTTAAAATTTTAGACATAGTTATTCTTGATTACTGTTAATTTTTTAATTTAAAGAAATATTTTCGCACACAAAAATTCTATCTATGCCAATTATCAAAGCACAGAAGATAACTTACAATTGAAGCCTATCTCAACTATAACAGATGTTTTAAGCACATAATACTTATTTACATATTCATTTAAAGCATAAATATTTTCTTTTCGACAGCATAAATACAGATAATATTGTGACTGTTTACGCAAACTCAATAGCAAATACAGGGTGTCCTAAAAAGGTGGTAACGGGCTTTAATTATTTATCTATTAGAGATAAATGGGCAAAGTACATTTGAAAAGCGTTCGAAATAAGGTCGAAAATAAGACTCCATTAAGAAAAAATTCCACTCGTTCATTTATAAAAGGTTACACTCTTTAAATTTGTATACGAACTCGTACAAAAAGGAAGAACTCATAATTAGTAAATGTGCCCCCATACACGAATGATGTGATGCGCAAAATTTGATAATTATATCCTAAAGTCCTCAGAGGTATGAAAATAAATGCATGCTGACTTAAACTGCTTTTCAACGGATCTCGAAGGGAAAAAAAATCGAACGAAGCGAACATCGTATGATCTCTTTCAGGGCCGTACAGAATCAAAGTCCGCTACCTACCACCTTTTTTGAGACACCCTGTATAGTATCAACGTATAGGGAAATGTCATTTGGAAAATATTTACTGAAATTAAAAGTAATTCATATTTACTCAATTTAATATATCGACACTTATACACAATTTGATGAGATGCCAAAACAAACCTCCCCTGAACGTCTGGTCTATAAGTACGACATGTAAATACACAATTCAGACTAGTGAGTCATTTTATTTTCTGTCGGTGTTTTATAGATGTAAAATAAAATCCTAAAAGATGAGGGCCGATAGTTCATACCTGAATAAACTATGCGGAAACCAGGCCATGTACGGCAATCCAAGAAAAAAATTTCAGCAGTTTTTAATTGAATATGTAATTTTCCTCGAAATATATATTGCTTTTAATAAAATCACAATTGTTATTGCTGAATTTTTTGAGCTAGAAAATCTTTGTATTTCTATTAGCTACGCCTTCTGAGAAAAATATTCAAGCATAAGTCAAATACTTAAAATATAGTTCTCCATATAACTGAATTACGTCATATTCATTAATCACTCAAATTTCTTTCTGACGTTGTGTTTTTCCAAAAAAAATAATTACTTATTGACAAAACTAAAATTGGAAATTTGGCTATTACTCCAATACTCCTTTGACTTGCTGTAGAAAAAAGGATGGATTGTAAATTTTTCTCTCTCAAAATCTCGGAAAATAATTCACCTGATAAGTTAATCCCAAATATGAAATTTTAACATTAAAATGGAGTTCAAAAAGATGGTGGAGAAAATTATGTTAGCAAATATTTTACAGCTCTCGTCTTTGCGAAGTATTTCTTGGTATCTTTTTGCCACACTTACAGATCACCCTAGGTAAAACATTTAGGTAGAGACCAAAACAAAGAGCAGAAAATAACACAACTACTCTCTCCAGTATTTGCAAAAAATAAATGTTACGTAATCTGGTCCATATATAGTCTACCACTTTGCCAGTTGATGTACTGGAGTGGACACTATTTATCGAGAAAGAATTTTTTTACTTTGAGGAGATTGCATCGCCGATAAAAAAAAAAAAAAAAAAGCGTTTTACTTAGCATTTAAAAGTGTTTCTCTTTTGCGCCGTAAATACCAAGTTGTAGAAGTAAATTTTTCTTCGGAAGTATTTGTATGTTAGAGATTTTTACTCTTGTTGCAGGGAGTGAATGGGTAGATTTATTTTTTTTGTTGGGGTATTTTACATTTTACGCAAAAATAGTTATATTACTCCACATTAAATTACTCAACCATGAATAAAGTGAATAAATCGTTGAAGAAAACCAGTATTGGATGTAAGTAAATTTGTAGGTTATTTTATATTATTATGAATTCCAGTCTTGATTTAAAAAAGCAGTCAAAATTAGAATTCTACTGTGTGGAAAAGTTAAAACTTTCTTTTAAGTGTTTATGTAATATCAAAACTTATTAAATTTAATAAAAAGCTATTTTTCTTAAAATTGACAGTGAAGATCCTTCATAAAAATTTGAATCTGAGATGAAGTAAGTAGCTCAAATATGTTGCTTCAGAGTTTAACGTTTATGTTCGAAGAATAAATATATTAGGCATATGAAATTTAATGTTGAGTATTTCTTTTCTAATTCTTGCATTTTAATTTATTTGAAAAAAAAATACTTTACAATCGTAAGAGAGAGGAAAATATTTTATTCGTATTTGATTTTTTAATAAAATCTGCCATGAAAAAGCCAATAAAATAATAAGAAAACAAATCTAATAGACTGGAACTTGGAAATTTTGGAAATACGAAACTTTCATAATTTTGACCTTCGCTCATTAGCAAGTGATCTTAAGGCATCTGCGTGCGGAGCACTCTTTTGCTTAAATGAAAAATTTTGATGTAGTTTATGCATTTTTATTTGAAAGATCATAAAACACGACAGAAACAATAATTTATTTTACAAAATTTTCATAACTTTTTTAAAAATTGCATTTTTGAAGAAAATTTTAAAATTTCCATACTTAAAATATTTTAAACTTAAAATTCCATACTTACGTCAAGTGCTGCACACTGCATTCTTCTCAATATGTAGTGACTTCCTTGTCACAGTGTACTCCTATAACACTTTTCTGTGCTTTGTAAAAAAAAAAAAGTTTTATTGTATTTTGAAAAGTCACTAATTGGCTAATTATTTGCAAAAACGTCGAAATTTTTGAGAAAAAATTCAATTTTTCGTCTAAAAGTTTCTGTAAATATATTAATTTCTTACGTATAACTTAACTTTTGCTACAATTGACACTTTAATATCAATAGAATATTTATGTGAAATTTATTGAGATATCTTTAAAACTGTTAGAGTAGTTACAGGTATCGCGAAGAAAAGTAAGAAAAAACACAGTTTTCTAGAAAACGCATTTAAGATTTTATTTTAATCCTTTGAGGCGCAAGCCTTTCCCAATGCTGAAAAAAGTGCAGCCGTTGTCATCGCTCGTCTTAACTACCAGCAAGATGGCGGATGATCGAAACGTTCATCGCGTGCCACAGATCTAGAGACCCTTTTTTAACGACAGCTGGCTGTGCACGGGCAAAGCCAGCTGTCGTCAAAAAAGGGTCTCTAGATCTGTGGCACGCGATGAACGTTTCGATCGTCCGCCATCTTACTGGTAGTTAAGTCGAGCGATGGCAGCGGCTGCCGTTTTTTCAGCATTGGGAAATCTATCCAGCTGTTCTCGCATTCTTCTATTTTTCAGCTGATGTCAGTGCTGTTAAAAATGATCGTGACAATTTTTTTTACGGGAAATGATGTGCTAAAAGTAAAGGATTCTCGTGCAGCTATGCTACCCGCTACTATTTTTATAGAAATCCAATCTATTCTTCATGACTGACAACAGTCAAAACTTTGGAAGAATTTGGTGAACAGAATTTGGTGTTCCCAGAGCTTTAACACTGTGCTTTAAAGGGTTACACCGATGTTCCACCGAAAGTGACATTCAAACAGCTGTATCTTCCTTTCTATTTATTAAAGAGAATATGCCTTTTCACAGAAAACAATAAATAAATCGATTTTTTTCCGAAAATGGCTTTTTAGACGTAGGCAGATACCTTAAATTAGTGTTTTGTTTAAGTAATTCTTTTTATTGACACTCCCACGTTTATTAAAGTACGACCATGGGAACTATACACTAAAATATCGGTAACGTGAACACTCAACAAAATCTATTGTTAAAAGGTAATATTATTTTAAAACTTTGTAAAGTAACTATTATAAAATTGGTATATAAGAATTAAAAATAAGTAGATTTGACCTTCGTAACAGTAACATCATTGAATTTTGCTACGGCTGTTAAACTACTCAGGCCTCTCAATTGGTCCTATTTTTTTTAAATTCAAACCTTCATCAAAGTTTTATTTATATAGCCTAATGGTTTGATAGACGAAACCTTTGCATCTAAAAGAACATTTAACAATTGTTGAAGAAGCAGAACATTTCACTCTATTATTTATAGAGGTAGGAATTTAAAAAAAATAGGACCAATTGAGAGGCCTGACTGCTTCAAAATGAAACACTGGCACCTGCATTGAAGCTCTCGTTTCACTTGCATAATAATTATACTTAACAATACGATCTTCACGAGTGATAGAAAAGATTTATCGTCCTTCAACTGCGAAACACTTCCACTATCCACATAGGCAGAAATAATCCCTCAAAACGTATCAAACCATGCACTAAATTCATGGAAAAGCTTCTCTTCAAAATAATGCATGTAAATAATACATTGAAAAGGTGAGAGGAGGTTACCCATAGCAAGACACTCAATTTTTTTTTATTTAAAACGACCATTAAAAATGAAAGTCCTTTATTCACAACAAACGCTTATGAAGGAGATAAACTTCTTAATCTCAACAGAATGATAGTGAAACTAGCTTAAACGCTTTTCCAAACAAGCAATCACACAATAGAACAGAGATTTACAGAGATTAGCAGCAGTAAAATAATTAATAGTAAACAGGGATCTGACATTTTACAATTAGTAGGAGAAATAGGTTTAACTTTCTAAATAAATTCAATAAGAGATTTTAACAGTGTGTTCATTTCTAACAAGTAAAGATGAAAGGATGTGCAAGAGGAAACGTGCGTCGTTACAAAAGGCAGTACCAATAGTAGAAACAATAAATCGAGTGCAAATAAAGTATTTATATGGGAAAGTAGTTTTCATTTTTCTTCTTTCAAACAGTATCTGTAAAATCATGATATTTTGCTATCTTCATGCCTTGGGAAATAAGAAAATACACATACCAGTTTTTTTTGAAAAAAAAAGGATCGTTGTATAGTTGTAACATAAAAGACAAGTGTTTCCTCAGAAACAAGACTGTTATTATAAATCAGGAATTCTTCTTTTCCCCTCTACAATTGTCATCAAAGTAATAGCATGCGTCTGGCGTCATTCCGAGTAGTTCTCATTCTACATCCAGTTTTCACGAAATCATTGGCACCCACGTCAAACGGCGTTAACCGCTTCTTATCACGAAACATATATATATATATATATATATATATTCTTCCGTCGCTGTTTTTCTTTTTTTTTCTTTGTATTTCTAAGCTGCGATTCTCCCGGGATTATGATTGTTTAAGGGGTAAAAATAACAGTTCCATTCGAAATAACCTGTGTTTGTTTCGTTTGCTGTTTTGAAATCACGTTATTTACGGGTTGTTTGGAAAGTTTTTTAATTAATTGTAATTGTGTGTGATTCTTTGCTATATTTCGTGTTTCAGACAATTGATTTATTCATTTGTGTGTAAAACACATTTGACGGATCAATAATTACGTTTTTTTTTCTCCCGTGAAAGAAAACGGATAATTTAAAATAGATATGTACAAGAAAGACAGAGAAAAACAGCCGCTGTATAAAGTCTGTTTGTTTTTACAATAATGAACTGCACAATCAGAAGGCAACTATAAATATTAAAGCGTTTTCAAGATATCCATGAAATAAGTGCTCAGATTGCTCTGTATGAATATTGTAATTATTCATAGAAAATGTTAAGATTGTTCTTAGATAAATAAACTGCATGCTTCTTAGAAACAAGAAACTTATCTCAGAGACACGGTAAAAAAAAAAAAAAAAGATTTACATTGCAATTTTTACCATACCCATTAGCCCTCTCGCTGCGTACTTCTCTTATCAAGATAGGTTCAAAACTTGCGTAGTTTTTGAAGCTAGCTTTGAAACGCGCGCGCAAAATGTTGCGAAAAATTCTCTTATATTTCGCAGAAATGTGGACAACATACGCCATCTGTTAGCCCCCATCTAAATAAACAACTAAACATCACAGACAGCCGAAATGAAACCATGAACGGGGAAAGAGCGGGTTGCACAGTTAATTAGACGGCAAAAATGATTCCCTACGGAAATCGCGGGTTGCGAAAATTTTGCTACTTCTACGTTGCCCGTGGAAATCGCGGGATGCCCAGCGAGAGGGTTAAGGTTTATCCACACTGCAAAAAAAGTCTGTTAAACTGACAGGAAATAAAAACTGTCAGCCAGGACGCTAGTTTATTTCCGTATATTTTACAGATTTCTTCCGTATTTTTTCCCTTATACGGAAGATTTCTGTAAAATAAACTGAGAATCTGTAAAATTTATGGAAGACTTCTGAAAAAAAAAAAAAACGGAAATAAACTGGCATCCTGGCTGACAGTTTTTTTTTTCTGTAAATTTGACATGCGTTTTTGCAGTGCAGATGGAACGTGAATAATCATTAGAACTCATTAAAAAGTCCGCCGCCCACGGCAACTCTGTTTAGACAGACAGCCCTCGTGCATCTCTGCTTCAAAGAACTAACCAATCAACCAACCAACCATACCCTATAATAAACTACAAATTTATACGTGTATGATGAAACTTCCAAAACAGAAATTCTACATCAGCGAACTCACAATGCAAATAGCCCCAGCAGGGCCGAGTGTATAAAACAGTGAACATGGTAGACGGCTGAAGTGTGCGGTCCCGTACGGCCTTAAGTGAGCCTATAGACTTAACGATCTGGAGTTTGGCTCGGTTTACTCCAGATGTCACATGAATATGCGTTAGAACGCCTAAAAATCCTCCGACCAAAGCGTTCTCACCCCGTAGGCATATGCTCCTCCTGTAGGCTTGCCATTACACAAAACACTGATCCGCAATGCAAATATCTCTTTGGTCCCAATCATTCTTTAAAATGTTGCAAAACCTTTCAATATGTTCAGGATGTTTTCCTGAATGTATCACAACTTTTAGAAGTTAATGTTTTACAGGAGTTCATGATAGGTTTCTTCGAAATTGACTGAATGCTTCTTACATAATAAAAGCCGTATTTCAATTGAAAGCTAAAATTTTATGTTACTTATTTTTACATACAGGGTGAATCTAAACTCTTGGGCAAAACTTTAAGGGGTGATAGGGCACATAATAAGGAATCAGAATCACATAGCAATGTGGGATCGGCAACGTCGTCTTCGTATAGCTGTTAATAATCATTTCGGAAAAAGTGCTGAAACAACAGTGCACTTGCCGACCATTGTTCGTCAAAAACTAATGCATTTTTCTCCGAAAACAGAAGACTAAAATGGATAGTTTAAAAAGTTTATTATTTCATGGATGAAATTTTCGGAGGCGAGCTTATTGTTTATGAAACTTGGTTAAGAAATTAGACGGACACTTCAATGCTTTTCCAAAAGTGATTATTACCGGGTAAGTTAAAACTGCGTTTCACCCTACATTGCTATGTGATTATGATTCCTCATTGTGTGCCCTATCACCCCTTAAAGTTTTGCCCAAGAGTTTAGATTCACCCTGTATATATTCATAGTTTGAAGTCAGTCTATCTGCCAGTGTATGTTATGCCTTGTGATTCAAGCAGCCATACTAACAAAGCTTGCTTTGTCTGCAACGATCCTGAAAAATCATTATTTCTTAGTCATTTTCTAAGACAAATGTATTCAACAGATATTTTCCTGCAACCCAATTTCGTATCCACAAGATCGTGATCTTAAATAAAGTCTTTCCTTTAGTTCAACAAGTAAAAGCACTAGTCCCATCGGATTCAAAAAAATGTGGAAAATATTATGTACTTCTTTCATGTACAGAAAGAAAATATAAGCATACATACCAAGGAAAATGCCATGAATTGTCTCGTATAACTATAATTGCTTTTGTACGGAAGTGTGGTGAATAAATATCATTCTAGTCGCCCAGAAAAATATATTGCTATTGATTGCCGAAGCACTGTCCCCTGTTAAGTTAATGGACTAACGAGGGAAGTCGATGTCTTCTAATGGTAAACAGAAATTATATTCCCCGGGAGGTTAAGAGGTGAGATCGTAAATAGTGAGCAAACTAATAATGGCTTCGGGTGATAATAAATAGACTTCGTTGAATACTGTAAATCAATGAGAAAAAAACATTCAAAATAGCCGGCATTTAAAGCATAAGATAGTAAAAAACTTTGTATAATAACGCCATAAAGGGCACTTGAACAGCCATGCAGTTGTTTCGATCGAAAAGCATTTTATCTTCTTCGGTGGCAATCATTCACCATTTTCTGTTTACTTTCTTTTCAGTTCCCTGTCACTGGCTTCAAGTGAATGATTTCCATTGAAATTTTTTTTTTATAATTTTACTGTAAATCAATGTTTCTCAAACTTTACAGGTATCTCTCGAGTTCTGCAGATGTGTCTTTTTAAATTTTCATGATATGACAAACATATAAAAATGAAATTTAAGTGAATTAAAAATAATGATCTGTTGCAAAATATTAAAACGTTTTGAAGATATCCATGAAATAACTGCTCAGATTGTTCTATATGAATATTGTTATTGATTTTGGTGTTGTTTGTAAAAAACAGACGGAATAATAATCAATAGTTTTAAAAAATAAGTATATTAGGAAGATTTTTTTCCGTTGTTAGAATATATCTTCGTAGGTTATGTTGAACAATGAATCAAACGGACTAATCTGTGCAAATAATGAAACTTTTTAGAAAAAATAGTATTAATTAATTACAAACATAAAAGCAACTTTAAAAATAATTATGATTCTACCAAAATATGTTGGACCTACTTTTGAAGACATATTGGTATATGTAACAGAAGCTCTATGTACATGATGTTTAGTTAGTCAAATATCTGGCCTCAATGGCTGCTTTATGGTTTGCACGAAAAAACCACGAAGTAATTCTGTAGGGTATGGAGAAGTAAAATGGATTGGTATTCCTTTTTTATCAAAATTTCGAAGAAATAAATTTTGAGTGGTATTTCTTTACTAGCCTATACTTTCAGAAATTCGTTTGAAAAATTTTTTACATATTAAAAAAAACCATCAATTGCAGTTGAATTCCTGAAAAATTTAAAAATTCCGTAATTATTTTCAATTCAGAAAAGTCTAAACAGCTTACTATCAGAAAAAAATGCAAGAATTAGGTAAAATGGTCGTGCAGTTATGGTAAGTTAATATTATGTTTCTAAATGCTCGTTAGTGCTAAAATGTTCATCTTTATAAAGACACAGAGACTATAACAATATTTTCTTTAATGAAAGTAAACTGGATTCCTTAAAACAATCCTACTGCAAAATGCCTCATTTGCCTGTTAATAGTTATTTTAATAGCACTTTTGTCATTTATACATTCATAAGATAATTGGAGGGTTTACTGGTACAAGGCGGCAGCTCTAACTATTCAAGTTTAAAGAAAATCGTAAAAAATGTTTGAGGATACAACACAAACTAATGAAACTGGTAGCTCTGCAAATAACGCCAGAACTAATGATTATAAGGACATCATTTTGGTACCAAATTAAAAATATTTTCTTTTTTTACTGCTAGACTGTACATGCAAATCCAAACTCGCGTAGGATGGAGCTACCTGTTTTTAGCAGGAATCCCGTCAATTATGTAGCTTAATTATTTTTTTTTGTCAATAAATATAGAAAAATCTGGATAAAAAAGTACATTAAACAAATACTATATAACTCTCCTTAAGGCTATTTTCCGTCTGACTTCTATTAAATGTACATCCATGAGAAAATTGCGACTGTAAAAAAAATAGTAATTTTCAAACTTAACGAATTTTTCGATTATTTATTAAAATCCACAGAAAGTTCATACAACCGAGATACTTTATTAGTCCATTAATGTACATTTTTAGGAAGGGCTCCATTAATTTCGGCTATTACTGTAGCTCAAAGGAAACCATGGAAATAATTGTAATATTTTTCAAACTAAATTATCTACTTTGATAAAAAGAAATCGAATGAGCTGCCTGAAATAAATATCATTCCTCGTAAAAGAAAAACGGGAAATAAATAACTCTCTGAGAACACGGAAACAGATATTGGTATTGATCGCTCCGCATTGTCCACTGCTATGTTAATGGACCAAGGGAAGAAGTCAATGCTTTTTATCGGAAAATAGAATTTTTCCTCTGTTAAGGCCGGGAGATCGGATGAGTTTGCAGCAAATTAAAAGTACTTTGACGACAAAACATACCTTTTATGAAAGATATTGGAGAACCACTGCAATAATTTCTCGATAAATTACATTTTACGTTCCCAGACAAGGAAAAAATTATAGAATACAAATAATTTGTTGAAAGTTATAGATACTTTGACTATATATTTATATCTATATCTATTCTATCTATGTGTGTGTATATATATCTTGCTTCATATCTGCAAATTGATTTATTTTTTGTCCACATTGTGTGGATTTTTCCTTGAGCAATAAATTATAAACATATACTTTCATAGAAATAGCAGTTTTAAGCAAAAACGTTTATGTTATAAAGCTGCAGTAATTTTTCACTAACCTCCTTACAGAAAAAAAATACAAATTTAATAAATTTAATTGGGACATAAGTACAATGACATTTATATAATGTGATTATACATTGTCGAATGGATTTTTCTACAAACAATCTCTAGGTACTTACTTACGTAGGACTCACTCAATTAGTCCTTTCAGACCTTGCGTCCACAATTGAGGACACAAAAATTACATATAATGTCGTTCAGGATGAATGTCTTAATTTGAGCACTCGGGGGGAAAAGCAAGTTCCACGAAAATTTAATGATCAGGATTTTTAATTTTTCTTTTTTAATTCAAATATTAATCCCCATAATCAAAAGAAAAATTATTTAATTCAAAGCGAAATTATTTAATCAGGTCTGAATGGGTTAAAAAAAGATACTTTGTATGGAATATGTTGGAGCAATTTTGTGATAATTTTTCTATTTCCTTTCTTAAAGAACTATGCAATACAAAAGTATTTAATAAATTATACTATGTATATAACAATATTGCGTTCTTTTTTGCAAATGTATTTTTTAGCTAAGGCCGTCAGGTTAAATAAATGTTCAATGAACTGCCATTTGTTGTTATTGAACATTCATTCATTTAATTACAAAATACAGTCTAACTCGCTTTTCACGAATGCAAAGGGAGAACGATATTTACTCGTTATAACCGAGTGCTCGTAAAAAAGGTGTTCTTAAAAAAATCATAAGAATTCATATATTTACTTAATATGCTTCTTTATACATTTTTATTTCGGTACAATACATACGCAGTTTTGTTAATTTCCTTTAAACTGTTTTATTGTATTTTTGTTGTGTTTTTATTCTTTGGAAAGACTCCAAAACATCGTCATTCGCACCCCTGTCTTCAAAAAAGTTAGACGTTTTTCTGCACATTCAAATTGGCATTGAGTATGTTAGGAAGGATCGAGGATGAAATTCCATATGGGAATTTTTTCAAGAAATGATCGGCTAAACTGGAGGTCAACAGAAATATTATGTATTACACAAATGTTGCTTGTTATAACCGGCGTTTACGCGTTCAAAGCGAGTTGTGATAACATAAACCTAACATTCTTCTTACAAAGCACTTCCAAATTCCTCATTAAATAAGGATTCTCATTAAATCAGTATTAAATATAAACAAGTTCGAATATACCATACTTTATGGATTAAATCGACAATCAACCTCAAAATTTGCAGCTAAACTGCATTTATTTTTTTCAGAGAAATGTACAATAGAATATATCTTATTTGCGTTATCATTAATGGAAAACATTGTGTTATTAGCTTTAAACATGAAAATAAAAAAGTACTTTAATAACAAAACATAGCTTTTTATAAAATGCTTTGGAGAGCTCTTACAATTGCATTTATTTAAATAATGAATTAAGCTATTTAAAGAACTAAACAATTTTTGAATACAATAATTTTGCAAAGTTTATTGTCATTCATAAATTTATACTGTTTGTATTGCACAGCAAATATATTTATTTTTCTATCGAAATTAAAGCAATTCTCTGTATTAATTAAAAGTAATTAATACAGAAATGCTTTTTTATCAAAAGCAACAATGTAGGACCAAAAGTGTGCTATTATATTGAAATCTACCTCCATAGAGGGCTAGAGAAATACCATCACTTCATAAATGCATGGCTTGTTTAAAAATCTATACTTTTTATTGGAAATGAAAATATATTTTTGTAAATTTTTGCCTGCTATAAATTAAAATGCTTTTCAGGAATAAAACTCTTTGTTGAAAGTGGTATTTCATTTTTTTGATGAATTTAGAACAATACGAAATTCGTGAATAATGTTACCGAAAATTAAGTTTATTACCAAAATGTCTATTAATGATTACATCACGTATAAAAAGAATAAAATTTTTGTTAGCACATCCTTGTATTTTATAAATGTGGGAATAGCATAAGCTTTATACTCTAAAGAAAAAAAAAGCGACCCCAAGATTTTTATAAAATGTCCATTTCAGTGTCTATATTTTTATTTATATTTTCTGAAATGGAGGGGGAGGAGTTAGTGAATTGAAACATCACAAAATTTTAAATAGTCACTCAACTTATAGCCTAAACTGTGAATTATCACAATTCAATTGCTTTGAGGTATTTATTGAGATTTAAATTCTTAAGTTTTGTCTATACTCAAAACTTAAGTTCTGATTACACAAAAAAGAAAGAGAGAAGAAAATAAATAAATAAAATTGTGTCAAGGATCATTTATTTATTTAGAATATATAAATATTGCTGTTCGAAAATGGTTATTTATTTTAGCTAATTGGTAGGCAATAAATAACAATAACTTTCACGTTTCCTGACCACTACGATCTCGGCGATATATCGTAGTTTTATGGCAATTGGCTATTGATGTCCGCTTTACCCGCAAATAACTTTAACATAACTCCAATTGATGAAACTCGCGATTTCTAAGCTTTTAAATCCCATTTGACTGACATTTTGAATTTTAGCAGACCAATATTCCATTCTTAATCTATGATAACTGTTATCTATAATATTTATCAACGGAACAATACCGTGTTCTAACTTTTTAAAAAGATATTAAGTCAATGCTTATTCATTCAAAAAAAAATACGGCGTATATTCATAAATGTAAAAATATTGCAGAGAATTTCACTCCATATTTCCGTGCATGCGTTTTTTGATATAACAGTGTCGGAAAGACTATAGAAAACTCCCTGAAATAAATTTTCCCAATTTTAAGGTAATAATTTAAAAATGTATAATTCTTCATGAATGTGTAGGGTTAGTACCCCTAAGAAAAACCGCAACGGAGGAACTCCCTCCCTCTCCCTTGGCCTAGATCCCTCATGCAGATAATCAGCCGCATTCCCAAAATCAAATCAAATCAAATATTCATGAATGTGCAAGATCGTAAGTTGATTCTTCCTTCCCTGTGACATAGTTCAGTTTCAAATTGCTAAAAAACTCAAAAATTGGTATTATTGTAGGTAAAATTTATTTTTGAATACTTGCGTAAAATGTTACACTGATTGGTCTAAAGATGTGAAAAATTTTTAAATCATTGATCAAACCGTATTGGAATCCCTTTCAAATAAAATATTTCCAAAAAGAATAAAAAAATCGCTAAATTTTTGAAAATCTTCAATAACGATAATAATTAAAAGTAACTGAAATTTTATTGTACATATGCGGAAAATTCCAAGCTAAGTTGTCAGCACAATTTATATTTATCAACAAACAATGAAATATACAGGGTGCATCACAATTCCCTTCCGGGCATGTAAGGCTTATAAAAATATATATTACCAATGCAGCAACAAATTCTACTTTATTGGAGAAAAAAATGTTACAGGTTTTATTTCACAAAATTCCGATTTGTGAACCTTTCGTGTCAGCGACGGATTAATGGAATTTTGTTGGGGGATGGAAGTTAGTTTGTCCGTGGGAGCGGTTAGTTAGGAGATTGACATATACATTTATTTTATAGGAAGTAAAGTAGGATCTTTTACATTAATTTATTTTTACTCAATTCAGATGGTCGCCCTTCCGCCTCCCCCCCCCCTATAATCCGTCCTTGTTTCGTAGTGCTGATGATTCGACATACTAACTGCCTTCCTCCCCCCCCACCCCCGACAAAATTGCATCAATCCGTCGCTATTACGAAAGGCTCCCATATTGGAATTTTGTTAACCCTTTAACGCGCAGTGCTACTCTGACGTTTTGACTGTTGCCATTCACGAATAATAGATTTTATAAATCAAATGGCCAGATGCGTCAAAAAAGGGTCTCTAGATCTGTGGCACGCGATAAACGTTTCGATCGTCCGCCATCTTACTGGTAGTTGAGTCGAGCGATGGCAACGGTTGCCCTTTTTTTCAGCATTGGGAAAGGGTTGCGCCTCAAAGGGTTAAATAAAACTTGTAGCATTTCTTTCACCAATAAAGTCAACTTTGTTACTGCATTGGTAATATACATTTTTATAAACCTTTAAAACCCAGGAGGGAATTGTGATACACCCTGTATATCTTTTTTATGTTTCATATAACTCTATAGAATCTGTCGAAATTCGTGTATGTGTCTTTTTGGAAAGATGGGGTTTCCAGTAATTTTTGTTGCGCAATCTCTGATTCAATTTTAAAGAACTCTCTTGTTACATTTATTTATTTAATACTCTAGTTACATTTCCTTCATCCGAAGTGTGATGAACACTTCGGATTCAATATATTTACTTCATCTTCTCCTTCATCCGAAGTGTGGAAGAGGGAAATTATACCTATGATGAATGGCACACCGAATGTTTCATCGCTTTTCTTTCAGGGCTGCTCCGGAGAAGAGAATGGATCCCTCAGAGAAATGAAATTAAAAAATCAATACAAATGAATGCAAAAGAGGAAAAAGACTGTGTTGTAAGCTCATTACCGTAATAACTGGACAATTACAGACTATTCAAAATCTCTTTAGTTTGTCATTATACGAATCTGGAGAATTACATTTACGGTTTACATCCGACAGGTGTGATGGGTCACAAGATTTACACACACCTTCTCACCGGTAATGACCCTGTATGCTGATATGAAGCTACATCCGAAGTAGAAAAATGTGTTATTTTTTTAGTAATTGCACTTAATGGAAACAAGTTGGCTTTGACGAATCTTCATGGCACTTAATTGTGTGTTTTAGGATTATGAAAGGCGTTACTATCAAAGAGTCCGTTGTGTATAAAGATATATTAATATTTCTTTAATGTTCTTATAAAGGTGTGGCTAATTAGTTTATTGACTATGATCAGTATCCAAAAATATAGTGTGCTTCAGAAAAAATGAATATAACACGCACTTTCTACTGTCGTAATAAATTTATTTTCCACCCTCAAGGTTAAATTTCAGAGAAAAGTTCATGCTATCTTTAGAAAATGCACACTGTTCAGATCTTATGCCGCTCAATTTTCTCTTAAGGAGCACAATAAATGTTGAGATGAATCGTTGTAATCCATGTAAGCTGGACACACTTTGGGAAGAGGTTAAAGCAGCGTGTGGAAAATCTCCTGGATACTTTGGTGGTAAGTTCAGAATTAGCTGTCACATAGAAATGAATCGATGGTGAAAGCCACTATCGTAAATATTACTTTAACTACCATTTGGAACTTTTAGCTTGACCCGAAAGTACCCTTATTTTACAAAATGGTAGTTTTATATATTTTTTAAATGTTTAACCCTGAAAGTTGAAAAATGCATTTTCTATGACAGTTCAAAGAACAACTTTGTGACACACCCATTTTCATTTTTTTATTTAGTTTTAAAAAGTCATAATAATTAGCAGTTAAAAATCCTTAAGGGAGAAGTAAAGATACCTTCAAAAAATCGATTTTTCAAAAATATTTTTAAAAAATAATTGCGAATGTTAGGAACATTTTAAAACAAAACACATAAAAATCGGACGAAAATTGCGTTCAGAGCAATTAGAAACATAAAAGTTAACCTGGACTTTCCCTTTAAACATGATGTAAACAAACATGATTTTCTCAGTTTCCGATTTTTACACTTACCCGCAAGATTAAAAAAATGTTATGAATGGAATTTTGGAATGTTATGAAATTTTGCATATTTGTTGCATTTATGTATCGTTATTCTCTGAACCTCAGTTTTCACAATAGGACCAAAATATTTTATTTTATAGCATGATAAATCATAAAAGTTTTAATGGTTTTAAAATTGTATGATATTTTTATTTTTAAAAAATATTGGAATGATAGGACATTTCAAAATTTGAGGTTTATACCATAAAGACCCTATCTAGCTTTAATTTGACATAAAAGTTAGATTCTACTATGTATTTAAAAAGAGTTATCTTGAGAAAAGTGGAGGTAAGTCAAAATATCAGGCTGTAACGAAAGTTTTCCGCCAGATTTGCTTGAGTCAGCTCACGCGGTACCCAGCTATTGACCTTATATGTCAAATTTATGTGATGCTTAGCGCGATTAATGGACATGGCACTAAAGTCTAACTCTTTTACCTAGCTCTCGAGTGGATGAATATTTTATCTTCTTCCACAGATTGTCGTAGGTGGGCCTCATCAGCATCATTAGGCCGGCCAAAGCGCTCTGCTTCTTTAATGTACTAGTCCTCGTTTTTGAACTCTCAGTACCAATTCTTCACAGTGTCATATGCAACAGTAGTACCTTAAGCTATACACATGATTCGGAGTCATTCTGTTGCTGACTTTTTGCAACAGAACTGAGAGTAAATGATGGTTCAATCTGGTAGCGTGATAGTTCTATTCTAGACACCTTATACTTAATCATAACGATATTTTTTTACAGATTTCACAACACAGTGCTCTAAAACAAGTCTTTTTCTTTCAAATAACAAAGATCGTTTCGCAAAATATTGGCAAAGACACCAACGCGAACTGCTTGTGCAGGCAATACTTGCAGTGGCGGAAAACTTTCGTTACAACCTAATATTTTATTTCCTAAGTTTGTGTATATATTTTGAGTTACTGAGAAGAATATATTTACTTGATTTTAAAAACAGGCTCAATTTTTAAAACCTATCATTGTGTTTTACAAGTTGTGAAAATTTTATTTTAAAACAATCAGAAGTTTGCTGTTATGATGAATCGAAAAAAGTATGTCAAAATGCACGAATTTTGGTTTCGAAAGATCCTTACCCCCTCTTAATCAACTAGATTGCTCAAATTATTTTCCCCTAAACGTATCTAAACGTATTTAACTAATGCATCTAGAAAATTTGATTTATAAAATTTGATAGACTATTCTAACTGCATTTATTTTTGAAGTTCTTTTCACTTTCAATAATACTTGTGTTATGCAACCTTACTACACTCAAAACATAGTCATCGATGTGAATTCAATATTAATATTAATTTTGTGCGAATAATTGATTTAGAACAGCAGATTCTGTATTTCTAATGTCAGTAAGCCAAGAGACGATATACTATAGCTTGAATATTTATAAAGTAATTGCAGATAACTACGAAGGTTTATAAAAATAGCTATCGATTCATGAGTATTAAGCTATACTTAATTTCTACCGAAAAACTTTCAACACTTCTACCAGTTCATTTTTTATCTTAAAGTACAAATGACCAGGTTTTAAAGGATAAAAATGGGTAAAACATCTTTACGTATTATCTTGAAACCCACAGCAAACTGACGTTTACCATTCTTCCGACCCAAACTCTACAGCTTCGACGTTAAATGATGAATGAGTAAAAAGCTGTCTACACTATATTGGAATAAGGTTATCGAATTTTAGTTACTAGGAATGCTTTATTAGTCTTCGGTTGCTGGTTATACATCACATTGTTTGGGGAAAATAAATATAGATTAAAATGGTCAATGGTGTAATACGTAAGTACTGAAAAATCATCAAAAATATCGCCCAAAATTTTATTTTCAAAATACAATGCAAAGTGGCTAAATGTAGAAAAAACTTAAATTCGAAACACTGGCAATAATGAATGACCTAAAATTATGTTAGAGTGTCATTATTATATCAATGTACTTCTTACCTTTAGATTTGCGATTTATTTGTGTAAATCGCAAATCTAAAGGTAAGCGAGTGTCTGTCTAAACTGTGTGTGCGAGGCTTGTGTAAGTAACATGACTTCTTATAATTAAAAAAAAATACGCTGAATTATAGTACATAGGATTAATTTCAACAATACCTGATTTATTTTTTACTTAATTTTATAAACTATTAATATTTAAAGGACTCTGCATAAATTCCATTTAATGTTTTAGCAAAGCACTTAAAAAACCAATTTCAAACCTACGTTTACCTGGACAATAAGAAGTTTTTTGAATCTCTTGGAGAAGTGTTCAAAATGATTAGCAGTTTCTACGTCTAGACAAGGACGGATTCATGCAATATATCTTACGGTATTTCAAATGGAACAACTAAGAACATTTCTAATAGAAAAAAGACATTTCTGACTGAGAAAACCCATGGGAGGTTTTTAGTATAACAGGGAAAAAATATAAAAGGGCAAATGCTATCCACTGTAATCCATTCCCAAAATATCTTACTGTTGAGACACTAATAAAACACGACAACTTAAAACGTAGGAAATGCAATACACCAAATAAATATCCAAAATAATCAACTTTGGAAACCAAACTCGGGCATTTATATTAAAGGAAAAATCATTCCCTATCATAAATCAGACAATTCTTCTCTAACCTCAAAGAAAAAGACAGTTTTTGTACGGGAAACGAAAATGGTTTTTTTTCCCGTCTTGTTTTGAAGACATCTTTTTCCCGTTCTCTGATGAGTAAATAACAAACGCTGGACATGAAGAAAAAAGGACTTCATCCTTCATATAAGAGGATTTTCAGTGACCATTGCTTGGAAAACTCTTCATCTGATTTCCTAAATTCGGGAGCTTTACCTTGTACAATTGTAAATAATAGAGTACGCTTTGTGTTCTGAAATTCCGCTGGTACATTAGAGTAACCCTGGTAAATTTTTTTCGACGTATTGAAATTAGAAAAAAGAAATACATTTTCAGAAAATATTGCAAAGGATTTGACTGTTTGATAGAATTTTTTTTCAAATTATTTATTATCTCATTGTTTACTTTATTTCTGTAATATTGGATTTCAAATTCAGTGAATTATGAGTACACCCTCTCGTAAAAGTATTTGAGTAAAGCCAAACTTTATACGTTGATTCCGTATGTTAAAAATCATTTATCATAAAATATGAATTAGGTTATGTATAATTTTTCATATTTCTCTCGAATTTTGCGTTTTTTTAATCTTATTGATTATTCTCAGAGCTAAAATAGGACATTTTGTTTATACTCGAATGCTTTTTGATAAAGTCTAAATGTTGAACATATAATTGTGCAATCCGAAATAACTTTCTTGCCAACCCAAAAGCACTTGCTAAATAGAAAGATTCTCAACGAGAAATCATGTAGTTTCAATAATAATGTTAGTAACTTTCAATAATGTCATTAGTTTCAATAATAATGTTTTAACTTCCAATAATGTCATGTAGTTTCAATAATGATGTTGTTATTTCCAATAATGTCATGTAGTTTCAATAATAATGATTTTGATAAAGTGTAAATGTTGAACATATAATTGTGCAATCCGAAATAATTTTCTTGCCAACCCAAAAGTACTTGCTAAACAGAAAGATGCTCAACAAAAAATTCTGTAGTTTCAATAATAATGTTAAATACTTTCAATAATGTCATTAGTTTCAATAATAATATTGTTAAATCCGATAATGTCATGTAATTTCAATAATAATGTTGTTACTTCCAATAATGTCATGTAGTTTCAATAATAATGTCAGCTTATCGTTATTCTCAGTTACTGTATCTGAGTACATTCTCCAGAAAGTTTTTCAAAATGAAAACTCCGATGGGAAACGCTCATTTGTTTCCATTGCCCGGAGTACAGAACTTTCACTGTGAACTAAATTTGTTTTTCAGTTGATATTTTCTTTTGTACACTCATCTGTCCCCAGGTTTTCAAAAGTGTCTGATAGTTGCCATTTCTCAAGAGAAATAAATGCTTTTCCCAGTTCACCATTTTCCTTAGAGAGTTGATTTGCTTCACCTAGTAGAAATATCTCTGTATGATGCGTTTCACTTACCGTTTGCTCCGTCTCTCAGATTTGTCTTTCCTAGAGTTACTCAAAATTAACTCTCGAATAATCCAAAAATGTTCACTTTAAGATTAACTAAATCTACAATAGTAAACCTCCATTTTTGTTCGGGAAAGGTTTATATTTGGTGATGTGTTTATGATGTGTTAATTGCAGCAACGCCCGATGAAACTACGTTCAAGTATAGATCGGTTACATTATTTTCGTAGGCATAAAATTACACTGATAATCAACGAAAGCAGTTAATACAAATTTTACAAAGGTACATGTAATTCACTATCATCCGTGTGCGTAAGGTTCATCCACTGTTCATCGGTATATTTTGTTTTTCAAATAATACTAAGCAAATTTTAAAATGTTTCAGTAAGTAAAGAACAAGAAAAAAGACCATTGATTGCGGAAATCATTAAATGTTTTAATCATTTTTCAACACAAAATAGTTAGTTTCTCTGAAAAAAGGAACTCAATTCTGTAATAATCTAGAATCAGTAATTCCTGTGTATTGTGAAATTCTTTCGTCAGATTTGTTGTACTATGTTTCTGCATGTGTGAAACGAAAAATATTCTATTTAGCTGATGTGTGAACTAAAAAAATTTTTTTGCTTTTTCCTTAATGAAAAAACCAAGGGACGTTCACGAGTTTTTATAACATTTTATTTTGTACAAATCTACCAAAAGACAGCGCGAGAATTTTGCTCGTGCAGCTCACTCTTATAAAGATTGACTACCAAATTTATCAAACTTTCAGAAAATGTGTGTAACAACGTCAGAAAATGTAAGATAACGTTACCTGTATGGGTCCTATATAAAGAAAAAATATAATGTTGTTGCAAGTTTTTATATAGCTCCGTTAGAAAACTAGCAGGCTGAACTAAACCAGGCGAACTAAGTGAATTTTATTTACTGCTGGAATTTCTTTTACGGAAGTCAAAATCGCGACGTTATAAATTGAATATTGTGTGAGACTGATAAACTCTCCCTCACATTTATGCCATATTCTCATTTGTTCGATTCTGTACAACGTTTTGAGATTAAACAGTTCAAAATTTTCCCGATGATTAAAGTAAATGAAGTATTTTCTTTTCCTGAACCGCAGAGGATTCAAATATTTAAATGGAGCGTGGGAGAAATATAGTATGTGTATAGCAATAGGTAGTTTTAGTAGATTTGCTTGAATAATGTGCTCTATAGTACACTATACCGTATTTATAAACAGTTTGTACAAATTAAATTAAATGTGTTTTTTTTAATTCATCGTTTTTCAACTGACTATGGAAAAAACAGAAAAAAAAACATTCAGGTATTATCTTCTGTTGAAACTAAAGTGGGATATGTTAGTGTAGCGTAATAGTACTTGTCGTTGTGAAGTCCTTCATTCAACTCGCATTCTTCCATTTTTCAGCCGATATCAGTGCTGTTAAAAATAATCCTGACAATTTTTTTACGGTAAATGTGCTAAATAGTAAAGGATTCTCGTGGAACCATGTCACCCGCAACTATTTTTACAGAAATCAAATTTATTCTTCGTGACTGTCAACAGTCAAAACGTGAGTTTGGTGTTCCCAGAGCGAGAACACTGCGCGTTAAAGGGTTAAGATGTTCTGTGTCTTGGTAGAGAAATCGAATGGCCGTCTTCAAAGAGTTAACAGTGTGTTCTAATTTCACTCATATAAAACGTACAAAATAATCCGAGGATGGTTAAAAAAGCAAGGTAAAAAGTCCCTTACCACCAAAACTCACGAAATCCAAAGGACACACAAACATAGAAGGCGTTTGGCACAGATTATTTTTCAAAGTAACCTCCATGGTAGCGAAAGGCTTCAATCCATCAATCTGTCGAAACCAGCTTTGAAGAAATCGCGGTCCTGATCACTAGACCTGATCCTGATCGCTAGATCACTAGATCACCTTACCGAGATGGAAATCATTGGGTGTAAGATCGGAGATGTAGAGCGGTTGTTTCAATGTGTTCCACTGGAAGCGCTGAAACCAACCGTGTGTCATCTGGTGACCACTCAGTAGCATTTGATTGCTGCGATCTTATATTGCACCGACACCTGGAATTTCATTCATTCAGGAAATATGTGCACCGGTGTGAACTCTTGTTTGCTTACTTTTTGAACCACCTACTTATGCTGAGTATAAAAATGTGTCTGACAACCAGATTTTCATCAAGCATCGCAATAACGCTGTTCTCTTTTTCCGTGTTTGATGGCACATTCCTTGCATATTTTGTCGAAATAAACTATCTCACCAAAAACATATTTGAATGAGATATAATTATTTCGGGTCTCTTAACAGTCCTCTCATTTCACGCCTATAGGAATTTTAAGTTGGGCATAAAATTGCAACTGACAATCAGATTGACATTCACCACTAATATCCTCTGTGAAGAGCTTTCTGGAGAACAAAGTAAGCTCTCCTTTTCTGACATCTTCCTTTGTCCACTTCGATGTCACTTGACATCCAAAAGTAACTGCTAGCCTCCATCTCCTAAGAGAAATAAATGCATCGACCAATTCATCTCTGCTCCGTCGGGAGGTGAATTTGAGTCTTGCTGAGTAATACTTCTGCAATATTTTATGTTTAGCAAGTCCTTTGGGGAGGAACTATATGTGTTTATACATTTTACACAATCAATATTTGGTTATATTCGCGTCAGTTGAATGGCTTGCTTTTAAAATCAAGTCAAAATTCTTTTTAAAAAAACGGAATATTTATGAAAATATCAAAATATAAACACAGAAAAAAATTAAAATCTTTAAGTTAATTTTTTAACAAATTTCTTCTTATGAACCGACTAAAAAATAGAGTATGCATATGTTCAGCAATAATTTCTTTGCACCACGTGGACCGATTTCTAATAGTCTTTTTATGGGAACACCTTGGGGATAATATCGCTTTAATTTGGTCGAGCTCCGATTATATTATCATTCAGAAAATTGGAAAAATAAAACTTGTTTCAAAGCATTGCTAAAGGACTGCCATTAGCGGCGGTTGTAGTTGTATGTCATAAGTCACCAAGGTTGGCCAGTTTGCGACTTATTCCCAAGTTCTCAATTTGAAATTCGAGCCAGACGAGATTCTCAATTCAACGGAGTCTTTTTTTAATGTATATTAAAAGATAATTCTTTACCACATGGACCGATTTCGATGATTTTTTTCTTTTTTGTTAGAAAGTGGATATTTTTGGTGCGGTCCCATATTAATTTGGTCAAGTTCTAATGATATAATCTGTTATAAAATAACGGGACTTTATGCGAATAGTAATAAACACTTGGGCAAATCTCTTAGGATATCGGGATATTTGAGTCGGGATATTACGTCGTTATCATGAGGTAATTTGAGCTCAGTAATGCTTTTTTGATCACATTTAAAGTGTCATGTGATTAAAATGCCACGTAATTCATGTTTTAAGAGGATTCTTGATTTGGTAATTTTAATACTAAGTCACAACCTTTCAGAAATCAATAGAAAATGTGCGATAATCAAATACGTAGATTGCCAAGGACTTATTCAGGCTTATTGCAGTGATTAAACAGTAAAGTATGCCACACTTTTTTTATTAAGATTGATATAAAAAATACAGGGTGTACATAATTAAAATTTGGATTTACGAACAGTCTGTCTCTAAGAATATGTTGCAGAATTTCATGACCTTTGAATGTTGTCATAATGAGATAATGGGGATTATATCAGCTCAAAAAAAAAAAAAAAAAAAAAAAAAAAAAAAAAAAGAAGAAGAAGAAAGTTCCAGAATCTATCACTTGATGGCTTAGTTTAAAATGACATTCTTGCGCATGCAAATGTCATAACCAATCTTATGGTAGTGCAACAAGAAAAATTTAGATCAATTTTAGAAAACAAGAAAAAATTTACATGATAGAAAATTTCGAAGCAGCATTCTGCTAAAGCAATCTTAGATTCATCATCATTTTATAAATGAATATCATATAATCAATTAGTGACCTAATTAACTTCTTTTACCTTTTAATCGTTTAGCGATTTTGATCAAAATCCATACATTATGCGAATTAACGCTTTTGCACAGACATTTTATTCATCTCAGTTATTCGCTTATGTATTTTTATAGATTCCATCTCTGTGTCTGAAAAAAAAATCATTGTGCATTCGTAATGAAATATGTATGTATATATATTTATATATTTATTTATTTATACCTCCTAGAGAAAGCAAAAGAAATATTACTGGGAGAAAAATGGGTCTTTCAGTTGATTATCTCCTGAAAGGGGTGTGCGAGTGGAGTAGAGTAGTTAAACTAATGCGGGGTCAAACCTTTGGCTATTAATAACTCATTTAATCATTCTCTTTCTTGTTTCTCTTAAAGAGTAAACAGCTTTTAGGCACAGTAGCTTTTGTTTTCATCAATATGCCCCCAGTCAATGGTCTGGTTAACATGCATTTAAATACAATCATTAAATTATCGTCTTGAAAAATAACAGTGATTAGAGTGGATTTATTTTGCTACATGCGTCATTTGATTTACGATTCTAGTCATCATTTATTAATTCAGTTGTTTGTTATAAGATTTTAAGCTTATGATATTGATATTTTTTGTTAAAAATTATTTGTTAAGCCATACAAATCAATTATGGAAAAATTATCTACGCGATCTTATTTACTCATTCACTTCTGCTTAACGCTTAATGTTCTGCCACAACTGAAGATTTCAGTTACACATGCTGGGAAGATAGAACGGTTAAAGTATATAAACCAGTAAACTGTTCCCCCTTTTGGAAAAATTTTCGGTCAAAATTTACCAACTGTCTACATAATTTTGAAACTTAATGTAGTTATGAATAAAGTAAGTTGTGTAGTAGACTGTGTTTTGTAACAGATCTGTTGTGTAGTTCCTCCATCTTAAAAGGTATTACGTACACAGAAAAAGTTACAGTATTTCAAACAGAACAAAACTTTATTTGACACTGACATGTAATTACTAACTAGCAAATATATCTAATTTTTGATTAAGCATGGTACTTGAAGTTGTTAAAAAGTGTCATCAAAAACTTCTAAGGTTTATGCGCGATGTTTAACCTATTAACGCCCAGTGATCTGTTTTTAGACAGTCACAAAATTTGTTAATCGCAAAAATACTTAAACATTAACTTATTTTCCTGTTTCGATTTCTCGAATAATAAATCTGGTTTCCACAAAATACTTAGAGATAACAATGTAAAATATCTCATTCCTAAATTTAGAATTTACATACTTCCTACCACACAAAAGGCAGATATTTATTTATCACTTCTGGCATCAACATAAATCTGGGAATGTGCTGAAAAAATTCGGGCTCTAACTGGTTAATAAATTATTAATTTACAAACGAACAAACTTGTCACCTTTTTAGTTGAATAGGAAAAACTTTAAAAACGTTCTCCTTTTTGAATTTGCCAACCGTTAGTGCTTCCGGTTGTAAAGAGAGGCATTTATTTTAAACGCCCGTGTGCAGCTCTTGAAATGAACAATAGCACTTCCAATTTTTATAAACATCCCATATTAGAATATAACGGATATTTTTTAATGGGCAATAATTTGAGCTTATTGATGGACAATCTAAAACACAATGTTTCCTTGAACAATCTAACGTGTAGTACAGTTTGAGGTGGCCTCTTGAAAATTCCACTAATATTCCAAAAATACCCCGAGAGGGAGAAAATTGTTTTTTTAGTGTTTTACAATACTTCTCTGATATTTGTAAATCTTAGGGACTTGCCAATAGTACGTAAGATATTTGTCACTTGTTGTCTACTGAAAAACATTCGGGATATTGTGACAGTAGCAAGTTCATTAGTCAGAATGTTTTAAACTTCATTCCTTTTAACACTAAGTGTGCCATTTGTCTCTAAAAAGACTTTGAGCTTGATTCAGTTTTGCAAATTTATGTCACGATCCCAATTGCGGTTTAAGCTCCATTTTCCTTAAAACAATATTTTGTCCTTCTCTCATGTGATTTTGGATTAACTTCGCATATAAACCTATTCTTTATAAGTGCCTGCTTATCATTTCTTTTGACATATTTACACACAAGCATTTCATAATCCATGACACCTAAGATAAGTTTTGCATAGATGTAAATTTGCCAGTAAGGTGATGTGTTTAACCATGTGTTAAATTATGTTATCAATCCCTCAGTATTAACTGAAAATTATGAATATTATAAAGTAAGTTATACATGGTATCTTGTACTAGGTGTTTCTAAATTAAAGCATCTCAAATAGATTATATCCTTTTAAGATTAATTTGAACATATTGTGAGTGAATCTCTAATTGCGTGAATTTTTATGCATTCGCCGTATTGAATGAAGATGAAAATCAGTTTTGTTTTCTCCATAAAGACATTGTATCCCGTGTTTGCAAAAATTTTTATAAAGTTCGTAAACTCTTAAGACATTAATTGGAGGGTTTGCTGCAAACAGGGGGTAGCCCCATCCTACATCTAACTGAGATTTGGACATATACATCTTGCAATAAAAAATAAAGTTTCGTTTGGTACTAATAGAATGCACCCCCAATAGTTAGTTTTTGCCTTATTCAAGAGATAAAGCTGCTTTTTGTTGTATCCACAAGCATTTTTTAGTTTTCTGCAATCTTGAAAAGTTGGAGGTATTTCATTTTTTGCGACAAACCCTTCAATTTTTATTTTTTTAACCCTTTAAAGCGCAGTGTTCCCGCTCCGGGAACACCAAACTCTGACGTTTTTACTGTTGCCAGTCACGAAGAATAGTTTTGATTTCTATAAAAATAGTTGCGGGTGATATAGCTCCACGAGAATCCTTTACTTTTTAGCACGTCATTTCCAGTAAAACAAATTGTCACGATTCTTTTCAACAGCACTGACATCTGCTGAAAAATGGAAGAATGGGAGAACAACTGGATAGATTGACCAATACTGAAAAAAGGGCAGGCGTTGACACCGCTCGACTTAACTACCAGCAAGATGGCGGACGATCGAAACGTTCATCGCGTTCGAAACATCATCTTTTTTGACGACAGCTGGCTGTGCGGCACAGCCAGCTGCCGTCAAAAAAATGGTCTCTAGATCTGTGGCACGCGATGAACGTTTCGATCGTCCGCCATCTTGCTGGTAGTTAAGTCGAGCGATGGCAACGGCTGCCCTTTTTTCAGCATTGGGAAAGGGTTGCGCCTCAAAGGGTTAAATAAATTATTTTTCCTTTAATAGTTCATTAGTTGCGTGGTGTATTGATTTGGTTTTAATTGGGCATTGTTCTGCTTTACCAGAATTTAGTCTCACGTTTTCTGCTTGCCAAAATTAACAAGGCTTTTCGTCTGGTGCTGCTGTGCGTCAGTCATTAGCTGACAGCTCCCAAATTTTGCGTTTCTCTTATGACAGTTACTTTACTTAAATTTACCAAAAAAACAATGTTTACGCAACAATTGAGACTACGTGCTTGTTTAAAACGGAGTCCTGTAAGACAACTTAGTTGTTTTTAAAAAAGATATGGTCTCTGGCCGAGATTGAAACAGCAAAGTCCAATATGTTTCAGGCTCTACCATTGAAGCTGGCAGAAAAAGCAAACGCATATATATAGAATTTATTATCTATCCAATATTGATTATCATATAATTTAAAGTTCTGGGGCAGGTTTTAAGAAAACCTCACTATGTACCAGCATCCTCTATAAAATTTTAAAACTGCGCAGTATTTTTGATCAGATTGAAAAAATTTACAAGAAGACACAAGGCATATATCATACATTTAACATGCTGTTGCAAAAATGCACTCACTCATAAATACGTTCAAGAAAAAAAGTTAAATCTGAGCACAATACTCTTATTTAGTTTTACTTTTCCTCGTGCATCACTGTAGCTATTAATTCTATCTTAGAAAGCGATTTAACCCTTTAACGCGCAGTGTTCCCGCTCTGGGAACACCAAACTCTGACTGCTGCCAGTCACGAAGAATAGATTTGATTTCTATAAAAATAGTTGCGGGTGACATAGCTCCACGAGAATCCTTTACTTTTTAGCGCGTCATTTCCCGTAAAAAAATTGTCACGATTATTTTTAACAGCACTGACATACGCTGAAAAATGGAAGAGAACAGCCGGATAGATTGCCCAATGCTGAAGAAAGGGCTGCCGTTGCCATCGCTCGACTTAACTACCAGCAAGATAGCGGACGATCGAAACGTTCATCGCGTGCCAAGGGTCTCTAGATCTGTGGAACGCGATGAACGTTTCGATCGTCCGCCATCTTGCTGGTAGTTAAGTCGAGCGATGGCAACGGCTGCCCTTTTTTCAGCATTGGGAAAGGGTTGCGCCTCAAAGGGTTAATTATGTAGGTTATATTATCGCACTCGATTTATAAAACAAAAATAAAATAAACCTATAAGCCCCTTTTACTCAATCCGGCTTAGAACTTTATTTTTCATAAGTGTATGGTCTAAAATTCTGCCTAACTATGCATTATGCATGCCAGATTTTTTTTCTAGATTGACATTTCTTCACACAGCCTCTGCCAGATTTTTAGCATCGATTCTCTCCTTTTCAAGAAAAGAAAGTAAACGAAAAAGAAATGAGAAACGTCTCGCGCCCCAAACCATAATGAAATGTACCTCCCGGGGAGAGTGAAAGCAATATTCATAAAAGAAAAATGGAACTTTCAGTCGATTGTCTTTGGAAGACAGAGGGTCATGGGAGGATTAGAGTAGGTAAATTAACGCTGGGTCAGACATTCGGCTATTAATCTCACATTTAAGCTTTCTATTTCTTACTTCGGCGCCAAAGAATAAACAGTACTTGCATTTCCTTTGTCAAGGTTCGGTCAATATTGACGGAGACAATGGATTTATAAAATTATAGTTTTCGGAATGGCTTAAGTACGATATTGATTCCTCTGCTTAAATAACTGAATACATTTCGCGGGAGTTGGCTAAAAGTATGTGTTCCATTAGACATCCAAACAATTTTAGCTCGTAATACTGTGTCATTATTGAGATGTTGAAATTTCTAAAGTATTTATATTAGGATATTTGAGGTATCAATAATAAAGCATTAAGAATAAAGATTTTATATTACAAATAAGAATATGAATACATTATTAGCTATCTTTCAGAAAGTATATAGATTCAGAAACCCAAAGTTTTTGTTGGTAAAATGGCATTGGCTGCCAATACAACGCCAATTAACTGTTTGCACAATCATGAATGTAAATCGAAAATGCGCCTTTGTTATTAAAATACATATAGGAAGTATATGTTTGTAGTAGTACCAATACTACTAGAGCTATGTTGATAAACACTGATCCTGTATACATCATTCCTTCAGTATTGATCCCCAATAACATTTTCTAAAAATTATTTTGTTTAGGGAGCATTCATAATGTACCCAATTTCGGATAAATATTTAATTTCTATTGATAATGTTACATTGCAGCCTTTAAACATTAATAGTGGATATATTAAAGGTAATGCCTTCTCATACTTGGTGAAAAAAATCTCTCTGTGGTATTCCCAGCAGTATTTAGATAATACTGTACGAATTTTTGTGCTCTATTGCAAGTACTACTACAATGATTTCTCATTTTTTCTTTTCCCACCACCAATGGATTAACTTTAGTTTAAATATTGCAGATACATTGGATATATTTCCTGTATTTCTTAAAATATCTTTTGAAATTAGCTCGTAAATAAATGAAATTATATTAGTCTCGAATAACGTGGAAAACCTGTTCATTAAATTTCTGAGCCATATGCCCCCCCTCCCTGTTTGATTGTTTAGCTGCTAAGAAAGAAATGTAGAATTAGTAATTTATCACTAGTGTATTATTGATTTAAATTGTAAGACAACAGAATGCACTTCAGGTAGCATGACTAATTTTGGACCCTTATAACATAAAATCCAAAACAGTAAAAAATAACCACTGTTGTGTGATAATTTCTTGTTATGAGTACATAAGTATTAGCACATAGTTATTAGTACATAAATATTTTGGTCATTTTTGGGGATATTGTGTGATTTTGATCCATAAAGTTTCAACACACAGCATGCTCTTAGTTAAAGTTTTCGTAGTCAAAGATGTGCACAAAAAAAGTAATACTGCTCAGAATGCTATCATATTAGAAGGAAGCCTTAGTGAGATCATGGGAGAGAGATTTACTTTGGAAAAATTAGCTCAAATTGTTAGAACCAGGTGACTTTTCCAACGTTTTATTGCGGGAAAAAAAGGCAATAACCATTCACAAGCGAAAGTAACAATGAAGAGGTTTCGAAACAGATGTTTTACACTTCTGCTCTGTAGAAAAATTCGCATATCATCAACTGTAACATTGTAAAACACCATGTGGTGCGGATTTTTGAACTAATTTTTCCTCCAGCAAATCTCTCTCTCGTGGTCTTTTTAAGGTTTCTTGCAAATTTAGAAGCATTCTGAACGTAGTTTTTCCTAGTCACCGCTTAAATAGGGAAACGTCAATCATGAATACACCGTACATTAATATATGAATTGCAACACACAACTGAACATACAAAAGTACAAACTTTAAGCGTTTAAACATGTGAAAAGCATTTAAACATATATCTTTCGTTATTTTTTTTCGGCACTTGAACACGAAATAGCATATTTTCTTAATAAGTTCAATATTAAAAAATAAATAAAATTCATTTAAATATTTTCACTTACATTTAAAATGTACTTAATGTTAGTTTGATTAGCTGATTTTTTTTTAACTGTATCATCTTTGTGGATTTCCAATCAATTATAATTGAAAGTAAGGTGAAAAAGTGTCTTTGCAAAACTTTTAAATTTTTTCTTTATATTTATATTAAATTAGAATACATTAAAATACATTTTATTGACATTTAAATTCAAAATTAAGAAAAAACAACTTAAATTCATATTTTTGAATATTATACAAAATAAAACTGTGTGGTTTAAAATGAATAAAGATTGCTCAAATGCACATAACCAAACCAGATTTTTAGCACAACCAATGCTTACAACTGAAATTTCAAATTATGAAATATTGATATCGAAATTCTGTCGAAACAACGGCCAAAACAAATACTATACCGGCACAATTTGTTCCAGTTTTGATCACGCCCCTCTGGAAAATAAAATAATCCAGTTGAATAAGTAATCCAGAGGTATTTTTGTGTCACGAATCGACCACTCACTTTATGCTTTCCGAATTATCGTTGAACGACCTGTGACAGAAATCGCGTGCATGCACCACTGGGAGAGAAATGAGAATTAATGATGATTCGTTTTTAAAAGGAATGATTTCTTATGAAAGAAAAAAAATGTTTCTTTTTTGTTCCTTTCTCGTACACAGATTATTTATATATGGTATTTTTTTCTTCAGTTCGTTGATAACCATACAGAGGGGCATAGTGCTTATAATTTGGTGCTCTAAATAACCGGAATATGTGCAGGGCGTCCACATATGACTATTTAAGGAAAATATTTAATTAGAATAACATAAATTGAAAGACTATAAAGTTGTATTTATAGCCTTTCGTCTATGATGATATGGTTGTCGATTTCAATCAAATTTTTCATAAATTTTTGATTCCAAGTGGTGTTTGGAATCAAAAATCAAACTAATTTTATGATATATATATATATATATATATATATGTGTGTGTGTGTGTGTGTGTGTGTGTGTGTGTGTGTGTGTGTGTGTGTATAACTAATAAGTAAAACACAAAATATAATGCAAATAAGACATACCTCGCATTAAAAAGATAACAGCTAGAAGCAAGAAATAGAAACCGCAATTTGAAAAAAAAATAAAAAATAATAAAAGCTGAGCCAAATAAGGTGCAATAATAATTATTATTATTATATATATATATATCATAAAATTAGTTACACTAATTAAATTAATAAGCTAGCTAATAAATCTCCTAATAATCTTAAATTCACATATTAAACCTAATGCAAATTTTACATTATTAGGAAGTTTATTATAAAGTAAAATATAAAGATTTATTAAATTTCAATATCAGAAAAAATACAGAAAGATAAATCTTCTATATCTTATTTTATTATTATTATTATTTTCTGAATCTAACTTTTTTGTTGTGTTTTACAAACAATACGTTATCTGAAAATATGTAGCACTTCAACTATAATTAAGATTTTTAATATTTTTATTGCATGTTTTCATGGATTCGTACTTCATTAAAGTCTAAGTTAACGAAGAAAAGTTTTATTCGATTTTTGATGCGACATCCGATTTCCAGTGAGAAATTATACGTACTAAGCGTAGGGAAATTTTGTAGCAGTTCATAGGTAAGAATTACGGAAATTGCAAATATCTGGTCTCAGAATTTAATCGTTTTATTGACCGCGTATTAAACCGAGCTTAAGATAAAAATTAGCGAAATAGAAGTTGAATGAACATAACAACTTTAATAAACCGAAACTCACTATTACGCACTTAAATTTTAACTGTAACTCATCTTAAATAACTCAAGAGTGCGACGGTCTGCCCATACAGTAAGTACAAACAACGATATTACTAGCAAGCTGTGCAACATGTTCTATTTCTGGTGGCAAGGCCGTAAGAAGATGAACACTGCAGAGGTTGATTGGATTGGGGTACTGCATGAAACACTGCAGAAAAACTTTAATACAGGGTTTATATGGGAATGATAAGAGCAACCACGCTTTTAAAAATTTCTCTGCTTGACAATTCATCAAATTTAATCAGTCCTTGAGACGCTAATTGTGATAGAGATATACTGCTTAAGATTGATGGTGTAGCGGTAAAGATTCTGTAAATATGCACAACCGAAGGACAATAACAATTTAAAAAAATCTGGATGTTTGTAATTAGGATTAACAAATAAAATAACTCCACAAAATTCTTAACACGCATATGTAGAAATTTTAAATATATAACAAATTTAATAGTTAATGTGCAACTGCAAAATAAATAATGACAAACATATCGCTAAAACTGTCAAGCAGTAAAGAAGTGCAAAGAAATTACCAGATTGCAACCAGAAGCGAATTTAGGATAGTCGGGGGTAAAGGTCAGTACGGGGCAAAAATCCGAATGCGTTTTTTTTTTATTATTTAGAAATCTAAATAAGCCACACATTTTTTTTTTTCTCAAGTTCCCTAAATGGCACTGGTTTTGCAAACAAACAGCCACGGATGTGCGATTGTCAGTTTTCATACTATGAGGTAAATTGCTTTTATGCGTATTTGATATAGTTTTTTTTTTTCATTTTCAACTTATTTTTACTCTCAATTTTACAGATTTATGTTTTAAGGGTTTTTTTTGCATTTGAAGCTAACTTAATAATGATCTCATTTCTTCATGTTTCAAGTGATACGACTTTTGACCAAAACTGCAGGAAAGCAATTTTCGTATCTTCATAAAATGGGGCAATAATCCGCAAATACGATTGAGCAAATATCCGAATGCGAATCTTGCCCCTAATGCTTTGGGGTTGCCATAGTTTCATTTGTTTGATATTCGCATGTTGTGTCAAGTCCCGAGCCTTCCAATAACCATTATATTGTGCTGAGTTCTGGGCCTTCCAATGATGATGTCCATCAGGGCCGGAAAAATCTCTTTCCGACATGCCTGGGGCATGTAAAAGTTTCAGAGAGGCATGTATTTTATTTTATTTATTAATTAATTTTTTGCCTTGAATCGTTTTGTGATTGCAACATTTTCGTTCACATCCGGTTCTTTTAAGAATAAGTTTTTCTACGCCCTTAGATATTTTTCGTGCCTTTCAGCTCTTTAACAGCCGACTGTCTTCCCCCTATTTTATAAGTTTGTGTAATTAAATTTAACTGACAGTGACTTTTTTATCTTTTTGTCTCTGTTTTTGTGAAACTAAGTTTACAATACATACTTTAGAGAGTGTTATTTATTAAATCAAAATTTTCCATGCAGTTCATAGAAAAAAAAGGAAAATTTAATTATACTTCGCCAGTATTGAAGGTGCTGATTGCAGTCAACCTCACAACTTGACAAATAATAATTCTGCAGCAAAGACAGCTTTCCAAGTGGTTTTCATTTTGAGTTTTGTGCATTGATCACCACCGCGGATCTGTACTCCATTATATGGGGCAAAGATCCGAAAATATCAAAATCTGTAAAAGTCAATCCCAGTTCTTATGTATTTTAGATAAAAGTAACCGTTTAAGATGAGAGGTAAATGTCTAACCCATATTCTAATAAAAAATTTAGGTTCATAACTTGCTACAATTTTTCAGAAATGAGTTATAATTCGAAAATGAGGACCATTACCCTCACCTACCCTATATTGCATTGAAAATGTTTTCTAAAATGTTCCTCACTTGAAAATTAGAGGACCACATTTCAAAAATTGGGAAAGCATTCACATAGAGGTGGTGCAACTTTTTTATACTAGCACTGACGACACATCGCATCAATAAGATTTAGCAACTATCCTTGTTCAAAAATATTTGAGTTTTCGATGGCTGTTTCATCAGTTTCAGAAATCACGGATCTTCGACTTCAGGCTCTGTCTATCTTCAGAAACGTTTGAAGCCACTTTTCGGAGGATCGTAAAAATGACGACACTATCTACTAGGTTCTCCAGACGCCTTAGAATATTAGAAAATAAGGTGCTCACAGATTCGAAGATATTCATTTAAGTGGTTTGTGAAAATAGGGTAAATGTAAGAAAAAACCTAACAGAACTATAAGGTCGAGATTCTCTCACGTTCCTCAGGCCTCTTCAATATTCCGATTGTATGAGTATTCGAGAGGTACTTTTATGTCGTGAACACGAATTGGTCGCTCATTTCATTAATTTCGACTGATCGTTGAATGGTCTTGTGTCCGTAAATGGTAAATGGCGTGCATTTACCATTGAGCTAGGAGTGAGAAATATTGTTTCGTGATGCTCGAAGCAGGAAAGTCATGTGTAGAAGTCAAATGTGTTGTTGTTTATAATATGGCGAAAAGCCTTAACAGTTGTTATACTTTGTTTTAATAAACACATTCACATTCATAAAAAGTGCCCAAAGTGCTTCATAATTGTAGCACTGCATTCCTAGTAGCATAACTAGTTAAAAAAGACGTTCAAAAAGCGTTCAAAAGACGTCTTTTTGAACTTCTTGTGAACCAGTTATGCTACTAGGGCTAGAGTTTTTATGAAATAAATAACAGTGTTGAAATTTGAAAATTGTACCTTTAAGCGTAGTTATTAGATTAAAAGACGCATTTATGGTGTTAAAAGAAGAAACATTACTTATTTTAAGGAAAGTCATTGTTTTCAAATGTTTTGTACAGTACTTATCAAAACACCAGAGGAATTACTTTACTGTAAATCTTAAAAATACTTCATGTCAAGTAGAATGTATTCAGTCTTTTATTTAATACAGTAAGAAAGATACTAGAAATTTTGTTAAATTATTAAATACTAGCTGAAGTACCCGTCCTTGACGGGTTAGTGAATGCAAATTTCCAAAAAGCAATAACTTTCGTCAGCATTGTAGGAGTACACAGAAGGGATGGAGTATGTTGCCAAAGTAAAGAAAGCGAAGTTATAATTTTTATGTATTGTTAAAATATTACAGGTTAAGAGAGTCACTAAGTAATATCATTTCATTCGCTTTAGTCGTAATTATGTGATGCGCGAACGAATATTTACGAATATAGAAATAATTTTCTCAAAATCTCAAAATCTAATCAACATCTTTGAAAAATTGGAAGCCTAGAATTTAAGTTGAGTGACAACCTATCATGTCACCCAATTTCGTTTCATTCCCTGCAGTCTTTATTTCGTGATGCTGGAACAAAATTTCAGCATTTTAAAACGATTTTCGCAAAATCTCCAAATGTAATCAAAATATTTTAAAAATTCAACGCCTATAAATTAAGATTAGCAACTACCTATCATATCACTAAATTTCGTATCATTCGTATTAGTTGTTATTACGTGATGCTTGAAGAAATATAAACGTATTTTGAGAGAATTTTCACAAAATCTCAAAATCTAATGAAAATGTTTAAAAAATTGGATACCTATAGTTTATGTTGAGCAACCATCTATCATGTGACCAAATTTCATATCATTCGCTTTAGTCGTTATTACATAATGCGGGAACAAAGATTCACTCAGTTTTAAACGATTTTCGCAAAATCTCGAAATCGGATCGATTTTTTAAAATTAGATGCTTATAGTTTAAGGTGAGTGACCACCTATCATTTCACCAAATATCATTTTTTCACCTTTGCAGTTATTACGTGATGTGCGAACACAAATTTACGCAGTTTGAAACGATTTTCGCAAAATCTCAAAATCCAATCAAGATTTTTTAAAAATTCCACGCCTATGTTTTAAGTTGAGTGACCACCTATCATGACACCCAATTTCATATCATTCGCTTCAGCCGTTTGAAATTGGGTGTCATGATCTGGCACAATCTATATAAAAAGTCTAATTTTATTTATATAGATTGTGCCAGATATCATTGTTAAACATCTATATAAATAAAATTAGACTTTTGTCTGTACATTTCTTGGAATTCAAAAATTTTGCGATTTCTATCCGTTTCAAGCACCCGGAAATCCGATGCGACCCTCATAAAAAAGTTTGTCTGTCTGTCATTCTGTCGTTCTGTCATTCTGCCATTCTGTCCGTGACGCTTTTTCTGTTTAAGCATCACGTAAAAACGGCTGAAGCGAATGATATGAAATTGGTTGTCATGATAGGTGATCACTCAACTTAAAACATAGGCGTGGAATTTTAAAAATATCTTGATTGGATTTTGAGATTTTGCGAAAATCGTTTCAAACTGCGTAAATTTGTGTTTAAGCATCACGTAAAAACGACTGAAGCGAATGATACGAAATTGGGTGTCATGATAGGTGGTCACTCAACTTAAAACATAGGCGTGGAATTTTAAAAAATCTTGATTGGATTTTGAGATTTTGCGAAAATCGTTTCAAACTGCGTAAATTTGTGTTCGCACATCACGTAATAACTGCAAAGGTGAAAAAATGATATTTGGTGAAATGATAGGTGGTCACTCACCTTAAACTATAAGCATCTAATTTTAAAAAATCGATCCGATTTCGAGATTTTGCGAAAATCGTTTAAAACTGAGTGAATCTTTGTTCCCGCATTACGTAATAACGACTAAAGCAAATAATATGAAATTTGGTCACATGATAGATGGTTGCTCAACATAAACTATAGGTATCCAATTTTTTAAACATTTTCATTAGATTTTGAGATTTTGTGAAAATTCTCTCAAAGTACGTTTATATTTCTTCAAACATCACGTAATAACAACTAATACGAATGATACGAAATTTAGTGATATGATAGGTAGTTGCTAATCTTAATTTATAGGCGTTGAATTTTTAAAATATTTTGATTACGTTTGGAGATTTTGCGAAAATCGTTTTAAAATGCTGAAATTTTGTTCCAGCATCACGAAATAAAGACTGCAGGGAATGAAACGAAATTGGGTGACATGATAGGTTGTCACTCAACTTAAATTCTAGGCTTCCAATTTTTCAAACATGTTGATTAGATTTTGAGATTTTGCGAAAATTATTTCTATATTCGTAAATATTCGTTCGCGCATCACATAATTACGACTAAAGCGAATGAAATGATATTACTTAGTGACTCTCTTAATCTGTAATATTTTAACAATACATAAAAATTATAACTTCGCTTTCTTTACTTTGGCAACATACTCCATCCATTGTGTGTACTCCTACAATGCTGACGAAAGTTCTTGCTTTTTGGAAATTTGCATTTACTAACCCGTCAAGGACGGGTACTTCAGCTAGTTTTTAATAAATATAAGGAATTGGAAAATGAAACAGCCTTTTCTATTCTGAAAAATTCACAAAAGCTTCATCATTTTTATCAATTAGTTTGACATCATTATCAGTTATTATCATATGATGATTGTACTATGTCGTCATGATGTTATGCTTTTATAACAACAAACCAAAAATACGTTTTAAAGGAAAGAGCAGGAATCAAATAAAATTTTCTGAATCTAGATCTCTAAAGACCAGACGGTTCCTAACATTTTAACAACCCCCCCCCTCCCCAAAAAAGGGTAATTATAAAAGATCACGATACCCCTCCCCTCACTATGCATCTAGTTCTTAATTCCTCAACAATGAACATTTAGCCACTTTTGCTACTAAATAATACTAACGGTAAAGCTCGAAAATCATCGGAAATACATGTTTTTTACTAAAAATAAGAATGACTATGGTGATTTTTTTTAAAACAGGCATTATCACTTTCTCTTTGATTACTTTTCTTGCACCTTCCATCTACAAACGATCTGCGCTTCACAAGGGTGTCGCTTCCTACAGGTTGGGAGCCGCTGTTCTGAAAAATAAAATATTTTAAAAAGAATGTGGAAATATTTTTGTTTAAAACATTTTTCTTACTTAATGAAGGTCGTTAAAGGCATTATGTATTTTTATTTCTCATTGACATCGATGACTACAAAATGAAGTATTTTAATAAACAGTTAAAATATAATTAATAGTGATCTAGCCTAAATCACATTTCATAATACTTTAAATGAAATTTATAAATTTCGGGTTAGGTAGTCCACGCAATTTATGTGATGAACACGTAATAAAATGTTAACTTCGCAAATATTTATTTTGCAGTCTGAAACAGGAAAGTATTTTCAAGATGATGCAAGAAAATAATATTAATAGGTATATATATAATATATATATATATATATATATATACATAGGGTGTGCAACTAAGGATATACTAAATTCAAAATTACATATCTAGAAAACAAAAGACATTAGAGGGATGAAATAAACTGTAGTACGAAAACTAAAAAAAAAATTATGCTTAAGTTTTGAAATAGTAGTTCCAAAAACCTCTTACAGATGCCGCTCTAATCCCTGGCCTCTATAATAGAATAGCCTCCATGTTTTCCGGATCTGACACTTTTTGCCTGTTTTCTGAGGAGCATACTGAAAGAAGCTGTCTACCGGAACCATCCCAGAACAAGCTTGCTTGTCGATTTCTGTGGCATGTGAATCCATTTCCGTTGAGACATTACCTTCTGAGATGGCAAATTTCAATATTCGTTTGCGCCACCTCTGTATGTCGCAAGGATGGATATTTTGAAAAGATTATGCTGTGACTGCTTGCAGATAGTGAATTTATAACTATACGTGATGATCGTCAATCGAGCTTGAAGTGCGGTGCCATGTGTTAGCAATGACGTAAGCAAGGCTGTGTTTAGGGCACTTATCATACTTATCTTATTGAAGATTTTTTATCATAAGATCTATGAAACTTTAATTTTCAACATATAGATTACACCAATAAACAGTAATATTACTTCCATAATCCCCCTTCCTCTTATAGGAAGTCTGTGTACGATACTCTACGGTAGCAGATATTGTAGCTACTGTTTCAAAAATTTTGTGTAAAATTTTTACGGATGACATAATAAACTTACCGTTTGCTACATTATTTTATTGATTTTTGTTTTTTAAATTTTTAATTTTAAAGTCAGTATGTCCTTTGCTGGACACCTTGTGTATATATTATTGAGAGATGTAAATTTATTCTAAACATTTTTTTTAAACTATGCATGTAATTCAGCTATTTAATGTCGATTATATCGAAGAAATAAGCTTAAAAATATTTTATTTGCTCTATACGCTTTGTTTCGTTTTCATGTCCATCCATTCTTTTATTTCAGAGGAAATAATTTTTTTATTCATTCTTTTCTTTTCAGATAGCTTATTTTGCCGAGGGGATTTCAAGTCCAACCAGATATCAATTAAGAAAAAGAACTCATTTTTAAATTGGGCTGATGTCTTGGTAGCCCAGAGGTTGCTTTAATGAATACCATTGATTTAAAATAGGTATGTGAAAGAAAAATCCTTTATTTATTTATTTATTTATTTTTAAGAATTTCTTCTAACTCTTTTAGCGCAGAGATAGATTTTCAGCATGTTTTTCTCTTTTTTTTTTTTACTGCAATAATATGTTCTCTTTAGTTTCGCTTTATCATTATTTTTAAAAATAAATGTGAATAATATGTAATGCTTTTCATTCGTTGCATTTCAGAAAAATCAATAAATTTCATAGAAAACCTGATATTAAAAATCAAATACTTCATTGTGTTAAGTGCGCTATCTTAAACGCGAACTATTTTGGCTTATCTAATGGAGAACTGAAAGCCTTTTTTTGTCAGCAATGTTTTTTTCTTGGCACATCTTTTGTAAAATTTAAAATTGAACTGCAATTTAGTTTTAAATTGCATTTATACATTGTGGCAGAATTTTAATGGATAAATGGTAACTATAATATAACTGATGTATTGTAAAAGGTATAAAGAGATAAGAAAAAGTATTATGTTTTGTTTAAGGATATTAATATTACCTTAAGCAAAACATGAACCATTTAATACAATTTTTATATTAAATTTTACTCTTTCTAAACAAGTGATACGCTTTTTTTTATAAATTTTTTATTAAAATGAATTTGCACTGAATGACTGTTCCAGGTTTTGATTTCTATAACACCAACGCAGAGTATGAATATTGTTATTTTTATACTCAGATATACTGCCATTGCAATGATTATTAGAAATATACTGTACTCAAATACTACTTAGTTTAGTGTACTATAATGGTACTCCTCCGCCCACTAACAGTATATAATCCTTTACAAGGGGCATTAGATGCCAAGGGCATTAAAGAGTAGTCTATAGAGCTTTCCGTATTTAACGAATATCCAGCCCAGTCCCATCATCTGCAGCAGTTAATTAACGAAGAAGCTAATTAAGGAAATCTCGCAAAGGAGGAAAGGATTTATGAATAAATTTTGAAATTTATATCGATTCTTGCTCGTTAATTTAAAACAGACACTCTGAATTGATTTTGAATTACGAATTGCGGAGGAATGCTTTTGGCAAAGGGTATGGGTAAAGAATGATTATGTTTTTCGTCTGCAATTTCGGCTAGGGGGAGAAATATTGCGTGTAGCTGTAATTTCTGAGTGTATAATATCACGAGCGTTTTTGAAGCGTTAGGGCTAAGCTTTTTGATGGTGCTTATCACATGGAACTCTTTTCATAGAACTTATTGAAACCAAATCTTCGTTCTGAGACAAAAAATAAATGAAATGATGTTATAAATGAAAAAGTATGTTACTCAAATCGAATTTCATCATGGAATTTAAAGAGACATATGCACTGTATTTGCTTTTAATTGTGATTTAATAAAAAGAATGACCCGTTTCATAAATGCACAGAATAAATTCTGAAATTTAAATTTAATTACAAACTGCATTAATCTACATAAAAAGCCGCCCAATACAGGGAGTTAATCCTTTACAAGGGACATTAGATGCCAAGGGCATTAAAGAGTAGTCTATAGAACTTTCCGTATTTTCCGTATTTATTTTCCGTATTTTTAGTCACCAAGCTCTGTTCCCATAAGAATACGGAAAGTGAAGTAGCACCTGCATGGCCAATGGTTGGGAGGGTGAAAACCTCTCTCGGCTGGGCTGCTGTGGGATCTTGTACGTTAATGGTAGCTGGTGCACGTAAAATCTGTTCGTGGCTATAATGGTCTTCGTGTACAAACAATAACTCTGGGGATGCCCATTTCAGGTGTTAGGTCTGTCTCATCTGGATTGGGGTTAAAATTAGGAGACCACACATAGGGGCCAACGTTGGTCTGCCTAATGGCACCCCATAATGAAACGACCAACATCTGAGGCCCTTGTAGCTGTCAAGCTTCCTGTAGGCTGCTGACCTGACCATTAGAAAAAAAGAAAAAAATCCAAGTGTTCATCAATCAACTCCACAGAATCGTGGGGCTATAATTACTCTATAATTTAAATCCTCGTCAGAAATAGAAGATTTCACAGAGTATTTTGTCCCTCAAAATAATACTAACCACCTTCAAGAAAACATTCGAAGTGCAGATTCAGCTTCCATGTACAGTACACGTGGCAGTAGGACTCTCGTGGGTGAAAAAGCCCCTCATTTGGAAGAAAGATTATTGGAAGAAAGTATTTCATCTTGTACAATATGAAAGTTAGTTATATTACCTAATTTAATTCATAAATTTTATTTTCGAATATTCATACTCATGTCTTATGAATGATATTTATTGTTTGCAATTAATAAATAAATTTTAAAAAGTTACAATCAACATTTATATTAAAATCTCTATTTATCATTTTATATGTATTACTTTAATATCCCAAGTATTGACATGACAGATCTATCAGCTCTAAAATATTAAGCCTGCAGTTTCATGTTTTGTTACATTTAATTATTTTAGGCTACGTTGTATTAGATTTTATATTAGTAAAGCAGAATAATGCTTTTACATGCACTTATGTTTTTCACTTGTAATTTTGGTGAGAGAAACCGTGCAGATAACTCGCGAAAAGCATACTTATTGATCCAAAGTCTAATGGTGAACTGCTGTATAAGCAACACAAACTAGACTGTGTATTAGATATGATACTTAATATTTTAAAATAAAAATTCATTTGTAATTTCTTTTTATTTGCCTCTATTAAAATTGCGATAAACCAATGCATGTAATTTTATTGAATGAAGGGTGCTCCATTAAGCCTATGAAATGTGTTTATCAGATCATGTTCATCGAGTTACATGATTTCTTTTTAAAATGCTCACCACTAAACAAATATTTCGCGCAAAATTTTGCATCTACACAAGTTTCTCTTAGCGTGTGCTATTTTATTTTTGTGTTTCATCAAAGCGTAACCCTCATTATACTCCAAATGTAATGTCGATGCTGAATGTAATTGATGTAAAATAAATTATTAACTTGAAGCAGATAAAAATGAAATAATATTAAACGACATATTAGCGTAAGTCCCTGTACACATGTACACATCTAGAAGGCTTAGTTTTACTTCGTGCATTTAGTTTAATAATGTAATAAACCAACCGCGTATGTAAAAAAATAAAAAGTAAAAACCATTTTGCATAAAAACATACATCATTGGTTTTGATGTCCGTGAATTTCAATTTAAAATTTCCCCCTGTTTTATTCACTTAACCTTTTTCCTAGCTGGCCTGGTATAGTTCTGTGATAGTGGTGATGCAGTTGGTTTTAGATTAATACATTCTTAGGTAACTGTTTGTTTTATGCAGCAAGTGTAATTTGAGAAAGATGGAAATCCTTTTTGAATTAAGAGATAACTGTAGAAGTAGATTTGTATGGTGGTGGTCAATTTCGGTTCCACAGTCCTCTAATATTCCCCCCAAACAGGGAGGAATTCAGAAGTGCACCATTTGTCTGAATATGTTCCAGATATTAGAATAATTCAGCACAATATCTAAGATTTTAGTTTAGGGGACCCATAAAATCTGTTAAAATCAGTTATAGTGAGCTCGTTCGTTAGTAACAATTCTCTTATCGTTGCTTTGTTAAGACAAAACACACTAGGGCTGTCTGCCAAAGGAGGAATGCCTAGGATGGATAACTTTTTAAGAGTTTCTAACACGCATTCACGGCAATTATCTTATAACGTCTCTCTCATAGCCCACTGAAAGGTAACTCGGTTATAGCGTCATAAATAATTATATGGTGTCATCAGTGATACTATAACTGATTTCAACTGTACAATAAAAGTATTTATTTAATAACCAGCCTTTTTTGTTAAAAAAATATTATCGAAATAATTTGAAGACTATTTTTAGTAAATTATTTTAATTCATTAATTAGTACAATTTTCTGTTTTTGAAGTGATTTTAATTCTTAAGAGGGAGGTTTAGTCCCTACAGACATCTTCGTGGATGCACCTATGAAAGAATGAGTTCGATTTCTTTTTATAAAAACTTAAGCAATTCTTAAATCGTACGAATTGCGTCAAAGCATTCTCATATGCTGTCAATAATTTCGAACATCATCGCGCTTTCCTTACTACCTATAACCCATTTCCTGCACTCCACACTCGTCAAAGCGGGAAATCACCCCCCCCCCTCCCCAAACGACGAAACCCCCAGCAATCGTAAAAAAATTCCCTACCACCTGGACTATAGGGATTACAATATGGGGGTCTACCCCATTGTACCGGCGCCGCTATGGCAGATGGCCGATGGTACGCAACCGGAGTACTAAGGCTTCGTTTCGGCGAGGGTCGATCCGCCAAGCGTTAAAAAGTGCAAGAGCCACACCTGCATTTTTGTCGGGTACGTTAGGGGAAATGAAAAGTGAGAGTTGGTTATATTCCTGTGGTCACCATTTTGTGCACACGAATCGAATACGGACAGTCTTTCTTTGGATAAAGTCGCACTTTCCGATGTTTGAAGACAGGAGAAGGTAATTTTCACTGACGTTCTTTGGATCGCACGTTAATGTGATGCTTCATGGAAGAAAGCAAGTGGTTGTCTGTGTAAAGAGAGTGGTTCGATTTAGGATATGCTCTGTTTGTTGAAGACTCTGTTTTACATGAGTGGTAAGAATATATTTATGTAATTTGAATCATATGCATGAACGCTATTTTGTATGTGATAAAAAGATAAATATAATTTGAATCATATTGCATGAACCAGAAGAGTTTTAATCAGTTTTTAATTAATGTGTTGAAGCAAATATTTAGTAGTACATACGAGATGTCAAAAGTTTTTGAAGCTTGCACTGGCGGATACATAAATATCTCTGGGAGGTGATGATTTTTTAAAGCAATTTTGACCTAAGAAAATGAACAATGAAGCAAAATGTAATCGTAAAACAATCCTTTTAGGGGTAGGGTCTAATTTGATAAAAAAAGCTTATTCTACCAAAGCAAAATGTTGCCTTAAATTAATCTCTTTTGCGACGGCTCAAGATTTTAGCCCTTCTCTTGGATTCGACACTGATCGCAAACGCTTTCACGCTGACTAATTTTTAACGCAATTAAATAAAATAAAATATTGTTCCATAATTCTTATGTTTCTGACATCCCTGTGTGGTGGAGTGTCCTTGTTCAAGCTTCATTCAATATCTACCTTAAAAATAATTGCTTTCTTCCTATATTCTCTTCCATTCAAGTATCGAAATATTACATTATTTTAACAGCGGTCGATATAGGATTTTTTTTCCAGGGTTCCATTTTTGTGAAAACTGTTTATTTTTGTGAATTTCAATACCTATTTTTGTGAATTTCAATACCTATTTTTGTGAATTTCAACATCTATTTTTGTGAATTTTCATGCCGATTTTCGTAAAAATCAGTTTCTTCAATAATTTTCCAAAACAAATTACAATGTAAGATAAAATGAAAATGAAGGGTTATTTTAATCGATTGTATTTTCGTGAAGGGGCCGTTTTAATCGATTGTAAATTTGTGGAAGGGCCGTTTTAATCGATTTTAATTTTGTGAATGGGAGGTAAAACTAACCAAAATTTAGTCTGCATCGATCCCTGTTTAATTTTTTTCTAAATTAGAAAATATTTTTGTATGATAACATTCTGAAATGATATTACTTTTTATCGCACCATATTCATAGTTTAATGTAGAGGAAAATATAGAGAACATTGATTAACATTTTCCAAACAAAAAATATTTATCTATTATTAAGCTGGTACTCTTTTACTTTATTTCGTTTTATTTACATTAACTATAATTAAATGTTTACATAACAAAATACATGTCTGAAAATTTCGTTACAACAAAAGTTTTTAGCTTTATCTTTATTTATATAGTTTTCTTTTCTTTTCATTCTTTATTTATTTGCAAACAGCACGCGAGCATTTTTTTTTATTCCATAGTTCCAGGAATGTTGTTTATTTTGTCAACTATAGAAAAAATAAGTTTATTTACAGAAAATATTCAGAGTGGAAGTGCGTTTTTCCATGCATGTGCGTATCAAATGATTTTAAATAGAGAGGAATATGAATAATATTTGCCATAATAGTTCTCATATTCCCGTAAACAACAGCATTTTTTATAACCTCATTTTATCAATATTTATGTTTTTAAATGATTTTGATTATTTATATAAATTTTAACACATTTAAATGATTTCATTTAACATCCATAATTCTCAGTCATGCTGTCACGTTTTATCATTTGTATTTTATAATTCTGAAGAAAATAATTAAAAATACAACATAACCATTATTGTAGTGAAATTGTGACAGTGTGCCATCTGGGTTCTGTGGTTATGCATTAGAAATGCCAAACAGCGATTCGGTGAAAATATATTCAAATTCCTTTCAAGATAATCTTATCTGAGAAATGATATTGGTCATATATGTTTAATTAGCATAAAATTTAAAGTGAAATTAATTTTATGTAATGAGAAAGATAAATAGAAATTGACTGCAAAAAATGCACTAATGTAAAATATATCTATGCAAGGCTTTCTTCTTTTGCTGCAAAATTTTGTAAAAGGTAAAAAAAAAAAAAAAATTGGTTGTTGTTTCCTGCTCCCGCCCCCTACACTTTTCTTAAACTTTGTACTAGAGGTTACTCAACTCAAATTAAAATTACATTCCACTGTGTTTTTTTTCTCAGTACGTTTGAAATTTTTTCAAACAAAAGTAGACATAATTTCACGGCTTTCACAAAAGCACGCGCAAAATGCAGATTATTATTTTTTTTTCCCTTTAAAAAATTTGTAGCCCACTTCCTGTTACTTTTCCCTTATCCCGCGCAAGGGGAAAAATATCCCTGACAATGAACCTAAAAAATTCGAAAGCAACTAAATCAGAAATCCCAGTGAAAGCGTTCCCCACGCACCTGGAATCTCATATCCTCCATTTTTTTTTCTTTTTTAGCATTCAGGAAAAAGTCCGTGCCATCATAGAGAGCACACAAACCTCACCTTCCCCTCCCCTCTCTACCATCCCATGCAACTTGTTTTTTGGTAGTTCTTTTTTTTCCCTCGTCTTCCCTTTTATCATTTCTCATCATCTTGAGTTATGTGGATGACGAGAGCTGAGTGGTTGACCCGTTTCACTGCCGAATTTATGGACAGTTTTCTGAAAGTGTATTTGTGGTGGAAGTAGAATATAGGAATGACTAGTAGTCTGTTTTTTTCTTTATGTGGAGAGGGGTGGTGGTGCGAAAGTTTATGAAAGGTTACAATGTTTTTATGATTTTTTTAACGAATGTAATACACATTTTTCTCATCGTCTATCAAGTATAAGTAGTTAAGTGATTACGTTAGGGGCATTCCCTACAACATTTTCGTGTATCTATAAAAAATTAAAAAAATTTAACTAACAATGATAAACTATTATGCGATGCTGTTTAACCTATACGAGTCCTTTAGTTTAAATAATCTTTTATTAAAGTTTATTAGAAATTTTTGAATGTCTTTTATTTCTTTAATTTTTCCAAGGTTTCGTCTTTACTAGAACAACTTTTTTAAAAAGATATTTATGCGTTCTCAATTGTGAATACTTTAAAATTTATCAATTTATTTTACGACTTTTACTCTTAAATTTAATTTAACGAAATGAATTTTAAAAATACTTTTAAATATAACGTACACATATTAAAATTTCAGTTACAATTTTTATCTGTGCATTTTTAGAGATTTATTATCTTTTTTATTAGTTCTAGTGATCAAGTGAACAATAAATAAACGTATTCCCATATCCTGTATTATTGGAAAAATTGCATGTTTTATCAATTAATTTTCTGATATATATTTTACTCATATGCTTTTGCATATAATTTATAATCATATAATTTTAAAGTTTAACTACATTCTAGTACAAACAATTTAATGAACAAATAAAACAAAATACAAATTTAAATCTGTATATCCTATAAAATTTCAACACTAACAATTTTACGATATTCGAATCAAAATTTCCCTATAAAAGTTTAAACTGTGTACGAATTTATATGCTCTTTTATATATATTTTTTTTCAACTACATATATTTACCTTAAATTGAAATACGATGGAATAAGAAATTTGGTATTAGAATAATAGGTTATTTTAAAATTTAGTCCCTCGTTAAAATAATAAAAAGAATTATTTTGAGATCTCAATGGTGTGTTTGAAGTTCTACTATTCGTATCACACCTTCAAAAGAATATGCTATTACTTTGCTTATGTATGGTTTTTGAGAATATGAAAAGAAAATTAAATTGTAAAATACGGGAATGATATACATTCAAATATTTGATTTTTCCATATTAGCAATGCATACATTTACTTAGTTGTTCATTTCTATAAAATCCAGTAAAATTGAGTTATTTTTACAAAGAGTTATTTCAATATCTTAAATAAAAAAGAAGTTAATTTACATATTTTACTACACTTTTCAAGGATCTCACTCGAAACTATTTAAACTGTAAAGCAAAGATTGCTTTTATGTTTTACATCACCACTTCTAAGGAGAAAGCTACATAAGATAGAATTTATGCGAATTTCTATAACTCCATTCGAATTACTTCACTGTATGATTTTATACATGATGAAATCAAATTTGAAGATTTCTTACAAATTTAATTCTTCGGAATTTTTCAAAGGTCTGTCAATAAATTTAAATAAACTTTTCAAGATAAACTGTAAAATGATTTCGCTCAAAAATAATATATATATATATATATATATATATATATATATATAATATATAATAGCTTACTTACGTAAAGTGAAATCCCAAGATAATCCAATGATAAAGTGAAAAAAATTATATATATATATATATATATATATATATATATATATATATATATTACTTTAATCAATGCTAGCATGGAAAAAAAAAAATGTATAACAAAGCAATACATTATTTTTATTTTATAACACTTTCGAACAAAATTAAATCGTACTTTTGATTTGAGCCTGTATGCCTATCTGGTCATGACTAGCTTCAGTAAATATCCGCCGATTTCTACGAAATTAATATTATGATTATATTAATATTATATGGTATAGAAGTACATAATATTAATAGTTCTATTACAGCAAAACGATAATCTTGCGCGATAAACGATAAACGATAACATAGGCGTAGAGTTATATGGGCCCGTGGGGCTCGAGCCCCCCCAATAAATTGTGAATAGGGGCTGAGCCCACCCAATAATTTACCACTAAATACAGAAAACTAATTTATACTAACATAAAAAGAAAGTATTTCATGCCATTTACAAACGTTTAAAAAAACCTTTACTTGTACTTTTAAAAAATTTCTTCTTTTAATTTCAATCATGATTTAGTATTCATTGTGACACACACAATGTTACTATAAGCTGCCCTCGCCAGGCTCTGGTTAATTAAAATCAGATTATGCAATGTAAAGTACGAAATGAAGAAAAGTTCAGATGTGTCTAAAATGCACTATCTCATCGAAAATGTTTTTTCCCCTCCTTTGGATTTTTTACTTTGCTTCTTTTTTTAACTTATAACACGGTAGGAATATGCTAACATGGATACTTACCTTACACAGGTGTATAATTCTATGGACCCATAGAGCTCGAGCGCCTCCAATAATTTACACTTAAGTCATATCTGCCAACTACTACGGAATATAATTAACCACTTCTTGTAAACAGTATATATTTTAATTACTTTTTTTCAAGATGGTAACCAGCTCGCGCGCGCAGCACAAAAATTTTGCTATATTTTAAGCCAAAAAATCACGTAGAAAAAGTGGTTAATTATATTCTGTAGTAGTTGGCAGCTATGAGTAAGTTATATGTACGTGAATCCGTGGCGTAGCCTGAAATTTTTCATGGAAGGGGGGGGGGGTTACGACTTCTGCAACTCACATATATGTATACGTGTGTATGATAAGGGAGTGAAGAATATACATTTTGTATGGCAAAAAATTCCTCATGGGCAGTTATGACCCCCCTAACACCCCCCCCCCTTAGCTACGCCACTTACGTGAATATATGTGGTTGTGGGGCCCGTCCCCCCCAATAATTTTGAAAACTTTACGCTTATGAACGATAAACGAAATGTGCTTGCGCATAGACATATTAAGGTCTATGCGCAAGCGCATTTTATAAAAGTTAATTTATTATAGAGAAAACTTTATAAAAATTAATTTATATTGGTGTTTACGAAATACGCCAAAACTTGTAGATGTATCAATCTTAATTATTTTTTAAACAAATACTAAATAAATGTATATTAAAATTTATATTAAAGAATGTTTCCCGTGGGCAACTGTCGACGTAGCAGCCCGTTTAGAAATTTTAATCAAGCACTGTTTTCTTACGCTATTTGTCACAGCGCCGATATCGCAAAATGTATCAGCATACTTATAAACTATATTTAAATTCCAAATGGACTGGAGGAGGAAATGTACGTTGAAAGCACACAAAATCTTGTTTTACTGTGTGATAAGTGAGTAAGTATAATTTCTGACTTTTGTTCAGGGATAATGGGCAAGTACTTTATCAAACATATAGATTATAAATTACATTTGGCTTCTAAACTTTAATTTGGTACGCATTTTTAGAGAAAGCTCGCATAATTATTCGAAAATTGAGCTCAGGAATTATCGCTTTTAATTAAATATTTTTTCGTTCGATTGGATGTTCAAGTGGCAGTTAGTTTTCCGACTTTGATTTGTTAATAATAAATTTATTCTCCGGCAAAGTTTATATACATGTCTAGCATTTGTTTCTTTAATTTTGAGGTCCAATATTAAAACAGAGGGAATATATGTGAATTAATCCTAAAACATAGAGCAGAAAATACCCAAGTACTTTTGATTCTCCGCAAATAAACTAGCTCATGAAAGGGTTAATGTATATTTACACATGTACCGTACATAGTAACAGCTCCCCATTTGTCTCAAAACGGAAAACTCCAGTCGAGTGCTATCCTTGGAATGCCAAACATGGTGTTAAATTGACTTCTTCTGATTATTTGAAAATAATTCATTAATTGTTGATATTTTGTGAAAATAATATTGTAATTGTGTCCCTGTGTTATAAGTTTTTTATCGAATCTTTATCGAATCATATTTACATTTTAAATATCAAACGGGTGCTGTTTTCAGGACGACACCCCGTAAAATACATAGAATTTTAATAAATATTTCACCTATATTAAATTAATTTTTAAATTAATCACTTTCAACGGGTGCCTTAGACACTTTCAACTTATTTTCTCATATTTTATATGAAAGCTAATTTATATAAAGAGAGGTTTAAAAAAATATCCTCTGTTATAAAGTGAAGATAGCTTCGGTATTTCTTCCGCATGACAAACAGCTTTCATTAAGGTCTGAAAGCATAATCTGTTTCAGTGTTTTACACAAACCTAATTGCTCCCATTGTAGTAAGGATACTGCATCAGCGATTCGCCATCTGTTTCAATCTTTTGTACTCAACTTGGATCCTTGAATATACTGACTTCCCAGTATGGAAACTTTTAAAGTCTCCTGCCAGGAAATAAAGTAATGATGTACACAAAAAGAAAATCACTGTCTTCCATAATTTCAAAGGGTAACAATTCCTTACTACGTAATACACGTTCAAATAAGGTTTCTCTACTAACAATTTTGATCGAATTGCCATAGGCCACGAAGCCGATCGATCATGGCCCTAGCAAAATTGCTAGTAAGGTTGGTTTTTCGCTCAGGCAAAGCTACACATGGACTAACTGTCAAGGGGAGATCACGTTCTAACGTGTATCCATCTGGATAAAACCGCCCAAAACTCAGGACCGTTATATCGACAGCCGTGTGATAAGCCAAAACCCTGGTCTTTTATACACTTAAGTGATCTACCAAGGTTCAATGTCACATCTTTAGGCTACTGGATGGCCTGTGCTCAAATAAGATTGCGTTGGAAAGTGCTGTAGCATTTATAAGTTTGGCGCATCTAACATTTTTTGTTTACTTTAGCCATTGTAGCTCAAAAAAAAAAAGTTAAAAACTACTGGAAAAAACCACATTACTTACTTTTTTTTTCTCCTATTTTATTTGCAAACTGTGTATTCAGTTGTTATCAAATTATCAATAGTAGCCAAACGGGAAGTGATTAAAAGAGCTCTCCCTCTTTTAATTGTGCACTTAATCATTCCTATTGCGGTACTTTTTAATCTTTTTTCCTTTTTAGTTTTTTAATGACACCGGAGAATTACATTTTTTGTTCAAGAAAAGTTAGGAATAAATACAATGAGGGAGAGAATTATTTTTAAATTGAGGCAATTTTTTTTAAACTGAGAAAAGAGGTTACTGTGTATATTTTACAGAGTTACCGAAAAGGGGAAAAAATCTAAGACGGATTCAAGAAAATTTTATTAAAATGAAAATAAATCCTTCGATATGCTAACAAATGCTAAACCCCACAGTGCTGAAATAAAATTTTGCTGAATGTTATGAGTAACTCATTTATTTGAACCGAATACTCCTAAAAATATTGCTTGTTTAAGTAAATATATTTTCTTTTTTTAAGCACAGCTTTTTTTGAACCGATTATTTAAGATGTTTAATGCAAGGGTAGCCAAAGTGTTGTGAACAAGACTAAATGACACATCAGATGATTTCAAGTGCTGATTGAACACTTTCGAAATATTTTCGTGCCCGAAAATATATTATTTCTTATAATTTACTACCTCAGGTGAAAAGGGAGCATTTGTATAATCGAAAATATAATATCATCAAAAATTGGACTCTCTGCGATCTATTACTAAATATCCGAAAAATTAATTCCAGAATTTTCTTCTTCAGAACAACAATTTCAATCTCATGCTTACAGGCGCGTAGCCAGGAAAAAAATTCGGGGGGGGGATATGCGCCTGGAAAATTTTTCGGGGGGGATATGAACTTATATGTGTATAAATAGACGAAATTTCATCACTAATCCAAAAATTTCGGGGGGGGGGATATATCCCGGGGGGGATATAGCCCCTGCATGCTTATATGTTATTATTCTTCCCCAAACAAAAGCATACAAACTGTATCATATTTTCCAACTCTATCCGTCAACGTTAGGAAGTAAAAAAAGGTGCATGTGTTGTATAGTGCATCTGAATTTGACTGAAAATAAAGAATTAAAAAATAAATAAAGAAAGAATTTCTCAACGAATGCAAAAGTTTAGTCACCTTTGCTTTAACCAATCGATCATTTACAGGAATTGTGACATAAATTTTCTTTCCCTCAATTCTAATTTTGAAATTTTGCAATGCTTTACGGTACAGGTATTTCAGATTATTTTTCCGCTTATTGTTTTTAAATATGTATACAGAGCTGATGATCTGTAATTAAATTATCTTCTACTTAATTTTTATAATTCGTTTATGGTATTTAAATTTACTAAGCAACGTTCGAAGAATAGGAGACGTTATTCATGTTTTCTTTCATTTCTAATCATAAATCCATGCTTTTGCTTCACCATGCTTTTGGGTTCCGACCAACCCAAAAATAAGTGCTTCAGAACATTCGAAGACAAACGAGCCGAAGAAAGTCTGTCAAAAGAAAGTGAATCCTTAGCTCGTGTGTTTTTGTAGTGATTGCAAAAGGACGATCAAGACCACAAAACGTCGTTTCCTTTATATGAGCAACTTAAAATTCATTGTGTCAACATCCTCTCGGCTCGACTTCTGTGGGATCGTGTACGCTAATGGGAGCTGGTGTACGTAAAATCTATCGTAACTCCAATGTCCTCCAAGTTGTTAAACGATACCTCTGGGGGTGCTGGTTTCAGGGGGTCGGTCTCTCCTCTGTAATTGTTCAAAATTAGGAGACCACGAGCTAAATCGTACTTCCTCCCACTGGGGTCCTTAAAATGGAAGGCGCACCCCTCTGCCCATCGCCTTCTTACCTAGGGGGGATCTGGGCACCGCCGTTGTGGTTGCCAGGGGCATAAGAAACAACACCAAATTAATTGTAAATCATAAAATCACGTTAGACCTGCATCTCTTCTAAGACACCAGATTAAATACATGTAAAATCGAAAACAATCTTCATGTGAATTACGATAAAGATGTTTGTTTACACTTTCATATCATTTTACTAGGTAAATTTCCGATATAATGTCATTGAACTTCCTTTTTCTTTTAGAAAACTATTTGAAATTTCGCTTCTTTAAACTACTTATTGAACTATTTTTAAAATACTACCACCATTTTTGAGCTCCAATGTAAAAAGTAAAGATTTTAAAACAACAAATTATGTAATTTACTGATACAATATATAATTCAACTTCATTTTCTTCGCATTGAGCTCACAATTTGATCTCTATTTCTAAAATTTCGTTTTAATTCCAATTTAAAAACCGAATTACTCATTTTCAAGAATGACTCAAAAAAGCACGGGTTGAAATATATACTTCATCGTTTCTACCCACAAAAAAATGGAAAAAATAATTAATAAAGTAAAATATATTGTCACTATTTCGTTTTATCCCATACATCTTTTCGTAAGACAATTTTTCAGCCATGAAATCAAAATTATTTCGAAGTTCAGTGCCTTATAAAAGATTTAAAATATCATCATGATCTTTTTAAAAAAGCAGCTAAAAATGTCTCAACTTCACTAAAGAATAAACTTAAATTTAACATTTTTTTTTCAAAAGTAAAACAAAAGAGCAGGTTCAAAGAACAAAAGCAAACTTCTGCATGAAAATACATTCTTACTGCATTTTTTTTTCTGTTTTAAATGCGAACTGTGTATCCAGATGTTATCAAACTATCGACACTAGCGAAAGGAAAGGTGATTAAAAGAAGTTTCGATCTTTTAATTATACATTTAATCACTCCTACTTCAGTACTTTCTGGTATTTTTTTTTCTTTTCCGTTTTTTAATGACACTAGAGTATTAGAATTTTTTCCGTAAAAAGTTAGGATTAAGCGTAATGAATTATTTTTAAGACTAAGGTAATATTTTTTCCCATAAGAAAGTGGATTACTTTTATACATTTTCTATTTAATGTAGCTATCTAAAGAAGTATTGTTATTTTATTTCAAATCGAGTTTTAAATTTTTTATTATTTATATTAATTCTTATAAAGGATGCATTTGTGCTGTTATATTACAAACTAGCTGGCAAGGCTACCAGCTTCGCAGCCTCATACCTGACTGTTTCTTATATTCAGTGCAGTGTTGACTTAATTTCTGGACTCATTACAATCAAAATTATGTTTCTTTGTTTTAACGGTATTTGACATTAAATTTATGTAGGTTAGGATTGCTACACATTTTAGGTGTCATCGTAAAAGCCGATGTTGAAACAGCAAATGGCTAAAATGTGCTTTAGGCCAATGCAGGGAGACATTTTTTGATGGGCAATTAATGCACCAAGCATTGTAAATTCGATATTTTAAAGCTGTGAAAAAGTCCAAAAGATCTTGCATTTTTGTGCATCCATTATTGTTATTTTGTAATATAGCTACTACGTGACATATGCTTGCTCCATTGGACGCCATTGAACTGTTAATTTGGATTTTTGCGCATGTGTTATCATAAGCGTAAAGTTTTCAAAATTATTGGGGGGAGCCGGGCCCCACAGCCAAATATATTCACGTCAGTGGCGTAACCAAGGCGGGGGGGTTAGGGGGGGTCATACTCCTCCCATGAGGAATTTTTTGCCATACAAAATGTATATTCTTCACTCCCTTATCATACACCCGTATACATATATATGAGTTGCAGAAGTCCTAACCCCCCCCCCTCCATGAAAAATTTCTGGCTACGTCACGTGCATATAACTTACTCATAACTGCCAACTACTATGGAATATAATTAACCACTTTTTCTACATGATTTTTCGGCTTAAAATATACCAAAATTTTTGTGCTGCGTGCTCGAGCTGGTTACTATTTTGAAAAAAATAATTAAAAATATACTGTTTACAAAAAGTGGATAATTATATTCCGTAGTAGTTGGCAGCTATGATTTACTATGTATAAGTGTAAATTATTGGAGGCGCGCGAGCTCTATGGGTCCATAGAATTCTATACCTATGTTAGGTAATATCCATTTAGTATCTTTCTACCACGTTATAAGTTAAAAATAGAAGCAAAGTAAAAAACCCAAAGGAGGAAAAAATAACATTTTCGATGAGATAGTGCAGTTTAGACACATTTGAACTTTTCTTCATTTCATACTTTACATTGCATAATCGGATTTTAATTAACCAGAGCCTGGCGAGGGCAGCTTATAGTAACATTGTGTGTTACGTGGCGTCACAATGAATACTAAATCATGATTGAAATCTAAAGAAGAAAATTTTTAAAAGTACAAGTAAAGTTTTTTTAAACGTTTGTAAATGGCGTGAAATACTTTTTTTTATGTTAGTATAAATTAGTTTTCTGTATTTAGTGGTAAATTATTGGGTGGGCTTAGCCCCTATTCACAATTTATTGGAGGAGCTCGAGCCCCACGGGCCCATATGACTCTACGCCTATGTGCGTTATTGTTATTGCACTAATGTTTACATCTAGCTGTTACCATTCGCAGCATGGAAATATAGTCGATTTTGGTACCGCATACGTTAGCGTATTATAAATAGATACAGGTCAAGTGCAGGTTCATTTAGCTCCGTTTTTCCCGTTCACAAATGACTAATTGCTTGAATGTTCTCGGATGAATGCTCTGTTCTTTCTTTAGTTACTGTGTGTGTAGACCTTCATGATGGAATGTTTATATCTTTGAAATCTTGTCTTAAATCCTTATACTTGTCACGTTGAAGTAAATATCCGTCAAGTACACTGAGAAGTAATCTGCATGAACATTCTCTAAAAAATCCTAGGATAAACTAGTGAAAAAAATTGTGGAGTCAGTTAAAGTGCCGAAAGCATGAAAAGTGGAAGTAAAAGGAGGCAAAGTCTTTGCTTGCGAGTAGAACTTAAGTTTCAGAAAATCATAATTCTATGTCTGACAGTCCAGAATCAATCATCCCGAAATCAAAAGATCGATTCAGTTCGACACAGGGTAGATTGGTCTACGTTAGCCCGAGATATAATAGGAAGTACATAATCCATTCCCATCTGACCAGGTCAGAGTTCAAGTCCATCGCCCACAGTAGACAGGCCGAGTCAGGTCCAGAAGAACAACCCCTTCAAAAGAGCTTCTTTAGCGCGCACAAAGAAAAAAGGCTGGCGGGCTGGCCAGTCTCTTCTAACAAGAAGGTTTTAATGATTTTGCTCCTTGTCGATTCAGCATACGAATAAACATATTGAAGTACATTTACCTGTGAACTAGCTAAAGAAAAGAGATATGTGGCTTCCTAGCGACTTGCTCTTGACCTAATATAAAGCCCTTTTGATTTACTTTCTAGCTGACACTTGTGCTTATCCTGTAATTTTGTAAAAAGAAAAATAGAAATGTATCAGAATTGTTCCAGTTTGTCAGATTTTAACTAAAATTATTTCATTATATATTTTTTTAAACAATTGAAAATTTCACACTCAAACAGCACTAGATGTTGTTTTCTTCTATAACAGTAACATTCCTATATTTGTTTTCTTAAATAAATTAATTGTTTAATCTTAAACTACTCTCTTAATATTGTAATTTACTCCTAATTCTTTTTAATAAGTTAGGATGCATGTTTAAATCTATATGCACCATAATTTTTCTAAAGAATAATGAAATCATGTTTTCAAATAACGTCGACCGAAAGTGATGTATTTTTAGCCTCCGTTCTTGTTCAGTTATTTTAATTAATGCAATGATAAAAAGTATACGCTTAATTTATTCCAAATATGTATTTTCGAATTGTCTAAAAAGCTGTAATAGCAGACAGCATGCATTTAATTTAATTCAAAATATAATTTCTTCCAACTCTGCAAAAAATTTGTGAAGTTCATGCATATTGGAAAGATCAGTTATACTTTAAAATGAGGGATTTTTATTTTGAAGCATAATAAAACACGTCCGGATAATTCGTAAAACCTTTTGCGAAAAATTAATATTATGTATAAAAATATTCTTTTCCGAAATAACGATAGATATTTCTTAATCTTGGAACTGCACACATATCCATTTAAAGCAACTAGTATTTAATTAAGATGCATTGTTACAGTACATTCATATATAAGCTTCTTTTGACTGATTTTATGCAAAAGTACATACATTCTGATACATCCTACATTAATGTACATTTCGAGTTAAAAAAATAGATTAAGAAAGTCATTAAGTTCGCATTTATCTTGTTAATCACTATTTTATGTCCGCTTTTAATCGAAGTTATTGCGTTAATTAGATGGCATCTGCGTAACATCGTTATCCGTCTGCAGTTGTTGGGGGGAAATGTACACGCCTTAGTAGATTGCCATATGTATTTTATAAGAATCCCACTGCAATGTAAAAACTAAAGTTAGGTTTTTAAAACATTAAATGGTATTTTTACGGACAGATTTGTATTTTACCTTACTTTCCAGCTTAATTTAACAGAAGCATCAGCGTTTCCACATTTTTATAGAATTTCTGTTTCCATTCAGCTCTTTTATGCTACAGAGTCTTATGATTTATTTTGAAAATTATTATTTATTTTTTCATTCTTTAAATTAATCTGCATTATTAAACGAAATTATTACTATAAACAGTAGTAGCAGAATTTCTATAATACGCGTTTTAGTTCTTGCTTTTGAGAAAATTGGGGGGATGTTTCACTAGAGTTGCGTCAGTCATTATTTTGTTTTTTCTCTGTTAATGAGATCGCAACTACATAATATCGTTTTGCATGATCCTGTTCAGAAAGGAGAAATGCTTTTGCTTAAGTATATTGTTATATATAATAAAAACGGCAATTTAATGTAATTTCTCCTAAAATAGAACTCCAAACTAATTTGGCTCTCACTTATAGGAAAGAGAAAAGCGCTACTTTACTACCGTAAATATACTTTATCACGTTTTTTAACACGTTTTATCATGTTTTAGCCTTAGGCCTTCTGCAAATTTATTTATTTAGTTATTATACTAAAAAAAATTCAATAACGATTCTACTTTTTCACTTCATATTTGAAACGAGAAACATAAATAAACTCTGAACATTAAAATGAAAAAATATCAAATTTTTTAGCGACTCCTCCTTATGCGCGTGTGTGTTATCTTGGACAACGTTACTTGGACCTATATACATACGTTACCTATATACCTATATATATACATACATAGATAGATAGATAGGGTGATTCAGAACTCTCTTGCTTGGATAAATCCATGTAAAGGGTGGTAAAATAAATCATGACAGTTCAGAATCACATTCCGTAAAGTATCGGAAAAGTCGTTTCCTTTTACATGTTAATAATCACCTTAATTGTCAATTTTGTAATTAATATGTAATGCGTACTTTAATAATCGAACCTGTTAATAATAAATGTTAATAAAGCGCTTTCAGCTGAAGTTAGTTTTTGACGAACTGTGGGTTTTTTAAGTTCACTATTATTCCAATGTCTTTAAGTAAGGTATAACTGGGTCCGCATGGCATATCGCACATGCAATGTTGAGCTGAGCGAATTTCGTGCAGTTATCTCTACCTAAAGTTGAATTTTTTTCCGGTGATTATTCCTCGATGGTATGTCCGATTTCGGATTTTCTTTTTTTTTCAAGTCATCAGCATCGTGACCTTGACAAATGTCATAGGTTCAATCAGCGTGCGGTGCGAGTAATTGAGAAACCGAATAATTCTTTAAATATCTCCATTGAAAATTAATGGCAGCAGTTTTTACGGTGATTATTCCTCCGTGGTCAACCCGATTCGTTTGATTTCAGATTTATACCTTGTCACCATTGGTACCTTTCACCAAAAATGCCAAATTTGAACTAAATCGGTCAAGCGGTTTAAGAGGAGAAGTGTTACATTGAAATGCCTGAGTGTACTGTAAGAGCTTCCCTCTCTTCCCTTACCTCAAAAAGACGATGTTTCCGAAACCATATTGCCATGTGATTTGGTTCTCTCTACCACTTCTTACATATTTTTAATCACCTTGTACACAGGGTCTTTCAAAAATATGGTAACACAGTTTAATTCCTTATGTATTCCTTATGTATTTGTACATCACCTCATTAGCCTATGGGGCTCATTTCACTAATTGGGAATTTATCTGTACGGGGTGTGGAGTCGTATACAAATTTAAAAAGTATAACTTTTTGAAAATTTAAGAGGAGTAATTTATCCTAACGTAGCCTTTCTTCCTACCTTATTTTGATTTTTTTTTTCAATTTACGCGTACTTATCTCTAATCTATAAAACAAAATTAAAACGCCTTACCACCTTTTTGGGATACCCTGTATGCATCATGAATATGAAATTCTATACCTACCATTGAAAAAATAAGATTACTTCATGCTTCGTCATAAAAGCATTTACCACAATGTCCGGTGTAGTAAAAATTATAAGGTAGAAATGTATATATATATATACATTGACAGCATCTTCCCTTACATTCAGTAATTTTAGCGCAACTTAATTTTTGGAACTGAAACAGTACGGCTTTTATAATTAAATAAAAAAGGGTCGAGTAATCAAATTTAAAGATTTTCCCACTCGTATATATATAAGTTCTTTTTTTTTTAAATATCGCATTCCATTCAAATTTTCGAGCTGCTTTTCTCTTCCACATTTTTCCATTATGCCTTAAAGAATCCCGTGGGAGGATTCACTAATTAAATAAAATACATCAAAAATAAAAATAATTTTTTTTTTCGCGAGATAAAGTTATCTCCTGCATATATTTTCTTTTTTCTTTTTTTCTTTAACTTTTCAGCTTTGTATCCTCTCTGTTTTTATGATAGAAACTAGATTTAATTAAATTTTGCAATTAAATTTCGGCTGCAAGAAATTCGTGTCTAAAATTATTGAATCCTGTCAAAGGTCAGTGGTGAATTAATTTACTTCATATTTAACACAGATTGAGAATTTTATTAGGATTGAACTTTCTTTTTTTTATAACCTCCAAAGTGAAAAAGATTCATTACTGACAAATTTTTGTATCTTTTGGTGCAGAAAGTGTGACAGCTCCTGGGAATCTTGGCAGCTAAAATGTTATTTAAATTCGCAAACACACACACACACACACATAAGTTACGGCCAAAGCCCCAAGTTCGGCCAGTTCACGAATTGGCCGGCAGTTCGCGTTTTGGCCAAGAAATTTGGCCTAAGTTTGAAGTTACTTGCAATTAATAGTGTATGTTCTACTTTGGCTGGTCATTTCGCTAAGTGGCTGGGAATCTTTGGCCAAAGCCCGAAGTTATAATGGTAAATTCACCGGTAGCAAAAATTTCATATTTTTTGAAGCGATATTTTGGGAGATAATGTGATCTGGGATCTTTAACATTAGGACTATGGAGCAGAAGAAGTCTAAGAACCACCTTTAAAGGTAGTTGGCAAACTGATTACTCAATTTGCCTTTGTATTTATACACAATACCCAATGCATATATAATTCGTCATTTTGAAGGGCACAAATCCAATATTCTGCACACTCTCACGTAGTTACAGCATATACGTTTACTGAATATTTTCTATTATGGCTTTAATATATGGGCGCTGCTTCATTTTCCGTGTGCTTACGGGGAAAGTATTTAGTGACTAGCACACCGCAGGATTAAACATTGTATTTTATATTAATATTTTTTCTCTTTCTAATGGACGGTTCAGCATCCGACTATAAGCTTCACCACTACTAGGGCCGGATATGTTTGCCATTTCATTATGGTGCCTTTCAGGCAGCGTATCATTTGGACATGGAGAACACTGGAGCCACAGCTGATTTTACATGCACCAGCTTCCTTTAGCGTATACGGTCCACAGCTGTCCGAGAGAGGTTCCCCCCCCCCCACCCCAAGTGTTGACCAAGATCGGCGCTTCTTCACTCTCGGTGTTCTTTTGGGAATCGAGCAGTGCCAATTGAGCCACTGTGGGATATATACACCGAAGAGCCATTAGTTTATGATCACCTACTCAATACCACATTGCGCCTCCTTTGGCCTTCGAAAATGTTGCAACTCGCCTGGACATGGATGCTACGAGGTCTTGGTAGATACTGGAGATAGGTTGTACCAAGCATTTAACCAGAGGCCACACAAAGTCGATTTATTCGAACATGGCGATGTTTGAGCTCTGAGCTGCCGGGGAGTGGGAGCAGCTGTTCTCCTGGAAGACGGCTTACCTTGACACGACTGTATGGAATGAATTTTGAATTGGATTCATAATATGAAGAATATCTAGTATAATATCGAATATAAGTAGGATATCGTGCACAATTATAGAATATGATTATCTTCATTATTTAGCTTTGTGAATATAGAATAAGGTAATTGCTTACCTTTCCTTGATTCCGTTATTCCGTATACTTCTGAAATCCAACAGGATGAATATTTGAGACAATGAGTTAAAGTTGAATGAAATACGCATATGAATCAATGAATATTGAATTTAATTATAAAATATTAGGAATAGACTATTACTGCCAGTGAGTTGACATCTTTGTTACAATGTAGCATCTGAATGTCGACTCAAAAGGGTAGAATTAGAACCCAAACACGAATCAAAACTTTCCCAAATCAAAAACATGAAGCGAAACTGAAAAGATGAACCAAAAGTAACCCATCATGGGTCTCCCATTCACTCGTTAGTGGATTAAGATTCTTAAGATTAGATCAAGGGTCTGAGTGGTGCTCCCATCTGTTGATCACTTTCGGATTTCATTTTTGTTGTATCTGACACGACCATCCACGATATGAAGAGAACCGGTATTCATCAGACCAGGCAACTACCTTCTACATATCCATGGTCCAGTCTCGATCTTCCCGTGCCCACTGTAGGCGTAGTTGACGATGACGCTTGGTAAGCAAAGGCACACGAATAGGACGTCTGCTCATCAGCTCCCTATCCGACAGTGTCCCCTGAATTGTGTGCTCCGAAACGCTTGTACTGGGACCTGCATTGTATTGGGCTGTCAGCTGTGCCACTGTCTGCCGCTGAATTTGCTGTACAAAGGGGGACAGTCTCCGGCGTCCTCTTTCTTCGATGATGCGGGGACGCCCAACATCTTGGCGTCTATTGCTGGTTTCACCATCATTAATTCGCTTTTCATAAATACTAGCAACGGCAGATCGTGAGCAACCGACCAGTCGTAAAGCTTCAGAGATACTCGTTCCGAGTCTTCGGACCATTACAATCTGCACGCTATCAAATTCGCTTAGAGCAACAGCCTTTCTTATTGCTCTCAAACGTAAGTGCAAGAATGATTCCTTATCTTCTCCAGCAACAGTTAACCCTTTAACGCGCAGTGTTCCCGCTCTGGAAACACCAAACTTTCACGTTTTGACTGTTGCCAGTCACGAAGAATAGATTTGATTTCTATAAAAATAGTTGCGGGTGACAAAGCTCCACGAGAATCCTTTACTTTTTAGCACGTCATTTCCGGTCAAAAAATGGTCACGATTCTTTTTAACAGCACTGACATTTGCTGAAAAATGGAAGAATAAGAGAATAGCCGGATAGATTGCCCAATGCTGAAAAATAAGGGCAGAAGTTGCCATCGCTCGACTTAACTACCAGCAAGATTCCAGCAAGCAAACCTACCAGCAAGCAAACGTTCATCGCGTGCCACAGATCTAGAGACCCTTTTTTGACACAGCTGGCGTACAACCAGCTGTCGTCAGTTATCTTTAACTGTGCTTTCCGTTAAATATTGGTTAAATACAGAATAAACTAACTATTTAAATTTAATCTTTAAAAAGTCATACTCCCAAGGCATTCTCCCCTTAAGCAGATAACCTTCGTGTAGCTTCGTCTTAATTTTAAACAATTAACTGTGATTTTATAAATATGACTTTTATTTTTGTACAGCATCTGTACCACATCGTTGTAATTTGTACATTTTATTAAACAAATTAATGCATTTACACATTTTTTATTTAGTATGCATTAATGATATGCAGGCGCCTTGTATTTTTACTTTTTTTTACTGATACGTGAGTGCGCCTATTACGACATTTTTTTTTTTTGTGTGTGTGTTTACTCACATTTTTGTCACGTGTTACTCATTCGAATGCGGTACAGTCGAGCCCGCTCAATGGAATTCCGCTTAAAGGAATATTCTGCTTATTATAATAAATGTTCAAAGTAGAAAACCGTATTAGTTAATAAATGTGGTCCCGGAAAATGGACTATCCCGCTTATTGCAGTAAGTTTTCAATGTACAAAACCGTATTTGTTAATAAATGTGGTCCCGGGAAATGGAATATCCCGCTTATTGCAGTAAATTTTCAATGTACAAAACCGTATTTGTTAATAAAAGTGGTTCCGGGAAATGGAATATCTGGCTTATTGCAGTACATTTTCAATATACAAAACCATATTAGTTAATAAATGTGGTTCCGGGAAATGGAATATCTGACTTATAAGAATAAATTTCCGTGACAAACTAGCTGTTCCATTAGGCGAGTTCGACTGTACTTATGAAGAGAATTACGATATAGTTAATAATTAGCGCATACGGATATAAAATATGTTTTATTTTCGTTTACATAAGCTATCAATTTAAGTGGATTGTTATACAGATTTTTCAGAGTATCGTTTGCATTTCGGATGATATGTCAAACTTAAAAGTATCCTTTATAATTTACAATATTCCGTTTGACAATATAAATTTTAAATAAGAGAAAAATAAGGAAGCAAAAGCACTGATTAATTGTTTTTACAAAGACCTTTTTTACCGATTCACATTTTTAACTTCTCCTTATTAAAAACCGAGATAGAAAAATTAAATTCCGATCATGTATTTTCATTTTTTTTTTTATAAAAGAAAGTTCTGGGAAGAAAAAAGAGATTATTTGCTTTGTGCTGTAATTATCTCGTTACTTTCCGTTTTGTGCTGAATCAATTTCTACCGGGAGTTTGATTTCTTATTTTATGCTCCTGAATTCATTGTTTGGGAGAAAGAAAAAAGAAAAAAGGGAAAATACTGAGTAAGTATTCGGACTAAAAATATTTGAAAATTTGATTGGTTTAAAAAAATATATATGAAGGGATTATTGAATGCGTATGCAGACTATTTTATTTTTATCCTCCTTTCACTTTTGATTAACTCTGGATTTTACTTTGTCTCTACTTTATTTTCCCTTTTAAAATCGAAACCCTAATTTTTACTGATGTATGAATAATTTACGCAAAAGCCGTTGAGCATCACAAATTTTTGAATCGCAACATTTCAAAAAGTTTCCTGAAAAAAAAAAAAAGATCCTGCTTGTATATCTGATATTACCCCAAAACACTGACGTAAGGATTTTATTTCTTAAATATTGATGATAGTCATTTCTCTCTAAATAGAAAGATGTCCCGACTGAATGAGTGAATGCTTGATTGGCTGACTGACTATACTGACACGAAATTTTAGAGGCTTATTTCCTTTGTGACAAAGGTGTGCTTGGTCACAAAAAAGATCCTGCTTACATATCTGATGTAACCCCAAAACACTGACCTAAGGATTTTATTTCTTAAATATCGATAATAGTCATTTCTCTATATATAGAAAGATGTCTGAATGAGTGAATGATTGACTGACTAACTGACTGTACTGACACGAAATTTTAGAAGCTCCTTTGTGACAAAGGTATGCTTGAACACAAAAAAGATCCTGCTTTCATATCTGGTGTAACCACAAAACACTGACCTAAGGATTTTATTTCTTAAATATTGATGATAGTCATCTCTCTACTGAGTGACTCATCATCGCCAAGCCAAATCTATTGGAGATACTGACATGAAATTTTAGAAGTTTATTTCTTTTGTGCCCAGGATGTCCTTTAAGAAACGATTTTCCAAAATTCGCTCCCAAACGAGAGTGGCGGACCAAAACGTTCTTTCGCATTTCTCTTCATGTTTTAAAGGAAAATTGCTTATGGATTAAGGCCGATTGACTGCTCTAGGGTCCTAGACCTATAGGGAGAATGCCCTCCATGGGGGACTTTCTAAGGCATCCTAGCACGTATTTATGCACCAAGGAAAATATAAATAGCCCTAAAATTTCGTGCTTTAAAATGTAACGAACACAAATACCTAAAGAACTAATTTCAGGGCTTTTTAGAATTCGCAACCAAACAGGGGTGAGTAGCTGAAACGTTTTTTGATGACATTTTCACATTTCCATTCATATCTCAAAGACAAAACCATAAAGCGCTCCCTCTAAAGTGAAACACAAGAACCTAAAATTCATTTTCGAAGTTTCTTACAATTCGCTACCAATGTGGACTGGAGAGGCAAGACGTTCTTTAACGTTCTCTTCACGTTTCCCTTGATACGTCTAAGGAAAACAGAGACAGGCATAAAATTCTTGCTTCCTAATGTAACTAAGACAAATACCTAAAAATTTTCAGGGTTTTATAGAATTCGTTCAAAGCGATCTTTTCATACTACCTTTCACGTCTTAAACATTTTACAGGCCAATGTTCCCAATTGGACACATCAAATTAAAAATTTATTCGAGAAGGAAATTTTATCAATATTGACTTGAATAAGTTAGCAGATACAGTCAAAAGATGACTTGATTTTTGGAAATAGAAGTTGCATTTCTATCATTAGTAGGAAACTGGACAAAAAAATCATGAAAATAGGCATTTCATAATTTTGTACAGAGCTATCTTGTTACACCCCCACTCCCTTCAAGCTTAATTCATATCTTTACTTAAATTAAAAATAAATCGTTTATGAAGTCTTAATATTTCACTTATTGTTTAAACTACTCATCAGTATATTCCGTTTATGAAACCAGGTATAGTCAGAGTATAGTCAGAAATGACTCATGCTCCCAATTGGGAACACAATGAAATTACATGACTAATACCTTTTAATGACATTTACATGACTAATATCCTTTAACTAACGCATTAGAAGACAAAATACGCCCCCCCCCCAAAAAAAAAAATGTTTAAAATATGCCTGGATCTTCATTTGGTTTGAAAAGGTGAGACGTCACACTTATGAAACTGTGAAACTGAAGAAAAGATTTTAAAAATATTTCTGATAATATGATTTTTGGATTATTATTAATATTTGATGAGATATTTCTTATTTACGAACAAATATTCAGTATGCATAGTGATCCAATGGTTTTCTTATCAGAAAAAAACATCTTTGATGATAATTATATGAAAAAAATAAGTGTTAAATAGTCGAATGCAAAAAGAAAAGAAATAAAATGCTTATATAATGTTAAAACTGTGTGAAATCGATACGCAAAAAATCGAGATTCATCCGCATTGATTTTCACAAAGGAAAATCTTTTTTGTTTTCTTTTTCTCTCTTTTTTTAAAGTGATACTTTTTTTTAAAAAATGTACTAAAGAATGAATTTTATTTAATTACGCGTTAAGTTCGATTGGATAGGGTAAAAAAGTAATTAACAGGGTACTTAATTAGTATTTAATCCTGGTTAATTTTATTTTCCTTTGGTACGTGATCCCGAAATTGATTGAGTATTTAAAACCCGATGTGATTACTGATGTATGTTCCTTTCATCTTGAATGGATGCTGTCGATATTTTTATTCGAACATTTTAGAGTAGCTTATGTTTATTTATAAAAGGGGATTTTATACTGCTTTATGTATTATATGACCAGTTAATTTATGAACTATTCAATAAAATTTTCTTTGAACCTGATTTCCGAACTCTTTAAAGAAACTATTCAAACTGTTTTTTGGTGACGTGAAACTGTATTCTGTATAACCTGTGCCATTCTATCGCCCAGGTAGTGTAGTGGTTGAAGAACCATTTTATAACAGCTTGGGTATGGGTTCGAGTTCCGTCTTCGGCTTTAGCATTAATTCCGTCTTTTCAATGGGGGTAACGTTGGCCACTCATTGCGTGTCCCTATAATAGAATGCTAATCATTCGGTCCCTAGTAATGACGAATGGTATTTAGCAAGTGCCCCCCTTAGGGGGAAAATACCCCCTATATTAATTTCGGAACTTTCTACTCATGTTAAGGGTAGATTTTTTTTGCAACTGATAAAGGGTGGACTTTTTCGTACCATCCGAAACGATCGTATTATAGAGAAGCACTTTTATGGCGTCATTTTACAAAGTTTATAATTATTTCTGCAGTATCTATTATCAAACTACGTATAGATTACTTGTATTTATCAGTATCACAGAAAATGAACTAAAACTTAGTTCTAAAATGTATTTTCAAATGGCAAAAGAAATTTTTCATAAAAATGACGGCTTTAAAAAAAAAAAAAGTTAATGACAGTATTACCAATCTGAAATTATCATTTTCTCAATGTAGAGAGGAAATACGTTTTCCCTTAATTCAGTATCACCATTTTTAAAGAATATGCCACGTTGTTGTAATAGTTAGATAAAATTCTGATTTCGCTACAAAGTTGAGGTCTGTTAATTTTTTTAAGGGGATGGTGGACACCCAAATCATCAAAATTGGCCCCCAAAAATGTGTTTTTTCTTTTAAACATACTAATATTCTACAACTAAAGCTGAACCATGGAGAAAAAACCGCGTATGTCTAGGCAATTTTTTAAAAAGGTATTAGGGTTTGAAAAAATTAAAAGGGACAGTTAAATGTCCACAAAAATGCAAACAAATGCGTAAATAAACACGTCACAATTTTTATTGAATTTTGCAAAATAAGCTAATATTCGAATGAAATTATTTTAAAAATATGTTTTGTTAAGGTGAAATCATAAATAAAATTATTCAGAAGAGACGGTATTAAAGGTAAACGGAAAATTACACTTTAAACTGTATTTTCTCCAAATCAAGTTTTTTGTGATTTTCTTGCCTTCAAAATGCTCCATGCGACTTAATTTTGGTCGGAATTGTACAAAATTTACTACAAACATACTTCTCATACATTGCAATAAATCTGTGTATCCTTTTTAAATATGGTCAAAATTTCGATTATGAAATTTCACTTTTATTTACGAAAACTGAAAATATTCGTGAAAGTTTGGTATATATCCATGAAAATATATTTCTAAAAAATTAACTACTCGGTCGAATCAAAAACCGATACACAGACTTTTTTTAAATATAGTTTTATGCTATTATAAAACAAAATTACTAAAAAAAAAGATAAAATTAAAACGCATGGAGCATTTTTTTCGAAACTAAAAGATTAATTAATTTTTAATTAATTACTAATATTTTTAAATATTTTAAAAAAAATTTCAGTTGTTTATAATGCTTTTAGTTTAATATATTAAAATATAAAATTTCATAATCCTATCTTATTAAATAAAAAAAAAAACTTTTAATGTCCACCATCCCCTTAATGGAAGTCTATCAGCATTATCATAGTTTGAAAATTAATGAAACTTTTAGATTAATTTTCACTAGAATATTACCGGGTGTCCCGAAAAGGACTCCCTGATTTCAAAATTAAATATCTCGAAAACAAAGATCGATAGAGGAATGCAGTAAACGGTATGTTTATTGTGAAAGCTGTAAGAATTTTATACAGCAGTTTGAAATAATAGTTACAAAAGCTGCTAACAGATGGCGCTGTAATCGTCATATGTAATGCCTAGTACAAATAGTGAACCGAAGCCCAGAGCGATCAGTTCCACTATTGAAGCGTGAAAGGAGGTTAGAGTACCGAAGGAAGAGATTAAAACCATGTACTCCATTGAACAACGCGTTTTTCTGGTGCTAGAGTACCACAGGTTAAAAGAGAGTCCTACGGCAACAAGGCGCAGTTTTCAAGCACGATTTAATGTTCCAAAAGGACCCGATGTGAAAACCATTCGTACGCTCTTCGCCAAGTTTCAACGAACAGGCAGCATAACTTCTAGTGGGGAATGTTGGCCGCAAGCGAACTGCAGTTACGCCTGCAAATGTCGCCACAGTTTCTGGAATTATTCAGCAAAATCCAATGTCAGCCGTCCGTAGAATTGCATCTGAGACTGGTTTGAAGCGTTCCAGCACGCATAAAATACTGAGAAAGAGCCTACACATGTTTCCATTCAAAATTCAAACTCACCAGGCCATACCCGTACGAGCTGTGCAACAAAGGGTTGATTTTTCTAATCAGATGCTCACAATGATTGATAGTGAAGGATTCGATGTTGGCTGCATCTGGTTTACAGATGAAGCTCACTTCCACCTGAATGGATTCGTGAATAAACGGAACTGGCGATTTTGGGGTTCCGAAAATCTATATTGGTGTGAAGCGAAACCCCTGTATTCTCCTAAAGTTACTGTGTGGGCTGCAGTATGCAGCAGAGGCATTATTGGCCCTTTTTCATTCGAGAAACGGTCACTAGTGGACGTTACGTTGCAATTTTGGAACAATTTGTCGCCACACAGCAAGTGTTAGAGGATCGACCACGTACTGAATGGTTTATGCAAGATGGAGCCCGACCACATCGTACCGAACAAGTGTTTCGCTTTCTTGATGAATACTTCGGGAATCGAGTCATTGCTTTAGAATATCCCAAATTTACTGGTGCAGGCATGGATTGGCCTCCATATTCGCCGGATTTGACTCCCTGTGACTATTTTTTGTGGGGGCACATTGAAAGACATTGTCTACCCGAAGCATCCCGCCACGCTGGACGAGCTTGAATCGGCGATCTGTGTGGCATGTGAATCCATTTCTGTTGAGACACTACGAAATGTGATGGCCAATTTCATTCTTCGTTTGCGCCACCTCTGTAGTGCCAATGGTGAACATTTTGAAAACATTGTGATGTGATTTTTTGCAAAGAATGTTTTCATACGATTATTTCATTTATGTATGCTGATAATGAGCTGTACAGCGTACAGCGCCATCTGTTAGCAGCTTTTGTAACTATTATTTCAAACTGCTGTATAAAATTCTTACAGCTTTCACAATAAACATACCGTTTACTGCATTCCTCTATCGATCTTTGTTTTCGAGATATTTAATTTTGAAATCAGGGAGTCCTTTTCTGGACACCCGGTATAAGCAAAGGAAATTATACTTCAAAGTATCGATTGCAATTCATTATATTTATTATGCAATTCATTGAATGTTTTAGCTAATTTTTAATGAGATAATTTAAAAAGATTTAATTTTAACAGACAGCAGACCTTGAAATTATAATGAAAAATATTAAAAATGTATTAGAATGCAGTAAAATAAACAATTCCCTTTATGTAGTCCCAAGAGTTATTTTCATATATGAGTTAAACATATCAAATGATAACGTTAAATAAGTTTATTAAACTTTTTTAAAGTATCATAAAAATGTAATTTGTTCGAAAAAATGCCATAGTTTATAAATGAATTATTATTATTATTATTATAATGTAACTATAAGTAGCATTACAAACATTAATGCATTTTTGGTATAATTAACAGTTATACGTGGATTTTTTTGATAATTCTTCCATTAATTAACTTAAAATTTTGTAATTCATTGCATAATGTAGTCCTTTATATTTTATCAGTTCTTTATCATTCTGATTTTTAAACAACATAAGTTATTTCATTCTTTACGTATAAATTATTAACATTAACTTCAAGTAAACATCTAAAGATATTTTCGTTTTAGTATTTTTATACATTTATTTTGGAAAGAATAAATACTATAAAAGAACTTGTATAGCATCTTAATTCATTGTCTATTCTATTCTATTCCACAATAATTTAACTTTTCAAAATTAGAGCATTACATAAGTCTAAACATAACTTACATATATTATGTAACTATCAGGTTTCCGAACATGATAAGCAAATTCAACAAGTGAATTCAAGCAAATGTTTTATGTATTACATCTTTATTTAGTTTGTTAAAAGAACGAACAAAGTAATTCTATTACTTCATCTTTATTCCTAACAAAATACTTTATCGTCAGAATTTATTTAATTAGTTTGTTTTATTGGAGATTTAAGCGGCTGTTTTCTTTATTTTTTCACCGCGTTTTAATTTATTACAATGTTTCTGATAAAAAGAAAAAATGACTGATTCATATTGAACGTTACTTGCATAACTTTTAGTTTTAATAATTTAATATTTCTTATGTGGGTTCAAAATAATTTAATTGTAGCATCTTGTTTACTTTAAATAAATATATTATGTCTGAAAGAATTTGAGGTTAAATGAACAATAAATGTGTAAAGAAACTGGAGTAATACATTTTAAAATGAGATTAAATAAGTTAATATTTTATTCTTTATCAATTGCGTTTTTAAAATATGTAAGGGTAAAAATAAGTTTCTACCAAGCAAAATCTATTTATAAATGTGTTTCGAAATCTTTTAACAACGAAGCAAAAAATGACAAAAACAAGAAAAAAAAATTTAACGAGTGCTTTCACTTCTTATCACTTTTGTATCATTTGAGCTAAAAACTAACCATAAATATCAAGATATTACTTGGTTTTACGTCACGTTTAAAAAAACATCCACGAACCAAACTACATGTTGCCTTTTTAGAAAAAAAAATTAAATTATCCAATAAACTAAAAAATGAAAAATATGAATAAAGGGCTGATTTACATAGTACATTTGTGTTACATTAAAATTTTTTGCAAGGGCTTCAATTTTTAAATGTTTGAGTCCTTTGCGTATCTGTATTTTTTATAAATTTAAGCTGAAGTTTCATTAATCTATGAAAAAACAATGATATTTCTAACTATTTTTAATTTACTTAGAAAACTGGACCATAATTTATTCGCTGTTCGAAAATGCAATTTATTTTGAAAGACATGTTATGAAGTGATAAATTTCATTTTCAGTTGATTTGGTTTGAAAATCAGAAAGTCGTATATTATGAAAAAGAAAATACTTTACTAAATTACTTTAATTATTACTTTATTTTTGGCCCTTTGTAGTGCATTTTAGTATGAAACACGTGAAAAAAGTTTAGAGGCTTATATATATATATTTTTCCAGGGAAGTTATATACAAGCTAAACAAAATTATATAGCAATGAATAGATAGTTTTCTTAGCCTAGAGAGAAAAGTTATTCATCTTTAAGATTGTTTGATATTTAAAAGAATGTAATTCTGGACATTTTCTAATTTTGTGTGATTTCTTTAGCTATCTATCTTAAGTAGAGTTTATTAAGTATTTATAATATGAAGAGTCTAGGGTGGGGGAATACGTACATTAATATAAATGACACCATTGTAGTAAATTTCTTTTTGCAGTTGGTGAAAAATTCTAGTGAAGGTAAAAAGTAGAATGTTAACCGTGGGTCTCGCATTAATAGTGAGCATTCTTTAAAAAAAAACTAAAAGTATACGAAATATTTATTTATAAAGAAATACGATCATTCAGATTTACAACTCATAAAAAAGAAATATCCATTCGTTTTATTTCAGCTTTATACTTATTTCATTAGAGAAGAGTTTATGAAGTAAAATTTTACTTAATTTACAAGAAATGTGATATTACGTGTAAGCCAGATACATAAAAACCAAATTAATTTACTTCTAATTATAGTTTTTTCTAAAACTATCGTTCTATACTTTTTCCCTCTTCATTTGCATAAACAATGAATTGTGAAGTTAAGGAGATAAAAGGAAAGTTTTTCATGCTTTTTGCTTGTCTCAGAAGATTTCATTACTGTCTCTTTCACTTAATTAAGATATTTAAGTTTTTATGGCAAAATTGTTATACTCTTATAAATGTATGTGCTTTTTTAATTTTCATGCGTGCCGTAGTATTCGTTAAAATAATAGTTGCATTCTATTTACTTCAAAATTGTTTAATCACCAGATGTCATTTATCTTTAATAATTACATAGAAAGCGTAAGCTGAGAAGGAAAAAATTCTATCTTTGATTTTTCTCACTAAGAATGGGCACTTTAAAAGAAACGAGCAATTTTTATATTGAATTTGTCTCATATTCGTGTAAATTAATTATTGTTTTACATATTTATGGGGATTATTTTTATGCTATTGTGTTTTTCGTCTAACTAGTTAATTGTTTCATTAATATTTTATTTTCTGTTCTCATTTTTATTTGTAAATATCACTCAGCGAAATGTATTTTAGTTTAGTAGCCTTTGACCGTTAACGTAAACAATTTTAAACGGCAAACATTCTGTACAATCTTTGTAAATTACCTGTCTGTGTAAATTTCTGATTTTTTTTCCTTGAAATGGACTTAAATAATTTCTTTGTTTTGTATATTAGGAATCATGCTCTTAATATTAGCATTTTAACCATTTCAGGCCCGCGGATATATGCAAGAAATCTCAAAAGTACAAAATTTCTGGCCCAATTTATACAATTAATTATCCCTACTTGAATTTGTGACAAGAAAATTGAAAAAAAAAATGTTACTGAAACATATAAACCACTGAACCACTTTTCTGGAGAAAATCCTGTTTTAGAAATTTTTCGTTATTTTTGTTGCTGTATAGTTACTTGTAAATATACTCAACTGTCTCGCACATTGTTCTGTAATTGTTTTTTCAGAACGTTGTTTGTTGTGTAATTGTGTAACTACAGCATAATGTGCTAGTAAAAGTATAGAAAATTTTCGTGTTCTTATTTGATTATTATCTTTTCAACGGGCACTTAACGTATGTCACTACGAAGTGCGAGTGCATGTTTTTGTTCAAACTACACTAAAAACAATCTGCGTACATTTACCCGCACACTATTCTAGAGTTACTAGTAATTACATCACAATGTGTAAGTAAAATGTAGCATATTTAAGTCATAAATGTAGCATGCACTTAGTTACTTTTAACTAGAATGTGCTATGGTTATTGGTAACTGCTAGACAATGTTTTATATTTTACCTGCACAAAGTAGTGTAATTGCCAGCAATTATAGAACAACGTGGGGGTAAAAGAAACACAGTTTTTTTCAGCTTTGAAAAATTAATTTCATCATCAGATTTCAATGATATTTCACGAAAGCAATGTAAGAAAAGTAACTGATGTTTTTACCATCTGCAGAATACAAAAAAAAAAAAAAAAAAAAAAAAAAAAATGTATACTAAACGCAAAATTCTTTGAATTCTGTTAAGAATAATTAACTCATTGTTATTTTTAAGGACAAATAAAAGGAATTTCATTAGTAAAATATAATTTAGAATTTATGCATTTTATAAAATGATCAGAATCCATTATAATCAGAAATAAAGCAGGAAGCAACTATGCTTATTTATTTTAATGGACAACTCTTCGTAACTGTTATATATTATATGCCGGTATCCTTTAAATGTTTAATTCTCAATATATGGAATAACATAAACTTTTTTTAACACTTAAAACGTTAAGACGGATGTCAAAGCTCAAATTCTGCCACGAACAACTTTGTAGATCACTGGATTAAGGACAGAAAGGGATCAGTTCCATCTCTTGTCGTTTGTCGAGCGAACTGAGAATCTCAGCCTGAGATTTGACATTCTTCCTAGGAAAAACTGTGCCTCTGGAAGATATTTCTACTCTCTTGGTAATACAAATATCCATTTTCACATTATTCAAAGTGCTGATCATATGGGTTTAAGGCATTGAGCGGCAAACATTATATAATTCTTAAAATAATATAAATTCAATTGAAATGGTTTTAATGCAGTAATTAATAATTACTTATAAGTAAAGACAATGATTCTTGACCCACCCTACTCATATATTCTGTGTATATATGCATGTATTTTTATGTAGCGTTCACTGTTATAGCTATAGAGTGTTCCTCATTGATTTTTCTTTATCTTTCGCAGGATGAAAAAAATGCGCATTTTTGAAAACAGGGATTGCTTTTAATGTATGGTAAGTATATTTTTATTAAATGTCTCTTCCTTTTCTTATTCATACTGTTATGAAAAAAAATTGCGTACTCATCTAAAATTCGTCAAATTAAAAAAGAAAAAAAAATAGTTGAATCGTGAGATTTGCATGTTACTCTGACCAGTGGCGGAGACAGAAATTTTTTTGGGGGGAAGAGCCTTTAAAAAAAGTGGCCTAAACAGAATGCGCAATAAACCAAAATGTTACCCAAAATTAATGTAAATATTTTTCGTAGGGACCAATTAATAAAAAAGTTCATTTTACCCAAAAACAGTTCACAATGAAGTGAAAGGTTGCCCTTAAACGATATCTTTTTTGGGGATACTGCCCAGACAGCACATAAGCTTAAATCAAGCTTGACATTTCTTTGAATTTGACGTATTAATACAAGCTTGACAGTTCAATTCATTTTAAGCTTGCAGCAAGCTTGGAGAAGTCATTTGAATACAACTTGATTTGGAAAGCCTCATCCGCATAACAAATAATTTATCATCAGTCATAAATGTACTTGACCATAGAATTAAAAAAAAGATTCTTATTTCCAAATATTGAAATTCTTCAAAATAAAATACAATTATACTACGAAATTTATTTCAAAATCAGTCGTTTGTCTCGATTTTGGCCAATATTGCCCAACATGAGTATCGCGATATTGAAAGTTTTAAAACGTGTGCTGCTTTTAAGTTTATATTATGCTTATTTCCCTATTAGTAGAGTCTATAAATCACATATAACATTATTTTAAGTTTGAGTCATCCCATGGAAAAATAAAAGAAACAGATCAACATCCGCCACTGATCAATCTCGGCAGAAAACGGCGTTATAACCATAACAGTCACTTCAAACTTTAGTCATATCAGCGTGAGTCAGGTTGGCTGAGTGGTTAGCACGCAGTCTTCTCAAACCTTAGGTCCCAAGTTCGATCGCGGACGCTTGATGGAAACAGATTAAAATAACTTGAAGTTTCAGCGTACAGGGAAAAATGCGTGAAAAATAAAATATGTGGGCGAGTTCGCCGACGGGCGCCCCGTGTATTTAGGAAATTTCTTTTTAGGAAATTTTTTTAAGTTTGAAATTAAGCTTGCTATTTTAATCTTGATTCAAGCTTGCTATGTCAAGCTTAATGCAAGTTGGGAAAGTGTAAACTTGAACACTTGATTCAAGCTTGCATTAAGCTTACACGTTTGAAATTTTCAAGCTTAATTCAAGTTTATTGACTTGATAAATCAAGCTTACTGCAAGTTTGATGCAAATTTGCTGTGCTGTCTGTTTGAAGCCCTTTAAAGTCTCCCGTTTGTATACGCCATTGATTCTGACTTTTTTAGATTATTTTAACAGCCATAAAGCAATTTGTTCGCAATCTCGCTTATGTAAGTTTAATATTCTGCACAATTTTCAAGTGCGTGGTAGACACTTGTTATGAAAATCATTCCATATGGTGTTTTTCAGCCAATGGAAGAAGTGAAAATTGAAATCATATTATTCTTATGTGATTAAGAGTAGTAGTAAATATGCGTTATTTGCATGCTTTGTTAGGAAATATAGCGTTATGAGTTAAGAACGGATGTCTCTAAATTTCCCACGATTATCTGACTGTACGCCGTTGGATATTTGGTTGTGATTTTTTAAACTGAAAATGTTCTGTTCGTCTCTTTTCATACTAGAGAAACTGGAGAAGCAGTTTCAGAAATTCACACAAATAGACTGCAAACATCTGTTACAAGCTTTGCCCCACGTCCCCAATTCTGCCATAGAAAGTAATTCCAGTCCTATTGAACACTTGAAATGAAATACAAAATGAGTTTACAATCTACATATCCTACTCAACCTTTCATCTGACAAAGCCCCCTATAAGTAATATTTTGAACTAATTTCAGTCTTATTCTTGAAAAAATCGAATATTTATCTGATCAGGTTCACGCAAACTGCATTTCTCTATAACAATTAGGTATATTATATACTATATATATATATGTATATATATACAGGGTTACTGCTAACTCGACATATTCCTGGTAAGACGTCATAGGGAAGCCAAAATGCTACAAATATAACCTCCGTATGTATTTCCGAAATTCAATTGGAAAATTTGAGAAGAATTGAATTTTAATATTTTTTCTTGAACAATCCAAAATTTGGCATTCAAATGCAAATAAAAAAAAATCTACTCACTAAATTGGTTTCATTTTAAATTATTTTCATAATTGAATCTCTAAGGAAACGGAATCATAAAAAGTACAAAACTAGATTAAAATTTAAATTCACGAGCCATAACATGTATTTTTAAAATTTTTAATTCTCGTGTTTCATTTGAAAAGCTGTATTTTATTCCAAAAAATACAATGTCAGTAAGCATACAAATTACGATTAAAATTTCTCCCATTAAACAGCTATCGAAAACGTTTTATTGACCATCTAAAGACATGTAATTAGCAAATAAAGGTGAGTTTTAAATAGCGCAGATAAAAACGACAAAAGATAAACCCTCGTCTGTTATGTAGGATCGTTGTTAATTCGATCAAGTTATTGCCGTTTTTTAAATTTATTTTCATAGCTTACACTCTTAATAAGCTAACGTAATCATGCAACAGTATAAAAACATTTCAAAATTTTAATTCTCGAGCTTTACAAGTATTTTAATGTATTTCCGTTTTCCTTTCATAACTGTTGTTTACGTCAAAAAATGCTATCGCAGTAAGCCTATAAATTACAAATAATATTTGTCCTATTAATAAGCTACACCAAAAACGGATTAATGACCGTCTAAAGGCATGTAATTCATGAAGAAGGGTCAGTCTTACTTAGCGCAGGTAAAAATCGCGAAAGGAAGCGTCTTCGTTCATTGTTTAGGATCGTCTTACATTTATTCAACGTCGATCAAATTATCATTGCTTTTAAAGGATGAAAATATTACTTGAACCGGATCAGATTATGACCTTCAAACTGTCGCGTGTTGTGTCATCATGTTAGTTTTGATTCAGGAATTTGATTTTGGCTTACGTAAGCATATTCTTTTCCAGACAAGAACAAAACGTTCTTACGCGACTGTGCTAACGTTACGAACCTAATTCATGAAGGAATCAACTGAAATCTAGTGAATAATAAATCTGTAAATATACAACATAAAGTTACATATAAAAAAAGAAGAAATATTGTGCGTTTGAAAAATTGACGGCATTAATTTGTCGCAAATACAGAGCAGCTCTAAAAAGGGTTTATACCAAAGTTGTTCCAAAGTTTGTAAAAAAAAAAGTAATAATAATAAGTTAATTAAACTGGCTAGTAGGGTTTTAAATGTTTACTTATTTTTTGCATTCAAAATATATAGTACCTAAAAAAATATCCTTCAGTGTTTAGATAAATTTCAGACCTTTGTTACACATAATTTGTTTCCTGAAATATTTGCCAGATTAAAATGTTGAGCTTCAATGGCACATTCAAATAAGTTACTTATGACAGTGCAATTCAATTTGTGAGCAATTAATTATGATTCTCAGTGTTTCATGCAAATTTATTTAACAAATAAAATCTTACAAAATTCAGGATGGAAATGTATTTGTGTAATCAAAAGTCATTTACGCAAACACATTTCCAATGAAGCACGAAATTTTCAGTTAAGCTGTCTGTGTCAAAAATTCCCTTGAGCTCTGTGTCACGCAATGGACGATTCGATCGTCCGCTATGCTGCTGGTAGTTAAATCGAGCGATGGCAACGGCTGCACTGTTTCGTCACTGAACAATCTATCTAGTTTTTCTTCTACATCGATAGATATTTTCAATCACATTGTCCAGTTCTCAGCAGATGCTGGAATCTATAAAAATAATTCCGACATCCATTTTAAAGATAACCGATAATTTTTACTGAACATTATGTGCTCAATAGAAAAAGATTCTTTTGTAACTATGTTCTGATTAAGTATTTTATTGAAATAAAATTATTATTTGTGAATCAAAGCAGTCAAAATGTCAGAGTTGCGTCCTCAACGCACGTTAAAGAGTTAAGAGACGCAAGACCCTCTAGAAAAATTTATTTTTTCTCCTAAAAATAGGAGACGAGTATTATTAGAAGGAACTGAAAATTTGAAAAATTGACTGAGATATTCATCAAAATTTTAAATTGTAAACATTCTTTGCACAGTTATTGAGTGCGAAAGTTGTTGCTTTCACACACATTGAACTCACTTTTTGCAATTGAAAAGTGATTTATATGATTTGTCAAGAACTTTTACTTTTTTTAACTGATATTTTGTCTGATAATTCATTGGAAATTTTCGACCAAATCCATTTATCATTAATAAAAGACGACCTATTATTTTTGTAACTGCACTATTTACGTATAAATTCAACACGAATTCTTAACCAAAACTATCAAAGAATTGTAAAATAATTTGGTATGTGGATAAATATGAGAACATTCTATGACAGATACAGACCCAGTATTCAGATATTTTTAAAATGTGAGTCTATGCTGAAACCAGACTAACTTTACATAGCTGTTTTAAAATTCACACATATTTATTTGCTTTAAAAGGGATTCTAGACAATCAGTTAGAATTAATTAATGATTTTTCAGCGCAGATTTATTTTCCTTCCCTAATGGACATACAATAACTCTTCTTAAAAGATGAGACGAGGCTACATTAGGAAAAGAGATTAAAGTGCTCATTTGGGAATTTCGATTTTATGTAACTATTACCAGGTTTACAGAGCTTTTAAAGAAATACCCAAATCAGCTCAAGTCAGAGTTTGTATAGTAAATTTATTTTATATAGTTTTAAGATACTCGAAGGATTCAAGCTATTTTAATGAATAAGTATATAGAAAAAATGTAGTAGCTACAACTATATTTTTTTAAATAAAGTTTTATATATCATTTATACATCACATGAAAACACTGTGTTATTATTTAGTAATGCAATTTTTGGAAAGAAGTTTATATTTTTAAATATATGTCCGTAGTAGCACAAGTAGTTCAAAGGCGTTCAAAAGACGTCGTTTGAACTATAGCTGTGCTACTGGGGATATATATCCAAGGTAGCACAACGATGTTCTCTAAGCGTTAATAGATATTCCGAAGACAGTCAGAGAACAACTTTAACCGACGTTCAGGGAACATGTTGTGCTGCTTGGGATATATATGTTACAGTGAAAACCCGAAATCAGTCAAAACTCGAATTAAATAGGAAAACCGCGTTCTGACTGACTACGCTAGGGGAAACCCGTTTTCACTAGTGAATTTCGAGAAATTTAGTATTATTCATTAAATATTATATGCAGTAACGAATAGGTGGATGCGTTATAAATAGGCATTAAATTTAGGTATTACATTAATTTCCTTATTTTGATAAATTAAAGAGTTGACTTCAAACCAATATAGAAAATGTGTAATTTTTGTACAAGTTTAATAGAAAAGTTTATCATATTCACTGATTTTCATATCTGAATTCGATTTTAGCCGCAAATTTTCTTGCAAGTGGTCAGGTGTTCACTCAAGACCGAGTACCGTATCAGGATAGAAAGGGAGCTGTGGGAACTGAACACGGTTCGTCCACTTTTCTTGTAAAGAACATCTTCAAAGAGATGTTTCTGTATGAAAAATGGTTCTCATTGCAATTCTAAGTGTCACAGTGGTTTGCCTTGTCGAAATAAGTAATTTGTAATAATGGCACTGTGTTGAACGAGATCCAAAGAAAGTTTTTTTTTCCTCTCAAATGATGGGTTCTTTCCCTAAACACTGTTTTACGAACTATAGTTTTAAATTAGCACTTGTTATAGAACATATTGTAGAAATTATGCAATAATTTTTGATATTACAAAAATTATTTTGCAATTGTAATGCAATAATTTTTGATATTGCAAATAATATTGCTAATATTACAAATAATAATCCCAAGCAGTAATTTGCAATTCTCCCTCTGTTGAGACGTTGCATTTTATGCATTACTTCTAGAATAGCAATGGCTGGCCTGGGGGGCGTTTTTCTAATATATGTTAAAGTATATATATATGAACCGGAAAGTTTGAATTAACGCAATAAATTTTCAAGAAGTCAATTTAATTAAGTTTCATTAAGTTTTTAAGTACAAACAAAATGAACGTAAACATACAATTAATATTTGTTACATTTTAGAGCAAAAATTTTACTTTATTTCTTTCTTTCAAGAAGATGTCCAACCTCCTACCTTTTTTCAATTCTACTCTCCTTCGAATACAAAATACTCCAAAATTAAATTTTAGGTATATAGGTAAGTGTTGTGTTTTACAGCAAACAATTTACAGATATCTCTTTGTCAAGATAGGTAGATAGAAATGGTGTAGAAAGAATCTTTGGCTCCCAAACCCCATAGCTTAAGAATTTTGGAAAGATAACTGCTGAATCTAGCACATGTGTTAAAAAAATCACATGCACGCCACCTTTCGCGTTAATAGGCTCATAGTTTTGACTAGGTGAAATCTTGACACCCCCTGCCCCCCGAAATAAAAAGACACCACTTCTTGGACCCCTAACGTAAACTTTCACAGCTTATGCGGGGAATTTTATATAAAATATTTCGTTTTCAAAAGTACAAGTAATTTTTACTTTTTATTTACTGTTTCAAAATAAAGGCTCTTCCACCTTTCTGACAAAATGTAAGAGGTCAGACTTAAAAGGTTATCCATTAGCAAATAAGAGATATGTTATCACTGCATATTTCATAAACACTTCTAAATTATAATAATTAAAATGAATCCGTAAAACAAATTTCAATGATTCATTTTTCTTCTGTTTTTAAGACACATTATCTTCTTTTTCTTCGCAAAAAAGCTTTTATAATAAAATTATGCGTCAATTTATACGCACAGCTATTTCTACATAAATCCTTCTTCCATTAAATAATTTCAAATTTAACTCTGAATCCTCGAGTCTAAATCCTAATTCAGTCATACAAATAAATGATGGAAAGAGAATAAAAAGGGTGACTTACTTTTAGTGAATTTTCTTTCACTTAAAATAAATTTGATGCAGCGATATTTAATAAATACCCTTTAAAAATCTAATAATTTTAAAACTTAAAGTCAATTTTATAGCAAATATTTTGAATTATTTTATATTATGTTGTTCTATAAGCGGGATTTTACTGTAAAATAATGTATTAAATCCCATTCGTAATTCTAAATTTTACCTGTAGCCTGTCAGCATCCTTTAAATAGTACTAAGAATTAGCGTATCAGTCTAAATACTTCTTCCGAATTACAATAAATTGCAGATTTAGCAATATTTAGCTTATCCTAAAAAATTAATGCATTTTACGAATTCCTTTACTTAAAAAAATTAATAATAATTTCAACATTATAAATCTATTTTAGTGACTCGAAGATTTTTCTGTTTCCCTAATTTTTACATAATCTGGTTCCACAACTCTCAAAGCAAATATAAAAGCTCGAAAAAGAAAGAGGGAGGTAGGGAGAGAGAGAAAGTATATCCAATTCATGACCCATAAATTTATCAGAAATTTGTTCATCTTCTATTAAGTAATATCGAAAATTTTTACTTCCCTGCAAATCCTCACTCAACCTCGCATGGAAATGCAAGAAAAGCAGCGGAGAAGAAGCAGACTTAGTGACTCTCCATTTGCACCAAAGGGATTTGCTATCACTATATTTTATTTAATTAGGGATTTTCTTCGGGGAGTTCTTTTCCTACTGCAGTGGGAAAACAACAAATTCCATGCAACTGTAAATGCGCTTAGCAGATGAGATTAGATCCCATTATGTGAGATGAAATTCAATTGATTATCTCCCGCGTTTTTAATTTTACAGACTCGTCGGGGGTGGGGGGGTCGCTTATTTTTTTCAAGTTTATGCTTTCAGAAATGAAAGCATATTCGTTCGTATTTTAATCAATATCGACAAAGTCCAGCTTAACAATAAATGTTCTGTACAAATCAGGTCTTATGTTAAAATGCAGGGTTTAGCAAATCACCGCCTGTAAATAAGGGGGGTCGAAATGTTTTATTTAATTTAAGAAGGCGAAAAAAATATTTATATATAAAATCTTTGTTATAGAATTATTTATGACCCAATCGTCCTGACCCCCTGTCCACTCTGAATTAGTTTTCCGATAACGTTTCCACTTCTTGTTTGTGTTGTAGTTGAAATAAATACCTTGAAATAATTAGGTCAGTTATTAGTTGTCAGGTAGCGAGTAGTATGTTTATAATGTAATATGCTTATAAATTATTCCAAAAAATGTATTTAATATAATATTTAACAAGTAAAACTTTTTTACAGCGATCTGAATATTGTCTATTACTTATGTCAGTATATGAACCCTTTGACCCATTGTATTACTGCTCCTATTTGAGGCCACTGTCTTACGGGAGTCCTTGGTGCATTTTACATTCTCTCCCGACCATCAGATTTATTTTTCCAAAGGCGGCAATTGCCACTAGTAAGGCCCGAAGTATTTGCCATTTTATTATGCGGGCACCCAGTAAGCTGCCAACGTAACTTTTATGAATAGACGGTGTGAGAGAATTATATGTTAGCCACTAAACCACCTGGGAGTCCCACTGTCAGAAATAAGGTGCTGGCTCTTGTAGCTTTTAGCCGCCGACTGTTATGATTTTTTAAAAATTGTTATGCTTTTTTATTGAAAATAGAATAATTAGAAAAACTTCCCGACACTGAATACCCACAAGCATTAAGAAAAATCTGCAAGGGACCATTTGCCTAGCCTCAAAGGATTTTTTAATTTGGTCAGATTTGTCTATCTACCTTTTCGTTCTTTATTAAGAATAACGCGACAAAAAAAATGAATGCCGAATTGTACAATTTAGCATAACCTAAAAAATACCTAAAACCATAATGAAGTCGATTTTAATACAACCAATATTTGAAGACAAGAACATTCATTATATACATGTTGTTTATAGACAACAGAATCACAGCCTTTTAATAGAAAAACAAACCTCCTATTTATTTTATGAATCACTGTTGAATATTAAGTATGTTATCACGCAACTGAAAGCAAAAATATTTATTGTATACATTTGCAACGAATATTTGCCTGAAAAAATGAATTATTCAATTTTCCCCGCTCGTAAAATTCATAGGAAATTAAATCCCTTATGGAAAATACATTAAAACTGGATTTGCCTATAGATACCGTGGGAAATGTTGCATAAAAAAGTATCGAACAGTGTAAGGGTGAAGAAATATTTTATCAGCTTTTCATAAATATTTTTACCTTGTTTAACAGTGACTTAAAAAAACATGCGATTTTGGTATATAAATACGAATGAAATATTATGTCATGCACTTCAAAAAAAATTTAATGTATCTTTACAAGTTGTACTATACAACATAATATACAATAAACTTCTGTATCAGAGCGAAATTTTCAGAAAAAAATCTTAAAAAATGGAAAATGTAGCAGGAACTGTCACTCTTCGATTTTTTTTTTCTGTGCAATTTCATGCTGAAGAATTTTTTTCAGAAAGCTTTGTAAAAAGCCGAATTGTTTCATTTTTTACGGTGGATAGAACAGCTTATAAAGCATCCTCCTGAATGTTTTCGAGCCCCTAGCACACTTAGTTTATTTTGTGTACAAAGACCTTGGAGGAGATTTTGTTTATTGAACTACACCCTTAAAGGTTAAGTGAAAAGTAATTGCAAAACACTTAAGGAAAAGGGGGTTAGGGTGTCACATTTTTCGATGTTTATGGTTATATGTTTACTTATATTCACGTTAACACGAATCACAAGGAATTTCTTTTATATTGAAAATCACCTTTTTTATTTAAATTTGTAATGAGAAAACCTACCCCAAAGCTGGTTAGGCTGTCACATGTTTAGGGGTTGGTTATCTGATAAGCCTACTGCGTAATATAATCAAAAAAGTTCTATACAAATGAAATTATGTTGATCTCTACACTTAATTTTGCACCAAATGGAAATGGCAAAGGAAAAAAGCATTACATAGTTTATATGATGGATGCAGATATCAATATTCTTGGGGAATGCTAAAGGGATTTTTTTCTCTCGTGGTTGGCAAATGACTCATGAAGTGCGTTTCAATCTCTGCAATATCAGACGTATCTTCTGTATTCTTCCTACGAAGTATTTTACAGAAAGTTTGCTTAAAACATTAACACAGTTGTGATCATCCATCTCAATTTTACTGATGTTAGAATTTTTTCTGCTAGGCAAATATTTATCTATTGAAATGTTGTTTTCTGTTTCCGATTCGACATATTCGTTGACAGGTGAATTACTTGTTGAAGAATCATAAGCAATTTTTATTTTTGTATTTTTTTCTTGTTAGAATGATGGGTGTAGGCTGTATCTCCTTTTCTGAGTTTATTTTTCTTGTAAGTTCACTCTTCTCGGTTAAGGCAAGCACTTTTCTGGGGAGTATCCATGTAGACAGCCGATCTTCCTGACTTCCGCTAAGTTTTCGAAGGATACCTTGGATGTGCTACGGCAAATGGTCTAACTTATTAAAGAGAAACTGCTTTAAATGTACTTGGGCCTGATTCATTCATTACCTCTGATGGAATTTGTATCGAAGATGCTTCAATATTCTCTGAAAATTCAAACTTCCTTGGTTCTGATAATTACTTTGAAAATTGTCTCGAAGGCTTACATTTAAAGGTCAGGGTAGGCTTTTTTGATGACAAGACAATCATGCACGGATGTAGGAGCGAAATCAGCATTTAGAAATTCATTCCGGCTAAATGTATAAGTGTCTTTGCATTTAAATGATGTGGGATGATTAAAACCTCATCGTACGTTTTCTTGGCTCATGAGTTCGTGGAATGCGTGGGCCACCATTTAAGGCAATATATGAAGTGCCACCAAAGCTACAGCATTTTCTGGACCAACTGCTCATCGCTTTGTTAAAAATAATAACACGCTGGAGAGCAATGATGAAGAAACTAGCTTGCCTTTACATTACATTAAATGTAGGAAAAGACGAAAAAAAAAGCCAGTGCTTCAATAGTAAATTTTATATACATTTATAATACATTTCTTGTCTGCGTCACACATTTTTATTTTTTGACATGGGAAATTTTAATCTTTCTGGGTATCGAAAAGAAAATTATTTTATTCTTTTAAATTGATTTTAAATGAAAGCGTGTTATGATTTTTTCCTCTTATTTTTATTCAAACCTGAAATACCTATAAACAACTGTAAAATATTATTTAACCTTTGATGATTATTGTTTCATGTCATGTTCGCTTCATATTCAGATTTTTCTAATTGCCAATTTATTGTTAAGACATTTTCTACAGTGTTTCACTCCTTTTCCCATGGTATTTTCTGTTCCCATTACTATTGATTACATCGCGTCCAGCATATTGACATTATTTGAAATTCACATCCTTCTTGTTCAACAACTGACTTTACTAAATAAGCAAGTAAATAAATAAATAAAAAATCTCTTTACCCCACGTTCTCCTACAACTTAACTCTTCTTCTATTGTCTGCTAGTCGTGTTCCTTGAAGTCAACTGCTGCTTTTTGAGTATGAGAATTCGATCGAATCCCCAGCAAAGTAGGCAATTATATTTGGAAGTCATTTTCTTTATACTTCTGGACTTGTGGAGGCATACAGATGAGTTCTAGGGGAAAATCTCGTTTTATCTCCCCTCTTTTCTTGAAGGGAAGAATGAATTTTTATAATTACTTCCTGTTATGAACGTTGGATGGATTTTTGAAGAATTGCGTGCTTTATTCGCTTTGAAATTACAGTGGACTTCTCATTACTTTATATGTAAAATACTTAATTCTGAAAATAAAAGTGATAATTATTTTTAACGATTTTATTTGAGCTTTTTATAGTTGTTGAAGTGCGTTTTTTCTTTCTCATCACTAAGAGTTTATAGCTTTTATTAGATAAAAAGCATCTCCAAAAAAAATATTTTTTAAATACTCCAACCAGATTTTTTTAGCATTCAATGTTAGTGAGGGAGAGTAATTACTTTCTCATAATTACACGCTTAAACCCAAAGACGAAAAAAAAAACGATACATAGAGCGGTCCGTTTCCATGGAAACCTACCGGTATTTCCGCGATAGTAGTCTTTTTTCTGAGAATTCCCGTCCTCGCTTCCACTTTTTTCGGAGAATCCTCCTCCTCGCTTATTGTTATATTTCGCTCCGCTCTTGTGATGGAAAAACGCTCCTAAAGGAGAAGCTCACTTTTGAAAACTGAGCCTAAAATCGCACCGACGGATCGAATTTCACTCGTTCGGTTTAAGCGTGTACTGCAACTATTATCTGACCATTCGAGCCATTAATGGACACTTTTTTTTGTCACGTGGAAACCACCAAACGTGAAAGCTTGTGATAGTAGAAGAAATTTCTTTACAATGAAGGGTGTTACAATTTACTTTTGAAAAACATACGTGATGATTTTTGTTAAATACTTTGAAGAAATGCTGCCGATAGCTTATATGCAGATTATTCTCACTTTTGAAAGGAAAATAATAGCTTAGAGAAATGGCATCAACTATGAAATAATTAAAACATTTCCGCATATGCTAAAATCGAAAACGGGGATAATATACAGGTTACTGTTTTGCGATTTGTGATAACGTATTGATTATGTCTCCTTAAAAGATATTCATTTGTAATGCTTTTAGTTCAACAGCGTTTAAAGATGAAATTAAAAAAATATATATAATGCTGCAGTACATTTCTTTTCTTTTGTCAGTCGTCTAATGAATTTTGACTTACTTGTGTAATTTTCATAAAACTGTTTTTTTTTTTTTTCTAGAAACCAAGATATAAGCTTTTTGTATTCATTTCTAGAAAAGAAATCCATTCAAAAACATACAGTTTGCATGATCTACTTTCTTTCAACCTACAGTTATTTTTATAAAATTTTAGGCTAACGCTTTTTTAGCTCGGTGAAATATTCATTTTACATTAGATGTTGTAGCACATAACTCTGCTTAGTTTTCGAGTTCGTAGCTTAAAAGTCCAGTGTATGTGGAAAATTCTAGTAAAGAGTGACGTTGACATGACAAAACACAAATATTTTATTGATTCTAGAGCTTCGACAAACAATGTACTATACACCAGTGGTTCCCAAACGTTTTCGAGACGCGGCGCCTTTTTCAACGAAAAATTTTCCAAGGCCGTAAAATTATGAGTAGTACGAGATAAAAAATAAAAAATAAAACTCATGTATCTTCATTATTTAATGTTTACTTTTAGTTATCAACATTAATTCAAAATTAATGCGATGGATGAGCTTGCAAATGGCTGAACATTTTCTCAAATCGTGGAATTAAACTGGACACGACTACCCTCATTTCTTTTTCCACGTTGAATTTTGATCTGTACTTACTTTTTATTACAGCAACCGTCGAAAACCCAGCTTCGCACAACTACGACGTCGAAAATTTAATTAAGATACGCTGAGCCCTATCACTCATAAGTGGATATTCATCTTTTATTGAAATCAAAAACTATGTCAATTTCATTCTGTCAAACTTTGCTTTCAAACTGTAGTCGCAAGATAATTCGATAAGATTCTCTTTTTCTGCAGAAGTAAATTCAGACGAATGTTCAGATGAATGTTTCTTTAGATTTTAAGATAACATCTAGTAATATATTTTTAATGTTAAGGCATTTAAAGAAAAATTTTATGAACTCTGCAATTTTAGAAGAGATGCTAAATTGGTATCCAAGCCGAGCCGTTTATCATCCATCTCCGATATTTGCGGAATTTCGAGCGGCTTGTTCTGGCTATTCTACTTCCCCCTCAATCGCGCAATTAAACCTACTTCGTATGCGCAATCTAGAAGCCGCTGCGTTCCCAAGAGCATTTTACGCCGGTAACTTTACTTTAGAAAAAGTCGAATCTTCGGGATTTGTTTTTGTGCTGACCACACAAAAAATCTGGATATTTTTGGCTTCTCATTTTGTTTTTGGTTTAGGCCAAAGTTTTGGTTCAGTTAATTATGAAACCTTTACAGCATTTCGCGCGGTGCCCCTGAGAAGAATCCGCGGCTCACAGTTTGGGAATCACTGCTGTACACAATCTGCAGGAATTTTGCTCTCAGAAGAATCAACGTCTGCAGACAACAGATGACTACAGGAAACTGAGCTCCTCGGTGCGAGCTGCCACTCCTTATATAGCCTCACCTAAATCTCTAGCAGTTTCTCGAGATTATATCTCCAGAAAAATCCCAATCAATTGCGAACCTTGATTGCGTAATAGAAATGCAATTGAGTATTACTTGGTTATTGTGTAAATAATGAAGGTAAGCAATCATTACAGTAAATTATCGACAAATGTCCCAAATATCGCTAAGCTTGGTGACTTTTTGGCAAAATATCACCACATTTAGAGCCAAAAGAAGTCTCCTAAGGAAAGTCAGATGGGTGATAGCATCAATATTTCTCATTCAAGAAAACCGTATGTTAAGCAATGGGGACACCCAAATCTCCCTATCTCGTGGTCTAGTCAATTTTAATTGATAGACGCACAGAATACAAATTTTAGACAATATTTAACGCTTAAAGATCAGATCAACCCAAAAACTCTATGTTTACAATACACGTTATATATATATAAATAATAACGTTACATTAATTTTTTCAGATTTTCTTATTTTCAGTACATGTGCAAACAAAAATTTTGCTCAATATTTTTATATAAGGCACTTTTCATTCAGAGACCTCAGAAAAAGTCAAAATCATACAGCAGCCTTCTTTTAAAACGCATTTATTCCACTCGAGCTTTTTCCTTTTGACGCCAAATTTATAAAAACGTGATTCCATTTTACTACTTTTAAAGAATTTTCTTTATCCTTTCTCTTTAAAAGCATTCTAAAATCACTTTTTTGTTTATTTATATTAGGTACTGATATACTTTTTCCCCTGTCTAATATTTTGTTGTCTTCATATTTATTTTTCCTTTGCTGTTTGATAATACTTCAGAATTAAAGCATAATTTTTAATAAGGAGGGATCGGTTTCTCCTATCTCTTCTTTTCTGGTACTAGAAATGTTACTTCCTCGTTGGTTTTTGCTGCAAAAATTTTCTAAGCATTACATAGTTGATTTATTCTTTCTGACTTTATTTAAAAAGTTCGTAAGAGGGAAAGGTAGCAGAATGAATTGGAACTTTCAGCTTTATGTACTGAGCGTAAATTTCAAAGAAACTGTTAATAATTTACCCTGTTCCTTACTAGTATGAATTTATTCTTTATGTACAAACTTATTATTACACAATCGAAGCATATAATATTAATAATATTTTTAAATATTCAAGCATTTCCATACTTAAAACTAATAAAAACTTTTGTAAAATAACGCACATAAAAAGGTACTTATTGACTAGTTGATCATTTACGAAAGGTCTCCCCTTCATTAGTTGTAATACAGTTCAACTATCCACACGCATAGAAAGCGTAAGGCTATTTTTTCTACAGGTGTGGGTGATCATCTTGTCGATAAGTACCTTTATGTGCGCACTGTTTTATAAAGCTTTTCTTAATTTTATCTTTTAATACCAGTTTTAGTTTCTTTGCTGCTTTTATATTTACTTTTAGAAGCTGATTTATTTCTGATGCACCGTTCTTCAAAAGGGGATAGGGATTTTTTTAACTAATACAAATAGGAGAAGAAAGTGAATCATTTTCTATGTTTATCTGCATTCAATCATATTTCAGAAAATTCTTGACTTCCTTTTTCGTTTTCTAGATTTTTTTTTTCAGAATTGAAAATCCTTTCGTTTCTCTAGAATTGGGGTTGCCAAAACGTGGCGCAGGGGTCGCCAAACTTGGCGCATTGGATGATTTAAAGTGACCCATTGCATCCTTGTGTCTACTTGTTTTTTTAAGACGGCTTGAATACTTTTGAAATGATTTCGTCCTCGGGAATATTTCATTTCTAATGATTTGTTATGATATGCTGTGATTGTATAATTTGTGCTACTTCTAAAGAAAGCATTTGTACAATCCGAAATGCTTTGTTATCAGAAATCACTCCATCTCTCATCTCCTACTACCAAATATCCGAAAAAGTTTATTCTAGAATCATCGTCTTTTGAACATTAATTCAGCGGTTCTCAACCTTTTTAACGTCGCGTCCCCCAACATTAGCTAACTTATGGTGGCGCTCCCCCCCCTCACATTTTTGATCATACATTCTGTTTTTTAATCTTTAACAATTAACATTTAGTCGAATTTTCTACAAAATAATGTTATCAGTAAAATTTGAATGAACATTTTAAGCGGAAATGGATAGATTTTTGAGTAAAAATGAGAATAAATAAGATCATTTTTTTAAAAACATGCATCATTACTTGCTCTTTGGTTTTTCTTGCGCCCCCCTTGGGGGTCGCACCCCACAGGTTGAGAAACGCTGCAGTAATTTAAATATCACGCTCACATGTTATTACTTTTCTACCCCTAAAGCTTACCCATATTCATATTTTCTAACTCTACCCTTGAACATCAGGAATTGAAAAGGGGGGCTGAGTTGGCGCACCTGAACTCGCCTATCTGGGAAAAAAATGGCGCATGATGTGCAAAGGTTCGCTACTATGCCTCTGGTACCTTTGGGAGCATAGGAATGCGCCACGATTCGGCAATCCCTGTTCTGGAGAAACGAAAGGATTTTCAATTCTGAAAAAAATCTAGAAAGAGGAAAAGGAAGTCAAGAATTTTCTGAAACATCATCGAATGCATATAAACATAGAAAATCATTTACTTTTCCCTTCTATTTATATTAAATTGGAACCGGAGGTCCCTACGAAAGACGAAGAAACGTCTAGTATATTTTTGAATATCCTAGAACATTCTCTGAAATTCTGCCGCATTCCTCGTCAATATTATAGAGCATTCACGAATGTTCGACTCGGTTTCTGCTATTTCAACAGCCGATTCCCAACTGATTAACCGATTTTCCGCTAGAAATGCTCTGGTGAGATGACCTCTTTTGACATCCAAATCTCCGGACTCAACCCCTTCAGTTCCACAACAATAATTTCTTCGTGAATAAGAAATAGAGAACTATCATGCGACAAAGAACAATGCAGGCGAAATTTGGTCCGTTTTATGGCCCCTTGACAAAATTCATGCGACTGAAACGTCCCTTTCACAAAAATGCAATCGATTAAAACAACATTTCTTTTAGCATTTTACGGTATATTATAATTTATTTTGTAAATTATTTTTTTATAAAAAGCAACTTTTACAAAAATTGGTATGAAAATTTACAAAAGTAGATGTTGAAATTCACAAAAACAGATATTAAAATACACAAAAATCGATATTAAAATACGCAAAAATTAACAGTTTTCTCGAAAATGCGACTCTGGTAAAACTTCCTGGATCGACCCCTGTACGATATAACTCTCATTGGGCTGTGAGTGGGTTGCGAAGTTATATCAGGACGCATGGACAAACCATGCTTGCATTTATTATGTAGAGCGTATCCACATACATGTTGACAGATCTTTATTTTCTCAGCCGTAGTCCTAGTTGATTACATACATTTACAAAAATTTTTAAAATTAGTTGCCAAGTGAACATGTTAAAAATTTGGAGTGAAAAATAAACAATCTAATTTTCTATAACGCCCCCAGATCCTTACTACCCTAGGTCAGTTCTTTTGGGATACCCTGCATATGTGCATATTAGTAAGGGCATATTCTTTAGAAAACAAATGTAAAATGCATTAATTTAATAGTTTAGGAATTATGTATCGACACGAAAATAATTATTTTTAAGGACATATTTTTCAAAATGTTCAATAAGAGTAACATTTATAGTGTAATCGAAATATCTACTTTATAAGTTTGTATACTTATATATCAATCGTAGAAAATAATTATTTTTAAGGACATATTTTCAAAATGTTCAATAAGAGTAACATTTATAGTGTAATCGAAATATCTACTTTATAAGTTTGTATACTTATATATCAATCGTAGAAAATAATTATTTTTAAGGACATATTTTTCAAATTGTTCAATAAGAGTAACATTTATAGTGTAATCGAAATATCTTCTTTATAAGTTTGTATACTACTAGAGCAATCGTAAAAAAGAATAAATACAATTTGGAACACTCAAGTAAAGTTTTCTAATTTTCTTTTATTTCAATACATGTACGCAAGTTAAAATATTACTCAGTATTTGACTTTTATAGCATAGTTGCTGCAGAAGCCTTCGGAAGCAGTCAAAATCATACAGCAGCTTTCTTCTAAAACACATTTCTTCCACCTGGGCTGTTTTTCTTTGACGCCAAAACTTAATAAAAATCCTCATTCATTTTTACTACTTTTAAAGAATTTTCTTTTTCACCGGCCTTTAAAAGCATTCTAAAATCGATTTTTCCCCCATTTTCTTTTTCTTTATTTTTATTTAGTAGGTACTAATATCCTTTGTTCTTTGATCTAATATTTTCCTGTCTTTATTTATTTTTCTTTTTTTTCCTGTCCTTTGTTGTTTGATAAGACTTCTAAATTAAAGCATAATTTTTAATAAAGAGAGATTGGTTTTCGACAAAGTTTTCTGATCTCTCCGTAGAAATGTCACTTCGACATTGGTTTTTGTCGTTGGGTTTTTCTTGCCATTACATGGTTGATTTATTCTCCTTGTTTTTATTCAAAAATATTCTTGTTTTTAAAAGGAAATGAGAGAAGAATAAATTGGAATTCTTGTTTTTTTCTCCCTATTTTGTTAGCTGGAACTCTATAGATTTCATTAATAATGTACGCTGTTATTTACGGGTTTTCATTTAATCATTCATGCCATACATTTTTGTGAATCATTCTTTACCAACTCTTTTAAATACATTGAAATATTTTTTGGAGAGCTAGTTTATTCGATTGCATAGATATGGATGTTTTTTAAATAAATTGCCAATTCGAAACTCAATGCACCATGCCAAATTGAGGTTATATTAAAATAAATTTTTACATCTTTGTGTGTCCTTCGTAATATAGAATGCTTGTAAGAATGAAAATTTGAGTTCATTTATTCAGAAAGTTTCGTATGCACTAAAGTCATATCAACTATTTTGATTTGTAGTTCTATAAAGATAAAACTTTTAATGGTGTTTATTTGTGTGCATTTTTCAATTGCAAAATACAAAATCATTGGATTGCTTTAACCGTTTAAGGTTACTTTATAAAATAATATTACGTTCAGATTCATATGAGGCAAAATTCTATATCGTATATCTTTTACATATCATTGGGGTATTAGAATGGGTTAAGTTAAATTTTTCTTTTTTTTCTATATTTGTGCAAAAAGTTTATGCGATCATTAAAAAATGTATTAAAACGGTAATAAAAAATTGAATCTCATAAACATAATTTTATATATACTTTTACCTGTAGAAACCAAATATTTTTATCTATAGCCATAACGATGATATATACATTTTAATTTATAAATTTTGTAATGGAAGGTAGGAAAGTCTCGCATTAATTTAAGTATTTATTCACTAATTAATTTTCTTAATAAATGATTTTTCAAACTTAATATCTTTTTTATGTTTATATTCTAAACCATTCTGTTTCTAAATAAGAATAAAAATATTTATGGATTTTCATCTGTTCCTAAATACAACAATAGCTATACAGTAAACTGTGTTTTTGGAGCCTTTAATTATTTCCACATCGCTGTCTCCTTCTCCAGTAACTTTCTCCTTATACTGATGATTACCCACTTTCCGGATATTGTCCACTCATGAAGGTGGACATGGGGCAGTCTGGGCTAGATGATTTTCCGAAATGTTTTTCTTTTATAAGGAGACTCTTTTATTGCAAGCCTATTGAAGGATACAATGATTTTTTTTTATAAAGAATAATGTTCTTCTTTTCTTTTGGGGCTATTAAATGAGACTGTCTTCAGCAACTTTTTCATGGATAGTTGGAACTACGAACTTAAATTTCTATTTTTGCACAAAATCATCTCCATTACATCCAATGGGATCTCGAACAGACTATTATACAAAAACTGCAAAAATATTTAAATTGATAAACTGATCGTGAAATATCTAATTTTTTTGAATATCTTCTTTATAATTCAGTGGGTGAAATTTTCTGATCTGGGGTTGATTTTGGTAGTCACACTTGATTACAGTTGATATGTAGTGAATAGTAAACCCCGCATTTAACAAACATTATATATATATACATATATACACAATTCAAAATCATTCAAAAATCTGCTTCCAAAAATTTCTCCATTCTAATTCTCTTCATGTCTTAGAAAATGTAATATCGTATAATAATGCCTTTGAAGTATGCATTTTCTATGAATCATTTACCAAACATAAAATTTAGCTTTTACAAATAAACATTTTTTACTACAAACTTTTCCTAACGTATATAACTCTTACTCAAAAAATAAAACTAAACCGATTATATATATTTACTATTTTTTAGAAAAAAAAGTTATAAATAAGTATAAATAAACCTTGTTTCTTGTGAGCCTTATTTATTTCGACATAGCTGTTTCTTCCCTGTAGCTCCCCTCTGAGACTTTCTGACATAGTCTTTTCCTATATAAGCAGAAGGGATAGCCTATACTTGATAATAATTCAAAATAATTCCGTTTTCTGGACAGCTGCTTTTTTTTTTTTTTTCTTTTGGTTTTCGTTAAGGCAAAATGTTGACTGGATTACACATTAATGTTGGGGGAAGGGGGAAAGATGTTTCAGATATTAGAATGAATCAGAGTCATATTCACGATTTTAGTTTAGGGGAGGCCATAAACACGGTTGGCCTCAGTTATAGTGACTTCGTTTTTAAGTAACAATTCTCTTGTTGCTGTTTTGTTAACCCTTTGAGGCGCAACCCTTTCCAAAGCTGAAAAAAGGGCAGCCGTTGCCATCGCTCGATTTAACTACCAGCAAGATGGCGGACGATCGAAACGTTCATCGCGTGCCACAGATCTAGAGACCCTTTTGACGCAGACTGGCTGTGCCGGCACAGCCAGTCTGCGTTTCGATCGTCCGCCATTTTGGTGGTAGTTAAATCGATCGATGGCAACGACTGCCCTTTTTTCAGCATTGGGCAATCTATCCGGCTGTTCTCGCATTCCTCCATTTTTCAGCAGATGCCAGTGCTGTTAAAAATAATCGTGACAATTTTTTTACGGGAAATGACGTGCTAAAAAGTAAAGGATTCTCGTGGAGCTATGTCACCCGCAACTATTTTTATAGAAATCCAATCTATTCTTCGTGACTGGCAACAGTCAAAACGTCAGAGTTTGGTGTTCCCAGAGCGGGAACACTGCGCGTTAAAGGGTTCAAGACAAAGCACACTGGGACTATTTGCATGGGAGGAACGCCTTGAGCAGAGGACTTTTTAAGAGATTCTCACGCGTATTCACGTTATATCTGTAAAAATACGCCTAAATATCTAGAAGCTTCGATCTACAACCGGGTGAAAAGCCAGAAACATGTACCTGTACACGTCAGCTATTTCCCAAAGTTCAGGCACCATGGCCGAGTGGATAAAGCACTAAACATGATAGATGAATCAAATGTGGAGTTCCAGTGTTCTGGTCTACCGCGAGTCTGTCTATCTAACGGTCAGGAGTTTTAGGCGGTTTTCCCAGATGTAAAGTCAATGAGTGTTAGAGCCCCTTAAAAGTTCTCCGCCAAAGGCACCCTACTCTCAGGCAAATATCCTCGTATTGGTTTGACTTAACACAATACACACAATGCTCTGTGTTTTATTCACCCGGCCACATATTAACAGTCTGCCATTGATTTAGAAGCACAGAAGTACGCGTTATCAATGGCAGACATCTCGCGTTAATATCAGGCCCAGTGAAGGTGTCACAGTTGTTTACTTTTACGGAAGAAAACAATGATTGCATAAAACATACATAATACTTTTGCAGTTATTTTTATTCCCCATACCAACTTTGTTTAAAGATATCGCTGAGACTTTTTATGGTGAAAGGCTGAAATTTTGTTCATCGCCGAATTAGTCTGAAGAGCATCTTACTAATTAAGAATTTTTTTGTACCTGGTCTATGTAAAAATTAGTTTTGTATTTGTTTAGATTTAATCTCCGCCGTGAAATTTTAATCGATACCAAAACATTCTGAACTATTTTTACGTAACTTTATAATTTATTGTATTGGTCTATGATCAATATTTAAAAAATACAAGTTTAGGTCAGTATTTTGACGACCACTCTTTAGACTAATATATTTATATATGCATATATATTAGTCTAAAAAGTTTTAAAATTTTAACCTTTATGATGTAGTCCTCAAGAATATCTCAACGTGTTGTTCTTTTTGTATTGAATTTGAATCTATTGTATACTATGTTCATTTAAAAGTACTTTTACCTTTTCAGTTTTTATTTAAAAAGGTGGAAGATAGAAGCTACATTTACGTCAATTAAATAATCGTTTAGTTTTGCTTAAGATCCAGAAAATTTAGTAATAATCTTATGACATAATTTTACTGTGAGAATCTGTATAATTTTAAATAATTTCAATTTAATGTTGACATACATTAAAACTCTCCATTAAACTTCATTACAGAAATATTTTAGCAACAGAAAATGCTAGCTATGAATTTCATCACCCTAGAAAAATCTTTATTTAAAATAGTATTTTCTATAATACCTTCTCACATGAAAAAAAAAGTTCAGATTTGTTTAAAATATCTTCTATTTAAAAATATTGACTGCCTTTAAATCTCAGAGACCTCAAAAGTATTTTCAAAAGGCTTTTAAATGGTGCTAATATTTATGATGCTGTCTAATATTTACATTACTTAATTGGGATGAAATGCTTCTTTGAAAGTGATTATTTTGATGATTGCCTTTTATAATTAGCAATTAAAAGAGTCGCTTTTATAGTTATATTTTGATATTTTTTAAGCAAGTTTCTGCACTCCGGCTAATGCATGAAAAAATATAATTATCTGTAATCCAAAAAAGTAGAAAAAAGTGATTTATTTAATGAGATTTTTTTACGGCGAAAATCTAATAGTGACTACTTTTATAAATGCTCATTAATTAATAAACTTAGTTTTTCTTAAGTAATGTTTATAAGTGCTGATTGAATTTTCATTTAAAATTAACAAAACATTTGTCAAATTGATGAATTTTAATAATTCATCAATAATTCCCTGATGCTGTTATTTAGAATTTCATTATTCATAATTTTGAAACTACCTACAAGATTGTGGTTTTTGTCACTGAACACGTGATTTTAATTATCACTTGTTGAAAAGTTAGAGATTTTCTGCAAATTATTCAGCGGTATCTGCACTCTTCTGTAGAAAAAACTATCAATATTTTGCATTTTAAATCTCTGAAATTCCTCAAACTATGGTAAATCGAAAAATGTAAGGCATTTAAAAAATTTATAAAAATATTTACAAATGCAAACTTTGAATTTATACCAAAACTGACAAAAAATGTCTTTATAGATTTTACATAATTTTAAATATTTTTACTTTGTGAAAGTTTTGCTGAGTTGGCGCTATTGAAGGTGGATTGGCTACGGGATTTTGACACGTCTAAGTGAGAATACAGATGAATGGAGTTGTTTTTCGTGAAGCTGGACTATTTTTAAGTAACAACCAGAGGAAACTGCATGAAATGACAGACAATCTATAAAACCATTGGGCAAATATATGATAATTTAAAGACTTCACTATTTTAACACTGTATGAGTGTAAAATATGTATAATAACCGCTTAACCATTGGGAGTGCATATTTTATACTACGGAAAAATTTATCATCAGTGTGCAATTTTCTATGGATTATCAATATTGATTCAACTGATTTCTTCTTATTTAAATTTATTGTAGGAAGATAAGAAAAAGTCGTATCTCCACTGCTGACAAAAGTGCTCTTTCAAATCCTAATTCAACGAATATAAAGTCAAATCTCATAAAACCATCATGACTAAGTTATCAAAAATATTTGCCTCAGGAGAAGGTGGTGATTTTTCTATTTGACTAAACATTATTGAAAAGTGATCAGAAATTTCATTTTCAGGTAGTTAATAAGGACTATATCGCATTTTTAACGGGTGATCTAGATCTGTATAGTATTTATTGGTAAAAGAGAATTTTAGCTATCATTTAAAGACTATTTATTTAATGTCTAAAGTGCCATGTAAAGCTTATAAAGAAAAATATTGGAATGTATAATAAAAATAATATTTCCCTTATGATGGAGAAAATATATGTCTTTAGATTTTTTTTTTCTTTTGAATAATAAAATTTAGTTTTCTGTGTGTCAACTCAGACAGCAACAATAAAAAATCATTCCCTTCCCTGTTTAATTTGCACTCTTATTCCTAAGTATCCAGGGAAGTGTAAAAATGTTTTTTTCCTCCCTAAACATGCATAAGCATTCACACACATACATATCTTTTAGTTTTATTCCTATTCATAATATTCGTTTAGAAAATACTCCATTTTATGTTCCACCAGATACGTTTCTTGGATTGTCTCGTTCTTATAAGTGTCGTCAAGTTTTATGGTCCAGCTCCTCTGACTTTTTCGCGACTGTATTGATAGTTTTCCATTGAATAAGAAAGAAAAAATTGTTTTGTCAGTCCTTTTTTTGGAAAGGAAAAAGGAGGATTACATTAAGCCGTAGGGTGGATTACAGCCTGTACTTTTCAGGGATTAGAGGTATGTTTTGAGGTTACAGTTAATAAAATATGGTTTACATTCGCTGTCATATTTTGGAGACTTTCTATTATTAAAATCGTAGATTTTAACAAAACTTCAATAGAAAGTATTTTATTTAGTTTTGAAATTATTCTGTTTTAGTTGAACTTTATGCAATCTTAATTTACCGCAAAATATTTGCACCGAAAAAAATAAGATAATGCTAAATGTTTATAATAATCCTACTAATTATAAATACGAAAGTCTGTTAGTATGTTTGTTACTCCTTCACGTTGAAACGCCTGGACGGATTTGAATGAAAGTTTGAATGAAATTGCCGTATATCCTAAATTAAAATATATTCTACTTTTTATCATGGGAAAAAAGTATTTCAGTAGATTTCTAAATATGGTAGCATGTCGTAAAACCAAACATCTCGCTGGCGGATACATGCGTAAATAAAATATAAATATATGACAATATTATGATTGAAATAATGTCATTCAATAAGTAGTGATTTACTTTATTGTCACTGGAAAAAGAACTAACATTACGGTCTATAATACTAATGATGAGTAATAAATCGCATTTGATTATAATGAATAATAATTTTTAATGAAGTATATATAACTTAAAAGACTTAAGTAAACCATGCCTTATGCAGATAATGCATAAAATTGCCTTATGCATAAAATTATATATGGTTAGAAAAGGGGAAAACGCATAGATATTAAAAAAGTGTATTTATGAAAAACAAAACAAGTGAGTTCATCATATCATCACATCAGCTGACAAAGTGTTTTCGACAAACTAGACCTTAACCTCTAATGCACCAGTCATAATCAGTGGAAAATCCTGAATTTTTACATCCCTTTTACATAGGTATTTAAGTATTCTATTGAATACTAAAAAGTATATATTTAATAAATTCAATTTCTATATTGCTTCATAAATTGCCTGTGAATCAGTTACTCAGTCAACATAGGACTACGGTGAAGCCGTTTAAACACTTTTCTAATTTCAAATAATGGAGTTAATTAAAGCTTTGCCCTAATTTGAAAATATTAATATCTACCAAAAAAGCTTGTCACAACCAAATGTTAACAAGTCACACCCGGGCCTGTAATGGTTTTAGCTCTTTTTTTCTGGCAAAAGTCCAGCGATATAACTGACGTATAAGACGCGTGGGAACAATTAGTGCCAGAGTGAGATTCAGCTTAAATTTCGGGTTTTGCAACTTTTTGGAAAGATGCGCTTATGAATATTTCATTAACTCTTTTCTAATTAGTTTTCATTTGTTTTTTATCATGGAATTTCTTGTGGAAGCTTTTGTTTTAGATTAATAAAAAGTGAAATGATTTTTTGATACGTTTTAAGAAATAATTAATTTACTGTACTAAAGCAACAAAAAACCAGGCGAAAGAGATGCTCATTTTACCTGACATGACTGTTAACCCTTTGAGGCGCAACCCTTTCCCAATGCTGAAAAAAGGGCAGCCGTTGCCATCGCTCGATTTAACTACCAGCAAGATGGCAGACGATCGAAACATTCATCGCGTGCCACAGATCTAGAGACCCTGTTTTGACGACAGCTGGCTGTGCCCGAGCGATGGCAAAGGCTGCCCTTTTTTCAGCATTGGACAATCTATCCAGCTGTTCTCGCATTCTTCCATTTTTGAGCAGATGTCAGTGCTGTTAAAAATGATCGTGACAGTTTTTTTTTACGGAAAATGGCGTGCTAAAAAGTAAAGGATTCTCGTGGAGCTATGCCACCCGCAACTATTTTTATAGAAATCAAGTCTATTCTTCGTGACTGGCAGCAGTGAAAATGTCCAGAGTTTGGTGTTCCCAGATCGGGAATACTGAGCGTTAAAGGGTTAATAGTCCTTCGCCCAAGTGAACCCCCAACCGTAAGCAGATGCCTCTCGTATAGGTTTGCCGTAACAGAAATTACGAATGCCACACAGTAAATGTAATGCAGTATCTTTCAGTGTGAGGATCGTAAAAATTTCTTATAGCTTCTCTGACTTAAAAAGGACAAAGTTTTCAAAAGTAATGCATTAATATCGCATGTGGTCGGTGGTTTTACTGACGTGGTACCAAGTACACATTTGCGTACTGTCACTGTCGAACCCCTAGACAGGCACTGCCCAGGTTTAAAAAACGTGAATGTTGGAAATATCGATGAAATTATAAGGTCAAATAAACAAAGATATTGTTTTTTATGAGTTACGGCCGAAGAGGGTGATAAACAAGATGATAATGGTTCAACTGATCCTTTTGTCCCACCCTATGCTACTGCTTAGGAGCCCTAGAAAAATTGAGACTTTATCTGCAAAATTATGACCTAACTTGAAGTACAATAATGCATTTCAATGAGTTAGGAAAGATTGTATCACAAACACGGCCTAAACAAAAATATACTGCAGTTTTGGAAGCGTTTTGATAAATGAATCTTAGTTCAATTAAAGTTTCTCCTATATGAAATGAAAATATACATGCATTCTATTTTTGAATTGAAATTTAAACTTACTTGTATAGTTAAATATTTTAAAATATAATATTAAAAAACATAGTTAAAAATATTTTTTTAATGTTTTGTCTCTCATAATTTAGATGAAGAGTTAAAAAACAAGACCCTTTCAGTTATACGCGACTGCGACTCTCAGATATATGCGACTGGATATATGCCCTGCACAGGCATTGTCCGGGTGAACTTTTATAGATTCTTCTATAATTTCAGCAATTCAAGAGATTTGACGCCTTTAAAAGCGATTTCTTTAATAAAATACTCTAGCAAAATGAAACATTCTACCTTGAAAGATGTACTTTTAAGTGTGACGCTATCAATTATTTATCTTCGGACTAATATTACGATGATTAAGGCTAAAATTATGTAAGTTTTCAGGTTTAAGTCGTCTTTTTAGAATCAGAAAAAACTACACTCAATTTCCTTCATTTAAACAATCTAAACTATTCAGTTTTCAATAATCAAAAGGAATATTAATGATAGAATGTACAAAAGTTTTTGCTTGAATTTTCGTATATTATGCAAATGATAATGGACTGTTCCCAATAAGTAATACAATTTTAAAGCCATTTCCTAATAATGTTTAGTAGTTTTGTAAACAAACGTGTGTCGATTTTTCATCTTAAATTAGCATATCGACCTGTGTTCTCCTTTGATACTCCATTGAGAATTACAAAGTATCCATTTAATTAATGCAATCCGTATATTGTATTGTGATCTACCGGTCAAGCAATTGCAGTGGACTCTTGCAAAGCTACTTTAACACAGAATTCCCCTCAACTTCAAATAATGGAGTCAATGAAAGCTTTGCACTAATTTGCAAATATTAATCACTACTAAAGGATCGTCACAGCCAAATGTTAACGATTGTCAGCCGGCATGGAACTGTTTAAACTATTATTTTGACAAATGTCCAAAAGTATTACAAACCTATTTTTATCGGTAACGTAAGAACAATTAATGCCAGATGGATATTTAGCATATTATTTTAGTTTTCTTGGAAATGCACTTTATGACTTATTAACTGTTTAGTTTTCATTGTTTCTTATGCGTTTTTTTCCAAATTTTTGTTTCAGAAAAAGGAAAACTGGGGAAAAGTGAAGTAGGAGACATTAGGAATTAAAAAAGAAGTTTTTTCTTTAACTTGCATTTTATGAAAGATAATTGAATGGTTCAAATGCAGTTATTTCAGGTCTCACAAGGACAAATTACATAGCCCAAAATGATTACTAGCTTGTTATGAAATCATGGAGTTTACTATTTGTAAACATTCTTAAGAGTGAACAACTTCTATTGTGATCGCACTGCGTGGACAGGATATCGGGATTTCTGGTTTCATATTGAGTAGATCTATTGGGTATTCATGACAAATGTTTTACTGATTTCGTATCAAACGGAAAGGCTTCAGATTTAAGTGAAGACGGAACTTAATTATAATGTAGCTACCTCAAAGCAAAGTTTGAAAATAATTGAATAATGTGAAATATATATTATTGCCTTTCTTTGAGTGTAGCCCCTGACAGCACAAGTTCTCTGAAGGTCTAGGAACGTTCAGGGAACGTTCAGTACTGTTTTCTGTACGTTTTATGAGCATTAATGGACGTTCAGAGAACACTGTTATGCTGCTTGGAACTATGCTTTTAACTGTAACCATCGTGACCAAAACTTTAAGGGAGTGCATGTAATCAAATGAAAAGACTGAAGGAGATGGTCTCTATGCCCATTACTGTAACAGATGTAGCGATTTATATTACGGTAAATATACATATTTAGTGAGAACATTAAAAAAAGGTACCCTGTGATTTCCACTGACTGAATATGTAATAGACAAATCATAGCCACTCCATATTTACGAATCTAACGTGATACATTTTATGCAATAAATGAGTACTAAAAAACTACAGGTCTGTCATTCATATGTATGTAAATATATTCCCTAAATGGATGTTACATGCCGAAACTGAAAAAAATACACACGTATTATGTATGTTTCCTGTGCACTGTCCCTTAAATATCCATTTCCATTAGTGAGAAAAGAAACTACCGTCACACGCACATTATTAAATCTGAGAACGAAATTGCGAAAATCTCAGAATCAATATTAAATCCGTGAAGATGAAGAACGCATTAGTTTTACGACACGTTAAAACTCCGCGAAATTTCATTTAATATATTCAGTGCACTTTCACTTATTTTATTTAAATGAAATGCTAAAATTTTTCCTTGTTCAGACACACAGCAATTCACTTCAAAAAGGTCTACACGTAGGCGGCAACAGCGGTTGCTAGGCAACTCCAAATTCAAAACACGCACGTTTTGTTGTTCAAACTGATGCAAAATCATAAAAATTGTGAATTTAATTTATTTTCTGTGTTGAAGCACGCTCTGTATTCCGCTGAAAGTTGGCGTTTTAATCGTTTCTCATTTGCAATAAAATCCATCTAAAAATGGAGGGTGTTTTGAAGTTACGGGTTTTATTTAATGGTGGGGTTGAACGAGTGCTGGGGAAAGTGTAATGGCATTATGTTGCATTTTGGTTACTAAAAGTTAAGGTTTCTCGATGATTTCGCGGAAACGTCATCCATCTTCAATGACATTCTTTTTGTAAAGTTACCCATTTTAGCTCTGTATCCGTTATAATTCGTTTTCAATAGGAGAGTTTGTAAAGTATCCTGTATCTGAAATGTTTTGCTTATTTATCATTATCCTAGTACTGAGCACTGAAACATAAATTTAACATCTTACAGGCTATTTATAGTTATAGTTTCAGTTCGGAGCCTATGTAGGTTCTATGTAATTTTCGTACTTAACATGAAAGTTACTGCACATAAATTAAGCTTGAATAAGAAGAGCGTCGTAGAATTTTATCTCTAAATGTTTAAACAGTCACCATCAACAGATAAATCAAGACTTATAATTGACCCTGCCACTTGTCCACTAAACTTTACTACGTCCACACTAAACTCTACTATGTCCTCTAAACTCCACTGTGTCCACTCAAGTCCTTGCCAACCTCTTAACTTAGGAACGGCTGCTGCTATATATAGTAAAGTAGCTTCGTAAAACCGTTACTGAAGGAAACCCCTTACAGCGCCACCTGGTGGAAAACTGTGGAGTTAGCAATCCTGCCTCAAAAATACTACGACAAACCGTAAAATTCTGTATTCCGATGAACAAAGTTGCTCAGCATCGCCAATTTATTAAGAAAAGACATCTTGAGCACAATAATCTTAAAAATTGAAGGCGTAAAATGCAATGCGTAAAAATGTATTACTGGTGTTTTTGCCAGTGTGTCACCATCCATATTGTACAAATACTAGCGGGAATTGCAGACCAGTGTTCAGATATGTATTGCTGCTGACTTAAAATACTTTTAGCATGAAGGATAAATGATCGTAATGTCAAGTAAGAGCAGTTTAGGAAAATTCGACTAAACAAATGTGCGCTTTATGCTTTTTATCTGTAGCATTATTTTGAAAATTGATAGACATCATGGGCAAATTAAGGTGTGTTTTCTTACTAAATCGATAATGTTGAACAACTTAGTACTGGACTTTTTTTCCGTATCTCGGATCGTTTTTGAAATACGATCGCTAACTACAACTTCAGTCGCTAGGTGGCGCTGTAAGCGGTTTCTTTGCGTAGCGCATGGCT